>CM044051.1:8687500-9887500 GCA_024086825.1 Abrus pulchellus subsp. cantoniensis | reverse complement strand
TTAGAACAAATCAATATTTCATCACAGTCTTTATATTTTTATATACAACAAGAAAGAAAATCACTATTATCACTAAGCTTAGTCTGCTTGCCAGTGTTACCAAAAAGACCATCAATCTCTACCTTTGTATGTTTTAAATTGTTGAGACCTTTGTATACCAACGTTATCTTGGTCTCATGCAATACAAACTTGTTAAAAATATATTTTCATTTCCTTCAAATAAATGTCTATTACTAATCAATTTAAATATATTAATTTTTCTTTAAATATTTTTTATTAAATAAAATTAATTTCATATTTAAAAATTTTAAATTATATTTCCAACTTTAAGAAAATATTTTTACTAAATTTTAACAAAATGTTCTCTAACATAAATGTGCGAGTTACATTGCCTTTAGTCGACAGATTAGTCATGAAATATTTATGTATAACTTATGTTATCTTAAATTTCTTTGATATTAAAATTTTTGAATTAAATTATATATTAAAAATATTTTTTTGTAAATTAAATATTTGGTCTTAATTATTATACTTTTACAATGATTTACAACATGAATGTGTGATCTTCCTTCACCTTTCGTATTGTTCATCATGAGGTAACATGTATAGCTGCGCTATTTTGTCTCCTCAAAAGTCTAAACAATTTTTATTTTATTTTTCTAAGAAAATATGATAAATTTTAAAACAAGTTCTTTTAAAATCTTATAAATTAATAAAATAATTCTACCATTTTTTATAGAACTACGTGACTTTGAGTTCTCTATTGCACCTGAATATACGTAGGAGCGAAATCATATCTGTCGAATCAAAATAATTTTTAAAATATTTTTTCTTTTCTAAGATATAACTTAATATTTTTAATAAATATATATTCTTTCTTTTTTAAAAAAATAGCAACATTCTTTTTAGGGTTAAATAAATACTTTTCAAAATTATAATAAATTTATACAATTAATTTAAAGTAACTACTATTTAAATGGATGTTGTAGGGTACTAAAATTTTTCCTACACGTAAAGGACTCCCGAATTCATTTTTAATTTCAAAGATCAAAATTTTAAATTTTTCTAAAGTTTTTTTTGATAAACTTTAGGGACAATTCTATTAATTTTTCTTAAAAATAATTTTACTGTATCGCTACGACCGTTCGATTGCAACAGATAAAAAAATAAAACTACTTAATTGAGCTTGCTTTTTCAAAAGGTAAATTTTGAATAAAGTCATAACTTTTTATGAATACGTTTACAGTATTAATATTTATTTAACACTCTACATATTTTTTTATTATATTACATTATTTGTTATATTTATCATTTTGTATCTTAAATATATACATTTTCAGATTTTTATAAAAATATTTTGTAGATTTTTTTTGTTCTAATATAATATTTTTATAATTTTTAAGAGTATTTATTATTTTTATATTTTTATTATTAAATATTTTCAACTTCTCAACCCTTTCTCTATAAAAGTGGCTCATTTTGCTGCTCACCGTAAGTGAGAAACTTTATAGTATTGCTTAAAAAATTAATTTTATTAGGCTCTTAAAAGTAGTGTATAACCTCAACAAAGTTTAATGTTTTAAATTTTTGTGAACCTAACTTAAATCGAAATTTATCGAAGCAGGTTAAAAAAATGATTTAAAATACAAATCTTAATTTTATTATGTAGATTTGATTCAATTGAACAGATTATTTTATTGATACTATTAAAAACTAATAAAAAAATTTCAAAGTTTGTATAAAAAGAATCAAGAATAATTAAAATGCTAATAAAATTTAACTTTAATTAAAAGTAAATTTAAAATGATATAATCAATTTTTTAAAATTGACTTGTATATTAACTACTTTTAATAAGATAAAAGTACATTCGTTAGGCGTGTAGACTATTTTCCCACTTTATATAAGTGGCAGGTGTGCAACGAGAGAAGTTCAGTGGCTACTTACTTGCACAGACCGAAACCCTCCCTCCTTATTCAACATTAACCTTTCCTTGTGCTCTGATCCGTTCTGTTAGGAGTAGCAGATGGCGAAGCTTCCTTCAGTGTTCTCTTTGAGGCACTGTTTGGTGTTATCTCTCGCCTTGAACGTGAGCTTGATACTGAGAATGATGTATGAAAGTGAAGAAAGGCACAACAACTCGTGTTTGGAAACACAAGGAGGAACCTCGATTGGGCACAATATCCACAAATCACGCGTTGTTATATCACCCACTTTGTCTTTGCCCAATTCTACTTGCACGGATCAAACAGGAGCCACCAATAGAGTCATCAACCTCGACCAGTAAGTGCAAGCTATGCTTAATTATTTTGTTCCCTTCATTAAAATTCTAATAATGTCTTCGTGAAGGTTCCTAACTTACTAAATTTAGTGTCGCTAGTTATTAATTTTGGGCTAGGAAGCAACTTTTGAAGACATTTCCAAAACTTTTTGACAATTCAGTTGCTTGTGTCAGTGAACTTGTTCCTCGTACTTTGTGGCATGATAGCCACTTCCCATGCATATGCAAGGGGGGTTTTGGTGGGAGGGGGGGGGGGGGGGTTAATTTATATAACGGCAATTTTCGTTTTATCTTTGCTATTATTTTTATTTAGTTTATTATTTGAGCCAGTCGTGGCTCTGTTTCTGCTAGGGCTGAGGATTGCGTCTTTGGTACTGTTCTTTGCTTGCTGCTCTTGTTTCCTCAGAAGACAGGGACAAATCCTCCTCTCTAGCGTGAACCCAAAATGTCAAGAGATAAAACAACTCAGTATAAAAATTCGTTTCAGTGTATGTGAAGATTTTAAATTCCATTTTTCTAACGGTGGCAAGATTGGAGGGGATACAAGTTATATATAATTAATTTTAATTTATTTAACATGCACTGTATTATAAAGAATAAGAAGTTAAATATAACAATTTTGTATTAAAAATTGTATTAAATTATAAAAATTTTAATTAAATTATTTTTTTATATAATTTCTCATCTTATATATTATTGCATATATTAAAAAAATTGAATATATATTCTTCTAAATTAAACAAGTTAATGTATTGATACTATTAAATGCTGTTTTAATAATATAATAGATAATTTGAAGTAATTTTTTTTTATAAAAAATATGTTGTCAATATATCCTATGGTTATTATAGTAATGTAATTTCATCAATAGTTCAATAAAATAATTTTATTTTTTAATTAATATCTTAAAAATTTTATTAACAACATTTTTAAAATTTTAATGAAAAAGAAGTGTCTAATTACCGAACTTATAATTTCTTAATTTCTATCTTATATTATTGTTATTATTATTACATCATAATGTTGCTGATTTTGTTAGTTCATATTATTGCTGTTCTTATTTAGTTGTCTAAAAATTTATTAATTATTATTTTTTCACTAATACACTTTTGTTTATGTAAGATATTGTACAAGTTTACTATACATCTATCATTTCACTAACAATTAAAATTGAACAGAATGCGAATCACTATGCATACGTAAACAGCCTTGTTACGCCAAAGTGAGAAAATGGATTGTAATAGTCTGACAAACAGGGACTTAAACAACTTTTTCCCTTGTATTCTGGAAAGTAAATGACCTTTTTCTCTTGTAAATTCGAAGTTCGTTTTAATACCAAAAGTTTTAGTATAACGTTGATGTCAATATTGGATCCTTGCTTTATGACTTCGCCCCTGCTTTACTTAAATGTGTTTCATATTAAACATAAAAATAAAGAAATGAAGTGATGATTATCTGTGTCCTCTGTTTCAGAGTTGAAGGGTCGAAATTTAGTTAGGGAAAGTAGCGCCGTATTTGTGGTAGAGCGTGCTCGATTATAGCCAAGTAGGAGAGTCTAACTTTAGCACCATTGGTGGGATTCTCATTGACATTGTCCATCCCAAAATCATTATGCACATTAACCTCTTCTTACACTTGTTCTTCTTCAGATTATTTTATTTAAAATTACTTTTTTCAAAAGTTATTACTCTCTTTTTCTACATATGATTTGTTCCTTAAGCTGCACTTATTATTCATTTGGGGGAAAAGATAAGCACAACAATACGAAATGAAACGTCAATTTTATAGGATACCAAATTCAAATGAACTATACAAAATTTACAGTATATTTATCTTTAATTAGGTATGTAAAAATTCAACTCATATTTCCGACTCGTTTTTGCCTTATGTTAATTTTAACATATTCAAATTTTTAAAATTACACCTATTACATGTTAAGAGTGGATTCGTGTTGTATTTTGAGTTATTCTAACTCAACCTAATGTCTATTTAAAAAATATATATATATTTTTTAACTAATTACGGATTAGTAATAAAAGTTAAAAATTTAATAGATAATATATTTATATTATTCATTAAAATAAATAACGTAAAATATATTTTAACTTTAGTTTTTTATTTTATTAATTCCATAGTTTAAGTATTAATAATGTTGAAGTTGATATAAAATTTATAAATCAAGTTAAATTTAATTTTATCCCAATAAATGGAGTAGAATTCAGTCGGCAAAGACGATATTATAAAAATTTCAAATTAGATAATTAAGGGTAAATATAAATTAGTCCTAACCCTTCTTATAACATGAATTTTAAATTGAATATTATAAAATTTGTGAATAGTAGATCAACATTTAAAAAAAATGGTATAATGTTAGTATAACAGTGGTTGTTGGTGGTTGGAAGAAGATGGTGGGTCACATGCCGGATGCGCGCGTAGACAGTCTTTCGGCAGTGACCATAAGGCTATTACGGAAGCGCTCCTTTGGTTCTGTGAATGAGGTGAGATTTATAGAACTTTCGGCCACCCCAATCGTGAGTCGCTCAATTGTAAAAGCTTTTCATGTGTCCTTTGTTTTTCTCGTTTTCATTTTTCCATTTTTTGGTCTCTATGTGGGCCCTTGGAATCTGGATCTACATATCAACTGCACCATTGTGGGTCCTTCGTCAAATGGAAATCTTCCTCCAACATCTTTTGTCGCTTTACTCTTCAGCCGTGCATGGCTCCCATTGATATGATGTAATTTTTAATGCATACATCTACCCATCTTTCTATCTATCTAATCATTGCTTGCCTAATGCAATTTTTTCTTTACTTTTCCCATAACTTGACACATGCAGTTGCAACCCTTAGTTAACGCCCTTTCTTCGACACGTTCATTGCTCCTTCTTTACCTAATCCATTGGCGGAGATCTTAAACATGTCTAAACAAAATTATTAAGCCTTTACTCTAAAGGAATTGGGAATAGACTTACGTCATTTTTGTTTTGAGACAAGGATAAACTGTGACGCTACTTGTTAGAAGGGTTAAATGAATCTGTCAATGTCCATAAAGCCTTATTAAATGTTTAAAGTTATGTAGGCTTTTCATTTTCAACTTCATCTATAGTAGTTTTTTTAGAGTTGGACTTTTAGAGATAATTAACTTGATTTTAAAGCATAGTACTTTTTATTTGCACTTAATACTACATTCAAGTTATATTTCTGCAAAAAAATACAACTCAGTGTATCTAATAAAGAAACTAATTTCAATTCACAAATAATTTCGAAATTCAGATCATGGCCTACGTGGGAAGGGGAGAGGAGTGCAGATTACAGATAATATCGTAATATATTTCATGCTTTTCGGTGGTATCATAGAAGCCGTGAATTATAAATTTTGTAATGAATAATGTTCGTTCATTGTTGGACATGACAATGCAAAATCTGGTTAGTTTCTGATGAATTGTCCTTAAATTAAACGAAAGATTTAAATATATGCAGTGGAGACCCGACAGTGTACGAGAGATTTTGGAGACAAATGGGTGACAAGAGCACGATCATAATCCCGGGATGGCAATCGATGAGTTATTTTTCTGATGTAACCAACATTTGCTGGTTCTTGGAGGCAGAGTTTGCTAGGGAAGTGGTGAGGTTGCACGGAGTGGTGGGCAATGCAGTGACAGAAGGGCGTCACATTGTTGTTGGGACAGGTTCCTCTCAGCTCTTTCTTGCTGCTCTCTATGCTCTGTCCCCGCGTGATGCACCTGAACCAATCAGTGTCGTCTGTGCTTCACCCTATTACTCGGTCAGTGAGCTTTTATCTTGTTTCTGTTTAAAATCATGTTTGCATCTTTCAAATCTCATAAAATTAATAAGATTCTTCTGAAAGAGACACTTATTAATTGTGGCATCCAATGTGTTCATGCCATTTCTTGTGTATGGTATACCGTAATTAATTAGCCGCCTCATGATTCCAAGTTTTAATAAAAAATATTATTTATTGATTTTTTCAATTTAAAAATCCATTTAATTTTTATCCTTCTGGATGTTCATCTAATATCTTTGTAGCACGCCTGCATCTGCTCACATGATAGTTGATATTTTTGTTGAACGGTGGCATGTGGTGGACTATGAGTAAAATATGGCGTAGCAGATGGGTCATTCATTCAATTCATAAACAAAAGAGGGAAAATGCCCCATCTGGCTTGATTACTAAATAGGGTATAGTTGACGCTTAATCGCTCTTACTGCGTATTTGAAAATTTCGTAAAATTATGTCTATTGACCTTTTAATGTAAAGTTTTTTTCGACGTAGTTCTATTCAAAATGAGGGGGGGAAATGATTGTTTGTTATTTTAAAATATTTTAAATAATTTAGACTCTCCCACATGCATACATTGTTATTCTACCCTCACTCTCTAGTTCTTGAGTTTGTGCTTTTTTAAAAAGAAATTATGTCATAGATCTATTTTGTCTTATGCTTAATTTTCTTTATTTTAAATATTGGGTCTTTATTTTTTATTTAAATTATAAATTGTATTACAATTTTTTAATATAAGTTCAATTCAAGAGTATGAAAAAGTGATTGAGCTTTAAGCTTGAGTGCTTTATTTATATAAAATATTTTGTAATTTAGATTTAAAATCATTATATACCTTTTAATTTGTTGTTAATTTATCAATGTAAACTTTTGATTATCTAACAGTTATAATTTATAGCATTAAAATGATTATATATTTTAAAAAATTTAATGTGAATCTAAACATATTTTATGAGATATTTATAAATAAGATGCTAATGGCCCACTCTTGAAGAATTTAACAGATTTATACGAATGGACACACATTTTAATTACATGACTGACTTTCTTATAGGGTATGTCATAATAAATTTGATTTTTTTTTTTCATATTATTAGATAAGGTATATACATGACTGACTTTCTTATAGGGTAAATAGTAAAATAATCAGCATTTAACATTATCATAAGTTGTAAAAGTAAAATTCTAATTTTGCATTAAAAAATAAGATAAAAGTAATTTAAAAATTATCTAAATTTTATCTTATTTAAAGTATACAATACATTTTATCAATAAATTAGTAGAATTATTTTGTGAAAAAAGTAAATAAATTGATAAATTTTGAACATTATAGATTATAAAACATTACTTTAAATAACATCAATGTTTTAAGAAGCTACTCAATATTTTTTTTTAGTCATAAATTTTTAAATAATTTACACTCCATATATTTTTAATACTTCTTTTTTAATTATTTAACACATTTACTAAACAACTTTAATTCAATATGTTAATTAAAGCTATAAACTATAAAAATACATTTGTTTTCCAAAAAAAAATCTATCATGTTAATTATAAGAATCATTGATTAAATTTAAAAGAAATTATTTAATGCTTTTAATCTTTGTAAGGTGATGATATTGACAAGAAGTGTTTGCAGTCATACCCATCAATGACAGATCACCTGAAATCAGGCCTATACAAATGGGCTGGGGATGCAGAAAGTTTTGAGAAAGATGGCCCCTACATTGAGTTGGTAACATCTCCTAATAATCCTGATGGACATGTAAGACGGTCAAAAGTCAACCGAAGCCAAGGATTTTTGGTTCATGACCTTGCCTATTACTGGCCTCAGTACACTCCAATATCATCACCTGCAGACCATGATCTAACTCTTTTCACTGTCTCCAAAAGCACTGGCCATGCAGGAATGCGCATAGGGTAAGTTCCCCCATAACACAAACACTTTATGTGTTCATGTTCTGTTCCCCTCAATTATTTATTTTGTGTCACTATGAAGATATGTAACAATTGTCTTCATTAAAAATTACATTTAAAATATATTAATGACATTAAATATTATTTTTTTTTATTAAGGACATTAACAATAGTATTTTAAATAGTAGTCCATAGTTAGTATTTTTTTTTTAAATGATAGCCCACACTTAATAAATATAATAGATGGATTGTATTTTGTTAGAATAGTTTTGAAAGAGAAGTAAGCCATTTCTTTGTTTGCATATGTTTACCATAGTTAGGGATTGTTTGACATTGGAAATCAAACATTAGAAGTGTGGCTAGTTACCCCTTTGGATTTCTAGCAAGTGTTTGATCTATTCAAATAAAGAAATGAGAAGGTGGGTAGAGATGACTTAAATTCCTAAATGCTTCCACTCTTTATTATGTATAGGTGGGCTCTTGTAAAAGACCAAGAGGTAGCAAAGAAAATGACTAAATTCATAGAGCTCAACACAATAGGAGTGTCTAAGGATTCTCAACTCAGGGCAGCTAAGGTTTTAAGGGCAGTTTCTGATAGCTGGGAACAAGGAAACTCCCAAGAGGGTGAGTCATTCTTCAAGTTCAGCCACAAGCTCATGGCAAACAGGTGGAAGCAACTGAGACTTGTGGTTGAGCGTAGTGGATTGTTCAGTTTGCCCAAATTTTCACCTGCATTTTGCACCTTTTTCAATCAGGTGTTAGAGCCCCAACCAGGTACTACTAGTAACTGAATTGACAAATTCGATTTTACATGCCTTCAGAAGAGCTTATAAAGAGCATGTGAAAATAATTTATAAAATAATATTCATGACTTATTTCTGTGCATAACTTATCATAATAAAGGTATTTTTAGATTATATCAATAAATTTCAAGATCAAATTTATGATATAAAATCCTTATACAGTAAAGACTTATTAAACAAGTACTTAACTCATTACCAGACGAAAAAGTTTGGAAAATTTGAATGAGTTCATTCCATAATTTTCTTTTGTATTTGTACATATTTTGCAGCATTTGTATGGTTAAAATGTGAGGGAAAGGTGGAAGACTGCGAAAGCTTCCTACGAGCACACAACATCTTAACGAGAAGTGGAACGCACTTTGGAGTTAGCCCAAAATATGTAAGAATTAGCCTGTTGGATACTGACGAAAATTTTAACCAGTTTCTAGATAGACTCTCCGTCATACAGTCGCTATAGTGTGAGTTTGCTGCTCATAATATATGTATAATTAAAAGTGTTAAGTTTTAGAATTCTGGAAACTGAAACGAAACAATACAATTTTGCTCATCCATGTATAAGATGTGGATTGAAACACCCTGCCTCTGTATACACTAACACATTTAGTTTGTCCATACGTGAAATTAGTATTTTTTGTCTTCTATTTTTTTATATAATTTTTTATTTTATTTTAGTTCTTTAACTTTATTTTATTTAAGTTTAGCCTTTTAATTGTTTTTTATTTTAATTCTTTAACTTTTAAATATTAATTAAATAGATTTTTTTCATGAATTTTATTTAACTTTGTTAATTATTATATCCACCCTTTTAAGTTCATTTATTAAACAGATAAAGATCAAGAGAAGTATAAAAAGGTCAAGAATATAAGCAAAAATTTGTCTCAAAACTCCTTTGCGGGTTTATTTTTCTGCTAAGATTCATAAAATAGATCTTTTGATTTTTCTCATCCTAGTTATCGAACCTTTAACATAGACTTCATAGTCATGGCAAAGATTTTGAACCAAATGCCACAATCAAACTGAAGATTTTTCATAAGTTTGTTCTTTCTTATTATACGTGATAGGAAATAAACAAATATAAAATTAACTTTTTCTTTGATTTTGGTTTCCAACAAAATAAAATTTTTTAAATAGGAAACAATTAGTTGGACTATAAGATAGTTGGAACAAGAAGTGTCTATTAATAAAATGAAGGAAATAAAGTAATAATTTCCTTTTCTATTTCCTATAACTCACCGATCAAACGAAAAAAAAAAATAATGTTTTTATATTTATTTTCCAAATAAAACATGACAGATATAAACTTATATATTTTTTCTATAGGGAAGCCTCGCATGCTAAGCCTACGATTAATCCTCAAATCAAGCGTCACAAACTATATATTGTAATCAATAAAATAATAATGATGATGTTCAATTTAATGAGTAAGGAGGAAATAGAATCAGGACATGACGATGGATTCAACATTCCAGTTTGTCAACAATTGAAACATTAAAGAAAGGTAAACCTATATTGGAGAGGAGAAAATTAGTGCTTGCAAGGAGATCTTATGGATCACTATTGAAACATAAAATACTATTTAAAAGAAGTAATAGGTTGAAACAATAAAAAAATGTGACTGAACATCCCACTAATGTGGTCTAAGAATGGTGATTATGATTCTCGCAGTGGAAAGTGTAAATAAACATATGAAAGGTTTAGTAAAGAATTTTAATGTAAATTGGGGTTACAATCCTCTTTACTTCAAGAGTTTGAAATTATTCTAGAGCATTCAGTGTTGAATGGAAGAAAAAGATTCAAAAAGAATGATATAGTCAAAATGAGGGTTAAGAATGAGAATGAGTTAAGTTAGGCTAAGCCTAAGATTAAATGGACTTGACCTACTACACAAAACTAAAGTATAAACCTAAGCCTACTAGCTACTATACAAACGAGAGCCTAAACCTAAACCCAATAGCCTATTTAACATTAAAGCATTTAAATAACACTAACAATTTAAATTTAATAGGTCATGAAAAGCTTATTATTAGTAAAATAAAAAATATATGATAAATAATTATATTTAAATATTATACTTAGCCAAAAAAATATACATAAATGACTTTGTAGATATCATATCTTAATATGACCATATTCAATAACTCTACAAAATTTCATATCTCAAATAATCCAAAAAGTACATATCTATATTCTAAAGACTTCTTCACGAATGCAACTGCACAAAATAATGAATATCAAATAGTAATTTTTAATGGGACACCTTTAAACACATGACAACAACAATGAATATGAAAGGAGGAAAAGTGGCACAGTGACAGCTTTTGTTTTTGGTTCATGCCATCATGACTTTAAAATATTATATTAGGGCTAAAAGGTTGAGAAGTATTACTAGAATAGAAATTAAGAAAGAATGAATTCTAATAATGAATTGAGATATTTTAGAAATAAGACAAAATTTTAATTGACAGATTTATTTTTTTATGATAAGTTTTAATTTTGGTATTTTAATAATATAATTATAATTATTATATTATTATAGTATAAATATTAAATTATGTTATATATATATATATTAATATGTATAAAATTTTAATTGGTAATTTTTTTATGATAAGTTTTAATTAGTACTCTAATAGTATAATTATAATTATTATAATATAAATACTAAATTATGTTATATATATTATATATATATATATATATAACTTTTCTGGACAATTATATTTATATTAAATTGTTACAAATAAATAAATAAAAATTATACAATAATATAATCATTTAATTGGACTGGCCCAATATACTTAAAAGATTTGTTTTAAAGCTTACGTCTGATCTCTTTATTTAAATAGGTCTTTTAAAAAATCTAAGTCTGATCTTTTTAATAAACAAGTCAAGTTAGGACATGCCTTAAATAGGCTAGGCTATAGACCCTTAACAGGTGGCCTGACCTATTCTCATTCCTAGTGAGGGTAAAGTGCATGCATAAATGTAAATTTTAGCATTTGTAAGTAAAGTTAAGATATGCTAAAGATATAGGCTAAAGATGTTGCATGCTAAGTATAATTATGATAGTATTTAATAATAAAAATGTAACCTTGGAATTGGTAGCCAAGATAGTAGTGAACAAATTCAAGACAAATAATAATTTAAAATTGATAAAAAAAAATAATATAAGATATTAGATCCATATATTTTGTTAGAATCAGAGTGGGAGAGCTTAGAGAGCTAGGCAAGTTGCTAAGGAACTAGTTTAAAAAGATTCAACAAAGCAATATTTCTTAATTGTGGTATTATAATGTAAAGTTACAACTTAAAGTTTAAAAAATACTTGCAAGTTACAATTAGAAAGATTTATCCTTTTTCTACAATCAAGATTTGGATATTCATCAATGCTTGCAAGCTATTCATTAGAGTTAATGGTTGCCACCTTAAAACCAAGCATGGAGGTCAATTGTCAATAGTTGTGGGCAAAGTTTTTAATAATCAATACTGATTAATACTTTTCACTGGCTTATACAATAGCGGAAACTAAGACTAAAGAAAGCTAAAAAAAATTTCTTACATTCTTGTTAGAAGACATTGGAGGCATTACAACCCATAATTGAGTTTTCATATCAATGAACAAAAGATGTTCTCTCTCTCTTTCTACTTATATAGATGTGAACTTGTTATTATTTTATAAAATATAAATAAATATTATTGTTTTTTCTTGTTGTCTTAAGGACTAACTACAAAATTTGAGAAAATGTTGGAAGGAGTAGAGTATAAGTTCTACATAAGTCACTTAAATAATAACTTTAAGAAAAAGTTTTGAAGATTAGAACAGGAGAGGAGCAACAAAGACAACTTAGAATGAGGAATGAGAGGAAAATATGGATAATATTAAGGAGATAAAGGACAAAACATATGAATGATCTTCTACAATTCTTACAAAATCTTAATGAGGACACATTTTTTCATTACCTAAGATGTGATGCATTGATTAACAATTTATCTGAGTCCTTTAATAGTATCATATTGGTAGCAAGGGATAAACTGTTTATCACATTACTTAATTGGATAATGACATACTTAACAAGTATGTTTGCCTCTTTTAAAGATAAATTGTCAAAATATATTAGTAATTTAATGCCTAAGTTAAGAAAAAGGTTGTTTATAGATAAATTTGTAGTAGACTTAGATCAACACTTGTGTATATGTAATTTTTGGGACTTGGTTGGCATCCCATGTAAGCATGTAGTGGCCCCTATATCCTACAAGGGGAGAATTTTTAGAGTTATGTCTATAAATATTACAAAAAAGAGACATACAAGGTATGCTATGGACAAGTCATATCTCCAATCAATAGAAAAAATAAATGGTCCAAAATTAATTTTTAAGAAATTTTTGCCTCTAAAATTAACGAGGAGAGAGTTAATTGATGATCTTATTAATTGACAGGGGTACACTCATTCAATAAATGTGGGAGGTGTTGCATATATAGGCATAACACAAGAACTATATGAACCCTTAGTTGATCCAAATTATAGAGTCTCAAAATTATAAAATGAAAATGCACAAATAATGTCTAATGCTCCATATACTATCTCTATTACTTAACAGATAACCCTTCAAGCTGGAGCATATAAATCATATGCACCAAGCTTGTTGTATATATAACTAATTTAAGGACCTCTTAAAAACTTTATATAGATACTTATCAGTTGATCATGAGAATTTACGAACATAATAGTGATGTCTCCAAATAAAATCTTATCTCTAATAAAGTGACAATCATTCTCAATATGTTTAATCTTTCATGAAAATTTGGATTTAATGCAATATGTAAAGCTTCCTGTTGCAAATAAGTTTCATTTGTCTAACTTTCCTAAATCTTAATTCTTTGAGTAGTTGTTGTAATTCACATTGAATTAGCCAAACTCAGAAGGAAACTAGTTCATGATGAACTGTACCAAAAAACTTCACTTACTTCTATGCTCATTAGTTACAACTTTGCTGCTTGGTTGATCATTCCAATCACATGATCATAGAGAGGTTGTGACTAATCAAACTTCTTAATAGTCAATTTACTCAATAGGGCACCTAAGACAAGCTTATCAGTGATGTCTGACTATGCCTACTCTTTTATCCTTGTCATAAATGTCCTTGGATTATCAATCTTTGGCATTGATGACTTTACATTTTCAGACATAGTCATCTTTAGCAAACTCAAGCTCAACCTATTATACATTTTTCAAGCCTCACAAAGAGTATTTTCATCATCTGCATGATTTTAGTAATGGCTGCAGGTTTCTCTTCTATTATAATCGTTAGGTCCAAATCCATAATACTTAGTATGAATTTAACTTGCTCAAATTAATCCACGTAGTTTGGTATATTGAATTCGACTATGTCATTGCCGAGATTAAACATGTTCATAGAAACTGCAATATATAATACATACTTAAACATTAATGCTTTGAATAAACTTAATAGATTCAAACAACTACCAATATCAATTATGCATTTAAGTTCACCTTTGGGCAGTACCTAAACATACTTTAATAGCTGATCAGTTATACTCAAGGCAACATGCATGTTATTTTTGGATATACAAGCACATTATTAACTGTCTATATATCTCTTTAATGTCATTAATCATAAGCAATGATCTACCTTTGGATTATCTTCTCGCATTATAATTATTTATCTAAATTATCCATCCTTAATTTTATATTATTTATTAATATCATACAAATTTAAACAATTTATAATGAACAATTAAATGCTTAAATAACTTTATAAAGCTAGGTCACTTTGGTGACAACAAACTACCTATACAAATAAGTATTAAATTGTAAATCTTTCATTATGATCATGCAATTTAGAATTACTAAACTTGTGAATTTAATCACTTTGGTGATTAAAATTTTGCTAATATAATTATAAATCGATCTTTAAATTTTATTTTGCAATTCACCATGAAGCACAATTGTGCTATCCCTTATGCATGGTTGTGCCACTCCTCATGTATGGTTGTGCTACGAAGCACGATTGTGCTTCCTTTTATGCACGCTATATGCAAGCATAGTCGTATTATCCTTCAAATATAATCTTTGTTGCACATCAAGTTTTTGTTAAAGCTTTCATATTTATTCTTTGGTTCCTCACAATCAAAGTCATCATCATTTAACATTTCACTCACATAACCATTTTCGATGTTTTCTTCAAGATTCATATTTTTTTGTTATAAAAATATTGTCACCTTGAGGCTGGTTCGACTCTTTTGAATTAGCCTCAGGCTATAGCTTTGATTGACCACCTACTTCAGGCCCGACAAGAATATTATTTACTTCTCCTACATTCACTTCCACACCAACAAAATAAAATTCAAATAAGTCAACCCCCTGCACAGTATCAAGTCTATAATGAGCATAACTTCTTAAGGTAGAAACAACCAGTACATTACCATCTTCTACATTGTTTACTTCAATATAACCACCTACTACCTCAATGACATTAGGTTCTTTGTCACTTATACCTTCTCTAACAAAACTAGCTATATTATCTTCATCAAGACTATGCTCAACAATATTATCACCAATTACACCTTCACCCTTGTGTGTAGTTGATTAATGTCCCTCACCCTTGTGTATCATGGCATAATTGGTCATCTCTAAGACATGACTATCGTTAATATTCTTCTTAAACTAACTACTATTATCTTCTTAAAATAACTATCTATCAAGATCAAGCTTGGAAATTACTCAAATATCTCCACCAACATATTTCATAACAGGATTTTGTTCAAAAAAATATTCCAATGATTCATAGTTAAATTCATAGTCATACTTGTTATAACAAGTTGAATACATAATATAAGTGCACATTGTAACCCCTACTAAATTCTAAATACGATTTCAATAGATTCAATTTTGAAAACATCCTAAATATCCTAATTGAAAAACTAATTATGATAAAAACTCTAATTATATTTTACAACCAAATATACTAATAACACTATATAAAGAAAGAAACAATACAACAAAATAAACCTTACCATGAAAAACTCTACATGACAACAATGAGACCATAAGCCAACCAATGTTAATGATGAAGATGAAAAAAATGTAATGTGGTCCTCACTTCTCACTGAAAACATAAACCTTAAGCCAACGAGTCAAGCCTTCACGTGGTTGTCTCAAAATTTCTAGACAAGCTTTCCAGTACAGTTGACGCGAGAACTGCACGTGTATTTCTTTGTTCGCTTAAGTGAGTATTGGGGGACTTAAGC
This sequence comes from Abrus pulchellus subsp. cantoniensis, assembly GCA_024086825.1. Taxonomy (NCBI): domain Eukaryota; kingdom Viridiplantae; phylum Streptophyta; class Magnoliopsida; order Fabales; family Fabaceae; genus Abrus; species Abrus pulchellus. The sequence goes on along the minus strand of CM044051.1, from coordinate 9,871,432 downwards.
GAATATGCAAGAAAAATGAAAAATAACAACTTAAATTAACGGACATGGATACACCACTTCTGAAAACAAAATATATTTGTCTTTTACATAATTGTTTTTGACAAAAGGAAATAAAATAATTACTATATGTGACATTTTAATTTATAGGGTAATTTGTTAGGTTTATTTAGTAAACAAGTCAAACAAATTATAAAAGAGAATCAAATTGAAAGGAATTTAAATATTTATAAATAAAATAAAATTTCATAATTTAGTTGCAACAGACTAAATAGGTCCTTGAAATTTTACAATGTGAACTAACTCTAAACATAAACTAAAATCTAAACTTTAAAAAGGAAATAAAAAAAAAAAAGTATTCATGCATCTTCAAAGCAACATCATCATGAATAGGCTAGTCATCCTCCACATGGTCTCCTTTCCCATCACCACCTTCATGATCAAGTTATGCTTCCCTTTCTTCTACTTCCCCTTCTCCTTCTACCCTTTTTTCTGCTTCCTCTCCTTGTGGTCCACCATCTTCATGATTTGTATTAGGTTTATTTAGGAAGGAAGGTATGTCTCTAGGCCATGACACTACAACTGCAAAATCTTCTAGGGTTGACCATGGAAATGTTGAAGTCTTTCTTACATGCTGGTGTAGAGTAAAACGATAGAAAGCTTTATTAAGGCTAGTGTAAGCTCGATGGTTTGTCGCCATCTAGTAGTGTATGTGTGTATATGCTCGATTTTTGTCCTCCATTTGTTGTTGTATTTGATTCAGATGTTGTGTGATACGTCATTCCATGGGTATCATTTTGGGGATGGATGGTTGTGCTGATGGTGGTGCTGATGAGGAAGGATCAAAAGCTGGATGTGGTTGTGGCTGGTTCAATGGGTTAATGTAATAGTTGTTTATGAATTGGGCATTTATAGGTTTTTTCAATTTGATGCTTTGTATTGGATTGTTTGGTATCTGAACACCTTAAGCAGCACATAAAGTAGTGATTAATGCCGAGAAGCCCAAGGGCTTTGTTGCAGATGCAGTAAAGGAGTTGGTGGACATAACAAGATGGTGAATCTCTTTAGAGATTACAGTTGCAATGTCAATTGTGAGGTTTTCCATAATGCTGAAGACAAGGTAAGCCCGAGGCATGCGAAGATCTGATGTGTGACTGGTTGGAGCAATGTTTGTAAAGAAAAATGACATCCATATTTGAGTCAATGTCTTCAAATTCCCTCTCGTCAACCTCATTAACTTGCCTTGATAGTTAGTTTCATATGATTTGTTGGGAATGCATAAGGACCTTACTACATCATCATAATTAAATCTTGTGGTCAAGCACCTCTTCTGCTGGTATTCGCACAATTGTCTTTCTTGTAAGGTGAGGGGGTTCCCCAACAATGCATTGATAGCATCCCTACCATAGGAGATGGATGTCTTTCTAATGCCAAGACTTCTTCTCAGATTTTTCTGGGTGCAAGGGCCATGCATTGGCATAAAACTCCTTCACTATGTCTTCATCAATTTTATTTGGTGGGTCAACCAATCTATTCCATTTTCTCCTCTGAAGTTCTTTTGTAAATTCAACAAATTGTCCCTCCTCTAAAATAATTTTTCTTTTAGGCAGAAGTTCCCTTAGGTGTAATTTCAAATATCTCTAAAAATGGGCTCAACTGAAGAACATGTATCTATCAAAGGTAAGTTGCTGACTGGGGCTCGATTGTGTTGGAGGTTCATCATCTTGAGTTGCTCTCTGGTGTACATGTTGTGAAGCCTCTCCAACATCTGAACGTTGCTTTTTTCTCTGGAGAATTGATTTTTTTAGGAGCCATATTTGCAAAGTAACAAATCTCAATACTAAAAAAAATGGAAAATACGCATAACAAAAAGATGTTTAAGCCACAATGATGCGCTTAAGTGAGTAATGCACGCTTAAGCATTTCTTTATAGAAACAAGCGTCTCCACATAAAGCTTGATCTCAATCTAACAGCAAGCAAAGTGATAATCCTAAACCCTAAAAAGTTTAATCCTAAACACTTGAAACCCTTAATCCATAATAGTATCCTCATCCCCATTAACTATCTCTAACCTAAAAGTAAGGAGAACAACAGTGTGGGTGTAAAAGTTAGTACATGGAATCCTTGGGTAGCTTTGATAATAGGAGAGGAATGCTGCAATGGGGAGAATCGTCGCTTTGGTATGGGGTTTAGGGTTTTTGGATATTTCAAATATAAGGATGAAAAGGAATAAAATGAGAGAATGAGTTTAAATTTGGGCTACATCAAAAGATTCGCTTAAGCGGGTATATCTTGCTTAAGCGCAATTTTAAAAGTTAGGAGGTAAATGGTTTTTTGATCCCTCACTTAAGCCACTACAACCTCACTTAAGCCTTGACTCGCTTAAGCCACTACATGAGCACTTAAGCCCTAAGCGTAATTTTAAAAGTTAGGAAATAAATAGTTTTCTGGTCCCTCGCTTAAGCCATTATAACCTCGCTTAAGCCCTGACTCGTTTAAGCGCGTATATTTTAACTTAAGCGCATTAGACACTCGCTTTAGTTCATTGTCTCACTCCATACATATTGTACTTGCTTAAGCCTTCATATATTTAAGTTAGGGCATATGGGCTTAAACGAAAATTGTAAAATTCACTTAAGCCTTGTCAAATTGACTTAAGCGAACGAAGAACTGTACGTGCAGTTCCCGCATTAACTGCACTAGATCTGTATATGTGTCACTACTTACTTAACAAATTACATTAAATAGTAGGTAATTATAACAATACTATTTGTTAAGTAATAAAATTAAAAAAATAAAATAAAATATTAAGTTGTAAAAAATAATAATAAAAGTATAATGTGAGAATGTAAAAAGTTATTAAAGTTATATATATATATATATATATATATATATATATATATATATATATGTGTGTGTGTGTGTGTGTGTGTGAGAGAATGTAAAAAGTTATTAAAGTTATATATATATATATATATATATATATATTATACATTAAAATAAAGTTGTTTAACGAAGTGTCAATTTTTTAAAAAAATAAGATTTTTTATATTATTGTCTAATTATAAATTATCGTATCATATAAAAATTAGCTGATAGTATAAAACTTTTACATTGATAGTATACTAACATTGATTTTTTTTTTTTAATTAAACTTCAACTTTTTCCTTAAAAGATAAAATTATTACTCAGTAAGTTTTCAAATATTTGGGCAACCAAATTATTCATTCAATAATTTAAATTGTTACAACATCCTTTAAAATTTTTTGTCATTAAATTATTCTAATTGTCACTACTTTATTTCTACCTAAGAATTGAATCGGTAAAGTTTTAGATATTTCTTTTTAATGATTATAAATTTATCACAGTTAAACTTAAAAAAAACCACCTCTTTAAGCTTTTTTAAGCACTAAGGTGATATTTTAGATCTTTGCGAAACAAGTAAAGTGATAAATTAATATTTTGAAGGACTAATTCAGTGACAAAATCTTTAAAAAAAGTAATATGATAATAATTTAAATTTTTAATAATTAATCTGGTGGTTCAAATATTTAGAAACCTACTTAATGGTATTTTTATTTTTGGTAAACAAATTTAGCATTTTTGTCTTTTTGAATTTTTTGAATTCTTATAAATTTAATCTATTTATATATAACTTTCAACATAATTATTAGATGAATAAAATTCTGCCTTTATAAAAAAAATATTAAATAAAATAACTTCGTAAAAAATATCATTGACCTAGCCCCTGTATGGATAAAAGGATGTGGTACTATTAAAATAAAGTTAAGAAAAAAAGTTTTAAATAAAATTAAAGACCCAATTTGATTTTTAAGGAAAAATATAAGTTGGACAATCAGTCCTTAAAAAATGTAAAATTTTTATTTATTCTATAAAAAAAATTATAAATGCAAGTTATATGGGTCCTTTTTAATAAATAAATAAATATATATATATATATATATATATATATATATATATATATCCGTTTCAGAGATCATGCGTTCCGATAAAAATAAATAATATAACAATTTTCAAAAACTAATATTAGATTTTTATATTATTAACTAATAATGTACCTCACATTAATCTCCAAATTAGACTTAATAATAAAACCATCCATCCATCATTAGTTAGTCTCCAAGAAACCATATTAGGATCCTCATTCGATGAAGATGGGGTGAAAATTGGCAGAATGTGCTCAACAGATATTCTGAGGAAGCAATTGTTTAATTAGATCCATATTCAAGACCATGATATATGGATAAATTAGGGGGAAAAAACCTCATTAATGTTTAAAGGTCTCTTTGTTGGATTGGATGAAGAGCCCAATCCTTAAGCATTCTGACAATTGTGATCCAACCATGAAACCAAAATCTAACACTTTGTCCATCACCTAACTTCCAACTCAAATAATATAAGGAGATTCCATCTACTACAAATTCCTTTCCAAAAATTTGAGTCACCACTACGCCTTTGCACCGTATAAATATGACCATTACCCCACTTATACTAATTACCCTCAACAATTTGGGTCCACAAAGCTTCTTTCTGGTCAATGAGATTCTACCCCTCTTTTATCAACCATGCTTGGTTAGAAGCTTATGAAATCCTAAAGCCCAGATCCCCCACATTCCTTTGGCTTACAAACTTCAACTTTATATGCAAGTGGATTCTTTTTATGATTGGCAACATCCCCATAAAAATGACAGATCTTCTGAAAACAAAGTTAACATTAGAAACACTAAATTGGTAAGGGAAATTACAAGGGATTCAAATTTTGTTACATAGACTTAATTTACAAAATTGTTTGTGTAAATTAATTCAATAAATAATTAATATACCATTATTTTAAACATAAAATAACTATATGTTACAATATTTAAAACATTATTTGATATACAATGATGGATTAAATCTAATTTAGGGCCTGATGAAAAAAAATATGAAAAGTATTTATTACTTTCAATTTTTTTAAACTTATTTCAATAATTTTTATACAATTTATTAAAATAAGTTATTATCAACTTATTTAAATAAGTTTTACTACATGTAGATCAATTATCAGAAATTGTTCCAACTTAACTTGTAATCTCAAATTCAAATTTTAATGAATTCAATTATATTAAATACTCACGAAGAGAATTTTGATGCTCATAAAAATTATTAGCATACTCAAAGAAAGAGTTTTACTATCTATAAACTTAGCTAGAACAAGTTTAGACAATAAAGTTTTACCCTTAAATTTATGGCATGAATCATCAATTTAAACTAATATTATATCTAACGGCACCCTTAATCTTGGAGCATCAATTTAACTTGCTGCAATAAAATTTTCAAGTGATCTTTAAACTGGTTTGAAGGCCTTGCAAGTCCATATCTGTACCAACCCCATTAATTGTGTGAGGATCTTGGTGGTCTTTCTGCGCGAGTCAGAAACATTGGCCCATGTACTGATGTACAGTTTACTACAAAAAAAAAGAACCCACCTTTTCCAAATTCGATCACTGTTGCCTTCTGAGAGCAAGATTTTTAAATCCCAAAACCCTGCCACGGGCTTTCTTCAAAATTATGCAATCTTGCGAGGGCCTAAAGATTCTCAGATAGAATATTTTACGCCTGTTGGAAGTTGGAACAACCCAAGCATATCTCACAATTATATTCTTTTCATGATTCTCTTACAATATCTATATATAAGAAATTGCATCATGCCCTTTAAACGACTGCAGTTGAAAGCTTGAAAGGAAGAATATATATACGTTTGAAAAGGAAAATCAAGAGAGAGAAATGAAAAGCATGCTATATGATTCATTTAGATAAAAGGGAAAGGAAAGAATGAAATTAGGGCATCTCTTTGACCCATAATCATAGGTTTGTTTAGAACAGAAGTAGTGGCAACCATCATGGCCATCATCATTGGAAATCTTGTAGACGAACAACTTTTAGCTTAAAATATAATTTGTAGTAATGGTCATAAAGAAGAAGTAGATAAAAGCAAGCAGTGGTCTTCGGACACTTATAACCTTTTCTAGAACTCGTGCATGTAGCAATCAAGCATAATTCTGAATCCTATTAATTAGCTAGGTGTGTGGAATAATATAATATTAATCTATAAATATGCTGATCCAATACCAGATAAATGCATGTTATGTAAGCTTCATCTTTCTGCGAAATCTTGAAGAATTATTTTATGGTTTATAATTATATACTTTAAAGGAGAAAAAATTCACTAGATATGGGTAATGATGACTTGGCGGCGTCAAAATTATTGCTTGGTGCATATGATTCCTAACCAAACTCTTAAATCTCGTTTTATGCAAGATTCGTTGCACTGACATACGCATGGTTGCTTGATTCTCAGAGGCATCGCACTTGTTATTTTCTTGCCCCACTAATTTCAGAATGATCAAAAGATTGATTAAATAAATGGACAATTAATTAGAACTATACTTAGAATTTGTTTCCTCTATCTTTTCAATATGGGCACCACAGAGACAAACCTATATTTATCATCTTTATTTGTATTATTTTATCTTTACATTATAAGCTTTATCATTGCTCAAACCGAGAACATAGATAAGACTGGTTCGAATAAATTTATCAATAAGCATTTATGAGAATTAAAAGATAAGTAGTAAAATTATTCAAACTTAACATTTTTTTTATTTTTAAAATTTAAATTATTTTTAATTTACAAAATAAGTTTTATTTACTTTTTATATTAATTTTTTTTATAAACAAAGCTTAATCAAACTGGGATATAATTGCATTAGCAAAAGCTGAAATTTGACGATACCAGATTAGTTCTGTCTAGAACAAAAATTATAAAATGAATTCATTGACTCTTTCATAACCATTCCAGTGCTACAGTTTCCTGAGGATAGGGGAATATCAAATGACACCGAACCCATCTGAGGCAACTAGCAGTAATTATTCTTTTATCAATTAACGACGTATAATTTCACACTCCCAAAACACACACAAATTTTTTTTTTCGTAAAAAAATATATAATATTTCCTTTTTTATAAAAATAAATAATAATTTATCCAGACCAATATAAAGTAGTAATGACAAATAACAATATATATTCTGAAATTATACATGGTATTAAATCGTTAAATTCGTAACTTATATATTAAATGAATAAATATATATATATATATATATATATATATATATATATCTGTATGAGTACTATGTGAATGTCTCAATTTTATGATAAATAAAGGTATAGAAATAATTTAATAATTAATTAATATAAAAATGGGTCTACATTTTTCTTTAGTCAAGATAAAACAATTATTAATAATTATTTTTTATAAAAAAATGAAAGTAATAATAAATTTTTAAGAATGATTTCTGTAATGTATGTTCAATTACACCTAATAAGGGTTTATGTATAACATTTTTTTATTAAAATTTGCAAGATATTATAAAATTTAATGCATTAATAACAATAAATGTTATAATTTTTTATTAAAATTTAGTATTTATGATTTTTTATTGTATCCATCACCAAACGTTAAAAAAATTGTTTCAAGAATGAGCAAGCTAACAAGCCTTATCCTAATGTGATGTTTTATATGTTCTTACAAAATTTTGACGCGCCTTATGCTAATATTTTTAAATAAGAAATCTTATCAATAAAATAAACAAAAATAAAGTGAAATAATATTATGCAAATATTTATTTTCATTTTTGTAAGGGATAACTCAGTATAGATGTGAGCCACCGGGAAAGCTCAAGAAAAATGAGATAAATATATGTTTAGTAAATTTAATTTATAACTTATTTAACAACTTGTAACTTATAACTTATTTACTTAATAAATATACAGAGCTGCTTGATAAATACAAAATGAAAGAAATTTAAAATTTTCAAAAATTAAATTTTCAAAAGTTACCTAAAAAGTATTTATTTTCAAAAGTTATTTAATAATATTTTTATTATATTTTTATCTTTCATCATTTTGAAAAATAAATTTATTTTTTTCTATTTTTTCATTTTTTATTATTAATAATTAATATTATATTTTGTTAGATAAAAAAATAAAATAAGTAGATAAATAATATTTTTAAAATTAAGAAATAAATTATAGAAAAATTTAAATCAATTTATGTAATTTTTATTAATATAATATGTTAAAATTAATAATTTTAAAAATAAATTTAAGTTATTGGTTAAATTAATAATATTTTTTATTAATAAATTATATTTAATTTTAATATTATATAAATATAATATTATATATCCTTTTAAATTATTTAATAAATAAGTCAGCTACAGGTCCATGATTTTTAGTTAGATTCACAGTAAAAGGTTACAAATTCGCAACTGTTATATCGTTTTACCAAACATAACTAAAGTATGTGATATGTCTGTCACATATCTTGCATTTTACTCTCTTCTTCAATCACTTTACATTAACAAGAGAGAAAAGAAACGTAGGTTATGTGGAACTCATACATAGTTTTAGGGCACCACAAAGCAGTTGGAAATTATTAAAAAATCTCTCATTCCGGTGTCATACAAATTCACCAACAAATTTCTTACAGGAACTAATCTATATATTCTTATCATTAGACGAATATACAATCTTCAGATTAAAATTTAATTTATAAAAATGTAAAAGAATAACATTTATAGCATTTTACTAATATATTGTTATAATAAAATATGCATCTTCTGCTAATTTATTTATTAAGAAAATTAAAACAATAAAAGGTCAATTACAAATAAATGAAATTAAAAAAATTAAATAATCGTCGGGGCAACAGCAGTGGGAGAAAATATATTATAGTGTATATGTACCTGGCTGGTGATGAAAATGGGTATATATTATATAACAGTTGTAGTAACTGAAATTAATGAATAAAATTGCTTGATAATATCTATGATTAATCGGTAACCGAGAGAACAAAGAGAAAAAAAAATACAATTTTTTGAGTTCCTGCACATTCGTTTCATATTTTCTGAAAACGTCTTTAATTCCTTTTTCTACATGTATCCATTGGATTTTAAATTTACAATTTATATGTAAAATTAAGATCTCTTACATGCTAGATTAATATATACGAAGCTTAGAGCATGCTTATTGTGGTATTCCATGAAGCATATATCACAATGCTTTACATAAGTAGCCACACTCATAAGTACCTTTTATAACTGAGAAGATTTTGTACTCTCTCTTGCATGTGAAATAATCATTTTTGTTAATTTTATACTAATAAATAATAAAATTAATAATTTAATTAAAAAATATGTTAATACTCTTTAATTTTTTAAAAATTTAAAAAATATATAAAATACTCTTTCAAATTTAGTCCACAATCATCTGTATAATAAGCTGAGGCTCCTTCCGTAAGAATTTCTATCAGTACTACAGGCAGTTCCATGTTAAAATAATATACTTTAAGAAATATTCTTATCCCCAATTGATTGGGGTTGCAGATTAACGAAGGGGGCTAGCTAGTGAAAGTCAAAGATGGCTTTCCCAGTCAAATAGCTTTTTACTTTTAAAGGGGAGGTTAAAGTTATATTCTACCGAGAAAAAGTCATGCATATATATATATACCGTATAGTTACTTGATTGCAGTAAGGAACAATCTCACATTGTGACAGGTTACAAATTTAAATTTAAATTCATCTCTCTGCCTTTAAACCTGACTTTAAACATCTAAAATTAATAAATTTTTATTAAAAGAATATTTATCACACTAACTCTTGAGACAAAAACTGCAACGAAAGTATTTTGTAGGTTTTCTTCAACTTGAGAAACTTTCTCCATCATAGACTAGAATATCATAGCGTCTACCTAAACTTACAACTATATGTATATAAAATATAATTAATATTATATATTTGAAATGGATGGCAAGGGCATGGTCGTATGAAGATGAAAAAATCCAAAGAGAGAAATGATGAGAAATAAAACCTGGGCGTGAGAAGTAATTGTCAAGACTTAAGAGTTTACATCATTGCCCAAATTGATAAGCAGTTTGGGTGTTGAATTTCAAAGTTGGAATATTTTTGGTACACTCAATTGAAGTTGACACAACACATGTACACGTATACTTGTCTCAATGACTGTCTGTAAATACTATTAGCATGACAATAGACTTGTCTGTCTCTCTTGACCACATGAGACGAATAACGTAAGTACATTAGTACATGTTTGGGGGTGAGAGAGAGAGAGAGGTTGAACATGGAAATCATGTAACGCGAGCGAAAGATACAAGTGTTGGACCCATTTTCTTAGGTCCACGAGGACATAAAGAATTTGTTGTGGGGGCTTAAATAGGGACAGGCCCCCCCCCCCCCCCCCCCCCCCAACACCCTCCACCACATGTTTGTCCTTTCTAATAACCTCACCCTGCAATTTTTCAACTGCTCTTTGCTTCTTTTCCACGTCTTTGTTCAGAGGAAGATTGATGGATTCTGAAATTATAACTATAGCATTCATTCAGAGGAACAACAAGTTCAGAAAAGCCATACTCACTTTTCTCTGACCCTCTACAGTGCTTATATCACTCTTTTTTAATTAATTATTTTGCATCATTTTTAAATATATAAATAATAATAATAATTGCAATTAAAAGGGACTTGACGGAAATAAGGAAGATATTCTGAGGGAAAGTTGATCAGGGATTAGATTTGGTTCACCAAAAATTCCAAGAAAGAAAAAGTCGAGGCTTTTGGTGATCTCGAGGAGAAAGCAGGGTCAGAGAGAGAGAGTGATGAATTGGAGGACTATATTATGGACGTGACTCTCACTTCTAGATAGCTAAGAAGAGGAAGAGGGTCTCTCTGTCAGGGTCCCTCTTACTCATATTTTTCTTTGATAGGGAAAGGGGATGTTGTGATTTATGTGGATTCTTATGAGTGTAACAGTGTCCGTGCTGTGTGCTGCGAGTGCAAGAAAAGTGATACTGACAAAAGTGAAGCCAGAAACACAAGAGAGGTTGTGAGCATTTTGCTCTGTACTCACTCACCTTGCAAAGACTACGACACACATCAAAGAACGAATGAATCAATCAATATTCATTAATACGAGTAAGAAAGAAAATTCATCCAAGAAAATTAGGATTTATAATTTCATTATTTCATAATCTCTTCCTTCTTCTCTCTAAATCAAAAACAAAAAAATAAAAAAATAGTATTTATTTATTTTTTTCTCTAAATCACATATATCATGTACAGAAAACAAGTTAATCAGCTAGAATTAATATAGGCGGTAAAGCTCTCTTTAGAATATCTGATGTAATTACAGAAAGTTATTGATTAGACTAGAATAATTTTTTGCTAACTGATTTTCGCGCTCTCGGTGAGGTTTAACAGTTTAATTTGTAGATTCATAACATGCTTGTATTTTATATATGCATAGAATAAAATGACGGCTTGGTTTTGTATTGAAAGATGAAAGGTTTTACTGTTACTTTTCTTCAGGGAACATGAAGAGCAACTGCGTGCGGCTGCACAAGTGTAAGTTGGAACATTGATTTCTCTTTTGTCTTATTTTTTAAAAACATTAATGAGATCATCGGAAAAATAAAAACCCTAACCCTATTATTTTCTCGGATTTCAAAAGGTTAATTGCTGTGACGTCTAGGATTCTGATCTCACCAGGATCGGTTCAGAATTTTACCTGCGAAATTGCAAACTAACACTTGCCTAGAAATAAACAGTTATGACTTTTTACGAAGAGAATATAAACTAAGATTAATTCAGATTCTATTGGTTTAATTAATGAAGCTACAGAAATTAGCAACAAAAATAAAAGATATTATTTCGTATGCATGCAAGTTGTTGTCAATGTAGCTGCAGTTTATAAGAGAGAGAGAGAGGTCACTGTTTCACTGTACTGTATGGGGGGGAGTGTAGTGTTGGTGGTTGATAGTAACAGTTTCGAAGGGATAGCTAGGGTACTTATTGGAAGAGAGACAAAAAATAAAATAAAATAAAATAAAAGCTGAAAACCCTAAGCATGAACTACTATATATCTATTACTTTCTGTATTGGATCCAATGAGTATAGCGACTGTGGCTCACTATTTCACACAATTTTTTATTCAAGAAAAAAGAGAGGGTGGAGCTGAGCCACACTCTCACGGGGAAGACTATATAGAGACCAAGTCTTTTTAAAACCAAGAGATTCATCATCCACCTTTTTCTCGGTACATGATGAAAACTACAATTCAAAACAAGTTTGGATTGCAAAGAGACACGACTTCAGAAAAACACTGCTCGTTTTCCTGTTAGTTGAGTTCATCAAACACCATCCCAAATATATATACCCACTGTGCTTTCCCAAGACCCTATAGAGACTACCTATATAGCACTAACAACTTGTTTTGGTTACCAGGAAACAGACTTTTACATGAAAAGTTTTTACAACATATGAGATTGAGACTTGAGAGAGTTCCTATGTAGTCTGTGAAGGGAGCGTAATACCTTGTTTCTGTGTCTGATTGTGACATTTTGCCAATAATCAAGGCAACTCCTTCACAGTCACTGACATTACTTCTGTGCCTTTATTTTAGGGAAATTATCTTTTGAGGTTAATTAATTGAGCTAAAGCAAACTTTACTACAGAAGCAACTTTTTAACGGTTCGTGAAAAAAATTAACTCAATGGATGGTTTGCCAACTATGGTAAATAACAAAGGAAAACAATATTCAAATCATTGGTTTGGATTTTGAAACATCTATATGAAATGGGGTAATTAATAACGGAGTTAAAACAACAAAGAGAAAGTAAAACGGTGGTCCAAGCATGAATAAGAGCAAATTAAAGTGGAAAACAAAGGCAGGGAATATATAGGGTAAGTAGGACTATAAGCGTCTAAACCCGTAGAGTTAGGCTTTAGAATCAAGTAACGTTATCGCTCATTTATTCTTAATCATAAACAATGACAGAGAATGTCAACTCCGCATGCACACTGCACATGCCTATGGAGTTTGCACTGAAGACACAATTAAGAGTAGGTCTAGTAGTAGTCATACATTACTATGCATGCTCTACCACCCACTTATTTAACACTAAAGATTTTGGAAAGACTACCTAAGTTATTGGTAGCTTAGGTCTTAAACAACACATGTTCATCACCTAGAAAACAAAAACCTCATCAAATTAAATTAAACAGTAGACCTTCAGTCACCTAGCCAGAAGAGTCCAAGTAAGGCTACATAGCCAGAGACCATAGCTAGATTAATATATAAATATTGCAGGACATGCCTCAAGAGGCATAAACCCTAGATGTGCACTCTTCAAACACAATCACAAATTACCTCCTCCTCCACATCCTCCCTCATTGTTATCATCAGAAGGGGTATCAGTCCAAGGAAGAGAATAAGGAAAAGAATAAGTGGTAGGAGAAGGCCTATAAAACCCACTTCCTTCATTACCAAATCTTGCACTGAAAGACCTTTGTGGCATTTGTTGAATTGAAGTTGTCATTGCTGGTGGCACAGGAAGAGATGGTGGAGGGATTTCATTGCAAGCATAGCGAAGGAGATCAGCATTGGCTGAATCAAGCTCCCTTTGAAGTCTTTGAACTTGCCTTTGGAGGACAGAGATGTCACCAACACAGCCATAAACTGGGTCTCTCACACGTGCCTCTGCTTCATAAGCAAGGGAAGTCACTGCATGTTCCCTTTGGTGAGGGAGGAGTTCGTTGAGGAGCTTAGTCACATTGCTGGCACCAAAGATCTTGTGCACGTTGGCGAATTTTTGGGGTTCTTCTGGTGGGAAATACGGTGCGAAGATGCACCCTGGAAGGCATTTCCTCCTCAAGAATTTGCAAGCAGCACATGGAGAATTGTAAGAGCTGGATGATGCCATGTTTTTCTTCCCTGTGAGAGGAAGATTGACATGAAATCAATAAACAATAACACTTTCCCTTCTCGTCTACGTTGAGTTTTTTTGTTCAGACAAGTTTAAATTAGAAGATTGAGACTCATGCAAGGTAAAGAAGATTACCAATTTCCACGAAGATTTATGGTGAGATTATATATTTCTTATTAATGGGGAAATCTGTAATTGAACCCAAATCCTGGCTTTACTGAAGCATAACAGTGACCAAACAGTCTGTGGAGTTGTTCTCTAGTAACCATTTTTAGTTTCAAAATTATTACAAAAGTGAATGGTCACGGAACAGAAAATTGAATCTGATGCTATTTCAGTTACATTTCATCTCTTTATTCTACTCCCATTCTTCTTCTTCTTCTTTTTTTTTTTTTTTTGGGGTCTCTTCTCGTTCAGTTTTTTATTTATTTATTTTGTGTGTGTTCTTTCTTTGATCAAAATCAGCAACAATAATCACAAAGAAATGGGTATAGAGGCATCAATATTGTTATTTATTACCCCGAGCATAATATATCAGTAACACTAACCAAAAATGTTTTTGAAAGATTTTTAAAATAGGATAATTAATTAGGCCGATCTTATAAACCCTTTAATCCTTTATGATCCTTCGTTCCTAAAATCTCTTCCACTGACCCTTCCCCAACATGTGTGTGTATGTATTTTGAATGTATATATTTTGAAAGTCCCAATATAGACATATACATAAATTAATTTTAGGATTAGTTGTCACTTTCTGATATTATTATATTATATATACGACTATCTTTATCCTTTATTTTTCTTTCACAAACTTTTCTTATTTCATTTTTAAAATATATTTTTCATCTTTCCTTTCTCTCTTCATTTTTCAATTTATGAGGAAGAAAAAAAATTAATGAAGAATTTTTATTTTTAAACTTCAAACTCCCTTCATAAATAGTTTTATTTCTAATTTCCCCCCTTAAGTTCAGTTTCTGGATTTTGTTTTATCTTCTCATTTAAGAAACAACCATACACTAGCAAAGACAAGAAAACTTTATATGTATCTTTCTTCCGCTCGAATTCAGCTGCATGATCAAATAAAAACTTATAATTAAATCATCTGAATTACCAGGGATCTGGCTGCAGCAACGAGTGATGATTATATTCAGGCTACATCAGAAAAGCATATATGTAATATAAAGTGAAAAGAGCCCTAAATAGTGACTTCTCAAAAAAGGATCGATTTTGTCTTGCAACAGGTACTTTACTTAAAAGAACATAAACAGAGAAATGAACTATACATGCACAAAGAAAAGGAGCAAAGAGGGGAAGATATACATGAACATGATTTTACCTGTTTATGATGTAGGTTTCTTTGATCAGAAGAACTAAAAGGAAAGTACCTTTTATTTTATTTTTTCCCTTGTGGGAGGGTCTTTAAGAGCTGCTCTTTTACCCTCACAAGACAAAAGAGCCTTAGCCAATGAGAGATATTAGTCGCAGATTTGTTAGAGAAAGAGCACTCTTAAAGAGGAAACCCTAACTGCAAAAGAGACGCAAAAGGAGAGAGACAGGGAGATAAGAGTGGAAACTGATAATTAAATGGCAAAAGGTTATGAGGGAGAAGGCAAACAGCATTGAGTGGATGGAGAAGGAATGGATGCAAAAGACAAAGGTAATAAATGGAGGTACACTAGAAAAGAATGACTATGACTTTGCATCTAATAATAATATCACCAATGTGGGCATGTCTCCCATTCCCACTCTAATTAACTCATGCACTTCAAATATTTTTTTTTTTAAAAAAAAAAACATGACACCAGAAATTTAGACAGGGTCTCCTTAAGGAATTATAAATTGAGCAATATAAATTTTATTATAATTTTTTATTAATCTTCATATTTATTGAATAAAAAGTGTTGAATATTTATGTTTTCGATATTTTTATTTATTTAATATCTTTTTATAAAATATTAGGATGGTTATTAAAAAATTTAACAGACTAACATAGCTTTACTCTTAAATTATGTTTGTTGAAATAATAGTATTTAATTTTATGTTTTCCTATTGATTTTTAACATTTTATAAAAGTATTAAATAAAAAATAAATATACTTAATATGTTAAAAATATAAAAGAATATTCAAATTTGTATTTAATAAATAAAAGAATTACTAGGAAGATAGAATAAGATAGTTTAAAAATATTCTTTTGAATATATAGAAAACTAAAAGACATTTCCTGTTTAATATTTTTGTTTTTAATTCTCAACTAGCACACTAAAGATATATCTCTAAATTTTGTTTTTAAACACAAGGATACGAAAGCATATTCAAAATTATATACATTAAAGAAACTATTTTTCATTTATAATGTATTATTTTCTTAATTCTTGACATGTTCCAGAAAGATATTAATTCATATTTTCCTATTAAAAAATAAAAATCAAACACGATTATAACATTGAAAACATAAAGTAGTTGAATTTTTTTTTCAAATTTATTATTGACTCAGATCAAATATTAACATCAAGACCTATACATTTTAATATTATATATAAAAATATTCCTTTTCATTTACTAATATAATATTTTTAAAGAATTATAATATTAATATTAATATTAATATTTATGTCGCTTGGTTATAAGGACTGTCATACAGAGATAAATTGATTTAAAAGTTTAGTTGTTGATTCATGAATAATTTATATATGTTAAGTGCCTATGGAAAGGCTCAGGGGTTTGCTTTACTGTCTTCTTGTCAAATAGACTAAAATTACATATGCGTGCGCGTGTACGATCATATTTTGCATCCGAGACATAGATAGTTGAACTTTAATTAATGTATCAATTGATCATTATCCATCTTAAACTTCTACAAATGATGATCCAATACTTATTGTAATGTAGAGAAGATCAGCATGATGTTGGTCATGATTAAGTCTTCAATTGGCCGTCGCTATGCCATTATTTAACAACACAGATATGACTATTCTTAACTTTCTACACCAGCTCGGGTTGGCTGAGGATATTACGTTTAACAATATATGCCAGATAGATTCGTTTAATTCCTATAACCTTTATCAGCGTTATGTTGTTGGAAGCGAATTAACAAGTACTGAACGTTTAATTAAAACCTGCTTTCTTTCTTTTATTATAATTTATTTGGCTTATAAGAAAAACGTTTAATTAGGAGTGGTATTTATTTGTTTTGAAAACCCTACGTTGGTCAATTAAGGTATTGACATGTCCTATGACATAAAAATATATAAATACAAAAAGAAATCGTATTAAAATATGAAGATACTAATAAAATAATAATAAGCTATGAAACTAAACATTTTAAACGCTGCATGAAATAAAATTTCAAAAAATGCTTCAAAATACCAAATGCATAAATATAATTTGGCTAATGTATTTTTTCTTTACTTTCTCAATAATATTAATTTCTTTTTTCTAATAAATTTATCTTCTACTTTCACACACGCAAAAAAAAAAAATTAAGCTAATCATATAAACTAAAAATAATTTAAAAACTTTGTCAAAGACAATCTTAAATAATTTCTACATTGTTTGATTTAGTAAATCAATATAATAAAACGTCAATCCGTTTACCCTGTACAACTGTACTACAAACTACTATTTCTATATCTCAATACCATTAATCTCAGAGTGAATAAAAAAAAAGGGGCCAATTCATCAATTACATGAAGACAATATACGTATTTATAGCAAGTGCTTTATATTGAAGTGGTTATGGAATATATTTTATGTTGATGGTCATGTACTTAGGAGAACATGTGACCCAAGAAATAGGTCCTCTTGTCCGTTTAAGGCACTATAATCTGCAGGCACTCTAGTGAAGCCAGAATTTCTCTACATATTATAGCCAGAAATTCTCTACTGTTGAAGGGGTAATGCTTGTCACACCAATAATCTTATAACAATTATTCTGTGCTCTTAAGAAAGCTGCTCATGACATTTAGCATTTTCTGCGGCGGGAGTTGGAGTAATGCTATGTTAATTGCTGCACCAACTGCTTTCAATTTTATGTCTCCACCGGCAGATGTAACGTTTTAAGCTTTTCGTCTCTGGTTGACAAAAAAAAAAAAGGGCTTTTTGTTTGTATATATATATATATACATGCATGTGTATTGTGTTGCTACAATTTTTCTCTTTGAATATTTTCTTCTTATTTTCAAAGAAAATAACGAAGCAATTTTCATTTTGGATCGTCAATAATTAATCGTGTTAATTAGTGATCAACATGTCTAACATATTTATAGTTTTCGTGTTTATCTTTCACTAAAGTTTATATCGTGTAGATATACTATACAACAAAGTTTGAAAAAGGTTTGGATTACGAGAGAGAAATTAAGTAAAGAATTGAAATAAGGGATAGATAATACAGCTTTACCAAATAAAATATAATTGAACAGAAGGACTGTTTGATACTACTAGAAGTGACACGGTGATAGCGACGTATATATTTACATTAGCTGAAAGCAATGGCAGAGTTCCCCCTACCTACCTACATACATCACCCATCACCTGACTGCCATATATGTATACTTAGCTTTCTAGGAGTCATTGCCCATTATAATTGTTTAAGTCACAAATGAAATCTAAAAATAAGGAAAATAGCTTGATTGCCTACTTCGTGATGCAATGATTAGTTAAAGATAATCCAGCACAGAGAACATAAAAGTAAACGGTTTATATTTTTAAAATGAAATGAATTTGTTTGCTAAAAGTGGAAATATTATTGCTTTCTGATCACAGTCTTTATCAAAAAAGAATGAAGTATTTGTTATACAATAACAAATATTTTATGCGAGGAGTTCGTGTAGCATCATATGCCCTTCTAATAGGGAATTCAAGATTCCCACAAAGTCGGCAAATGTTTGATTAATTGAACTATTGAAATCAAAGGTCATGCTGGTGGGTGGTGATGAGGATTTTTGGATCATATACATAGCGCAACCTGGCCCCCCCTCCCTAAAATTATTAAAAAATTAAATACTAAAGAATAAAATTAAGGATTGTTAATAGATGCTTTTCTTTACCCGCTAAATGCTTGATTACTGTTTAATCATATATGTAGAAAATCTTTACATATTTAATTGTTATATGTTGGGTGAGTTAATATAGTTTAAAAGATGTTTAGATTAATATCCTTCATCAAACAACAATTATATTGTCCAAAATATTTTTGTTAATGACTTTAATAATTCTTCTTTTAGGGTTAACTTTTGTAGTTGAAGTAATCTCCTTCCGTTCTTAATTTTAATATAATATTATATCTTAATCTTGATGCCAAGTCCGTATATATAAACTTCATACTTCATGGTGGGGAAGAAAGGGAAAATACGTCTGATTAATTTGCAACCCTCTGGTTCATGTGGTCGTGGAGGAATGATAAAAATCTTCAGAATCATAACCTTGATATAGAGAAAGTGGTAGACTCTATCAAACTTAAGAGCTGGTCTTGAAATAAAGCAAGAGTACCTGGGTTTCACATTTCTTTCTGTGATTGGGATCATGAACTTTGGATATGTGTTAATTTTGTTTTTCCCCTTTTATTGTTGAAGTATTCTTAATAATCTCTATTTTTTTCTGATAAAAAATTGTTTAATACCGGTCACAAAATATTTCTTGATGATAATAGAATAGTTATTAAATTAAGCAAGCCACCAAGTTAATTAGCTTGATTAGCAAAACCAAGTTGTATGCAAATGAAATTTTGAGTCATTTATACCTTTTTTTTTATTGATGGATATGTTTTCACTAAATAAAACGTATTTTAATTTAGTTGTAGATTAAAATTGAGTTCCTCTAAAATAAAAAAAAAATGTGTAAAATAAGAAACTAAAACTTTAAGCACATTTAATAAAAATTAAAACATTTTATAAATATAACTCATTTAAAATAATAGTGAATAAATTTTTATTTTTTCATTTTATATATCTTTTATTTTAAATGAGTTAAATATTTATTTTATTGAAATAAATAAATAAATCTATTTGCAGTGAAATTAAACTTCAGTGTCCACCAATAACGAAGAACATTAAAGGAAAAAATAAATAAATAAAAGTCACCTTGCATGAAGGACTATCCTTGAGAATTGAGAGACAAAAACACATAAAACAAAAATCAATTATTATAAATTCAGCTAGACAATCAAACTTGGAAGTTGAAAGAGAAAAGAATTGAGTTATCAATATCCCAACGCATAGTTATCATCATTTTCAGTCTCCATTCTCACCAACCACAATTTCAAACTCACTCCCCAATGTTGGGACCCCATGTGTTGCAGAAGCATATGCATATGCCAACGACGAGATGAGACTAATTTTCTTCTTCTGCCCCATTAGTCAATAGGGCTTGATTTTGACACATTGCTCTGCTACTCATACTTGTGATGTGCTTCTTGCCTTAACTTTACTTACATTATTTTCTTTTCCCAAAACAAACACATACATACTAATAATAAAGTCCCTGCATTGTCTTCTTGCATTTGGGAACGTGCCACATCATTTTTTTCTTTAAACAAATTTAATTCTAATTATTTTTCTAATCGCTTTCTCATAGTGTAACTAAAGCCACGTAATACAAACTTACATATAATACTTTTTATCAAAGTCAACTAATGATATAAAGTTTAATGCATTGATAGTATATATTAAGTTATTGCTGATTATATTAAAAGTCCTTTAATTAGTTTTAAATTTTTATCTCAATAAAAAATTATATTTAATAATATTGTGGATTGTTAAAATTAACTTTAAATTTAAAAACAACTTTAGAAACACCTAGCGACCAAAGTTTTCTTTTCTTTTTTTTTTCTTCACTGTCCACACAAATAAATATATTTTGATTTCACATCTTAGTTTCACATTATTTGGTATATAAAATATGTTAAAAAATATGTAATTATTTCATCAATGAAAATAAGAGTGAAGTATTATTTTTCATATATATGGGGGAATTAATGGAAAACCATGTACATGTGTAGCAATTTGAATTTGATCTAGAATTCGTGTGGCGTGATGAGATTGCGCGACACGACATGTCGTTACTGCACTTTCCTTCCCATATTAATTATTCCGGGAAAAGATTATGACTCTTAGATGAACATTTTCAATGTCGTTACTGATATTTCCTTTCCATATATACAAGTATACACACACGTACAAAAATAAATGACTTTTTTTTCCTTATACATATTTATTCAGATCCCTAATCATTAATTGAAGCAAAATTCTTTTAGTTGGCCCATGAGAGAAAAGGGGTAGAAAAAGAAAGAAATAATTAATTTATTTATAGTGGGAATGGACTACTGGAGCCACATCCTTGTGTTCCAAGTTGGATGTTTAGAGGAGGACGCAAGTTCCAAATGGGTGTGCAATCCAATGTGATAGCTAAAATGAGTGCCTGTGCCTTTATGTAAGATTAATTAAAACTGGCCCTAATGATTAGAGGACATATAAACTTGGACTGTGCAATCTTGCTTTCCGAAAGCTATTCTTCATCAGAATAATAAGGGCTACACCTCTATGGTTTAGCTAACCTAAGATGCAACCAATTTCTTGAAGGTTTCTCAGAGCTAGGCAGAGGAGGAATGAGAATTTAACAAGATTCTGATTCTGATCTAAATTAGAATCATTTGCGTCACATTCTCTGCCGTGCCAACAATACCAGCCAACCCGTCCAATACAATTTCGAATATCTAATGATATTTTACCGAGATTGTTCTTTTAAAAGGACCAAAAAGAAAATCATAGTTTTACAATTTTTTAATGAATCTTTGTAAACAATATATTTTTCACTCCAAGTAGCGGTTACGGTGGAAATATTTGAACGGTTGCCAAAGAATATTTTTATAATAGGATAAAAATAAGATAAACCATTAGTCGAGAGTCTAAAACATAGTTTATTTTATGTCTGAATTAGGTCAAGTTTATTCACTAAAAAGGTTAGATCAAGACTTCTCTAAAAGTCTATCTATTACGTAATATAATATTATGTATAATATTATTTTTAAGGTTGTGTATTTATTTTATTTTGAGTTCAATATTTATTATAAGAGAGACTTTTAATTAGACTTAAAGAACTTTAAATAATAGACTAAATTAAGTAAATAGGACAAACTTAGGCATTAAATATAAAAAATAGAATAGACTCGAGCTTTTTAAAACCTAACTCTACCTAGCCTATCTGAATAATATATATATATATATATATATATATATATATATATATATATATATATATATATATATAAACTATCAGTGTGTATAATAAACATAGACTATCAAGAATTACTAATTTTCTATTATCACCATGAGCATGTCTCGATTAATATGCCTCCGTTAATTTGACAGGAAAATATCAGGCCATTGAATTGGTCGTTAGAAAATGTAATGCAGGGTCGATATTTTAACTATAAAAAACACGTGAGAAAAGTAGGGGAGGTTCCAAGTTCAAGACCACCTTGGATCCTCTCCCACGTGTTTTCATCCAGCTAATAATATTCTACAAAGATTGAATTGATCATTACACAACAATGAGGAACGAAAGAAAACGTAATGCACGATTGAGATTTTAGCTGAGACATGCAAGGTGAAGACCATCTTGGATCTTCTCCTGTAGATTTTCATTCAACCAATATTCCACAAAGATCTCAACCATGAATCAGTCATTGGGCGAGATTACAATGTAATTCATGATCAAGATTTTGACTACAGAGAAAACATGTATGAGCTTGTATGACATAAATTCTCAGCAGTAAATTTTTTGAATAATTTGGGTGCTTAACAGAAATTACGATTTTCATCCCTAGTCCAAAAGTAACATTACCTACAAATTGTGAAGAAAGAAAGAAAACCCATGAAAAGAAAAACCTTCGTGGGTAGGGTGGGCCACTGGGCTAACAAAAAATGTAAGTCCGTGATACAAAAGGGATAACGACGTGCACATTGCAGGCTAACAAAATTAAGAGCAATAGTAGAACGTCCAAATGCTAGCCTGTAACAATGGAATCTAAATGCCTCCAACTGCACAGGATTCTCATTATTGTAATGAATGGAAGAAAAAATAAATAATATGTAAGCAAACATAACCGTAAGGAAAAGCTGGTGTCCAAGAACCATAGAAACTTTAACGTTGTGCAGGAAATAATAGGTGTACTAAAATTTGTTAAGAAATAAATAACTGAAAGGAATTAGTATTTTTGTGGCATTTACATTAGATTCTCATATGGAGAGAAGGGCACAAAAGAAAAGTGGAGAACAGAATCCTTGCTTTTGTTGTAGAACCACTCAGTGTAAGGCCAAATCTCCTAATCTTACTTCACTCAGAATAGGAAAATGCTTTTTGGAATCAAATTAACAAAAAGAGAAGCATAATGTATTTATTCGATTAAGTGGGTCGAGTCATCTGTATAAAATTTTCCTTCAAGGAAGGATTAAAGATTTTCAGCATCTGAATTGTTTACTCTGTTGTGGGTTTTTCCAAACGTAGCTTTTTATCATTCTATTATTATAATGCCATCAGGGTAAGAACTAATGTCAGGATAATTCCACCGAATATGAATAGATTCGGAATGTGTTAAAAACTAAATATGAAATGATCGTGCCTAATTCATAATTTGAGAACTTTCGAAATGACATGATTTTCTAATCCTTTCAGCGATATAAATGCGGAATGGAATCAGATTTTATTTTTATTTTAAACTGCAGGTGATTTTAGCCGCGAAAATTAATTTTAGGCATGGTAAAAAATATATATTACAAAATAGCGTTTTACTGTTTAGTCTCCTAAAAAAGAGTGTATTGAAAATCACGTTGACTGTATTGAAAATCATGATATAAGTGCATTAACACATTTTAATAGATAAAAAAATTACTTTTCATTCCTTAACTATATCCTAACTGTATGACTTCGTATCTGCCTACAAAAAATAACTCAAGTTTGAATCAGGGATAAAGACATGTGAGGTTAGTTTTTATGACCAACACTAAGTAAGTCAGAATGCATCTGTCATGAACTATTTCTTTAATAAAAAAACAAACCCAAAGGATAAATGTTCGTAAGGACTAAAACACTAAAGAAATCTATTTCAATATTCCTACCTAATGTGAGACTTTTTCACTCATACTTGTATCTCAACAGTTTCAGACTAGACACTTGCGATGGAAATAATAAATTGGCTTGTATTTCTGCAACATACATAGTTGGTCAAAATTGGTGAGAAGCGAGAAGTGGTAAACCAGATAAAGAGGGGGCCACATGGGGAATAATGTATCGGCATCGCAAGTTAATTAACCACACTATACCTTTTACTTCTATAAGGGTAAAATCAATTCCCCAAGCAAATATGGCACCAACACCGCAATGAAATCAGAAACAAACATATAATTGTCCCAAAAATATAAGGTTCAGAAGGTACCAACATTCAATTCTTGAAATTTACTCCTGGGTACTTTTGGTACCTCGGCAGCATTTATTCACTGAATATATAAATAGAAATGCAGTTTACTGTATTTACAACCTTGAACATATGAATGGTATATATACCTTGCCGGCTTGCTCAGCTTCCGTGGGACAACCCGAAAGAAATGAAGGAATTTGTATGAGGGTGGAAGGCAAAACATGTCTCCCGAGGGCTCTGTCTTTCGACATCATGGGTGATGTGTGCTTTAACAGTTCAAAGGAAGCTGCTCCAAAGTAAAACACCCATGAGAATCTAAATAGATAGATTCCTCACCAGCACTGTACCAATAATGTACCCCATGGATCAATTCACTCTTTTCCATATTTCAAACAGGAAAAACGAATCTTGTGCTCAGCACAGGAGATGCAATGCGTTCAAGATGAAATTTCTACATCAACCACTATTTTGATGCAGTAAGAGCAATATTATGCAGGGAATATAAAATTGAAGCATCTTTCCTGGTAACTCATAATACATGCTTGACTTGAAATCCTGAACATGCAAATCTAACTAATAATTGTAATTTAGTCTCCTAAAAGGTTAAAAAGTATCATTGCATCAGTCACGAATTTCAACAACCTATGCAAGATTGGGATATTAATCCATTATATTCAAGGAAACAAGCTAGGGTCAACAAGACAATAACTTTACCATAGTGCCAAGGCTCACCCTCTCAATTACCAAACAGTAGTAGTTAAATAAATAACTAAAAGTACAAAAGCTATAGGAAAATCATTAATTGATTAAGGTTTAGAAGCTAACCTGGTTCAAAGAATTTCTATAGCTTGTAGATACAATATGACTTTCCCTTCTAGGGCATTTAGCTATATGTGACATGAGGCCAGGAGAAATTCTGATAGGATACGAAGTGTTCCTCCAAATAAGCACAAAATTTGCAAAAAAAATAAAAGACTCAGCTGAATTTTAGATATTTCAGTTGATTCTCAACTTCTTCACGGACACCAAAATGGTGTCCAAGCAAAAGGTTATTCATATCAACATACTATTCAAATACATACTCGAAGATGTCTGTTAAAATGTGTCTCTAGGGAAACATGGAAAATCTTCATCATTTGAGGGACAATACCAACAATCCTAGATAATTGGAATATAAACACTATCTCTCAATACAGAAAAATGAAAAAATATACACCAGTATTGTAGGATTATGGGAATTAAACGGCTATCCATTTCTTGCAGATGATTAAAAATTTAAATAAGTGAATAAGATAGAAATAAAACAGATTAAGTATTTAGGTGTCGAAGAGTATTAACAACAAACTCTTTTTTGCCTTCACTTCGAGGAAAGAAAACATCCTTTTGAGAACAGTCATGTTAGTAACAGGCCCAACTAGGGGAGTATATGCTAAGAAGAATGACCCAAAGAGCCAAGTAGGCCAGCCTGTATTAGTTAGGCCCTTTGTTAGAGAAGTTGTTAAGAGTTACATAGTTAGCTCTCTAACTGCAGTAGCAGAGCTACGATATAATTAGAGGAAGAGAACATAAGTGAGTTCAATTAGTTTTGGGTGTGAGAACAGGCACTCAAATTCCTGGGGAAAACATCATTATACATCATTCTTGCACTTCTGGACCCTGGATAACCATTGATCCAGAGTTGGAGGATGATACTCAATGAAATTTATTTTCTTTCTGCTAATCTCTATATTCCTGAACCAGTATCTATCAAGTTAATAGAAAAAAAATTGTACCTATAATAGCAAGAGAAAAATATTGAGGCACCAGAAAGCAGATGTGTTGTAGAATTTCATTTCAGATAGTTTCATGCCCAGTCACCAATAGGCATAATTTTGAAAGGAAAATAAATATGCATTCATGTGTCATCTGTGTGATATAAGACATTAAAATGTGTAAAAGCAGAATCATATTCATGTGACCTAAAATAGATTAACATTGGAATAAATTTTGAGATGAATATAACAAACCAAGTGATATCAGTAATTAATCATTTAACAAATGCAACTCCGGCATGGGTTTACACAAGCCAGTATACATGGATCAGTTAATTTACAGGTTACAGTTGACTTAGTCATGAACTCCTTCAGTACAGATGCTCCAATCATTTCAATCTAATCAGAAAAAGTGTAAGTTGTTACTCTTATATGCATTTACTATCAGACATAGACTTAAAATGACATTCTCCTCAATTCTGTGATTTTATAGATTAGAGTTCACTGCGCTGTTGCCCAACAATTCCTCAGACCAATTTTGTGCATCCCAGAAGGCAAAAATGTCTAAGAAGTATATATGGAATTGTGTTCCTGGTAGGAACCAAATCAGTAAAAGAGAAAAAGAACAAAAGTTTTATTATTGAGTGAATTTCCCAGGTTATTAAAGAGAACCTGGACTCTCCCTTCTCTCAGAGTACAATCCTTTCTCCAACTGACAATCTGTCTTTCTTTCCTCTCTTTTGTTCTATTTATAAAGTGATACCCTCTCCTAATTGCAACTAACTACTTATTATAACTAACAAGTTAACGGGTTATCTAACAGTTCCATATTATAATACCTTTCTGAGAATCCTTTCTATATCTTACAGTAATTACATTCTATTCTGTTTGCAGAATTTATCTGTCTTTAGAATTAGCAATAATTGCCTTCAATCCAGCTTAGTCCAGGCATTTTTCTCAGACCACCAGTCATTTTATCCCTCAACTTCTTCACATCATCCCACCTCCCATCACCAGCATATATATTAGAAAGCATAACTCTGTAAGCATTATTGTCAGGATTACTTTCAAAAAGTTGATGAGATAACGTTTCTGCAAGCTCAGAATTTTCAAAAGAATTACAGCATGACAATAAGGCTCCCAGGATGGGCTTGTCTACTGGTTCTGGTAAGGCAAGGGTGAGATTGTAAGCCTCTTCTAACTCCCCAGCACTGCCAAGAAGCTTCACCATGTAAACATAGTGTTCTGGCCTAGCTTTGATGTTACATTCATCTTCCATTCTCCGGAAAATCTCCCGGCCTTCTTTGACAAGGCCAGCATGACAACAAGCACAAAGCAGAGAAGAGAATGTGGCTTCATCAGGTACCAATCCTTTCTCCAGCATCTCATCAAATGTCCTGAACGCCTCAGAAGCACATCCATGCAAGCCAAGACCCAAAATGACTGAATTATATGAAATCACATTCTGTTCCGGCATCATCCTAAAAACACAGATTCCCAAGTGCAAAAAACCACACTTCGAATACATGTCTATGAGAGCAGAGGAGACCTTGACGTCTGACACTAATCCATGCCGAAGAACATAACCATGTATCTCAAATCCCAGTCCTATATTTGCAGTCTGTGCTACAGAAGCAATTACACTGGCAATCAAAACAGAATCCAGCTTCTTGTTTTCCATGTTCAACTCCCTGAAAAAGTGCAGCACCTTCTCATACTCCCCAGACTGAGAATACCCAGCTATAAGAGCAGACCATGTGACCAAATCAGGATTCAAAATACTGCAAAAGACTCTATACGCCATAACCATGCACCTACACCGCGAGTACATACTCACCAGCAAACTACCAACATGAGAATCACAATCAAGCCCACTCTTTAGACTCAAACCATGCAGTCCTTCACCAATGCTCAACACTCCAGCATCAGCAACACCCACAAGCAACCCAGCTAGTGTATATCCATCAGGCTTCTTCCCAATGAATCGCATAGAGCTAAACACCTGCATCCCTACATCCCACAAACCAGAGCCCCCATAACCACAAATCAACGAATTCCACAAAACTAAATCCGGTCCAGCAATCCCATCAAACACTCTTCGTGCCTCATGAACAAGACCTAGTTTTGAATAAGCAGCCACAAGTGCACTGCAACAAATAGGGTCCAATCCTAACCCAGCAACCACAGCACCTCCATGAACAAGTCTTAGA
Organism: Abrus pulchellus subsp. cantoniensis; assembly: GCA_024086825.1. NCBI lineage: Eukaryota > Viridiplantae > Streptophyta > Magnoliopsida > Fabales > Fabaceae > Abrus > Abrus pulchellus. The sequence goes on along the minus strand of CM044051.1, from coordinate 9,843,219 downwards.
ACACCAAAATCATAGTTATCAGAACAAGCACGTATAACACAAGCATAAGTGTAATTGTCAGGACTTGTGTCATCCCCAAGCATGGTTCTAAACAGAGAGATTGCATTGAAAAACCTTTGGGACTGCGCAAAACCGCGAATCATTGAATTCCAGAGGAAGACACTTCGGTTGGTAGTTTTGTCGAACACGTGGTAGGCATAGTTAATGTCATTGTTAGCAGCATAAAGCCTAAGAATTTTAGTTGCATAAAAGGGGTCTTGTGAGAGATGGGTCGTCAAAAGCAATGCGTGTAACTGCTTCGTCCTTAAGAGGGACCTACAAACGTTGCTGAGTTCGCAATGGAGACACTGAAACTGAATAAACATTAAGATAATGTAAACATCAGTTGATGATCAAGAGTTAAGCATTGCCTACTAGACTGGTCGAAAACTGAGTCGGACGAGTTGACCCGTTTCTGAAAACGGGTTGAGGAATTCGAACCCCTTCATTAGCAGCGAAGATTGGGCCGTCTAAAAATATTAGAATGGGGCAAAATAGAAAGTTACAAAAAGAGTAACAAGTGGAGAAAACTTGGTGTAAATTAAAATTTTAGAAAAATAAACAATATAAGTTTGCTATAACAAATTAAATTTTATATTGCAACAACACAGGAATACAAATATTTAATGTGAAAAACTCTTTAATGGTTAATGAAAAATTATGAGACAAATTTTGAAAAATATTATACCATTAAAAAATAATTATAATATCATTTTCATTCTCCCCGTATTACAAAACAATTATAGAGATAATAATTAATGTATTTTTTTTTCCAAAGCCTATTTATTTATAAAGTTAAAAAGCAATAGGAACCAATCACAAGGATGTGACACATAATGTTTTCAATTTTTCAAAATTCATCCAAAGCTTGATATAGGCTAGCAATCAATCGCATTTTCACGATTTGAAGAAATTTTCAACCTTTAATTGAATTTGGCATGACCCCAAAATTCTCTTCCTCCAACCAAGGGAAAATATAATTTGATCATTCATATGTGATTCATGTCAATCAACTTGCCACAAAATTGAAGTTTTTCACAACTTTCTCATTACAACTTTTTATCTTTATTAATATGAATTATTGTTCTTTTAAACTATGTTTGGATGCTGCGTTTAGAGGGGAAGGGGAGGGATTGTAGGGTTTAACTCCGTTTAGAAATTAATTAATTAGGAGAGATACGAATGCATCGTGTCTGGTTTAAATAAATATCTAATGCATTTTTTTCTTTCCTGTTCAACTTGCGTCTCCTTCTCTGAAGAAAAAAATAAACCTGAAACTCCTCTCATCAATTGAGAGTCATTTTAGAGGATAAATGGTAATATGAGGGAATGCCTTACTAATGAGAGTTTTTTATTTGTCATCCCTATTTTTTGTAGTTATCCTTTCTTCTTTTTATCATCTCAGTATCTCACCTTCATCCTCCTATTATTATTTACCACCCTTATGTTTTCTGTCACATTCTTTTATAGCAATTGAACTCGTTGAAGTTGCTCCCTCGTCGCTGGAGTTTTGCTATGTCACTATCAGATTGGTGTTGTCTTTGACCACTTGTTGCAGTTTACATTTTTTTTTTTTTTTTTGCAGAGAAAGGATGATTCAAGCTGTGAAATTTGGTTTAACTTAGCTTTGTTGTGTTTTATAATTTTAGGATCGGTAAGTTCAGTTAGTTTTGAGTGTACGCTTGTCATTCTTCTGTTTATTTATTTTTTGCACTGCTATAATGCTCTTATTATTTAAATTCCTTGTTAGCACTCCTGCACAATCTTTTTTACGTTCAAACATTAGACCCAAAAAAATTCTAATGCTATTATGATTTTCAAATCCTTCTAACTATTCTCTTACTGCAACAATTCTTGCTTGAAAGAATATCCATATTTTAACAATTCCACAATTCCTTAAACTTGGCATAATATTATGCTCAAGGCTTTAAGCTAAGTAACAAGAAAAAGTTTTAAGTCGAAACAATGGATTCAATGAGTTCATACCAGTAACCACTCCCACTAAATATCTAATTAATTTAACAAAAACAAATGAATCTATATTTAAACTAATAATGCATCAATAATATTTATGCACATTTGCTGCCTTTTTACATAATTTCAATCATTTCACTAATACCGCAAAATTTTACACGTTGCTATGCCCCGATGAGAAGAAAATCTACCTAGCGTGTAATGGGAATTATTCTTAAGATGTGAATGGACACTATCTCGAATCACTTGGGTACCAAATCTCCCCTCAACTAGTTAAGCACATGTTTGGTCGGAAAACAACGGAAACAGATGCGAAGTGAAGGGTTACATGGTTTCAAATAAGACAGGCAAAAAGTAGTCAAACAGTATAAAAAAATCAGAGGGAAGATTTGCTTTCGAAATTGTGAAGTCGGTCATATTAGTTGGTAATAGAGAACTCGACTAAATAAAAATGAGAACGCACAATAAATGAGAAAAAATAATGAACTGATTCTATTTAATTGAAAGCAAAAAATACAGTAGGATGAGAAATCTCCCTGGAGCGTAAGCTCTTTTAGAGCAACCACAATGGCCCTCTACTTAAATCAATTAACAAAACAGAATGCTCTCCTTGTTCCTCACACCTGTTTCTAAATACAATAGAGATTCCTTTTTTTCTCTCTCATCTAACCAACCTATTTCTCGTAGCTTGCCACGTCACTTTTTTTAGTTTTCTTCCTCTCATACATCATTCTCCATCTAGGTGTATTGGCTTCTTGGATCAATAGCTCATTAGACCCATATGCATTTGGGTTTGTATCAACACTTCTCCCTTGAAATAAAGCCTTGTTCTCAAGGCTTAACTCTAGAAATTGACTCCGAATAACCACCTCTTCTTCACACGTAGCTTCTTCAACAGTTTTGTCCTTCCACTGCACTAAGACTTGCCTCAATGTTTCTCCTCTCTTTGTAATGGTACGCGTGACTAAAATAATTTGAGGTTCAATCATACCAACTCGGTCATCTTCAAGTCTTGTAAGTAATTCATTTTTCACTTTATAATCCCCCACAGCCTTCTTTAGCAATGATACGTGGAATACAGGATGGATTTTTGAGGTTGGAGGCAAATTGAGCTTATATGCCACTTCTCCTATTTTCTCCTTAATCTCAAATGACCCATAATACCTGACACTAAGCTTAGGACTGATTCTGCTTGTTACTGATTTCTGGCGATGCTGTTTTAGCTTCAAGAAAATCATATCTCCCACTTCAAACCTCCTTTCTTTCTGATGCTTATTTGCTTGAGTTCTCATTCTATCTTTAGCTCTCAACAACTGGCTCTTTAATTGACGCAGAGCCTCATCTTGGTCCAAGAGATCTCTTTAGACTGATTCCACTCTCACCTCTCCTTGAATGAGTTGCACAATCTTTGGTAGTGGACGTCCATAAACAGCTTCGAAAGGAGTCGTTCTCGTAGACTCATGATGTTAAACCAATATTCTGCCCACGGCAGCCTTGTTACCCAATCTTTGGGTTGATTTGAGATGAAACACCTTAAGTAGGTTTCAATACATCTATTTGTTACTTCAGTCTATCTATCCATTTGCGGATGATAGGTTGTGCTCATTTTTAATTTAGTTCCCTGCATCTTAAAGAATTCCTGCCAGAACGAACTCATAAACAGCAGGGGGTCACGATCACTTACTACCGAATTTGACATGCCATGGAGTCTCACTACTTCTTTAACAAAAATTTCAGCAAGTGGTTTGACTGTAGAGGGGTGCTTGAGTGCCACACAATGGTAGTATTTGCTCAATCTATCCACTACTACCATGATAGCTTCGTGGCCTTTGGATCTAGGCCATCCTATAATAAAATCAAGGCTCACATCTTCCCAAATTTTGTCAAGAACTGGTAGAGGTTGAATCAGACTGCCTGGGGCAGCAGTGATATACATTTGTCTTTGGCAAACATCACAAGCTTGGACGAACCTCTGAATATCACCTTTCATTCCCTTCTAATAGAAATTCGTTGTAGCACGTCTGTAAGTTCGATAGTACCCGGAATGCCCACCCATAACTCTTCTAAAAGCCTTGGGATCCAAACTGAATTCTCTGCAATGACCACTCTATTTTTGTACAACAACACCCCTTGTTTATAGGAAAATCCCAAATAAGGCCTATCTTCATTTCCTCTTTACACTTCTTCGATTATCTTCTTAAGTTTCTTATTTTCTTGGACCTTTGTAATTAATTCTTGGCAATCAAGCCAAACAGGGATATAAATCATATTGTTCAATTTGACATAATCTCTACTTCGTGAAAGGGCATCTGCCCTTCGATTTTCAACTCCGAGTTTATAAACTATTTCAAAATTATAGCCCAAAAGCTTGGCTAACCAATTTTGTTGTCCTCTTGTGGTAATACGTTGTTGCAGTAGCTGTTTGAGGCTTTTTTTTATCAGAAAAAAAATAGTAAATTTTTGTCCCAATAGATAAGGCCTCCAGTGCTGAATGGCTAATGCCACAACCATCAATTCACGTTCATACGCTGACTTGGTTAAATTACGAGGGCTAATGGCTTTACTATAATAAGCAACAGGCTTCTTATGCTGCATTAATATGGCTCCAATCCCAGTTCCAGACACATCACATTCCAATATAAATTCCTCTTCAAAATTTGGCAAATTCAGAACGGGAGCTCTAGTTAATGTCCTCGAGTTCATCAAAAGCTGCTTGAGTTTTGTCATTCCACCCAAAATTGTATTTCTTGATCAATTCAGAGAGAGGTTTTGCTATTTTACCATAATCTTTAATGAATTTCTGGTAGTATCCGGTTAGGCCTAAGAATCTACGCACTCCCTTGACATTCTTTGGCACAGGCCACTCCATGACACTCCTCACTTTTGATGGATCAACAGCTACAGCTTGAATAGAAATAATATGGCAAAGATACTCTATGCTCTCTTGACCAAAAGAACATTTCTCCTTATTAGCAAACAACACTACCCTCAAAATCTCCAACACCATAGTCAGCAATTGCATGTGTTCTTCCCATCCTTTACTATACACGAGTATATCATTAAAAAAAAAAAATCAATACTCCTTTTCTTAGCAAAGCACGAAATACCTCATTCATAAAGGCTTGAAATGTAGATGGAGCATTCATGAGCCCAAATGGCATAACAAAATATTCGTAATGCCCTTCATGGGTTCTAAACGCGGTTTTCGGTATATCTTCCTCCCTCATCCTCACTTGATGGTAGCCAGAGCGAAGGTCCAACTTTGAAAAATAACGAGACCCATGCAGCTCATCCAGTAGTTCTTCTATTACTAGAATTGGGAACTTATCCAGAATTGTAGCCTTGTTTAAGGCCCTGTAATCAACACACACGCCACTTATTGTCTTTCTTTTTCACCAAAATAACTGGGCTAGAAAATGCACTTTGGCTGGGCCTAACATGACCCACCTCCATCAGCTCTCTCACTTGTCTTTCTATTTCATTTTTCTAATGATAAGGATACTTATACGCCTGTCCCAGTTTTAGATTTATCTTGTGTTCTTTAGCACGCATCGGTGGTAATCCTTTGGGTTCCTCAAATACATCATTAAATTCCTGTAATATTGCTTCTAACGCCTGTTTTTATTCTATTGTGAGTCCCGGCTCCTCTTGTTTTCTGCTTTCTTCCAACAACCCAAAAACTGAAGTCAGCAATGACTCTCCATGAGGAACTCCTCTCAATATTTTTGTTCCCTGCAGAGTTGTTACTTTCATCACTTGCTTCTCCCAGTTAACCACCATTTCTCCTAGAGTAGTGAGCCAAGTCATACCCAGAATCATATCCATATATTCAAGATCAAACAAAAAAGCATCAATTAGGAATTCTCCTTCATCCAGCTCCACTGTAATTCCTCTACATACTCCTTGTGTCTCAGTTCGATGACCATCTCCCATTAAAATCTTCATGCTTCGTATTTTTTCCCAGCTCTAACCCAGAGCATCAACCAATTTACGAGAAACAAAATTATGGGACGCACCACTATCGACCAAGATTAAGAAAGGGAACCCACCCACTTTCCCTTGTATCTTCATCGTCCTAGGAGGATCCTCTCCTTTCATCATCGCCTGCAAGCTGATGGCAGTGCAAGCTCCATCTGAATCTGTCTCTTCTTCACCAAAGCTCTCTCTTGTTTGCGTCTCTTCACCCTCACATTTGACTAGTAAATCATCGTCCATCAAAATAACCCGAAGCTGCTTAACCGGGCATTGGTAGAGCGGGCCATAAGACCCACCACACTTGTAACATAACCCACGTTTTTTCTTGTCCAGAAGGTCTTGGTAAGAGAGGTGGTGTACACATTTGTTTCTTGGCCCATTTTTGCTTTTATCATCCCTAGAGCGTAAGCTCATTTAGAGCAACCACAATGGCCCTCTACCCAAATCAATCAACAAAACAAAATGCCCTCCTTGGTCCCCACACCTACCTGTTTCTAAAGACAATAAAGATTCCCCTTTTTCTCTCTCATCTAACCAACCTATTTTTCGTAGCTTGCCAAGTCAATTTTTCTAGTTTTCTTCCTCTCATACATCTTTCCCTATCTACATGTATTGACTTCTTGGATCAATGACTCATGAGACCCATATGCATTTGGATTTGTATCAGTTGGTAACCTTTTCTTAGGGGTGGTGTTCATGTAACAAGTGTAGAGGAAAGTGCTGAAATTTATGATAAACAAGTAGTAGCTGATCTTAATGACCAAGGTGTAAACAAGAGCATTAGGCCCAAAATAAGTAGCCGAAGGCTCAAGGAGTATGATTGGTCTAGAGTTTATTATATAGCATGTGGTTACGAAGAGAGAAGGGTGTAGAAAGTCTGATTTAATTTCTTCTCTCTTTGTATATTCTCTAAATCTTGTCATTACCTTTTTCAATACATTAACGAGTTTTCTCTGTTTCTACTGTTCATAGTGATACTTTCCCTTCCGTTGTAAGAAACTGAGAGATAATAATATAGCAGAGAATTGTTTCTGCATTAAAATCCTCATTTCTGTTTCATTGCTTGCTCGGATTTTTTTTTACATCCATTACACACCAGAAGTGCACCACCATCCTCCAGGCCGCCATTTGGCAACACTACTTCCTACTTTGTACATCAAAATATTTAAACTAGAAAATGTACGTCTAACAAATCGAGCGAAAATATGTAAATATTAGATAGCTCAAATGGTAATGATCTTCCCATTATCACATCTAACATGCTAATCTAGTACTCGCTCCGTTCTATCAAGTTTATGATGACGGATACACTCCTGGTTTATCTTCTTCCATCTCATCTGCAACATACCTGCAGCATAGCGTATAATTCTTAGCTTTTGATAAAAGCAACTGCATGCAATCATATTCACCTGGTATAATCATATGACCAATTCAACATATTCTGTCTTAATCCCAAATAAACCAATGAACTTAAAATTCAGGGTTAAATGCACTTGTCATCCTAATTTATTAGGCTTCATGCACAAGAATAGCAGCTTAACTTGTCATAAATAACTAAGGAAGTGTTTCAAAACGCTAATGAAAAACTAGCAGAAGTTGCTTATTACTTCCTAAATTTTTTTTAGCTTATTTTAATAAGCTTTATGCAGAACCTTATTAAAATAAGTTCTTTTTATCTTATTTAGATATTACTTTACTGTCAAACTAATTAATAAGCTATCATCTGATAAGCTCTTATTAAATGTTTGTTTGAGAATGATTAAGGCCCTGGTTGAATAAACTTGTGGATAAATCCTTATAAGAGAAGAAAAATAATATAAAAAATCAATAAAATTCCTCTTATAAGTTAAAATTAACTTATACTTCTCTATTTTTTCAGAAGTTACTCTCCTTTAACTTCTCTAAAACTTGAAGAGATTGTTATTTTAACTTATGGGAGAATTTTTATTCATTTTTATATTGTTTTTCTCTTCTTATAAGAACTTATCCATAAGTTTACTCAAAGGGGGACTAAATTTTGAAAAAAAATTACTTATCTTTCAAACAAACTCAAAGTTGATCCAAAAAAATGATTACTTCCTTAACACAAGTTAAACCAGACATACACTGTGTTTGTTTAAGTGTTAGTTTAGGAAAGATTCTTTTCGGATAATAATTCCTCTTTTTATAAGGCCCTATAAAAAAATTACTGAAAAAATTATTTTTCTAATATAAACAAAACCAAACACGCTCTACATTGTTTACCCAAATGTATCCTCAGCACAGTTATGAAAAAAGCATAAAGAGAACTGCATTATCTAGATAAAATTTCAACAAAAGTTGAGGCTCAAGTTTCGAAGCCACGTAGAGCATTAATGTTGCAGTCTCACAAACCACAGCCTTACACTAAATAGTGATAAACCAATAGACTTACTATTCATCCTTAAAACAATACCTCATTTGGGAAGTTAAGTTCAAGTTCCTTGAACTAGTCATGTCATCATCATTATCAGAATCAAAATCTAAACCATTCCATATGCGACATTGTGGTCTTATGTCCATGTCCTCCTCTTCCTGAATCCATTCAATTAATAAAATAAAAAGTATGTACATTAAAACAATATGTACGACTAGTTTAAGTAACAACCTCTTCTGGAACTTGTATGGTTGATGGTGGTGTTTGAAAAGGTGCACTAGGTGCATGGGGAAGTCTAGAAAGTTGTTCTAGTAAAGTATTCCTGAAAAATCAATTAAAACAATCCATTTTAATAAAAGTTAGCTTCAAGAAAGATCCTAGCAATTATCAATAGATGCTTTAGTAATACCAAAGTTATCAATCTTGAATAGCAATGTGTAGTGGCCAACCCCAAAAACAATATAGCAAAATAGCAGGGATGACTGCTATTCTGAAACTTATATAAATTACATAACTTAATACGATATATGTAAATGATCAAAAACCTAGAAAACAAATACTAAAATTCATGACATATTCGCAGTTAAGCAAAATATACAAGTATATAATATAGCAATAAAAGTCAAAGAAAGAAGTTTAAGCCACTAACTCAATGGCTAAAAGCCTAAAAGTAATAAAACATCAAAGACAAAACAATGTTATCAATGCAGTTGGCGGGTCATGGTGGACAACCAAAAACTGTCATAAAGTTATGGCAGATACCATGGTATATATATATATATATATATATATATATATATTACACAAAATATAAAAAAATACTACAAAATGTGATATACAATCAATAATCTAATTGATAGAAAATCATCAAATAATATCATATGCCTCATAACAAGATCTCATATTAACATAATAGCATAAGACTCAACACGAATTCAATACAATCTAAAATGTATAAAAACCATCAAGCTTCAAGTGAAACAAAGTGATAAAAAACAAGGAAAATAGAAAGATTAATTGAGGAAACTTGTTGGATTATGATAAGAACTAGGTATCTTATTAAGAAGAATTAGGGATGAATTCCAATTACAAAACTCAAACTGCAGAACTTCAAGGGTCTGCACCTCCCAATGCCATAAGGCCCCAATTTCCTTTCACCCCCCCCCCCCTTCCCTCGTTAATCTCCACTCTTATTTATAGGCAACATGCCTTGTTCAACTAACTCACCTAACTAACCAACTAATGGAAATTAACTAAGTAATCTGTTTAGACAAACTATCAATGGAGTGACCTATCAGATTAATCTTATTAGCTGCCTTGAAGAATTTGAGGAAGCTTGTTGTTAGGCCATGTTAAGGAAAACTGCTGCTCAAACCAAGGAAGCAATGTTAGAATAAAATAATAACAACAACAACAACCAAGCCTTATCCCACTAGCAGAGTTTGGCTACATGGATCATATGACACCATTGAGTTCGGTCAAAGACCAAATTTATAGAAATATTATTAATCAAAAGATCTCTTTTAATAACTTCCTCTAAAAAATTAGATGAAAATAAAGAAAACTCAAAAGAAAATGAAAAGGAATTCTAAGATGAGAAAGAAAGTAAAAAAAGGAATGGAAGCGAGACAGAGAGAGGGAGAACGGAGGGAGAAATGTAGAGAGGAAAAAGAAAAACAAAATGGAAGATAAAACAAAATCAGAACAAAAAATCTCCTCATCAGAAAATGAGGGTTGCTGGAGATCGTGGTCGTTGGAAGTAGTGAAGGTGAGAGAGGGAGATGATAGGTTCCTGTGAGAGAGCAAAATGTAGCTGAGAAAAGACTGAAAACAGAGGCCAACAGGATTGAAAGTCTACATTTTAGAATTTTTTATGTTAGGTCAGTGTGGAACTGGGTCAAATCAGCAGATCCAAGTCTTTTATTTTTTTGGGCAAATTCCCAAAATTTCAACCATGGCTTCCACCATGCAAATAACAGCTGCCATGACCTGCCATTGCAAACCGACCATGCCATGCCATATGTATGGCAAATTGTTAAAAACCACCACTGTTTTACGCCATGGTGCTGCCATGGCTGCTATTTGATAACACAGACCAAATAAAAATAGAAATGTATAAGAATTCTAACAGAAGAAAGGGAAAGAGAGAGAAGAAAACAGTTAGAAATCAATAAAACATAAAAATAAGGAAAAAAATAGAAGCAGACAATGAGAGGAGAGTGACAACTAGTGGGATAGTAGGAGCTAAACAAAGGGGAAAACAGAGTACTTTACAATGGACAGAGAACAGTGATTCACCAGAAAACACAAGAAACGGGTCGGAAAATATAAGCAGCAGCTCACCAGAAAGCCACTGGAGAGCAATGGGTTGATGAGTTGCACAATAACTAAGGGTAAGAGAAAAGGGGGGGTACAAAAATGGGAAGAGGCATGATTGGTTTTTCTAAATCCTTTTTTATTTTGACAAATATCCCTATACATGGTTCTGAAACATTAAAAATTTAGGACATCTTTGGGTTTTAAAAAAATTTCAGTGGCAGCCAAGACACGTGAAATGCTGCAGTTTCCTCTGCTATAGCATCTGCAACAACCACAACAATAAATGAAACATGACAAGCTCAAAATAGTGGCCAGCCACTGTAGCACAATGCAACATCGCTATAATAGCACTATTGCACGCTATTCACAACCTAGAGTAATACATGAATACCTGATAAAGAATAGAAAATCTCTCATACACATTTGACTATTACCACACATATCAAGCTAAAACTTAAGCATGATAGAATATAATTTTCCTTTTTGTTCTTTAGGGAGATAGCAGTTACAGTTTTCATTTAAATAGAATCAAGACAGCATATAGGCATTATAATTTCAACAAGAAATAAAATGAAAATCATTTGGAGGTCAAAATGGAAATGATGTCACACCATTTAACTTTAAGTATCTAAGATCAATATTACAAATCAATGAAAAATTAATGAGGATATTACACACAAAATACAAGCTAGATGGTTAACTTGGAGAAAGGCAAAAACTTATTTGTGACTGTAAAGTACTTATCAAGTTAAAGAAAAGCTTTATCAAACAGTTAAACAACCACTTATCGTCTATGGAAATAAATGTAATGCTTTAAAGGGGCAATACAAGGAAAAAAGTAAAAGTTGCAGAAATAAGAATGTTAAGATGAATGTATAGTCACAAAGAAAAGGATAAGATAAGAAATTATTATATATGAAGAGATATTGACACCTATTGTGGAGAAAATAGCAAAAAAATCAATTAAGGTGAGTTAGACAAGTGTAAAGAAGGCTATTGGAGGTAACTGTAAAGAGAGTGAATTGCATAATTTTTAGTTGTGTGAATAGGATTAGAGGTAGGTCAAAAACTATGGAGAACATTGTTAAAAAAAAAAGATCACGTGATAAATAATATCTAAGAATTAGATTTTTTACAGAGTTGTTCAATGGCACTACATGATTCATGTAGCTCAACTTAATTAGTGGAAGAAAGCTTTTGTTGTTATTGTTTGTAGGGCAATAGCATTTACTAGCTAGGGAAGTGGGGGATTTGAAGTTGGGGGGTCACCCACCTTTGATGGGGGACTGAGGTGGAACCTTGGCTGTTGCCCAAGTGGCAGTGGGCTGCCTATATAAACATAATTTGTATACATATTGTCATCTGAAGTTGAAAAGCTCCATGTCAACTCTGCTGGTTGATGTGAAAAAGCATTTGGGTATAGATCATAGTCTAAAGTTGTAACAACTTCCCAGTGTAAGCCAACCCCACAACACAAAGAGTCTTTTTATATGAGCACTAGATATGAAGGTAGTTAAAATCGAGATTTTACTTTAAATTGTAAAGGGGAGGAAAAATCATAAATTGAATCATAAGATTTTACCAAATTCAGATATATGCTTATAAATTCATATTATGCATATAAAATAGTATAATTAGGGGAAAAAAACACCTTTAAATCGGTAAAAGCACTTATATAAAGTAGCACTCAATTATAATCCATATACCATAAGAATGTATAGACCAGAACAGAAAAGATGCAAGAACAGCAGCACCAGACTCAAACTTAAAGCAGTAGCACACTTCTGGGTTTAGCTGCACACACTGAGAGGACTGTTGAATTGACAACTTAGGGTTCAAAGCTGCTATAAACAAATTGGGTTTAATAAAAAGATATATGAAAGAGGTGTCAACTACAATTGGGGTTCAAGTTCAAGAAATAAGACTACTTGATCAATTTTAGAATCAAAATGAAATTGTAAAATCTCACGATTTAAGGGATTTTACAATTTAAATCAAGATTTTACAACGATTTTACTCAACCATGACTTTACCCTCGATTTAAATCGATAAGGCTTCCAAAATCGTAAAATTGTAGGATTTTATTATTCAAATTGGGATTTTACTACAATGTATATATATATGAGAAAATGGAAGTTTTAATCCAGCTAATGTTTGACAGGTGGCTTTAGATATTTGAAATCTAGAACAATACAACATGTCTTCACAACCAACACAACTCAACAACTGAAAGGGACATCTTCCAGGTGTAAACTATAGCTGGTTCAGGTGAATGTAATCATTTACAAGGTTCTAAAATGTTAAGACATCATATTTGCAGAAAGAATGTGACCTAGATAGCCCATCTAACTAATTGGATTCAGTGATTAATTAATTATTTGTGACCAGTATTTTTTCCACGATCATGGTGAGAAAAGAATTGAAATCAGAATCATCAATTGCGATTCAGCAAGAAAAGTAATTAATATAAACTCACCTAATTCTTTCCAGATCACTGGGTGTGTTTAGGTTTTCCATGTTGTATGGATCGACATGAAGGGTATAGTCTGGGCCAAAATATTCATAATATTCATTGTAAGGCAACTTATTATTAGGCTCCACTCCAACTGCCACTGCTGTCTAAAACAAAGAAGGTTCAAAATAGTAATCAATAAAGTAACATTAGGCCATCACCAAAATGCATTTACAGTCCAGCCCAAGTAAAGAAAGGGACCTCATAACACCAGCAACGAGCAACATTCCGAACTGTATATCCTCCCCCACCCAAGACCATTAGAGGAACATTGAAAGATCGTAGGAAACGAAGGCAATCAGCATGACCCTTGACCGACAAGTTGAAGCAACCCAGCCTGTCACCAGACAAAGAGTCAGCTCCACATTGAAGAACAACAGCATCAGGTTGATAAACATCCATGACTTTTTGAATGATGGGACGAAACAGACTGCGGAAATTTTCATCATCCATTCCATCATTGAGCGGGACATTCAGTGCATAATTCTTTCCAGTACCCAGCCCAGTGTCTCTAATGTGCCCCGTTCCGGGGAAAAAATCCCCAAACTTATGAAATGACACTGTCATCACTCTATCAGTAGTGTAAAATGCCTCCTCAACTCCATCTCCATGGTGAACATCAATATCAACATACAACACACGCTGGCCACCACCGCAAAAAACACAAAATGTGAACACTATACTCAGGAAGGGAATAAAAAACATGTAATAAAAATAACAAAACAAACATTTTTATTACAAGTGACAAAGAAGCCTTATTGTACATGCAAAATCATAATTTTGATTTTTACCTGCAGAAGAACTACGGAAAATTAAAAAAGGCAGGAGTAAACCAAGCCATAACTCTAATTACACACCAAACGTGTATAAAGCTACCTATATTTGGATCATAGAAGTGATCTTCTGTGGAATCAAAATCAAAACGAGCAAAAAATTGAAATAGAAAAATGCCTATCACTAACACCCAATTGAACTACAAAAGGAAACATTGAGCCTAACATTGTTTTTTAAAAAAAGGGATAACTAAATAAAATTTCAGAAAGCATTGCAAAAAAAGAACCACAGAGAGAAGAGGACAAGGAAAATACCCTATGAACTTTGAGAAGTTCGAGAATGCCGAGGACGATGTCGTTGACGTAGCAGAACCCAGAGGCTTCGGACTTCTTGGCGTGGTGCAAACCGCCGGCCCAATTGATTGCGATATCGGCATCAGCACGGTTGAGACGGACGGCGGCGCCGATGGAACCGCCGGCGGAGGCGCTGCAGAAGTCGAAGAGGCCGTCGAAGACGGGGCAGTCCTCGCCGACGTTGAAGCGCTTGAGTTGGCGGTAGTGAGAGTGGGAATTGTCGGAGAGGATCTCCGGCGAGACGGAGGAGAGGAATTCCACGTACTCGTCGGAGTGGAAGCGGCGGATGTCAGCGACCTCAGCGGGGAAGGGGCGGTTGATCTGCATGCGACGGTGAAGCGCGTAGTGAACGATGAGGTTGTGGGCCATGCGAATGCGATGGGGTTTCATTGGGTGACCTTGACCGTAGTAGTAGTCACCGATGCTGGGTTCGTAGAAATACGTAACTCTACGCTTCTTTGCGTCTGCTCCCACTGACGGTAGCGACGCCCCACTCTCTGCCTCTGCTCTCTCTCCGCTACCCATTCCTCTCTCTCTCTCTCTCTCTCTCTCTCTCTCTCTCTCTCTCTCTCTCTCTCTCCCCTTCAATTCGGATCCGATCAGCCAAACCCTTTCCCTCCCCCCGTTTCTCTACTTTTCCTTCCTCTGTCAACTTACCCACTCTACTCTCTTGTCCCACTAATTTCAGTTAATTCAATTTATAAAATTGTAAAAATATCATTTACTTTTTTTTCCAAATTATCGTGAGTTTGTCATTTTACTTTTTAATATTATAACTAGTAATTTTTTCGAGTCATTAATTTTTTTCAAATAAATAATTTAAAAATACAATGTAAAAAAATATTTTTTAATAATATTTTTATTTAAAATTAATATTCACAATTTATATATTAAATTTAAATATAGAGACAAAGAATATTATTTAATAACACTATTTAAAATTATAATAAATTTTACTTAGTAATATTAAAAATTAAATAATATTTTATAATTTTAAAAGCTAAATAATACTCTATTTAAAGAAAATAATTTCATACTTTATAACTTTTCACAAATTATAATGAATGAGAGTGGTTTTCAACTTTCATTGAAATGTGAATTTTTAATTTATTTTGTATAAAAGTTGGTAAAATAAATTATTGTTTAAATCTTTGAATTCGTTAAATCAAATGGGTATTATATTTGTTTAATTCATAGATTAAGGAAAAGTAATTTTCAAAAAGTGTAATAATTTTATGAATTAATAACTTATTTAAGTCATATATCAATAATAAAAATTCACTACATTAGTAAGATATAATGAACACCACCAACTCATCTCATAAATTAAAATTTTTAAATATATGTGTAAGTGTACATATTATGGAGAGAGACTTTGTATATTATTCAAAATATATATTTAGATGACACAAATAACTAGATTTTTCTCTTCCATTATATATGTACATACTAAGAGGAGAGTTGTTCTCCTCACACATCTCTTCATCCTCTTCTAGGTCTTCCTCTATCTCATTATCATTATTGTTAGTTGCTATTGCTTTATCAATTGGATCTTGTATTAATACAAAAGTAGAAATAATTAGAGAATTTAATTTTAATTTTTATCTCAAGGTACAATGAAGGGTGTAAGTAACACTATTAAAAATATTTAGAAAAAGGAACGAAATGGAGATCTTTCTAAAGTGAGAAGACTAAAAATTAAAATAAAAAAATAAAAGAAAGTATGTAGCTTGTAAAGTCTAAAGAGATTTGGAACTTCAATTAGAAGTCAATTGGAATCATATTAGATTAAAATAAGGTAGATAAAAACACTAATAAAGTCAAAAAGTCAAAATAAAGTTAAAAATCAAATCTTTCTAATGGCTTTACAAGAAAAAAAGCCAAAAACTTATTCAAATTAATTCAAAAAACAAGTCTTCCTACCTTATATTTTGTAATATTAATTTACTCACTTTTATCTTTCTATCATCTTTATATATATACTAAAAAAAATATGTATGTGTGTTGCATGGTTTGTTTATTTATTAAATTAATTTATTTCAAAATATAAAATATATAATTTAAATATATAAATATAATAAAAATTTTATTTGTCAAAATAAATTATTATTTAATATATATAATTTAGTATTTCTTAGCATAAAATAAAATAACATACAAATATTTTATTTTTAAAATATAAAAATAAAATTTATATTGTTTCAAGATATCATAAATTATTTATTATTATAAAATTTTAAATAAATAATTATAACAATAAATTATTAAATATAATAAATTTGTTAATATATGTTATAAAATTTAAATAAAAGGTCTAATAATTTTTTATTTATATATTTATTTATATTTATTAAATTAAATTTATATGATAAACTATCTATTTATAATTATAATTTAAAATTATTAATAAAATTTTACTATATAATTATTAAAACATAATATCATGTTTTTTAAAAATAACCTATCAGACTAATATATAAAAATTAAAGTATTTAAAAATAACCTTTAAAACATGATATCATGTTTTTAAAAATCACCTTTAAATATCAATATACACAAAACTATATATTAATATCTAAAAATAAAAATATATTAAACATTTTATATATATAAATAAAATTACCTCATAAAAATATTGTAAATAAAAATTAATAATCATATAATATATATACTAAATTTGAAAGTTTACTTTTTTATAAAAAAAAATATAGAATTGAGTTTTTTTTTTTAAATGGTTAAATTATTTTATATTTTTTGATAATTTAATAGAATTACTATTGATTGACATTATAAATAAATTAATTTTATTTAATAATCAATTAAGTATGATAAAAATATGTTATTTGGATCATAAAATTAAAATAATAAATTTATTAATTTTTCTTACATAATTATTTTTTCATTTTTAAAAATAATTAATACAGTTTGTTTATTATTTATTATTTTAATTAAGAATTAATAAAAATAAATATGCCTATAAACTAATTTAATAATGAAATAATATTTTAAAAATTTTATTAAAAGAACAACTATTAATTTAAATAAAATTTAAAAAATAAATTTAAAATGCGATATAAAAAGAAACACATAGATTGAACTAAAAATAAGTAAAAAAAAGTATATTATTATCATTATTATTCTAATTATTTTAAAGATATATAAATATAAATTTAATATAAATATATTAAAATATTATATTGCTATTAAAAAAATAAATGTGTTCTAACCATTTTGATACAAATATAGTAAATTAGATATTTGATTTTTATTTTTAAATATATTTTTTTGTCAATCTCTCATACATTATTTAATTTTATAAAAAGAGGTTAATATTTAGTGAACCTGATTTAATTTTTTTAATTAAAAATATATAATTTAAGAATATAACATAATAAATAATTATATTAATAAAAAAATTTATACTAATTTCATATTTTTATGTATAATATATGCATTTTAATTTATATCTTAAAAAATAATTATAAATTTATAAAATGACTAAATTTTTTTATTATGAAGCACTCTTCTTTGCGTTTGTAATTGAATGTTATCATACAAATTTTTAAAAATATTATAATTTATATTCCACTCTAAAAATTTTAAATAATTATATAGTTAGAATATGAAATTTTAATAAATAAATGTAATTTAATATGTTAGTATAAAAAATATTTTTATAACATTTTAAACACTAACTTCTATTTTTTTTTGGATTTAAAGTCTTTTAATAGTTGTAAATATTTAGACTTCATACTCATAAAATTTTAAAATAAATGATATATATATATATATATATATATATAAATTAAATATAACATTTAAACTTAATTCAGAATTAAAATATATATTTTTTTACTTATTCATTCATTATAATATAAAATTATTATATATGAAAGTAGAATAGTTAAATCATATTCATTTTCATTATTATGATATTTAGTAATTTTTAATTTATTTTAATTATTATAATTAATTAGTTTTAACTGAAGAGTTTTAAATTTATCATCATCATTATAGCATTTTATAAAAAATATTACAACAAAATTATTAAGTATGAATATTGTTAATTTTTAATTTAAAAAAAAATTAAATTTGTTATCATAATTATTATAATATAAAATATAAATAAAATATTGTCTATATTATTAGGTTATACATAATTTTGATATATCAATTTCTATTAAATTATTTTCTAAAAAAATTAAAATAATAGAAAAGAAAAAAAGAGTAGTTAAAAATTTTTACTTAAGATTTAAGTAGAAACTAAAAGAGAAAAATTGTTGTATTTAATAAAAAAATTAATCTTTATATCAATTAAATTTATAGATATTGATATAATATAAAATTTATGAATCACATATAAGATTTGTTTAAAAACAAAGTTAATACATAACATATAATAATAATAAAAAAAAAGAGATATATATATATATATATAATAAAATAACAAAATTATTTTATAAAAAACTTAAATGTTTGATGACATTTTACTTTTAAGACTCTACACAATATTAAAAGTATTTATACAATATTGCAATAAAAATAGTTTAATCTTCTAAATCTTCTATTGTTGTCTTTTGTTCACAATTTTTTGCTTCATCTTTCTTAAATTATAACCTAAAAAAATATCAAATATAAATTACTAACATAAGAAATTTGAACAATATATTATAAATTTATAATTTATACATTAATTTTCTCTTTTTTTTTTTTGGTAAATTTGATGTTTCTATGGTTAGAGATATAGGAAAATAACTTATTGCCAAATTATTTTTTTTTTATTTTTACATTTATATTGTCTACACCTTCTTCCTTCTCAATATGTAAATATAAATAATAAAAATAAAGTTATTTATCATTGTATTATAAACATTATAAATGAAAGTAATGAAACTCCAATTTAATTTTCTATATTACCTTCATTATTGGCTTCACAATTTTATTTGCAGTAAAACTTTATTTTTCACGACTTTTAAAGTAGGTACTTATTTTTATTTGAACAATATGTGAAGTGTCGATAATCTTTAAAAGTTATGGAGGTAACTTTAACACTTCACCATTACCTTTAAAAAAATTATCAAATAAAAATAGTTATAGGTTTTAATATATTTTATTTATAAGTACTTAAAAATTAACACATTTGCTTACAATTTCAGATATTACAATAAAATTTGTTAACTTTTTGCTTGTGCTAATTGTTAAACAACTTTATCAAATAAGATAAATATAGTTGAATATGTAAAATCTTTAATATCAAGTTCAAGACAAAACCTGTAATGTATATAAATTAAGGTAATAATATATAATTCAATTTATTTTAATATGAAAATTTAAAAATTAGAATATATAGTGATAAATTAATTACCTTGTCATTGGATACTCTACGTCTTTATAACATGATTCACATTTAAAATTTATAGTTGTGAAAGAAATTTTCTTCTTGCAATGAGAGCAAGGAATATAATACCAAATATTTTTAAGCATTACATCGTTCACAGTTATAATACAACTAATTATGATATTTAAAAATTAATTAAAAAATTAGTTTAAAACTTAAATAAGAAGAACAAAGTATAAGAGAGATTAAATTTATTATATCACTCTTTGATTTTTTCATTGTCAAGATTTCATATATGTTTTTAAAATTTTCTAACTTAGAAAAAATAGTAGATCTTGTATTATCAATATTGTGAGCAATATACATATAATTAAAATCCCTTCAACAAAATGATAATGACTAATTGAAAATGTAGTTAAAATAAAAAGTAAACAATTAGCAATAATTAATGTAACAGAGAGATTTTAAATAATTTCAATACTTAAATGAATCTATAAAATGAGTAACTTCTGGTATATCAATATTGACATAATTCTTTGTTGATTTTGATGTAGAAATATAAATATTACCTATAATACATGCATTCATATTTTTTTATAATTAAATATCACAATCATGATATTCATACTTTTATTTTTCATTCATCTATTGTTGAATTCAGATCGTTAAGAAAAATTCATTTATCTTCATTAGAACTTGTTATTCTCCTGCAACATCATGGAAATATAAAAATAAATAATTACTTGTGATGAATATAAGAAAATAATAAGAGATTTAATACAAATTAATCAATTAAAAATAAGATTCAATACATTATATAATTTAAAAATAATACTTTATGCTTATTTAAAAAAATAAATTAAAATATACAATACGTTGCCATTTGTAATATAATATAACTATCAATTCTAATAAAAAAAATTTAAATACAATTCATCAAATCTAATAAAGATTCTTTAAATATAATTCAAAGATAATAAGTATGAATAAAATATAATTTCAATAAGTAAGTTTTATATTTTGAATTATAATGTAGAGAGTAATAATTAGATGCAGTTAATATGAGTAACTCTATAGGTTCTGAATTAATTTTTTAAATACAATTCATCAATTCTAATAAAAAAATTTTAAATACAATTCAAAGATAAATAAGTATAAATAAATATAATTTCAATTCATAAATTATATATTTCGAATTTTAATGCATAGAGTAATAAGTTAGTGCACATAAGAGTGACTTTATAAGTTTTGAATTTTAATGCATAGAATAATAAATAAATGAAGTCACATATATAAAGATAACTTTATATATTTCAAAATTTAATGCATAAAATAATAAGTAGGTATAGTCAATTTTATATATAAATATAGAAGATTGTACTAAATTGCCTTTTGTCAACTTATGTTAATTTTGAACATGTAACTATACATAGGTAATTAAAGTTTTCAAGTAAATTTTAGTTTTTATTATAAAATTATTTATCGGTTAGTAATCATGAGTTTATGAATAACTCAGAATATTTTTTTTTCTTGATTCACTCCAAAAAGAAACTAATAAATAATAAATGATAATAGCTTCTTTGGATAAACTCTTGTGGGAGGTATTAAAATAACAATCAAATCCATTTTTAAAGAGTTACACTTTAAAAAGTGAAATATAAATGAAGAAAATATTTTTTTTACAAGAAATTCTATTTTGACATTGTACTTAAATATTTTCAATAAATATTTAGAATTTAAAGAGAAAACAGACGTGAATCATGGATAAGGATGAGATCATAAGAAATCTTGTAATTGATTAAGGGAGAAATTAATTAAGATTTTTTTATAAGTAAGAATAAATTAGGAAAAACACTAACATGGTACCTTTTTCCAATAAGAAATAGGTTCAAAATTGATTTCAAACTAAAGGGAGGTAGATGTAAATGCAATGGAATCAAGGATAAATTATGTAATAATTTCAACAAGGATAAAAATATTTTGAAAAAAGAATTAATTATAGCTTTTGAAATAGGTAAAAGATGCTAAAGCAGTATTAACTAGGAGTTTTTGACTAGAGTGTGGATAACTTCAATAAGTTCTATCTTCTATCAAGTTCATCTGAAATGAACAAAAAGGAAGGTGAAACTTAAGACTCAAAAGAAAAAAAATGGTATAAATTAAAAATAGATTTTTCTATAAATCTGAAAAATAAATAGAAAATATGGTTTCATATTTGTATGTTTAATAAAAATTTAGTAGATTGATTTTTTAGTACTAAAATAAAAAGTAATATGTTTCAACATTTAAATGTTTACGTAACCGTTATTTTAAACAAAAAAAAAATTAATTTACACATATAACTAGCTTAACGTAGGAATTTAGTAGTTGCACTGAAAATTTATTTCTCAAGTAAAAGTTATAATTATTGATTTATTGAATTTAAAGCACAGTTGTTAGAAATATAAATATTTACAGTGTAAAACTACAAAAAAATTAAGTATTAAAAAGTATGTTAATTGATGAGGGAACTAATATAGGGTGAAAGAAATTACAAAATTTATATTGAATAACGTGTAATATAAGCGTGGAAGCAAAGGGTGGTGGTCTAGTTTTGTTCATAATAGAGTAGTTAGTACACTTATCATTCAAAAGACCAATGTTATATTTGGTAAAAGTAGCTTATATAGCTTATTAACTTAGTTAATAAACTTTTAAAGTTGTTTGATAAATACAAAATGAAAAGAGTTTGTACATTTTAAAAGCTAGCGTGAATACTGATTTTTGTAAGTAAATAAAACAATTCTAATTTTTTTACTATTATAGTTTGTCTTATTTTATAAAAATGGAAAAGAAAAAATTGTTTAAAAAAAATAAAAATTAGTCTTTTGTAGATTTAAGAAATATATTTAATTTTAAAAATAGAAAACTCAGCATTATAAAGGGAATTTAGAAAAATCAAAACAAACTTTTAACATGAAAAGAAAATTAGAACATAAATTTGGCCTTTTCTAATTCTAAAGGGCATAAGGAAGAATCGTGGAGAAGGAGAGAGGATTAAGTTTTAAAGGAAAAAAAAAAAAGAAAACTGATTTTAAGAAAAAAAAAAGAGAGAAAGAACAAAGAGAAGGAAGAGAAGGAAGAGAGCCTAAATAATAGAAATAAAGAAAAAAAGAGAGAGCTCCATAAAGCATATCTTCTTCTTACCTTATTTCTCGTTCAAAACTGTGTTATTGAAGTTCTTCGGTATGTGAACTTCCACTCTTTTCTTTAGCTATTAATGAAGCTGAACTTTTTATTTTAGCATTTTATATTTTGCTGAGCCTTTCATTTTAGCACTTTTGCAACATTTTGCCTTGAATAACTTGCATGATGTGACTCTTGCTTTTCTTTTCTTTTTTTTGTTTCAATTGCACCTTTTGCAACATTTCCAAAATCTTTAATTGCAATGGGACATTTCAACATTGCAGCTGCTCTTAATTTTGTCAAGTGACTTTAAGTCGTTGGGTACCTCATTTTTTTATTTTTTTTATTTTTTTTCATTTTGGTTGTTCTGGTCTCTCTCTCTCTCTCTCTCTCTTTCTTCAGTCCCAATCTTTCATTTTTAATTTTGCTTTTTTTTATTTAACTTATTTTTTCTTCTTTCTTAAAAAAATGAAAATTAATATATTTTTATCATCATTATTATTTATATTATTTTTATTTCAGATTTTATTTTATTTATGTAGTTTGTAATATATTTTATTCTTAAGTTTTATTTTATTTTTTATTCATTATTTTATTTTATTTTAAAATTAGTTCTCTTAATTTCACTTATTGATTTTCTTTTTTAAGCAATAATAATTAAAGTAATTATAATAAGAGAATATTAAAATTTAATAATCACAATATAATTTTTTTATTATATTATATTTGAGTTGTGTTTTTATTTGTAAAGTTTATTTCATTTTAACATTGATAATAAATTTGTCCTTTTTTTTTAATATTATTCTATTGTTTTTGTTAACTCTTTAAGATTACTTTATTTTATTTATTGTATATTTGTAGAATATTGATGTGATTTAATTTTATATTTATGATTATTTCCTCTTATTTTATAAATAGTAAATTATTATTTTTATATAATAAATAAATAAATAATAATATAATTACATTAATTTATAATACTAACATATAATTTGTCTATCGTTATGTATTATAAGTTAATAAAGTCTATGTGTACCTGTTATCGAGACTTTATGTATAAGAGGACCGAGATCGACAATCCTACTACTTTCTATCCATTTACTTTAGATAACTTAACATGTAATGTATATCGATTGCTATTAAGAGTCTTGAATCAAATGAGATTTTTTTTCACATAAGTACATAGGATTATTCAACCTAGTTTATGCATACCACTATTATTCTTGAGTATTGAGAAACTTGTTTTTAATATATTTTAAAGTGACATGCAGTCACAACATGAATCTTGATTCTTCATGCACATGTTAGACAACAATTTATAAAAATACATGTCATGCTCTTATTACTAATAATTACTCATAAGGTTCCATTTCCTTATTTACACATACTCAAAACCTTTAGAAAACTCATGATATTAGTAAGTAACACTTGAATAGTATAGCCATACTATTGGCATAACCATGCAAGTGGACTCCAATCTTTTTCATCTGCTTATGAGCCAATTACTAATAATATGAAATACAACATGTGGTTTATCACTTCAACTAGAACTCTCTTAGGGGGACGAACCCACATAGTTCACATTCACTACCTATATGCATTCAAGAACCAATTTCCTACCTATTTAATTCCATCCAAATTAAAATCAAAAGATAGCTGGTAACATAAACCTGGTCATATAGATAATTCTTATAATTGTTAAAAGAAATCATGAATTATCCAAGAGTCTTAAAGATGCAATCCACAACTATCATAGAACTAAAGCAAAGTACATTACACCTAAGTTGCCAAAATAAAACATAATGTATCTAGTCCTCTACTATACAGTAAGTGGAGTCCCCTAGTAGCGGACAACAAAAGAAATGACTTTTTAGCAGTCATGACTCATTAGAAGGGTCTTTCTTTATCGCCTTTGCAACTGAAGGATCATCCTCAAATCCTAGCTTAGTGTGAAGTAAAGGACGGGAAAAGGTCATCCTCAAAATCTATAACAACTAAAAGAAAATATCCAACACAACAATGCATTTCAACAAAGAAAAGAAGTGAGATATATTTCTAAGTAAATAATAATTTAGAAAATAAATAAAACAAAGTAAGTGTGAGCATACTTCACATTAAAACAACTATAACTTTTACAGTCTAATAAAATGCAAGTTTAATTACATGATGCAAATGATAACTCTTAGTTTGGCAAAATATCATTTTTCATGCTTACGCGACTTTGGATCCATAACAATCCTATTATTCATAAGTTGTTGGGAGTTTCACTAATCAACCTATATTTCGCATGTATCACTACGCCAAAAATGAGCTTTTGTAGCGCAATTTTAGATAGCGGTTAGTGAAAACCGCTTTGTGTAAGAGGCAAAGAGAGCGGTTAGCGCTCAACCGCTCTCCAATTTAACCCTTTGAGAGCGATTGAGGATGAACCGCTCTATAATGTACTATTTTGAGAGCAATTTTAAAGGTACCACTCTCTAAAATACACTTATCAGAGCGATTCAAATTTAACTACTCTCTTAAGTTAGCTTGGAGGGCGGACACTTAGTAACCGCTCTCAGAAGATCCATATTTCAGAGAGCGGTTGACACGTAGAACCGCTCTCATAAAGATTACAGAGCGGTTGGCACATGCAACCACTTTAAGAAGGGGTAGATTAGAGAGCAGTTAACAATTAACTGCTCTCTAAAGTTAAATTTCAAAATCAACCCTAACCCCAAAATCCCGTCATCACTATCCTCGCGCCTACTCTGTATTTCCAAATTTCTCTATTTGTTGAGGCTTTTGGATTGGAGAACAACCACCGTTTAGGTTAATAGTTACAAAAGTGTCCCTCTGCCATTTTTGGTTCTTTGTGTTTTCGTTTATATCTTGGTTCTCTCCAACATAACTGTGACCCAATGTTATTTTGAGGTTAGTGAGATTGTTTATTTTATTTTATTTTTTTGTTTTTTGAATACTGCTACCTTACACAGTGGGCTTGAAATATGTTTTTTAGTCAGTAAAAGTGTATTTTAAGCCATGTGGAACTTTAAAGAATCTTTATTATGCATAATGGAGTAGAGGACGAGAACTGGCCCAAAAGAAGAAAAAATAAAGAGTAGAGGAGAAGAAAATGAGATAAAAAATTGATATTTACAACAAAATCAATATCAACAAAATGAGATAATTTGATTTTGGAATAGGAGTAGAAGTGGTCTAGTGAATAAACCTGGCCTTACATAATTTTATAATGTAGTTTAGTGGTGTAGTGGTCTTACATAATTTTAGTGGTCTAGTGAATAAACATTATCGCATTTAGTGGTCCTACATAATTTTATAATGCAGTTTTAGACCTCGAATAAGTTCATGAAACCTGGCCTCAAATTGCATACCAGACTTGAATTATAGCAAGTGAAATGCCATGCTTGGTTTGAGTGATGAAATAAGATTGTTTTTTTTTAATGTTATGGCTTATGGAATGTTCTGAATGCATGATTATTGTTGATATTATGTTGTTAGAAATTATGCTTTGAAATCTGAAAGTGAGTGAAACTTTAGTTTCCTATTGGAGGTTTAAAATAATGATTGAATAAATCATTATTTTCAATCTTAAATTGTCTAAGTTGGACAGTTTGTGAACAAAGTTATTCATTCAGTGGTTAGCAAATGTTGTTTTATAATGTTATATTTAATTCTTAACAAAAGTTTGGTACAATGCATTTGTCATTGTCTTTTGGTGAGTACTTAATTGAGATAAATCATCTCAATTCAAGTTGTGTACTAAGAGACTAATGCAAAATACTGCCAAAACTTTGTCAAGTATAAAATAACATATTTAAGCAATAATTGTTAATTAAGGTATGAAAAACTTTGTTTCCAAATGAGATAGGGCCCCCCATGTGAGACTTAATAAGACAATCACATTTGCTTTAGGTCACCCGTAGTTAGAGCAAATATTGACCGAAATTGGATGGTTGTTGATCGTTTGAGTGAAGAATATGAAGATGGAGTGAAGGATTTTATTAGATTTGCAATTAAGCATGCAATTGATGTCAACCTTATTTCATGCCCTTGTTGGTGTTGTTTGAATATGATGCAAGTAAATGTAGAAGAATTGGAAGAACATCTAATGTGCAATGGGATTGATGAAAAATATACCTGTTGGACAAAGCACGGTGATATACAAGGTGGAGGTACATCACATCACATGGAATGAAGTCTCTATTACTCAGAGACATTAAGAACAGATGAATTTGATACTGTTGAAGACATTTCAAATGTTGTTGAAGAAGATCTTAGAGATTGTCCAAAGATATTTGAGAGGTTAAAAGATGATGCGAAAAAATCATTGTACAATTGATGCAGAAAGTTTATGAGATTAAGTTCTGTGTTAAAGCTTTATAACCTCAAAGCAATGAATGGATGGACTGATAAAAACTTCACAGAGTTACTAACTTTATTAAATAAGATGCTACCAAAGGATAATGTGCTACCTACGAGAACAGATGATGCTAAACAAGTATTTGCTTCCATTGGATTGACTTGTGAGAAGATACATGCTTGTCCTAATGATTGTATTTTGTTTCAAAAAGAGTATGCATCACTAAGCCAATGTCCAAAGTATAATGAGTCACGTTACATAAAGAAAGAAACTACACCTGCAAAGGTCATGTGGTATTTCCTAGTAATTTTCAGATTAAGGCGCTTATTTCGTAGTGCAGAAAGTGCAAAACATATAACTTGGCATGCTAAAGGCAGAATTAGAGATAGAAAGCTTAGGCATCCAGCAGATTCTCCTCAATGAAAAAAACTTGATGATGAATATGAAGACTTTGCAGTAGAAATAAGAAATATACGCTTTGCTTTGACAACCTATAGAATGAACCCTTATGGCATGCAAAGTAGTACTCATAGTGCATGGCCTGTGATCTTATTAATATATAACTTGCCTCCATGGTATTGTATGAAGCAGAAATATATGATGCTTTCTTTGTTAATCTCTGGTCCTAAAGAACTTGGAAATGACATTGATGTCTACTTATCTCCTCTAATTGAAGATTTGAAGCGGTTGTGGGAAATCGGCATTGAAGTATATAATGGGTTTAGAGATGAATCTTTCACGCTTAAGGCAATGTTGTATGGTACAATTAATGATTTTTTTGCTTATGAAAATCTTTCTGGTTATAGCATAAAGGGTCAATGTGCATGTCCAATATGTTCTGAAAATACAGATTATATCAGACTTGAAAACTGTCATAAGAATGTCTTCATGGGGCATCGTAGGTAGTTGCCACGAAATCATCCTTTCAAAAAAATGAAGAAATCCTTTAATGAAAGTTATGATGAAGGATGATGTCCATATTCAAAAAGTGGAGAACAAATTTTTGAAGAGGTTAAAGACATCAAAACAACTTTTGGGGAACTATTTGCCAAAGGCATTTCTATTAGAGGTTGGAAGAAGATGTCAATTTTCTTTGAGTTACCCTATTGGAAATTGTTACACGTAAGACACTTTGTTGATGTTATGCATGTTGAGAAAAATGTATCTGAAAGTCTTGTTGGTATGTTATTGAACATTGAAGGAAAAAAAAAGGATGGTATGAATGCAAGGCTTGACTTGGTAAAGATGGGAATTAGATCTGATTTGGCACCAGTGAAGAAGGGAAAACACACATTTTTACCACCAACAGCATGCACCATTTCTAGAATTGAGAAACGTGAATTTTGTGAGACTTTTATTCAGTTAAGGCTCCTGAAGGGTATTCATCAAACATCAAAAGTCTCGTTTCTTTGAAGGACCTCAAGTTAAAAAGGTTGAAGTCTCATGATTGTCATATCTTGATGGAGAATTTGATTCCTATTGCTATACGGTCTATTTTACCAAAAAAGGTTCGCGTTGCAATAACCAAGTTGTGCTTTTTCTTCAAGGCAATATGTAACAAAGTGATTGATCCTGCCAGATTACCAGCATTACAAAACCACATCTCTGAAACTTTATGTGAGCTTGAAATGTATTTCCTACCTTCATTCTTTGATATCATGGTTCATTTGACCATTCACTTGGTTGAAGAGACAAAATTGTGTGGTCCAGCATATATACAATGGATGTATCCTGTTGAATGATATATGAAGATTTTAAAAGGGTATGTAAAGAATAAAAGTCGACTAGAGGGGTACATTGCTGAACGATATTTAGTTGAAGAAGCTGTTGAATTTTGCAATGAATACATATCAAATGTAGAATCAATTGGTCTTCCAAAATGCCATCACACAGGAAAGATGGATGGAAAAGGTAGCGGTGGTTGTCAACAAATAGAGGTTCCAAGAGTACAATGGGACCAAACACACTTATATGTCTTACAAAACACCCCTGAAATTGAACCTTTTATTTTAATGCACAAAGAAATTTTGAAGGGTGCGAATCCAAACAAAGGTGAGAATTGGATTACAAAAGAACATAACCAAAGATTCATTCCATAGCTACAAGAGTATGTTTATGAGCACGTGTTTGAGAATAACAATTCTGCTACAGAGAAGATTCGATGGTTATCAAAAGGTCCTTGTGTTAATGCTTTTTCATATACTTCTTACTTAGTAAACGGGTTTACCTTTTATACAAATGAGCATGACAAGTAGAGTACTATACAAATAGTGGAGTCACACTTGTTGTTGAATCGCTTCATATATCGAGTGCAAAGGATAGAAACCCCATATGTGCCAAAATGTCATACTTTGGGGTAATTGAACACATATGGGAATTAGATTACACAAAATTTTAAGTAGCAGTGTTTGGATGCAAGTAGGTTGACAACAATAGTGGAGTTGACATTGACGATTTAGGATTTATAAAAGTCAATTTTAAAAAGGTGAGATATCAAAATGACTTGTTTATCCTTGCATCACAGACACAAAAAGTGTTCTACATCCCTGATCCTATTGACAAGTCAAGGGGTATTGTGTTATTGTTTAACAAGTTTAATTCTTTAACCGATGGTGAACTAATGGATGAAAAAGTTAATGTGGAAGACGAACCATTAAGAAGTGTACAACAAATGTCAATGGGGATATAATAATAGATGATGGAAACCTTTATGCAAGACATGATCATGAAGAGGGTATTTGGTTAAATCCATCATTTCATTCCATTAAAGGCCATAGGAAACATATTAAGGTCCCTAAGAAAAGAAAAAGGTTAATACACATTTCAATTTAAACATACACTTTAAAACTATTTATTTTACAAGTTTACTATTCTTTGAGTGGTTTATACTAACACAACTCCATTATGCATAGATGACATCTTCTGATAACATTGAAGGAGGTTCTCCTTCTAAGACCCAACAATTGAAGAGTAAGAACACTCGAGGAATAACAAAATTGAAGGGAATTAGCAAATCAAGGAAGTTAGGACAAAAGTTATAGGTATTTGTTGAATTCACTAATGCTTTTATGTCTTTTAAGTTTATATTATTAATTTCAATAAGTATCATCACTTTAATTACATTTTGCAGGTTGGATGGAATTGTAAAGGGCAACCCATTAATCCTAATAGATCTAAATTCTCCCATTTTATTAGATTTATAACTAGAAGTACAATGCCAATTAGTATTTGTGATTGGACAAATGTGCCTACTAATCTGAAGGACCATATTTAGGAGCAAGTAGAGGTAAACATACATTAGCTGCTTTCTCTAAGTATAGTATTGTATATAATATATGCTGGATTTATATGATGTGCGAATTTGACTTTCATTGTAACAAACCTTTGAAGTGAAAGAAATGCACAAAGACTTTGTACTTGCATTAGTTGGACAGGATCTTCGTGCATTCCGTGCACGAATGAGGAAGCATATCTTTGATAAAGACGGTAATTGTCTCCCCCACCCTCTTGAGAAGTATTAGAGATTCATTACTGTCACTGATCACTAGAGCAAGTTTGTAAACCAAAGTTGCACAGAAGAGTTTAAGGTAATAATAATACACTTTTATTATATACAATTATTATCTGTGTTCGACTTGGTAATCTCTCCTGATATGTTTTTTTTTTCTTTTTCAAAAACAAATTATAGAAAGAAAGTGAGGCCAATGCTGCTAGGGCAAAAGGAATGTTGTATAGATATAGTTGGTCAGCTAAGGGATATGCTCAGTTGGAGCAGAATTTGGTACTATCTCTATTTTAGGATATGAAGTTATCAATATGTTTTAGTTTTTTGTAATCGATGGTTATCAAGAGTTGTAATTAATGTTCGTCTTTGTGTAGATTGCTTCCTTTGGGTCTAATGTAACCTCTGTACCTCGGCATGTCTTATGGAAGGCTGTTAGGCTTAATAAACAAGGTGGTATTGATGATGAAGGAGTTCAAAAGATGGTTGCTGAATTTGTAAGTAGAAATAACTTATTAATATACACTTTTAGTACTTGTCACTCCATTTGAACATTGCAAATTTATACTGATATATATTTATTTTGTTTGATATTGGAAACCCTTTCACAGGTGGGTGTGGAGGTTGAGTCTGAATCAACGGCCAGAAATAACATATTGGGTCAAGCTCTTGGTGTAAGAGAGCATCTTGGTCGTGTAAGAGCTACAGGTTTTGAAGTAACACAAAAGGCTGCATTCGGCCTAATAGCTTCACATCCACAACCATCATCTACTGAGTGGCAGAACATGAAGCATTGGGTAGCGCATTTGACAAGTGTTGTGATACAGTTGACAGGGGGTCAAGGATTGCCCCCTTTCATGTCTGGTCAAATGTCGTTCAACCTTACAACTACTCTACCACCATTTATGCCTAGTTGCATGCCACCACAAATGGGTATTCCTACTCAAATGCATCAAGTGCTGGAGCAAGGTCATCATTCACAGTCAGAACTACCATGTAATAGCCAAAGAGGCAGCGTACACCAGTTGCATTTATAGAAATTTCAGAGGTATAATTGGATTACAAAATTAATTGACTTTTAATTTCATTGTTAATAACATACGATTAATTTTTTATGTTATTATTTATTAATGTATGTATTATTGGGTGATCACGACTGCATTCTATATTTTAGCACCCCATATCGCATGGTTGCAAGGAGGAGAGTTTCAGATATAGTGGTTGGGGACTCCTTACACAATGATGCTCTTCCTCTAAACTATTGCAAGGTCTCAATAGAGATAGTGCAAAGACATGTAGAAGAGACTGCATTGCCTGTTCCTAATGATGAAGCAAACTTCAATTGCCTGAGAGATGCAATTGGAACTTATGTTGCTTGGCCATTGTCCCTAATCACTTTACTACCCAAGATAGATAACCATAATTTTCTTTGCAGCATTTCGATGTATGCATTGAATTTTTCATTCCATAATTAAACTTTGATGTTATTTCAGGTTGCCCTATCATCTAGTAGAGGGTTAGGGAACGGGACAAGTCACACAAAAGAATCCATTGCTGGTCCAAGCAATAAAGGTGTTGTTTCTATTTCATCTGACCTTTCTGAGTTGGCACAGGCTCAAGGTGCTGCGTACTTCGATATGATGAAGCTCTATATAAGAAGTGATTCAATCATTGACAATGTAACAATTCATATGACAAGTCAGCATTGGGGAAAAGAATTTAATGACAGTGGGAAAAGAAAGCATACAAGAGGTCATACATCGCCATTGGTTGAGCGCCTTTAACATCAACCTTTACATTAGGTAACTCTTTAATTTATGCCAATTGTATAATTATAGAAATCTATAGGAAACTTGATGTTAACTACCTAATTAATGCATCTTGATTATTCTTTTCAACTACAAGATATTTGTGTGAAGCTTACTTGGAAGAGACCAATATGGCAAGTAGGTTTTCATTTATATCTCCTTGCAAAATGGATGCAAACCTCAATCAGACCCCACATCAACATATAGCTGACATGTTAAAGCATCATATTGGTGAAGATCACTTGGTATTTGCACCTTACAATGTTGGGTAAGTTAATCTTATGACCATGCATATTTGTAATATAATTTTCATTATCATATTAATTATTGTAATCTTAAACATTTCATAGGGGACATTGGATCCTAGTTGCTATCAACACCTCTGATGAGATAATGTATTATATGGATCTTCTCCGCAAATAGTTGAAGAGTAGACCACATATGCAAAACGTATTTAATAAGTAAGTATACATGATTTTCCCTATTAGCTGGTTTATCATATATGAATGTGGTTTAATTATAAATTTGTTCTTTTATTTTATTGTTAGTGCTCTTCTCACATATCGAGTAGAGAGAGAAGTGCAACCCTCTAGGTCAAAGATGCATCAAACAAAATGGGTCAGGTATATACCATTTGACAAAAACTCTTTTACTTATTTTATAAGACTGCATAGTTTACAATCAATATTATTCAATTATTAATCATATTTTTATGTGTTCTTCCTCCACGTACAGTGTCCTAAGTAATTAAATAATGATGACTGTGCATATTATTTGTGTCTCTTCATTAGAGATGCTTTGTACCATAGACAACCTACAATCCCACTTAATGTAAGAGGAGTGCATGTCCAAAATCTTGATATATCATTTCAATTTATTCTACGATAGTGTCTAGCCATTTGAATTATATCTAATATAACTAAGATTTGTAATTTGTTTTCTTTTCAGTATTTTTCAGAGTTCCAATTACCAACCTTTCCTGACAACAAAATTCATCAAGTTGAAAGGGAGTGTTGTACCATAGATATTTAAAGGACATATTAAGTACAATTGATTCGTAGTACTTTTTTTTACAAGATTTAGTCATATTTGTAAAATCATTAGGCAAAAATGTGTAAATTGCTAAGCCTTTTTAATTATGGTTCTTTGTAATTGTATCTATATAGATTCATTATTTGTTTTATGCAGCAATGTTCTGATACTTTTGAATGATAGATATTTGTATGTTGCAAAATTTATTTGATTTCTGATTGATAAAATGTAATGTGGTTGGCTTATCTTTGTGGTATATCAGGTTGTTGTAATTTGTTTGCATTGTTTTTGAATAATATGGTTTATTAGGTATGTAAAAAATTGGGATAATGTCAATTTTCAAAAAACCCAAACAAAATAATTTTAAACTTAAGAAAGCGGTTCAACAGGAACCGCACTCAAAATTACACTTAAGAAAGCGGTTACACAAGAACCGCTAAAAAATCTACACTTTAGAGAGCGGTTCATTTGTGAACCACTCTAACAATTAGACTTTAGAGAGCGGTTTGTAATAGACCGCCCTAAGAAAATGACTTTGGAATGCGGTTATTGGAACCGCTATAAGAAAGCTTGACATCAGAGAGCGGTTAACTGATTAACTGCTCTCCAAAGTTAACATTTAGAGAGTGGTTAGGTGGGGAACCGCTCTCCAATCTATTCAAGTCTTAGAGCGGTTCCCCGCCTAACTGCTCTCTTAAGAACTATTTAGTGAGAACCGCTCTTAAATGGAAGGACATTGGATAACACGCAATTTTAGAGCACCAATAACTGCTCTCTTAATTCAGGCAGAACCGCTCTTAGATCTCATTATTGGCGTAGTGTATGGTGGAGACTCGAACCTTCATTGACCGATCTAACTCGACCAATAAGATAAGTCTTAGGAGAAGGTCAGGATAAAGAATCATCGCGTGGAGACTCCCAGCCAAAGTTTCGGGGCCTAGGACACTCATAAGGCTATTAGTAAGTCACTCAACTCCATTAAATCCTCTAAACGTCAAGGTCCTCCCTATCTTTAACCAACAGCAGTTATAAAATAACCTCGTGACTTCCTTCATAGGGAGTAGGATTTCACACACATTTTCCTTATGAATAGTCATGCACATTTTGGAACTTTCACTTCCTTAATCATGCACACAAGTGTTAGCCAAATTTAAGATTTCACATTATTTCATCAACTATTTAGAACCATATATAGGAGAGAATTGGCAAGTACTTATACCTGTGTTTCAATGCACTTTCTGTAAGTGTTCTAAGCTCACTAGCTTCGTCTCTTTCCTTGAGTTTCAACCATTACTCGGCTAGAGTTACACTACTCATTTATTTTCAAAAACAAAGAAAATAAAGTTTTCACAAAGGTTTACTTTTAGTCATTAGATTCAATTATTCAACTCAAGGTCGAAGCTGAAACCATGGCCAAACTCCTTAGAGCGCATATACTTACATACTAATTTTCTCTTAACGTATCATCACGCATTTTCCCACCCTTAAAAGGCTCAAGTTCACAAAGGGTGTCCACTCAGCCTGTATATGCCTATATGCATATTCTTAGTGCTTTAAACAATTAACACATGCACTAAACCTTGTATTTTCC
The DNA here is from genome assembly GCA_024086825.1 of Abrus pulchellus subsp. cantoniensis. Taxonomy (NCBI): domain Eukaryota; kingdom Viridiplantae; phylum Streptophyta; class Magnoliopsida; order Fabales; family Fabaceae; genus Abrus; species Abrus pulchellus. The sequence continues at coordinate 9,808,079 of CM044051.1, read as the reverse complement.
AAGAGCACAACACATAAGATAACTTGTTCAAATACACCAGGCATATATACTTATCTTAGGCATTTCAATAAAGCATTTCATTAAATCGACTTTTGATTTTCAACAAACTTTTGAGTAAATAGCTCATAAATATATTTTAAAACATCAAAAGTCTCAAGTAATGAATAAAAAATGTCAACATGTAATGCAAACACTTAATACATGCTTTATAGACCTCAGGGTCAAGGGACAACCTTCTTTGATTTATTTCCTCTTATACTATTTACTTGAAATACCTCCTCCCCCTTAACTTGGTGAGTGAAGTAGTCCGCATATCTTTTTTCTTGGACTTCCTGGTGTCAAAATTCGAGATTTCATGGTTTGTTGTGTTCTTAGTTTAGAGAGGAGTCTATCAGAACCCTTTAAGCCAGAATGGCCAAGAGCTAGTATTCTTAAAAATTTAGAAATAACCATGCACTTCTTGCAAAAAATAGAGAAACTTTAGATTTGCGCAATATTTGTAAAATTAAGCGTAATGGATTTAAACGAAGTCCAAATCACGATATACAAATTTTGTTAGAAAGTTAAGATCCTAAGGATGAAAATCAGCATTTAAAAATCTAGTTTTGCTCACAAAAAAGTGTAGAAAAATCAACATACACTGCTTTTCATGCAAGTTTTTCAACTTTGCACCATTTTTGTTATTCATTTCATAAGCTATTCAAACAAAGTCCAAAATTAACATAAAAATATATGCGCTCATATAGTTTATGAAAATAAATTTTTTAGGTTGAAACAGCTCAATACAGAGGGCATAAAAATTATTTCTTTATACTATTTCTACAGAAAACGTAAAAATAAAGGTACTAAAGTATTCTAGGTAATTGAGGGGGGGCAAACAATGTCAGATTTAAGCTCAAAATATATTAGAAATATAATTTTGCAAGGAACACATAGGATGTTTGCATATCAAGTTTGAAGACCACATAGACGAGAAAAATAGCCTCCTTTGCTGCTGGAACGACAAAATCACAAAACAAGGAAGGGATCTCACTGTTTTCACTATAACTTGTGAATTCAAGGTCCGTTTTGAGGAAAACCACTTGAGTTTGAAAGCTAATTCTGTAAGTATTACAAAAGAAGATTCCATCCAAGTTTCAAAGACTAGAAAAAAAAATGAAAATTAGACTTTCTTGTCGCTGCAATACAGAGAAACGCAGCACCAGAAATGGGTTTTACCATATTCTTTGTAACTTAATGATCCAATGTCCGTTTGGGGTGAAACAAGTTAGGTTGGAAAGATTTGTCACTACACAATTTGAATATGCAATGTTAAGCTAAAAAAAAATACATTCAAATGGTCAAAATTGACTCACACAGTGGCTAGGCACAAAAAGATCCAAACTTTTTCATGGAGGAGGTGCAGAAACATTATTTCTTTGCTTTGACAGGTGAAAATATTAAGCAACAAGGGTGAAAGAGTATTTTTACCTTGCTTGAATGTTCAAAGAGTAAAGATTTGAGTGGCGGGGAAGAAGAGAGAAACCGTGAAAAGGAGTGAGAGAAAGCTTTATGGGAGAGAGAAAGAATAAATTTGGTTTTGCCAATCTTTCAACACATGGCTACACATGTGTTATGCATACAAGGGCTGGTCTTGCCATCTCTCAACACATGGTTGTGCATGTGTCACACATGCAAGGGCGGGTCTTGTCACCTTTTGCCACCTATCATCACACCTTGCCACCTTTTGACACATAGCTGCTACATGGCGTCATGCATGCAAAGGCTTCTTCCTTCTTCTACACATGGCTGCTACATGGCATCACGCTTGTAAAGTCTTGCCACCTTTGCTAGTGCGTTTAACATTTGCAAATCAAATATAGTTAAGGAATTTTTAAATAAATCAAACATAAGTTTAGAAATGAATTATTTTAACGAAATAAAAATAAATATTTTTATGTCAAAACTTCTTTTACTTACCAAAATTCTGAAATTTTGTAAAATACATTGAATTACTTTTGAAAGAGATAAAATTGTGCTAACACATATGAACATAGAGGGAGTAAAAATCATGGTATTACATTATGCAGTTTTAATTTATCAGATGTTATATTTAATTAATTAAATAATCATTTTAATAATTAATCAATATATGTTCCTTTTCTAATTAATAATTTATTAATCAATCAACTTAAATCAAAATTATTTTATTAATACAACAATTTACAGTGTTATTATGTAGCGTCTTTATCTTTATAAACTTTAGATTGTTAAGATTCATGTGTACCAACGTTACCTTGAGTTCTATATAATATAAATTTATAAAATGTATTTTTAATCTTTTTATTAACAATTATATTTCTTTAACTAATTTAAATATATTTATTCCTTTCATTAAATGAAATTAATTTCATAATTTAAATTTTCTTAAGTCATAGTTCTAATTTTAATAAATTAAATAACAAAATATTTTATTACGTAATTTTAATATATAAATTTTTGTAACATCTATGTGTAATTTACACTGCCTTCGATTGTCTAATAAATCATAAGGAATTTATATATAGCTTACACTATCTTAAATTCTCTTTCAATATAAATTTTTAAATTCAAGTAAATTCAAACTTTTTATTTATTTATTTTATTACAAATATTCTTATTCTATTTTAACGATTTGCAATGAAACTATTTGATTTCCCTTCGCCTTCTATATTATAACTATATTATCTTATATCCTAAACGTTATAATTTTATAAAAAAAGAATTTAATCTTAAAATAAACTTTCTTTTAGTAATTCTAATTTAATCAACTAATTTTGTAATCTTTTCTACAAAATTACGTGACTTTTAGTTTTCAATTACATCTAAAAATACATTGGAGCGAGAAAACTCATCGAGTCAAAACTATTTTCATAATAATTTTTCTTTCCTAAAGATACTAGTTAATATTTTAATAAATAATTTTTCTTTAAAAATAAAATGTCAACAATTACTTTTTTAGAAGTTAAATAAATATTTTTTAAAATTAAACTAAATTTATACAATTAATTAGAAGTAACTATTATTTAAACGAATATTGCATCGTGTATACCTTCTCTATATGTAAATAATTTTTAAACTCATTTTTTATTTTAAAGATCATTTTTAAAGCTTTTTCAATATATTTTAACTAATTTTGATAAGACCCTTCTAAATTTTTAGAAAACATTCTTTTATTCCTAAAAGTTGATTTTCTTAAAAACATTTTTGCCGTACCTACCCTACTAGGACAATTGGCATTTTAAAAAACTATTTAAAATAACCTTTAACTTTCAAAAGTCTACTACCAATGTTTCTATTACATTTTTAACTTTTATTTAAAAAAACTTAATTGTTACAGAATTAAAATCTCATGTACATACATTAATATTATTGTCTATTGTTCACTTCACCTTCACAACAATCTACTTCCTTCTTTTTTTTTTTCTTTAATTTTTTTATACGCTCTTTTGTTTCTTTTATCTAAATGTATTTTGTAACTAACAAAATATGACTTAGAATATTTTATCTTAAAATATTTTTGAACATAAAATTTAATTTTCTATATAATTATTTAATTAATTGATTGTAAATACTTAAAATAAGTAATAATTAATTTTAATATTATGTTAATATAATATTATATATATTTTTTAAGTTATTTAACACAAATAACTAGTTGTACCACTAGTTTGCCAATCAATTTTAATTTTATAAGCTACTTATAAATGTAACACCCTCAATTTTGTTGCCCTTATATGAGAAAAATAGAATTTTGGTGCAGAATTTTTCGCTCAAGTGAGATAGGTCTCACTCAAGCGAGATAGAGCTTTTTTTAAAAAAAAAGAGTTTTGGAGCTTTCTCGCTTGAGCGAGAAAGGATTAGATTGACCCAACTGTCCTTTTGCCCAAGCGAGAATCAGCTCGCCCAGGTGAGGAGCCATAAGGAAATAGGGAGGTCTTTAGACCTAATCTCGCTCAGACGAGATGGAGCTCACTCAGGTTAGAATGTTCTCGCTCAAACGAGAACAACAGAAAAATGAGTGGTCCAACTGTCTGATTGTCTCGCCCAGGCGACAGTAGAGCTCGCTTAAGCAAGAACGCTTGGGTTTAGAGGGGTATGTAAGGAACCTTAACGTTGAAAATATTCATTTCTTATCGAACAGCCTTCTTTCTTCATTTCTCTCTGTTCTCTCTCCATCCCCTCTCAAGAGAAAACTCTCATGAACTCTGAATCTCTTTCAGATTCAAGCTCAAACATCTACTCTATTTGGAACTAAGTAAGATTCTCAGAACTTAGATCTCTTAGTTTATCCTTTTTCTTCAAAATTCTCTTTCTCAATAAGTTTTCACCTTGTAATATTTAGGGAGATCTTTATATTTCAGATAAAACCTTCCATCGGTAGTGTTGTACCTTTTCTTTAGACCTCTTGAAGGATTTGATCTTAGATACTCATTTCTAGGTAAGGGGAGCAGATCTCGAACCCTAACTCATTATGTGTCTTGGCTTAAAATCTTCAGTGAATAGTAACACCTTCATATTTATTAAGATTTCAATGATAAAATGGGATTTTTGGAGCATGAAAGCTTGATGATTTATTTTTGAAAACACCTAGATGGGAGATTTTGTAGCAAAAATTATGAGTAAAACAAGTTTTTAAGAAAGTTTGTGATCTTGATGTTAATATGTATGTATAATTATTACTGGATTAGGACTTTGAACAATAAAGGGTAAAAGGTGCTAAACCTCAAGAAAGATGATTTTATAAAAAGGTTGAGAGAGTGTGTATCTCTAGTAATTTCTTTGTGGATTAGTTTAATGTATATTAAAATACGCGACTGATTTGAGCCTGAGGGTGATCGACCTTCGACACACTTCATTGATTTGTATAATGTGAAATAAGTGGATAAATTATCAATATTAGAACTGTGTAGTGTGATAGGTGTGAGTTTGTGTTTGATAACTAATAAATGTGGAAAGTGGTGAATTCATGTTATTATGAAAAGTATTTGATTGTCTTGAATGGTGATATTTTATTAGTAAGTATTGATGAATAGAAGATTGATGTGAATACGTGTCCATGTAAAATTAAAGTTGTTTATATCATTAAAGTAAAAGGAGAAATATTGATAAATCGTGTGGAATAAGAAATGCTGAAATTATGATAAGATATGTGTCATGTGGAAATACTAAAGTGTTGAGGAAATGAATTGGAATGTGAAATGCTAAGACACGATATAGATAGTTATAGAGATACACTTGGGGCATAGAGTCCAGAGAAAATTGAAAAATCTTGGAGAAATGAGGGTAGTGAATGCTAATTGTAAAAGAGTGTACAATGATTTGTTGAAAGTAAAAGCATTCACAGGCCACATACTCATCTTTTGACCAGACTCTTGACTATACTTTTGCTAAAAGGGGTCAGTGAAATACACGTTGTATTCGTGTTGTTGCGGCTAGCCAGCGACTATCTATGGATGTAAATTTGTGAGATGTGTGTTTGTAATATGTGAATCATAACAGATTAATTAGTGTAATTATAATACATACATTGCAATACATAGACGGATGTAATTATAATACATGTATTATAATGCTAATATTAATATAGTTATAATACATTTATTATGACATATTGCTCGGTATGAAAATGAATGATGTGTGAATCTAGTGTATGTTTGAAGTAATGATGATGTGATGAATAATTTGTTAATATGTTATAACATTTGTTAGTGTGATGTATGATTTGGTATTATGTCTAAGCATATTGCATAGTTTAAAGTATAAATAATATGATTATTGCTATGATTTTATTTATTAAGTCTCAATTAAGACCAGTATTATTTACTATATTGGCCTAAATTTATGTCTCTTGTGTTAATTTAAATGATTCTTAAATAAATGAATTATTAGAGGTAAGAATACTCACACTTACAACTACTTTTTCAAGAATTGAAATAAAGGATGGTTCACTTTAAGATCGTATTCTCAGTGGTGTTGCAAGAAAGAAACTGCTCTGTAGATTTTAAGTTGTATTAAAGTTATAAAAGTTTTAATTAAGTCTTATTTAGAAATTAACTTTTAGTATGCAAACAATATGATGATAAAGATTACTATAAATAATGATTTGAATTATATTTGTAATACTCAGCAATTAATTCTATCAATTTTTTTTATTGTGAATATTAAATTGTAAAAAATATATTTCTAATGCTTTTGTAAAGTATCATGAAAGAATTCATTTAAAAGAAAGTTTTAATGTCATCACATTTTCACACTACTTGTTTTAAGAAAATTTCATTTTATTCCTTTAGTTTGTCATAATTTATTATATAAATTAAGAATAAAAAATTATGGATGTTACAATAAGTTTTCAAGTAGAAGTCATAACTTTCAGCTAGCTTCCCAACTTTTAGTTCGTTTTACCAAACATAATTTAAGTTTAGTTAACTTGTGTCACTCAACAAATTTGTGTAATTATCATAACTTGCATTCAAGCTAACCATTATTGGTGAAATGGTGTATTATTAGGAGTGACAACACTATTTGAAGCGCATTATAAATTGAGAATTGAAACGTACCTCATGACACTGCCTAAATCACAAGCATAAATATTTGAATCCCTCATCCATAAAAAATAGTAATAATTTTGAAATAATTAATTAATTCCTCTATAGAAAATTAATACACATAAATCAAAATTCTAAACACAAAAATTATTGTTTCTGCCGCAAATTATTTAGTTGTGGTTGCTTCCTCATGAAATAGTCTATGAATGTTATTTACCTTTCTTTCTTCTGTAATTGTTTTGTTGTAATTTTATAAGTAAAATGAATAATAAAGGCCCAATTACCCATTATCTTTGTGGGAAATGTTACGTACACGTTGTCTAAAATAGAGAATTCACTTGAAATTCTTGCACACTTTGTTGGACTATTGCATGTAAGGATTCTATTCCCAAACAATCTTGCTATGCATTATCTAGGTCTAATAAGAGCGAAAATGCAGAAATAAGGCTAGAATGGTTACTTTATTTTGTTTAGTTGTAAAAAAATATATATATGTACATTATATGTGCCTATTTATTTATTTATTACCTTTTTTTTTCTATTTTTCTTTGTATAAATTTGAAAAAAGAAAGGTTTGTAAAATACAGTACGTTGTATAATATATTATGGTTTGAGGTTGTATTTATAGGGTGTTAACGTTGGATTTTATCGATACATGATTCGTCTCAATAGGTAAAAGTAAGAAGTAGAATCTATAGAATTTGTAAATTAAATAAATTAAAAAACCGATAAAGGATGTCCCAGGTTTAAATCATCACTCTCCCTATCCAGCCATTGTAAAGGAGTCCTCCAGGATAGTTTAGCCTCATTAGTAGCGACAATAGTAATAGTGGCACTGCAGTAATACTTTGTCAGTAAAATTTTATATCATACTAATTTATAAAACTAATGATATAAATTTTAGAAATTGAATTTCTTTAAAAGAAATTATAAATAATACTTTGAGTGTTAGAAAAATTTTTAATTATTAAATATATTAGAGTACTCGATGTATCAAGCTATAGGATTTTCTTAACTGATAATTGAGTAAATTAATAAAAAATTCTAAAATAAGAAAAACTGTGTCAAAATAATTTCAAATACTCACCACAAAATCCAACTATCATCAATGCAAATACTCATAGATTAGAAGAGGGGTGCTATAGAACATATATCAAATTCAAATATGATCTACTCGACTTGGTCAACACAAAAAATATGGATTAATTTATATATTTTAATTAAATCTAATAATAAAAATTATATTATTATTGTTATTGAATTCATTATGGTATTTAAAGCTTTTAAATATAATAAACCAAATCACAACTTAATTTTATTTTTATTTTAGTTATCATCAATATGTTTACAATCACTTAAAGAAAATATATAAATATATTTATGATATGAAATGTTATTTTTATTTTATTTATAATTTCCTTTACAAAACTTTAAATTATATTATGATTTTTATCAAAATTATTATCACATTTAAGCTCTCAAACAAAACTAATCTTAATTTTTTATTACTTTTAGTTTCGTTATCAATATGCTTAAAATCCGTAAAGAAAAATATAAATATATTAATAACATGAAATTTTATTATTTTCTCGATGTTATTTTGTTTATTTAAAAGTACCTTTACAAAATATAAATTATTGACATAATTTGATAAATTTAAATATTGACAAATTGAGTGCAATTGAATTGGACAAAATTTTTCTACTTGAAATTTATTTTTGATCAAATTCAATCTACGATACCAAAAATAAAAATAATGTAATCTATGCATATTCAACAAATAGAAAATAAAAATATCTTAATATAATTTGTAATTATTTAGATAAAAATAATTATGTTGACACAAGTCAAGAAAAAAGAATAAAATATAAAATATAAAAATAAAGTAAATAGATTAATCTTTATTGGGGAAGAGTTTTTCTCCCAAAAAAGAAAGAAAAACACTACTACAAAATGGGTAAATAAAGACGAATTTATAGACAAATTTTTTAATTATTACAGATAGATTTTAAAAATATAGACAGTTCTAATCTGTCTATAATATGCGAGTCAATAAATACTTACAGACAAAAAAATTTGTCTAAAACTTACAGACACAAAATTATCTGTAATTACAGACTGCAAAATTCATATGTAATTAGAGACGAAAAAATATGTCTATAAATTCAGATAAAAAATTCGTTTATGAAATTCTAAATTTTTTTTCTATTTTTTTACAGACATAATTATTCTTCGCTGGTTCTAATTATCACAATTTATATACTTAATAAAAACCATAAAATTATATTTTTAAAATTAAATTTTTTTTATAAAATGTAAAATTAAAATATCATTACAAATGAAGAAGTAAACATCCAAATAAATAATGTCAAAAATAAAGTAACAATGTATATCACGAGTAATCAATGTGATCATCTTCCGAAAAAGTATCGTCATCAATGTACATCTGTCTTAGTCGCTTTGCAGTGCAACTCTTATAGGCCTTAAAAATCATCTTTTCGTCCTCGGGAAATGAAAAAGTTGCTCTACGTAAATATAATTTCATTAGAAGAGGTACAAGAAACAATATCCAATTACACTTAACTAAAATTAATTAACTGTTATTACTTTTAATCTTTGAACCATTTCATCTTTGTATCCTTAGGCACATTTGCAAAACTCATGTAAGGCACATCAAACATCTTTTTAATGGTATCTGTCACTTGGTGAAGACCTTTTTGCGGTGGTATCTAACTTAACACACAATAAAATAATACAATTATTATAACATTCACATCAAATAGAGTTATTAGTCATATTTTAAATTTAACTTACCAAATAGACTCATCCCATCTTAAACTTGGAAGCGATCTCGATGATGCCTAGGTTTGTGATGATTGTTGCCTGCTTATAGCTGGGACAACATTGGATCTCTCACCTGTGCCCTATGTAGAAGAAGGCTATGTGGCATTTGTAGTCTGCAGTGAAAGAGACTGTGTGACATGTGTAGTCAGCGGTGCAAACAGTGAAACTCGTTGTATTGGAGGGGAGGAACAATATACCTAGGGTTGGGCACCATGATAAACTGTTCCTGCCCCCAAGCCTAGAAGGTCTGTACAATAGCTGGTGTGGATGTTAAAGTGAGAGCAATGGCTGAAGGAGTGTTACCACGATCAGGACACTGACCAACACCTTTCTTACCTTTACCTGCCATATCTAAATAAAATATAATGTATGTTTAGAGACCAAATATACAAGTATATAATGTATCAACCCTTTATTTTACATTACACAAATATATGAATATTTCCTTACATTTGTTTATACTTAATATAACAAATTTCTAATGTAAATTTCAGCATAATCTCCCCTAATATATGTATATTTTTTTTTGCATTAATTTACTCATACTTATAATAACTTAATATATGTATATTTTTTTTTTGCATTAATATACATACAATCCCATGCATTTGGCGGTCAGATCAAACCTCTATATATAAACAAACATACAATATGGTAAATTCTACCACTGCTAGGGTAGTCAAAAGGTACATCATATCCTATAGTCATTTCTAAAATAAAAACAATACCTGAGTCATCATTACTACATACAATAAAACTACAATAATATAACCATTGCCATTCCTTAGCTACATGATCTAATCTACTGGTAATAAGTAGCTCTGACAAACTACCAAGTCTTTGAGGGTCCGTCATCTTTATTCCCTGAAAGGTTTTGTAAGGATGAGTTTCTCTTCTCATTACCAAATATGAGTTAACAAATTAGATCAAACAATTCAAACAAAGATAATACATTAATCACTTATACATTACAATTCAAGTTAATTTGCATACGACAATTAACAATCATTTAATTTGTCACATTCCTTTATATTAATACTTAGGGTTCTCATTTCACACTTCCATTTTCCTTGGGATCCCTTGAGGTATTCCTTAGTATAGATAGTTGTTAGATAGCTGCAGCTACACAGATACAACATGTGCCAACTTAGTCCCTTTTTTAGCAAAAGCATGGTTAGGAGTTTAAGTCAGGAAATAAATGTGAGACTTGTAGTGCTTTTATTCTTAGTTGTTATGCACAATTCGAGAAGAGTATCCACCACCCTTATTTTTTTCAAGATTTCTCAAATCGCCTCTATCTTCCACTCTCCAGTGTATCCTTGAACTATCTATACTTATCCTTATCATATTTTCTTTCTCATCACTATTTTCCTTTCTCACTCTACTTCTCTTTTCACATTTCTCGTTATGATCTAACTTGATATTCTTATCATTCCGTTCATCCTTTCCTTTTTTTGTTTTATTCAATTTTATTAACTCTATCATATGTCAATCATACATTGCCAAAAGTTGGTTACCTTCAGACTCAATCCATAATATACATACATGTATGCTCAAATACATGTTATTCAAATAATTAAAACACAAAAAACATGTTCCAATCTAACATATATTCATAATTATACATCATACTACAATATTTTCATAAATACAAACACATCATGTTTTTAGCAATGAGACAAAGCTAAGAACTTAATAAACACATTTTATGAAGAAGTTTAGTGAAAGCAAAGAAGATAAAGATGAGAACGAAGAGACAAGCTCTGAGATACTCACAAACGATTCCTAAGAGTAGAGGTTTAAGATCAAATTTGGAGTAACTTCAGAGTTTTTGAGGCTTTTCTCTAGAAAAGGGAAGAGAGAGTTTAGAGAAAAGATTTATGAAGTGTTTCTTGGATTGTAATGCAAGTTCTGGGCTGGACTTCCTTAAATACCCTTGAATTCTTGTGTGCTCACAATTCTCACCTGGGCAAGCTCTTTTCTGTCTAAGCGAGATATGCAGACAGTGGTCTTTCTGACTATTTATTGATTTTTTTTTGCTTGAGTGAGTCCAATCTCGCTTGAGCAAGATGACGTTAAGAGAGTTAGACATTTTTCTTGTGAATCCTTGCTTGAGTGACTCATTTGGCTTGGGCGAGATCTCTGCTCGGCTGAGTGAGATCACTTTCACTTGAACGAGGTGACAGTTCAGATGAGTTTATTCCATTCTTGCATGAGCGAGACTCATCTCGCTTGAGCGAGAATGCTCTAAAATCTTGTTATCCTAGGCCTTCAATCTCGCCTGATTGAGGTCCCATGCACCAAACTTCTATTAAAACACTCATAAATCATTTTCAAACACATTCTAATACTATATGATATCAAACAATTCATTAATTAATCAAATAATGAAAAAGAAAGTGCTATAAAATGCAATCACGATTACAGCCATTTTTAACATAGTAATCGATTATAGTTGTCTTAGATCAATTACAATTAATTTTCATAACAAAATTTGCAACCTATCTTATTGGTAATTGATTGTTGTAAATTGTAATTGATTACATTATTCTTATGATTATTTAAAATTTTGTTCTTACAAAATTTAAATGATTACCAAGTATTGTAATCAATTACAATATAGTCAAATGAACATAATGGCCAATTTTGAAAAGTCACGTCCTTTCAAATAAAACTACCAAACGACTTGCACATTTCTATGCTTTATAAATATTTATTAAATGACATATTTTGAGAGACATAATATGTATATGAAAAATATGTTACAATGATCATTTTAACAATACTTATTCATCAGTCATTTCTTTAATTCTTGGTCAAATACACTTATTCTTGAGAAATCTTCTAGCACTTCAATTTGTAATATCTACTATAGTCAAAAGAAATTTTTTGTATTCTTTCATTGAGAGGTTTACTGTTATAACAAGAGTGTGATTTTTTTGGTTCTTGAGAGACTCAGACACAAAGGGTGAGATATCACTTGTTAGAACAAAAGTGTGGTATCTCTCAATTCTTGAGAGAATTAAACACAAAGGGTGAGAGCTTTTTGATTGTAAAAAATTTGAAGTTACTAAAACTCTTAAGCAGGTTGCTTAGGGATTGGATGTTAGCCACAAAAGGTGACTGAACCAATATAAATTAAGTTTTCATTCTCTCTTCCTTTATTTCTTTTCGTTTATTACAATTTACATTTCATTATTTTGTGCATTCTATTAGATTTCAATCCAATTTCTTATATTTCATTGGAAAAGGAATTAGAGTGTGTAAATTAATAAAAGTTTGAGAACTCAATTTACCCCTCTCTTGAATTTATTGAGGCCACTTGGATAACAAGTGGTACCAAAGCTTGGTTCTTGAATAAGGCTTAAATGCTTCAAGAATGACCTCATCAAACTCTTTCTTTCATGAGGAAAACTCTATTAATAGGCCTCTTATATTCAATAGTGATGGTTATTATTGAAAAACTTGTATGCAAATCTTCATAAAAGTTGTACATTTAGATACATGGGATGTAGAAAATAGTTTTTTCATTCCCATAAAAATAGTAGGTGAAAAGAAAATTAAAAAAGTTAGAAATGGATAGGTGTCTAGTTCACATTATTTTTAGTGGTGTTTTGTTTGAGTATTCTAGTTTATTTGTGTTAGTTTTCCCCTTAATTCCAATTGTTTTCCTTCATTTCGCACATGTTATTCGGGTGTCTCAGTTTTGCAGGAATAGCTTTGTTATAGGTTCATAAACTTGGAAACGAGAGGCATTTGATGAAGCATTTGATGAATGGAAATGAGTTTAAGCCACTAAAAGCATAAAAATAAAGCCATATCAACTCTTGGATTGCACTATGGAGAAAAGAAACATGAAAAAGAACACTCCCAAACCTTAAAATGTCATGACCCTTTTTATAAAGGACCGAGAACATTGTTTCTACACCACATACTTATTTAAAAATAGGTAAATAATAGAGAATATAAGTATAAAAATTCACTTCTCATTCAAAGTAAAAAATGAAGTTCCTTACAACAAATATCCAACAGATCAACATAATATTACATTTAGTTTATAATATTCAAAATACCAAAAAAAAATTATAATACGTGACTCCCTCGACATGAGGTCTCATATATAAAGAAAAAGGACTTTGATGCATTATTACTCAAATCCAGCTTCTAACTTTTCTTCACTGGCCCCTCAGCCTGTGAAGTAGATGCAACACCTGCTACATCTGCTCACGTACCACCGTACGATCATCGCAGTACACACGCACACAACGACATAGAAAGAAATGCAAGGGTGAGCTTACCAAACATAAAATAAAATTATATATATATATAGAGCAAAATATTTCTCACAAAGAATAACCCCATGCATTTCCAGCCCATCTAATGCACAGCATGAAAACGGCTTCCAACTGGTTTCACACCTAATTAATCCAGAAGGAACCGAGCTGGTCCCGGAGCGACCCATTCCGTAGATCGGATCCAGACAAAGACAAAGACAAAGCTTTAGCATGAACTTACCGTTACATGTCTACCCACCTAAACATGTAACTCGGCTCTATAATGATGCAAAACATATATCTCAGCATGATGCACGCCACCAAAATTATTTTAACAGCTCAACTACGGCAAGTTTATAATAGATCAGCCAAAATCTCAGCATTTTAAACTAATTAACAACGATTCTGACTTAGAAAATAGCTTTTATTCAATAGATCTAACAAAATCATATCAAAATATCTTGAAATAGCATATTAAACCGTTCAAAACATAGTTCATAGGTTAAAGTAAACTCCCCTTACCTCAGAAAGATGATTCACACTAGATCTACCGAATATTACTTGATTATAACAAAAATTCACCGAAGATTCAGCTTTAGAACGGAGTTTCTCCTAAGAACACCATGAATTTCTATAAGAAAGAGAAGGAGAAGAGAAACGAACGGTAAATCTAGCTTCAAACTTAAAGAAACTTACTTCCAATCCTTCAGAATAGATGTAGAATCTCGGATCCGCGAGAAATCTAAGTTTAGGAAGGTTTAGTATGAGAGAAATGGTGGTTTACGGCCTTAGAACCTTTGAGAACCTTGGATAGAGGTGAAGAAATGAAAATTTCGTGTGAAGCCCCCTTTTTATAGAAAATTTTCGAAATTTACTATTCACGCCGGAATTTACTGTTCATCGCCGGAAACACTGTTTACCGCCTTACTGTTCATGCCGAAAAATACTGTTCAGGGCACTATTCAACCGGAAAACACTATACACGCATACTGTTCACGCACTGTACGCGTATGTGACGTCACCGATGACGTCAGCAGTCACTGTACATACGCGGTTGGCACTGTTCATACACGGTTTGAACTGTTCATACGCGGTTTGCACTGTTCACACGCGGTTTGCACTGTTCACACGCGGTTTGCACTGTTCATACGCGGTTTGCACTGTTCACACGGTACTAAATATATTCCAATACCAAATAATCCTTCAATTAACATTGAACAAGTATAAAATATTATAGATTACTCAATAATAAATTAGAAGCCTGACATAAAACACTGTCAAAGAGCATTTTGGTGAAGTTAAGATAAGTCCACTGCTAGTGGATTTTTCCCACTGGCTGTGGACCTCACTGGAAAATGGCACAGTGGTGTAAAAAATCCACTACCAGTGGATTTTTCCCACTCGCCGTGGTTCCTGCTGCTTGGAAGGGAAAATTGAGCAGGTCTGGGTCCCTGTCACGATCCACTGGCCATGGGTTTTTCCCACTGCCAGTGGGTTTTGCACGTTCTGCACTTCCCTTAATTAGTAGAGCGGTTTCTGATAAAAAAAGAAAACAAAAAAGAAAAAGGGACCACGAACGGAAAAAGTGTTTTTTAGTTTTATTCTTGGGCAGACGGAGAAAAAAAACCAAGAGATCAAGAGATTAACATTTAAGAACATTGATTTTTGGCAGACTGGAGAAGAAGATTCAGAGGACATAGTGAGAACCTTTCCTCTATTTTCTGACCCTTTGTTTCTTTTTTGATTTTCTTCTATGTTGGGGTTGATTTATTGTATTGTGGCTTAGTAATCATCATTTCTATGGCACATTAAATCTCATTCTTGGAATTAAGGGAAATATATTTATGTATCAAATTTGAATACTTTGAATTTCTCTGTTATTGGATTTTTGTTTTCTATTCATTTCCATGAGAACCTAATGCTTCTAATGGCTTAGAGATAAGGTTAGATGAATTTAAACAATATGGATGATTGAGAGATCGACATATCATTCGAAAAGCATGGAATTGAACCTGGAGATTTGGGTTACGAAAGTAGACAAAGCTCTTTGAGGGGTAATTGGATTTTCATAAAGCGTAAGGGATCTACTTAACGAATTGAACGTGGCTTTTTGGTAATTAGGTACATTAAGGAAAATACACCTTAGAAATAGAAATTGAATAATGGAGAAATGAATTGCTTTAAATTTGGTACATGACATATAAACCTACCGACTCCCAAGAGTTTTCTTATTCATCTTGATTCTCAAGGAAGTTTTCAATCTGAATCTTTTGTTAATAGTTTTTGGTTTTCAGTTTATTCTGCAATATATTCTCTTTGAAATGATTTGTCTGGATAATTGAATCACTGGGAACTAGTACTTGGGCACAATCTTTGAGGGAACAATAACTTTTTATTACGCGATACCCCGTACGCTTGCGAAACGGCTATCAGTAGAGTCATGAAAATAAATAAAAAATCAATATAATTTGAAAGCCAAGAAAATAATTACTTTTGATTTAGGGATTGATGAGTACTTTAGATTGTCAAATTGTAAAAGTGAAAAAAAATGTGGTATACCTTAGAAGTCAAACTTTCACATATGAAGAAAGTGATGAAGACAATGTTGAACAAATAGGTATGGATGATAATGATGAAAGTTTTAGTCTTTTCGTGAAAAAGATTTGGTAAGTTTCTAAGTAAAAAGGGTGAAGGATTCTCTAATCTCAAGATGCTATGAATATGATCAACTGAGATATATGAAAGTGGAATGCCTTGTCTACAAAAAGAAAATAAAAAACTTTCAAAGATAAGAAAGAATAGATATCATAAATAACATAGGAGGAAAATTATGTAAATTCCATTATGTGACTCCAAAAATGAAATTGCAAATCTAAGTCTCATGGCTAAAGATTGTAAAAGTAATGAAGAGGTAATGTCCTCTAAGCTTGAATTATCTCCTTCATTTGATGAACTTCAAGATGCATTTAATTATTTGCATAAAAAAATCTATTAAACAAGCAAAATTGGTTTCATTCTCCAAAAGAATAGTTTCAACTTAAAAAAATAAAATAAAATAAAATAAAATAAAAGTTGGAAGAACTCAAACTTTAAACTAAAACTTTAGGATTAAAAGTGAGATATGTCAATTAAAAGACAAAACTCTCCTTCTCATTTTATATGAGAACCTCATTTTTCAATTACTCTACTCTTAGTTACAACATGAAAATTGTCTGCCTTGTACTTTTCTTTTCTTCTATAATTATTTTTCATGTATTTATCAACATTGCTTATTTTGCAACTTTTTTTTTCATATTTTCCAATTTGCATAGTTTTGCATAATGACACCTTGTTACAATAGCTTTAAGATTTCATCCTAAACTTAAAATGATTGTTTGTCCTCAGCTGTGTAACATTACCCAAACTTAATTTCAAAACTAATTATAAATTGAATCTAAACTCACCTATTTTTCCTATGATTATGTGATATTTTAGTTTTACACTTTTAGCTTATAATGAAATTATTTTAAAAAAGTGTGGATAGTGAACTCAAAGGGATTAACAAAGGAATTTCAATGAAAGGTAGGCTTAATTGGTCTAGTTAGCTAAAGTAGAACAAAGTCTCAATTATTTGTGCATACCTATAAAATTCAAATTTGTCTAGAAACAAATTAAGTTTTAAAGTGAAACTTTTAAAAAATGGGTTATTCCCTTATATTAGGAAAATGCATGAATGCTCAAAATTTTCTCATTTTGTGAAAGTTGTAACTAAATTAATTGCTTTTAAAATCACAATTATTCAAAACAAATTCAAAATTAATTCAATTAGTCATAATAATCAATGCTCAAAAGATATAATTATTGTGTATAGATCTTCAATTTCAATTTAAAAAAGATTTTTCTATGTTTGCTAAAATTTAAAAAGTAAAAAACACCCATGTGTGTGAAGGAGTTTTGTTGTGTGTAAGTAGCAAGTGATATGATATGTTTTTGAGTTATCTAGATTATGCATAACAATACTTTTTCTTCTCCATTCTTTTTTTTTTTCTATTGCTTCTTTTGTTTTTCCTTCTTTAATATGATTTCTTTGTACAACAATGGAAAAGTCATCCTTGAGAGGTATTTGCAAATTCAAAACAAAACAAGTGAATAATATTTTGAATAATTACTAAAGCATGCTAGTGTAACATCCTAAAATTTTAATCTCGAATTGCATAATTTATTTATATGAACTAGGAATAATTAATGTAAATTTCATACATAACAGGCGAAATAAGGACAAGAGGAAATTAAAATCTTTCCATGAATATAACTTATTTGCAAAGTTTGCTAATATGATAATATTAGAGAAGATAAACTGCAAAATTTAAAAATTATGGTATACCAAAAAATTTACAAAATGTAAATAATAAACCTGCATTTACATATAACGAGTATAATGACTTACAACTATTCATCAAAATATGAGGGACTTATAATAATAATAATTATATAACCAAAACAAACTAAGTTTCAAAGTAGTCCTAAACCATATCCAAAACGCTGAGAACTCGGTGCTAGTTATCATCATGCCATCTCTCTATCTCTGCTAGGTCCTCAGAGTCGAGATCATCGTTTGAGTTAAGGTAGAGATCTCCAGAATTGACCACAACCTCAACACCTGAAACTCACTCAATAGTAACTCGGGTTGGCTTTCTAAGATGATCATGGTCATAGTACATGCACAAGTAAATTATAGTTGTTGGGGTCCTAACCATACCTTTATAGATATATATACACAA
The DNA here is from genome assembly GCA_024086825.1 of Abrus pulchellus subsp. cantoniensis. NCBI lineage: Eukaryota > Viridiplantae > Streptophyta > Magnoliopsida > Fabales > Fabaceae > Abrus > Abrus pulchellus. The sequence continues at coordinate 9,789,635 of CM044051.1, read as the reverse complement.
GGTGTGATGAATCCTATTATTTATATGAAAATATAAGGGAATGCTATAATATAATTCCATTTCCAAAATACAGATATGACTGAGTACACCATCACAATCTACAGCTAGCTTAAAATAACAAGTTCTTTGGTATTCATTAAATACATAGTTAACTCTACATTGATGAGCATCTATTCTACCATTTACAAACTATGTTACAGAAAATCATAGTTATGGCATAAGAGAAAACATAATCATTCCACAACCAATTTATAACACAATAATAATCTTATAGTCACGATACACAAGTTTGTCATAAATCATCTAATTTTTCTCCTTCAAACATGCACTCCAAGTGTATTGTGATTATAGATAATGATGCCTCCAACATTTCTTGAGGTCTTACTCAACTAGATAAATAGTCGTTGGTTAGCCCATGCACACAGATACAATGTATATAATAACGAGCCCCTTAACAAAGATATAGTCAGGAAACGAGTGTGAGGCCATATGACACATTTGCTCATAGAAAGAGTACATACACATTGATGAGGCTGTTGCTATCTATCGAAATTTGAGAATTTAAAATATAGTACTAGGTTAACTTAACCTAGGTTGTCCTATATGTATTATATTTAGGAAACATGGGGTGTTTGGTTGTGGTTTAAAATCCTTAATCATTTAAAATTGAAAAAATCAATTAACAAATTAGATTAATCCCTAGTTCATCCACAATTGATTCAATCATTAGTCAATCAAGAATTAAATCATAATTCCCTCACATACTTGAATTATTAGAACAAGCATCAATTAACTCTTGGTTTCTCATCCAAAATATAACATTTTTCAATGTTGAGCTCAATTTTCTTTGAATTTTAACAACTTATTTAAAATCCTCTCTCTTCATGATTCTTTGATTTTTATTGCATTTTTTTTCTCAACTCATCATTCTTCAAATTCATAGTTGCACTTTTCATATTAACTTCCAATTGTACCACACAATTCTACCCTTTTACTTCTTCCTCTTTTTCAATATGGGCTTAACTACAATTCTTTGAAGTGGAATTGATGGAGTTTGTTGTTCAACTTTATTTAAGATTATAAGATTAATAACATCCACTTTAAAAAATGTTTCATGTTATCAAAATGTTGCATTACTTTTTCTTTGTCAATTATTTTCTCAACACTTGGATTGAAAATTTTATCATTTCCTAAGATTTTGGTATAACAAAATTCCTATGGATTCACAACTAAATCGTTTGAAGATGGACTTTGAGATTTTTAGCAATCTTTTGTGATAGATGCCCAAGTTAGATTTCAATGCTTTTAGCTAATGAATGGTTCATGGTTTTGAAACATAGCCTTCATTTCACTTATGAAGGATGATGTTTGCAAAGTGAGCTTCAAAAGTGCAATCCCTTTAGATGGTTTACTTGTGATCATTTGATATTGAAAAGAAGAGTTGTCTTGATTATTTTGATATGCAGGTTTCTTCTGAGCCCGTTGTCCTTGTCCACTACAAAAGAAATTTGGGTGATTTCTCCATCTTGAATAGTAGGTGTTAGGATGTGGGTTACCTTGCGATCCCTATGCATTTACTTGCTCCTCCATATCTTCTTCTTGGCATTCACCATTTCCATGATGTTCTCTACAAAAATCATATTTTGGCATAGGTATAATCACTACGTTTATTTGCAAATTAGAGAACTCTTGAATAAGTTGGTAAGTTGCTAAGTAATTAACTTATTCTGAGTCAATAATGCATTAAAAGAATTAATTTTAAACACTTTTTTTTTTATAACTTGTCTATCATATTTCACATTTGCAATACTAGCTATAAAATCAAATGTCACTTCACTTGCTATATAAATCTCACCATCTCTTGGTATCTTTTTCAAGCATTATGAAGTGTTTTATGATCTTGTTAGACAAATGAAGTTATATCTTTTCTTATTTTTTCTAATTTGTAGAAGAAAAATACTCGTCCAGAAATTTTGTAGCTAAATCCTTCCATGTAAAAATGCTCCCTTGAGATGGAGCTCTTAGTCAACTCTTGGCTCTATCTCTAAGTAAAAATAGAAACTCAAGCTTATTGCATCGCTCTTTCTATCATATATATGCACAAAAATTTCAAAATTTTGGTTAGGATCTTCAAAATCGCTTCCTCCAAAATAATTTTGTTGTATCACATTCAGGAAAAATCTAAAACTTTGTTCTTGAATGATGGTTTGAATATACACCTTTTATAAATTTTGGCATTAGGCATAGAGTAATCTCTTAGTGTCCTTCTGCAATTGTTTTCATTAGTTGGTTCCAGAATTATTTTAGACGGGGTTTTTACATTCAAGTTATCTTTATTTAATTAAGTTGGGCTAACCTTCTTCCTTTTTTTCCTTTATACTACAACTTAATTATCCTACTAACTAAATTTAAAATTTTAAGTTTAAAAAAATGTTTCAAGATTGGTTGACCTTAGCATATAAAATTAAAATTGAAACTAAATCAATTCAATTAAATCAAAGAGTATTGATAACACAAGTCAGAAAAATTTCATAATAATAACTAAATGAATTACCAAAAATTTAAAAATAGACAACTATCCTAACTATATTAACCATTCAACACACAGAGAACAAGATTAACACAACTAAATCAATATCAGCAAAGAAAAACTGAAACAATATCACTATATTTTCAAACAAAACTTCCACGTTATGTTTTACTTACCAAAACAACAAAAACAAAAATTATCATTTCTCTTCACAATTTGAAGAAATTTACTATAAGCCTTTGCCGTCAAAGAAAAAAAAAATAACATCTAAAAAATGTACAGTAATAATATATGAAGCTAGCTTATATGATTGCATGATTCACAAATAAACTCTTGCCTTGCTTCATTTGGCTCGTAATAAATTTTTAAAAATATATATATATAATAAAATCAAAATAATAGAATTTTAGCATATGTATATGTATACAATATGCATACTTTTAAGTCTAGATTCTAAGACTATTTATTGGAGATAGAACTTTTCCTTTAAATATTTAATGTAAGTGCATTCTTATGGTCACTATCATCTAAATTCTATTTTCTTTTGATTTTTTTTTTCGTTTTGTTTTTACTCGTTAATCTTATAATTTCTTTTTACCACCAGAAATGTAAGTTTTGCTCTGAAAGTGTTTTATTGTGCACTAGGATATTTTTTACATTTAAAGTTATTAAAAAGGTTAAAGTTCAAAATATTCCTCCCATGCGCTGATACCAAACAACATAATGAATATGATCATAAATTGGTGGAGATCATGATGCTGCTGCTAATGAGTGCAGTGTATCCTTTGACTTCACTGCTCATATATATTGATGTGTAGTAGTATTATGCATGCTACATGCGAAAAATAAATAGTAAAATAAAATAAGATTGTGAAGTAAAGAAAAAAAAGAAAACAGAAAGATGGTTTTAGGCTAAAGCTATCATTTCATTAGATTTCATGTCTTGGTCAAGAACATTATGAGCGGATACAATGAACCACGACAGACTATATAGGTCTTTAATTTTATGAAATTTTGTATTTTTTTAGTTGTACGGTTAGGGCACATCAAATCCACTTTAAAAAAGGTATTATTATTTAAAGTATAAAAAAATAAATTAAATGTGCCATCGTATATTTTTATATATTTTAAATTTTTGTTATATACATATATTTTAGTGGTAGAAAAAATATTTTTCTTCGAAACAGCATGTTTAGGTTCAGAAAAGAAAATATTTTGTGTTACTTGAGTTCAAAGGATGTTTGGTGAACTCCAAAATCGAACGTCTTCATTTAAACAAAACTCCATTATATAGAATATATTTGATTTGATGATCAATTTGTTTATTTTTATGATAATTTCTTTATTAATTAAGTTTGAGATAAATATAGGTCTATAAAATCATGAAACTCGAAGGTAATATTTGTTTATACTGGGTTTTATATTTTTGCCAACATTTATTTTGGGTCTAGAGATCATGAAACAACAAAAACACGGGCCTTAATAGACGGCGTTTCTTTAAAGAGAAAAAAACCTTGAAATTTTTGTTGTTCAATAAATGCCATCGATCTAGTATTTCGTTATTATATGATCTTAGTTTTAGTGGTAAGGAGTTTAATTTTCTTTAACTGAGATCTAATTTGAATATTTAAAACAAAAAATTATCATTAATGTTAAGTTAAAATATGCTTATTTACGCAAGTTTTCTATAATATTTTAAGAAATGAATAAAAAAAGTTTTACAAATATAAAGGTAAAACTTTACCATGTCGGCATATTTTATTATTATAAATGTTAAATGTTTCTCTGACATTTTCCAAAAGAAAAGGTAATTTTATAATACAATTTAAATTTATAAATTTTACCGTACTACGTAAAATAAAAGAATATTTTATATTTTTTTATACGTATAACAATTATGACTATTAATATTATATTAATAAATAATAAAGTTAATAGTTTATTTTAAAAAATATATAAATATCTTTCAATTTTTAAAATATTAAAAAATTACAATTCTCAATTTAAAAAAATATATAATTTCTCATCAAAATTTAAGAATACTCTAACAAACATCAATTAAAAATTAATAACATTGTGCAAAGTGCTTAAACGAGGAGTATCTAGAAACTTGATATGAGTGACTTTTGTGCATGTCGTCTTAACTCTATAAGATGATATTTTAATTCCTTACAGAATAAATGATTGAAAAATAGGTTATGATCAATAACAAAGTAGAACCATGTGGACCAGATTTGAATCATATCTTAAGACGGTGCTTCGTAATCCAACTCAGTTCCGTACACCTTTTCTAAAAAGAACATCACATTATTTTTAAAAAATAATGATAAATTTTATGCCAAATATGATGAATAAATAACAAATATTACAAATTTATAAATGATTTTCTAATGTATACTTAAAGCAGTATTTGTTATATTTAAAATACAAAAATTATTCAATGTGTACTCATTTTAATAATTTAAAGTAATTAATAAATTGAGTCTCATGTTTTCACATCATGTGTCTACAAATACACAGTAAAAATCAGTTTAATTAAAGTACCCCAAAATTTTGTTGAATTTGGAACACAAGGAACTTTAATTAATGGGCCAGGTCTAATCTCCTCATTTGATTTTTGATTAAACATGTGTAAGGCATTCTCTTGTCAAGGCACTCTAATTGCACCTTTTGACTTGTTTGTTAGGGGACTCAGAGGGACCAAAGAATCTTCATACTTCATCACATCGTTATCATCTAATCACGCATTGAAACATGTTGATAGCCTTAATTGAAGTTAACCATGCCAAGAATGTAACAAGATATCTGTATTCTACTAAAATAATATACAAGGTTAAGAGGGGTATTAATAATACGAAAATATTAATATTAATTTTTAAAACTAATTTTAAGTATTTAAGAAATACTAAAATTTATTAAAATTAACTTTTATTATACTTTGTATTTTTTTATTATTTTTTTTATAAATTTTATCATTTTTAAATATTTAAATTCAATCTTAAGAATTGATGTTGGTAAAATATTTGATATTTTTTTATTAATCTTGTTTTATTATTAATTGAAATATTATTTTAAAAATTTATATTATTTTTAATAAATTTTAACTAATGATAAAATATGTATTTAAAAGACTATATTATTAGCACAGTTAAAAATAAATTAACAAGCGACTAAAAAAATTAATTAACAAGTTTCGGCTACTAAATTAGTGACCAACGATCGATGACATTATTATTTTAGGTAATAAAAAAGTAAAATAAAATTGGCAGGATATATTTTTTTGCCAAACAAAATAAAATTATTGATCACAAATTTAGTTACAACTTAAGTAACTTATAGTTGTCTCTATTTTTAATTTCTATTTATTTTATATATGTAATAACAAAATTGCTCACTAATTTATTTATCAGGTTCTTACTTTAAAATTTATTAAATTCTGATTTAAATGAAACTTTATAATAATAATAATAAAAATACCTAACTTCACAATTATGATAATAAATGCATTAAAAGAAGTAAAATTCGAATCATTGCATTAGTTACAAAATTCATAGAACAGAACACTAACATACAAAGTCCTAAAGTTTCCTTCTTAAAACAAACAAACTTCAACAATTTAAACCCACAATGAATCAATTTTAAAAATTCATTAATCTACTGATCATGAATCGCATTATAATGTTTATATAAATTTAATTTTTAGACATAAATACTTATGCTTGAGAATTAAGGTTAAAGAATTTATAGAAATGATCGAAATTTAATCATTTTAACTCTTATAAAATAGGAAATTAATCAGTTTAACAACTAAATTTATTTTAAAGTTACAAATCTATAAAATAAATTTATTTGGATTTACATTTTTTATTTTAATTGTATACAATTCAATATTTAAATTTAGTTTATTTTAAATGAATTTAATTTTAACTTAATATTAATATTATATTATTAAAGTAATTTTATTTATTTTAACTAATACTGATAACTAAAGTAAATTAATAGAATCAATTGAACTCAATTTAAGTATGTTTTAAATATAGAATTACATTTCTAAATTAACTCAAACTCTTTTTTCATTAGGAAAATTTTCACTAGAAGCATCTTTAAATAAAATTAAATATGCGTATTAGTATTCAAATTTTTTCTTTTAAAATAGTTAAATTTCCAAGAGTCAACAACTCATAATGATACTATAAGTAAGTGAACATAGATTTGGTTTTGCTTGCATTCGAGTGGATTAATCGATTTGTTTGAACTTCACTTCCTTTTTTCTTTAAAACATTTATTTTAAACTATTTGTATAACTATTTTAGTTTATTCATTTTTTACTTTGCATAATTATTTGTTATATTTCTTTGTTTTGAAAGAGATATTTATATCGCCTTAATATGAGTAATAAGAATTTTTATTTTTTAAAGTTTAGTTAGCAATAGTTATATATTGGTTACTAAATAATTATAGATCTAAAAATTACCAAGTGATAAGCATGAAATTTCAAGTTTTCTTTCTCGTACCCTGTGCTGATCAATGAAAATTTTTATTTATAATGATAAATAATATAAATAAAGTTTAAGTCTTATTGATGAGTTCATTAAAAATTAATTAACATATTATATAATATTTACTTTTAAAAAATTTTGTGGTTTATTTTATACAATAAAAACATGTTAACTTCATCTATTAAAACTGAAGATAGAATATAAAAAAAATTAATAAAAAAAATTATGTATTTATTATATTGATAATGTAAAGACATAGTAAATGTTATCTTCTTCAATAAAAACTTCCTATTTTGATATACTTAAAAATCAGTTTAAAGCCTTAAACGTCTGAAGTTAATAAAATTGTAAAAGAAAAGTACATTAAATACAGTATTCAAAGAATATATATATATATATATATATATATATATATATATATATTTAAAGTCTCTAAATAATTATTCTTTATCTTACATAAGATAAACAAAATAAAAAATATAAAAATAACATAATAACTATTGGCCGACTATAATATTTTTTATAGTATATAATAGAATAAATATAACAAAACAGTGTGTATATTAAAATATTGTACTGATTATTTATCTAATGATTTTTTTATTATATTCTAGAAAAATATTTAATTATTATGGTATAAGTAAAAATTTTATTATTTTAATACTTTTATTTTTAATACTATAATTTTATGGAAATATTATAATAATTAAATTTGTATATTTATTTATATGTTTGATAATTGGGATAGTATATATTATAAATGAAAAGAGAGAAAAGGGTAAGAAAATAGACAAAATAATAGTTAAATTAAAACAAAAATTGAAGATCAATTTTGTAATTTCAAATTGGAGACAGAAGATTGCTTTCAGACACACATAATATTATTTTTACTTTTTTTTGAATTAATAGTTATATATATTATTTTCATCAAACTATAATAACTAATTTATATTACCTGTAATAAATTCATAGTCATATTTAATAATAAAATAATTATTCACTGGTTATAGATAAATTTATAAATATAAATTCTAATTTTTTAAAGTTTATAATAGAATATATATAAAAAATAATATATAAAATAAAATATTATTCTGGTCATTTATCTAATGAAATATATTATAGAAAATATTTTATTATTATATTATAAGTAAATACTATAATTTTGTGATGGTATTGTTTTTATATAAAAATCCATATGACTAAGTGACCTTAAGTGTAAATATTTTTAAAAAGAAGAGGAGATCATTAAATATATATCATAAGTATTAAAAAATTAATTTTATTTTTTATAATAAATTTTAATTAAATATAGTCGATAGGATAAGAGTGAGTTGTTTATAATAGATTTTAATGAGATAAAAATTGGTTCTTAAGTGAAATGAGTGTAGCTTGATTTAATATAAACCTAATGATTTTTAACATTTAATTATTTCAAACACAAACCAAGTGTTCTTGATGGTGATCCTAGAAGTTATACTAGGGACAAGAAATATTCTATTCTTGTATTTTTCTTTTATGGTTACTTGGTTAAACATTAATGAAGAGAGGCAAAAGTCTAAAAGCCAGGCAAAGGGCTTAATCATTTGGGGGAGGAAGTATGAAGGGAAATAAATGGTTTTCCAACACTTTATTTTTGCTATCATTTCACGATCATCATCACTTGAAAAGGAAGCTTTATAGTTGTCTCCAATTGGGACCATTTGAAAACGACATTGCCTTCTACAAAATACAGGTACCCTCCAATTCATTTCTCACATTTTTATTTTAGGGTAGGTACTGTGATTTTGTACGATATCCCACTCTAAAAACTATATAAAATAAGTAACTTAAAATAAAATTTATAAATTATTTATTTTAACTTGCCTCATTTAACTTGTTCTATCAACCTCAAATTTATTTTTGAACGAATGAGATATTTTTCTAAATATTTAATGATTTTAATATTAATTATTGCTGAAACTAATTACCAGCATACGTCGACTCTCATGACCTACATATTGTCACATCGTTTAGTAGGACAAACGAGATTGTGCTAAATAATGTATGTGTTCTGGATCTGATTGTAAAACGCATGATCGTAATGGACTATAATGGTATGGATATGTTGTCAAGAATAGTGTCTCTTCGCACATCACTTGTGAATTTATCTTCTCATGTTCAGAGAAAGTGAATGAATGAAAGGAAAAAAGATTTATAAATCATGAAGCAAAATTAACTGTAATATAAAATAAAAACCATAAAAATATAAAATAATGTGATATATATGAAATGCATGCGTTTAGCATTATTATTAGATATATAGTAGGATAGATATTATGATAAGATGCTGATTGAATTTTATAAATTCAAAGAGAAACAAACACAAAATTCATAAATATTTAATGAGAGAAATAAATATAAAATAATCACATGATTAAAACAAGTAAAAAATTAAAATGAAAGAATTATTTTTCATTAAAAACATCTGTACATGAAATCTTGATTCCTTTAGCACCGATTTCAATTTCATCTCACTTAATATTATTTATTTCACAATAAAATGTTAAAATAAATATCGTATAAAATTTGTCAATCATTAAAAAATGTACTATAGATAATAACCATAGAAGGTTTCAAATAACATGTAATCCTACGTACTTCTAAAAGGACTTGGTGTTTAAAATTTTAAAAATTAGATCGTGTGTTCGTTTGCATTTTTAAAAAGAATTTTTTAAATTAAAAAAATATATTTTTTAAAAAAATTCTATTTTAAAAAAAATTATTTTTAAAAATGCAAAACATGCTATAGTTTCCTCGTCCTTCGTATCTACTTCTGTTTACATTCTAAGACAAAGGGATATCTTTACAAATTCCAAAATAAAAAGACAAGGCGAGAGACATGATGAAACAGAAGTGCAAAAATAAAGTTTTTCAGTCTAACCAATGTACACGTGCTTATTATGTTCTTGGTGCATAGTTGGGTGTAGTATGTTTTCCTCTTCTCTTAATGATTTTTCCTCTTACTGTGGTTGACAATCTTACATAGTCTTAAGTTGTTCTAAACGCCTGCCTCACCTTGGTATCATCCTTTAGATACTGGATTCCATTAAGGCTAGGCTGTGAATCACATATTGAACAATGACTGCCTACTTAATGTTGGGTAGCAATCTGCTCTTGACTTTTGCACTCTAAAATGGTCATCGGCGTTGTTGAAGTATTGAGAAAACTTTGAAAGCTTCTTGGATCTTATGTTATCTCATTTATAATAAATTTTCGTAAATGAATGATATTGTAGAGAATAGAAGTAATTCGACATGTTTCAGGAAAATGCGATGTTGCATAAGGCAACTATCTTAGTTGTCTTGTTGTTCCATGACCCTAGTTGAGAAGTAAAGTAATAATGTTTCACTAGTAAAGAGATAACATAAGGGTGATAATTAACTCTAATTAAAAAAAAAAATCTAGATTACACATGCATAATTCTGTAAGTTAGAAATTTGAAATGAAATTATCATCCGCCTAATCAAGAATGATACAGGGAGTAAAAAATAAAGATTACCTATTTAAAATTTCATAAAAATTTGAGCTAGAATTGAATCCAAAATCTTATCTTTGATTTGTTTGAAACTTCTAAAAAAGTATTTGATGGATGGCTTTAAAAATTTATCCATGCAATATTGGTTGGAATAATCTGGTAAGCTATCCATATGAGATTATTTCAAATTTCACTCCTAATCATATGAGTAATATAAGGAGTAAAAAATAAAGAAATATTACTTGTCTAAATATTTCATGAAAATTTGAGATAAAATTAAGCTTGAAATCACCATCGAGTGCATGTTTTAATTGACATAATATTAATTTAACTTAACTAGTAGTTTAGTTGGAGTTATAATTATATTAAATAATTGGAAGAAAAATTCTACTATTCATAGTGGTCTAAATTACTGGTAGGGTCTTATATGAGAGAATACATGCAAAAATAAGATTACATAGGAACACATTGAGACGTAGTGACAAAGAGAGAATAAATGTAAACATATGTTTCTAACATAGAGTAGATTCATACAATAAGCCTTCTCAAGTTTTCAATGACAACTTCAGTATTCTTTCCCATGTACACTGTTAGTCTTATGTTTCATACAAGAAAAAAACATTGAGTGAGACTATCACTTTTGTGAAAGCTAGCTAAGACTATTCTTGTGACTAAATACATTCTCTCTTTCTCTCAACTAGCTAATGTTTTCATGAATCTATTATCTTAATCAGGCCTTCCAAGAACTTTGCTAAAATGTCATTACGAAAAGTTCAATTTCAATCTCGCTCTCACCAGTTTAAAGGGCCTTGATAAAATGAAAAAGAAAAAGCACTCCAATGAAATTGTTGATCCTCAAAATCATCTTGATCATGATAGAAGGCATGATAAATCTTGGGTCAACTTGATAAAACATATATAACAAACATGTGTTCCCTTAAATTCCTTAATTGCTCTTTTCTTTTCTACTGCATAAAACTTTATATTTGATACCTGTAAATGAAAGGTATATAGCTCCGTCCATGGACTCCATTGAGATACTCATAGCCTTTGAAATTCTTGAAGTCTTCGTCAGAGGCATGGTGGGGTCACGGTTGCAACTCCGTTGACTCTGCCTCCCTCTAAAACTCTAATGAGCGGCAAGGAATCGAAAGCATGATCGCAATTGGTGGACATAACTGTGCTTCTTTGAAGTGAAGAAAGCCACTACTGCATAAAATTATTTATTTGATTTAGCATTCACTTTCTTTATATTTTAATTTTAAACATTCTTGAAATGTCAAAGCATTGCCTCCTTAATCCTCATCATATTCATCTTCTCTTTCAATGCATTAGCATTCCACTCAAACTCATTTCCCTTAGCAACCACCAAACACTCCACTGCATTAGCATTTAACATCGCTATGTCCTCCATTCCATGGACACAGCAAGGTTGTTCAGAACTAGCAACACAAACTCGCTTGAAAACTTGTAAGATCCTAAGCGCAACAGAGAGAAAGGAAAGATTAGCAAAAGAAAGAGACGACCGAGAGAGACCAGAGTGAGAAAGGAAAATCTTAAAATATATCATTTTTACCTAATTTTTTATAATTTATATATTTATCATAAAAAAATAAAATAATAGATGTTATATTAAAAATTTATAAATAATTTTCATATAAAGTGACAATATTTATTATCATTCTTAATTTGTGTTATATTTTAAAATGGACTGTAAACTACATAAAAATAAGTTTCTATCACTTTCAAAAGTTTAAATAAATGTTATATAATACATTTTCCAAATAATGTTTAAATATTTTTCAATTATATATGTCTTTAGATTTAATTTTAGTCCTTTTTGTGTTTTAAGGTTTGTTTGAAAAAGGAGTTTGGAGAGGAGAAAAGGACAATTTTGTTATTTAATTAAATATATTTAAAATTAATATTTTTTAAATAAAATATATAAATTAGTATATTAAAATAATTAATTATTTATTTATCATTATATATAATATATAATTTTTTAAATTAAAAATTTAAAAATATAATATTTTCTCACTTTTTTTTTAAATTCTCTCCCAAATATACTAGTAGTCTCTCTCACTTTTTTTTTATTATTCAACACTTTTGTTCCCTAATAATAATGTAGTTGACTATAAAGTTTTCACATGCTGAATATTTGTGCCACGTGTAAATTTTTAATTGGGATCACATTATTATTAGAAATAAAAGATACTGAATTTTAAAAAATAAAAATAAAAAATTAAAAGATTAAAATTGAAATATCATAAAAAAACATATTTAAAAAGAGTAGTTCAAGTTATTTTTCACGAATACTTTTAACAAGAGTTACTCCACTTAATAATTTTTTATAACATTAAATTTTATTAATTTAATTACTGAATAAAGTTATATATGTATGTTAATTATGTATATTGAATTTTTATAAATCGAATGCTAAATTATATAACTGTTTATACTAAAACTTTATTATTAGATAAAAATATATATTAGACGTTCAAATAAAATTGTTTAATATTTTTTAATTGTATAGTTTTTATATAGTCGAAGTATTTAAGAAGAATTTTTAATTCAATAGTTGAATTGATGAAATTTAATATTTATAATGTGTTATTAAGGAAAGTAACTTTTATTACATTTACTCTTAGAATAACTTATTCATCATTTGTTTTAAAATTATATTTATAACACAATAATGTAACTCACACATGATAAATTAAGTTATATTAATTATTTAAAATACAGAAATAATTTTTTTATATATTTTATTTTAAGCTAATATTTTATTTTATTTTCATATTTTTTAATTAATTTATTAAATTTTATTTAAAATATTATTGAAAAATATAAATTAAATTAAAGTGTTGTTTTTATTCAAGATATTAAATAATTATAGTTTTTAAACAAATTTTTTATATATTTAATTAATTAATACTTTTTTCTATTTTATAAGACAAATTTAGAATAAAGTATATTTTAAATAAGCTAATAAATTACAAAATATTGGAACTAACTAAAGAAGGATAAGTGTTCCAATGCTCAAATTCGGTAGTTCAATACTTAATACTAATATTCCCTTACAAAACATATAATAAAGGCTTCTCCGCATTTCAATGTCTGTTCCAACGTTTCAACACCCAACATCACATTAAAATTTATAACTATATGTCATAGGGGTCATTCTTCAAAATATACATAGATATAACTTCATAGTATTAGATATAGCATAATTTATCTCTTCTTTTATTTTCTTTCCTTAGAAGTTTGGGAAACTTTCTTGTATCTTTTCAAATTCTTTATCAATTACTTTTTATCAATATTGTGTTGCTATATTTTGTATTCATAGATGTTTCTAAATTATTGTATGATAGATTTTAAGTTAAATTTTATGTATGTTTTTTGCAATTGAATTTGATTTAAAATTTTTAGCACTATACAGAGGATAGTTTTTACTTGTAAATGCTTTAACTTATTTAGGTTAAATGTAATGCTTTAACTTATTTTATTCTTATGCATTACTTAAATATGGGGATAGCTCCTAGTACATATGCTATTCTTAATTAAATCATGCTGAGACATCAAGTTTTTCTCACTAGCAATTTAGATCATGCAAAGATGACTAGCGAAACTAGATTAGATTTTTTGTTTTTGTTTTAGATTTGCACAAGAAATTATATAATTATACTTTTGCATTTAATTCTTTCTTTGGATGAATTAAGAGTGTAATTCACAATGGATACATTTTTATAGTTAGATTTAAAGTGAGTTTCATTATGTTCTACTTGCCACTACCAAAAACACACTTTATATAGACGGATAATATAGACAGATTTGATTCATTTGTAATATAAACAAATTTATAGACAAATATTTATTTATTTTTTATTTTTTTGAAGAAATTTGTCTATATTACAGTTCACCAATTAGCGCAAAAAATTATAAACAAAATTACAAACTAAAATTTTCATCTATAATTTAAAAATTAGTGGGAGTTACAAATGAAAAAAATCTGTCTGTAAATATAGTTATTTTTATCAACTTTTCATCTGCCTATTTACAGATAGATTTTTTCATCTGTAGTGATCTTTGGTAGATTTATAAGATAAATTTATTTGTAATTGAACTTGTAAAATACACTATTTCATTAAATCATTTACAGATAGATTTTTTCATCTGTAATGTGTGAAATCCATCAAAACCATGCCTTCTCTTTCTTCTTTCTCACTTTTCATTATTTCTTCTTTCTCTTATCTCCGTGTCTTTATCTCTCTCCAACATCATAAGTTTTTTGGCTTTTGCAAGTTGTTGGAGCATTCATTTGAAAAATAATTTACATCATTGTGTTTCTGCAGGTACGATACTCGAACTTTTAATCAATTTAGTTTTTAATTTTTTTATGTATAATAGAGACTTAAAATTTTTAAAATAGAGTTGTAAGACTGGAGATTGTATGACTAGAGAGATGGGCGTAAAGGTTCTTTCCCGAACCTGATTACTATGTATTGTGGGATGTTTATGCTTGCAAAAATTGTAGAATATGCATGTTATGAAGTTACAAGGAGATATGCTTTAGAACGGTTTAGGATTGTGATGTGTATGTTTTTGATGCATTGATTAATAGATTGTTATATAATATATAGATTATGTGTGAAGAAAATTTAGATTTTTGTATTAAGTATAAACAAATGTAAGGAAATATTCATATATTAAGAGTGATTTTACCAAAATTTACATTCAAAATTTGTGTAGTGTAAAATAAATACAACATTGTGTATTTGGTCTCCAAACATATATTATATTTGATTCAAATATGGTAGGTAAAGGTAAGAAAGGTGTTACTCAGCGTCTTGACCATGACAACACTCCTTCACCCATCGCTCCCACTTCCACCCCCATACTAGCTACAGTGCAGGCCTCCCAGGCTAGGGGACATGAGTAGTTTATCATGACGTATGACCCTGGGTATGTTGCTCCTCCCTCTCTAGTATAGCGAGTTTCACAGTCTACACTGCCAACTACACATGTTACACAATCTCTTTCTACATAAGACACAGGTGAGGGATCCACTATTGTCCCAGCTAAGTATAATACCAGCTAATTAATTTCAACTAAGTGTAATTAGATATTATTTTGTGTACTTCTTCTAATGAAATTGGTTATGTAGAGCAATTTTTCCATTCCCTCTCAAGATGAAACAATAATTTTCAAGGCTTGGAAGAGTCGCATTGCAAAGTGACTAAGACAAATGTACATTGAGGCCTGTCATGAACCATCATCTGCTGATTGGATAGCACTCAACTTCCTTAATACCTTGCAAGAGTATTGGGGTACGAATAAGTTTAAAAATATCTCCATAAAGAACAAGACAAACAAGGCATCCAATAAAGAGGAATCACTGCATACTGGTGGCTCTATAACTTTGGTTGACACTAAAGTAAACTTGGTATGTGATTTTCAATTTTCTTTTAAAATTTATTTTATTCAATCTATAATTGATATTTGAGGTGATGATTTAATTGCAATTGTAAGAGAAGTCGTTGAAGAGACCACTTATACATGGAGAGATGTTCAAGGAGACACATACTCACAAGGGAGACAAACCTTGTGGGTTGATACATGATCTTAGGCCACATATCTAAGTCATCCTTATTGACACTATATGTTATTATTAATAATTTATTAAATAGTTCTTGAGGCTAATATATAATTATATACACTGAATTGTAAGATGACTATGTTCAAAGGATTGAGAAGGCATCTTCGTAGGATTCAGAGTCAGTTGATAATGATGCTATATGGTCAGAGATGGTGGGTGACCTTTATAAAGGCCGCATTTATGGCATGGGGGACAATTTGTAGACTCCATGTCCCCTGTATCTATCATTGAAGATGCTCCTTCTCTTGCACCTAAGAAACTACACAAGCAAAATGAGAAGATGTGAAAGACCAAGAAAAATGCATGAAAGAATAAATGGGTGAAGAAAATAGAGAAAAAGGTGGCATCGATGATGTAGAGGGAGATGAAGCAGCAGCATATGTAGATGCAGCAGATGCATGCTTACTT
The DNA here is from genome assembly GCA_024086825.1 of Abrus pulchellus subsp. cantoniensis. Taxonomy (NCBI): domain Eukaryota; kingdom Viridiplantae; phylum Streptophyta; class Magnoliopsida; order Fabales; family Fabaceae; genus Abrus; species Abrus pulchellus. Next base: position 9,773,022 of record CM044051.1, on the reverse strand, counting down.
TGAGTTCATAGGAGCAAGCAGCTCCACACCTCTGTCTCCTTTTCCACTAGCTCCATCACTACTAGTCTTTAGCTTTATGCGCTATTCCTCCTCTGACTGCTCATTTATTGATGGCGATGCTTTTTTAGATGATGATCACACCAATTATTTGTGATATATACTGTTATCTTATTTTTGACATTATTTATTTGGATGTTTACTTCTTCATTTGTAATGACATTTTAATTTTGTATTCTATAAATAATTTCTAATTTTAAATATATAATTTTGTAGTTTTCATTATGTTTATAAATTATGATAATTAGGAACAATAAGGAATAATTAAGTTTGTAAATAAAAAGTGAATTTTTCTGTCTGAAATTTATAGATAGATTTTGTCATTTGTAAGTTACAGACGAGTTTTTTGTGAACACTAAAATATGCACTCAAAGATCATATAGTGTTTGTGTGAACACTAAAATATGCACTTATATGCATGAAGTGAAATTTAGAAGAATTCATATGCATGTTATGTTCATGTGATTGTTGTCATGTTAATTATATTGTATTATTTTGTGTTGTTCATTGCATTTTTTTTTATTGTTTTGCGTCATTCACATTGTTCTACATTTAATCCTTTCAAATTAATCTCTTTAATTGATAAAAACAAATTAATTCATCTTTAATAGTAAAATATAATTTTAGTTTCTTTCTAAGTTTAATCATATATTTAAAGAGGCATTATTGACTAATTGATCCAATCTCCATGAAAATGATAACTTTTATACCCATTAAGATGATTGATGTACTTGACACAATTATTTACTTTTGTAAAACAAATAATTCATACAATAAGCATCACTATCTAAAGTTTACTATGATGGATTCAAGGAGAACCGTGCGTGTTAGAGATGAGATTGATTAGGTCAAGGTGATGTAGATGGTAGAGAGCTTAGTGGTCTTAAGGTGGATGTAGTTATGGAGGTAGAAGGACATTTATGATAAATTAGTTAATATTTTGTTTAGGTCAAGTTATGGTAAATTAATGAAGGTTGAGGTTTTTATTGTAGTGTAACCTGTTGACTTGACGAGGTCTTTACTATGAAGGGCTATTAAGGATGAAAGGGTTTAATATAGATAATGGAACCTAGAGAAGGTTATTATAAGCATTTAAACTTATCATAGCTATTAAGTTGGCCCATTTGTTTTTGTTGCTCAACTAACCCTTCTCTTTAGTCTAACAAAATTATCTTTCTCTTTGGTAAGAGATTTTTCACTTGTAGTAGTAGATACTCTTCTATGTTAATAAAGCTTTTCTAGTCCTAATATCTTATTTGGTTGTGATAAAGGTATGTTATGTTAGAATGAAGCTTTTCCTTAAAAAGGAATTTAGGTAGCATGGATAGTAATGCAAATTGTACTTTAGTAGAGTTAAAAGATAATGACATCAATAATTTACAAATAACCAATTATGTACTCATAGAAAATATCATAAATGATAAGCTTCTGAACTTCAATGTTGCTTTAAATATTGCAAAACTCTTTTAAAGGAATGGAAGTCCTTATCCTAGGCTCTAATATCTTCATATTAAATTTTAACAATTAAGAAAATGTTAAAAAAATATTATGACGATGCATGTCATAAGCCATTTTATAGTCTCTAGGTTTGGCTTTCCCACAGGTTTTGTATGAAACAGTTCTTTTTGGGCTTCAAATTCATAGGGTCCTTTTGGAGGTTATCAACTTTAAAGATGATACAAAAATAACCTCTATGATAGGAAAGATTATTAGAGTATATGACTATCTTTCAGAGGATGGCTTTTTTATTCATAAGGGTCAAAATTCTTATTAATATCACTAATCCTTTAATTATTTGTTTTTGGATTTTTAGAAGAATTCTAAAAAATCTTAACTTTTCTTGAAATATGAGAAGCTTAGAGATTTTTTACAACAATTATTCTATAATTAATCATGATAAATAAGAGTTATAAGAAACACAAACTCATGAAAACTAACCTACCAAACAAATCATTGGCAACAATTAACAAAGACTTTAATAAGAACAATGTTGCATAGAACTAACAATGTAGGATTAATGTAAAGGACACAAAATTAGCCAAAAATGAAAAGAGTACTAGTACGGTTAAGAAATAGATAAAAAATGTTGCATACCATGACAACATAAAGTAAAATTTGGAAGAACAAAATTTTTCTTGTCAAGATAAGATTTTTTTTTCTTTACGTCACAATTGTCTTGTTGGTATAATATCATTAAAGGTACAAATTATATACCTTATGTCCAATTGCCCTAGCCTTCAACTAATACACTATATAAAGGACTTAACATCAATAGAGAGAAGGGGTACTATAGACTTATAAGTGAGAAATAAGGATAAAGAAAGAAAAAGAAGCTAATAAGACATAAAATCAACTTGACTGTCTATCAATTTGGGATGATTAACTCATGCCTAGGCCTATAATAATTAAAAGACTTGCAAATTCAAGAGGAATTCCAATGAAAGGTGATAATCAATAGGACTAAAGCTCAACATTTCTAGTGCTAAGGTAGGAGAATCAAATCTAATATTTAAAAAGAACTAGAGAAGTTTACTCTTTTAATGTAAGGATAGTCAATATGGGAACAAGGCGTGAATGACAAGGAATTCTAAGACAAAAATAATAATGAGTGTCAATTGGTTACATAAAGGTTATAACTACTTCCAAAATCTAAAGGTGGAAAATGAAAATCTTAAGTTGGAATTGTCGAGATGTTGTAACCAAAGGTATATATGTCTATTGTATTTTTTTAGCTTAATATTCAAGCCATCTCTTCCCTTCTTAATGGAGACAAAAGCAAATAAAGTTAGATGTGACCAATTAAGGTCAAAATTAAAGTTTTAAAGCATTTTTTCATAAATGCTTAAGGTAGATTTAGTAGTTTATATCTTACGAGGAACAACTAAAATGTTATATATGTGAATTTTTTTTTCACAAAATTTAGTCCAAACTAAGATTTTTTTTTTACACAACAAAATTAGTCAAATTGTTGTTTCATATATGACAAACTAGTTTATAGAAGAAGGAAACATTTATGAGGTTCTTTACTTGCTTCTAGAATCTCAAACACTTCCTCTTGGATTTGCCTAGATGACTTTGATGAAATTCTACATATTCATGGTAAAGATGGATTAGGAAGTGAAACTAATCTATGGTTTAGAACATTACAGATTTTCTAAACTCTAAGCACTTTCAGATATAGAACAATGCTTATAAACATGATTAGATTAAAAACCTTATGAAGAGGTAGTGCAACTAAAGAAAATATTCACAGGGTTCTTGCTAATGACCATAAAAGCTTTTGTAACTATCAGACATAAATATTGTCATACTTCTTATTTCATCAAACCATTCTTCTTTCATATTAGATGTCTCTTTTAATGAAAATAGTTGTTAATCTTTTACACTTAAGGCTTTTTGGAATAAATGTAATGAATTTGAGCAAAGTATCTAGTTTATTTAGTTAAAAGAAAATGTTACACATAACCCCTGTGGAGTTATTCTAAACAAGTAAAATTCTCACAAACTTTCTTTTAGTGGCATCATGAAACTTTGAAGAGAGATAACAAGAAAATGTACAAACTTAAGAAAAGGTAGAAAACATTCAAAACATGCTCCATAGAAATTATGATTATTAAGATGTAATACAACCTTAAAGGAAAATTGAACAATTTTGAATCTAAGAAAATTTATATAAGGCACAAAGTTTGAGACTTAATTGACTTAAATAGGTCGACAAAAATACCAAATTTTTTTTATGGTAACACTTTGTACTATAAAGAAAGAAAATGCATGCATCATATTAAGGATGAACTTGGCAAATGGATTCAGTAGAAAATATAAAAAAAGATTATAGCTATGGTGATTAGATATTATAAATGTATTTTTTTTCCTAAAGGTTATGTTAATATTGCAAGTTGCCTTTAAAATTTCTCTAAAATAATCTTTAATGATTTAAATAAAAAAATTGTGTAGTAATATATTTGGAAATTTAAAACACTAACACAATTTAGGACCCTTAAAAGCTCTAAGACTATATAAATATAATCGAATCTTTTACCAAAGCCTCTAGAGTACAATTAAGGAGGAAATGTCTAGCAACTAAAATTTTCTTTGCTAAAAATGATTTTCCTAAGAAGATTAATGAGACTTTGATGATCCTAGTTCTAAGATATTTCAACTTGAGTGCATTGAATAGTATAATCCTATCAATGATACTAATTTCATCAATAAAAATCCTAGTCAACAAATGCAAAAATGGATATTGGAGTTAATCTCTAAGAACTAGAGTGCGTTTATTAGAGGATGGTAGATCTAGGATAAATCTTGATAGCCTGAGAGATCTTGTAGACTAATGTGTAACTAGATAATAAAGTTAGTTTTTGGTATCATTTATAGACAGAAAACTAATGAGTTTGTAGGTGAGAAGATTAAACATCATAAAAATCTATGCTAGTGGAATCCTTTCTCTTATTACCTTTTTATTCTAACAATGTAATAAATGTCCTATCATTTATACTTTTTTCATGCTAAAAATAATGGTGTGATTGCTAAGGACTATTTTATTTAGAAAGATATACATTAGAGAAGCTTATAAATTATGTCAACTCTATACTTATCTTAAGCATCTAGTTAGATGATTAATCTCCTAAATTAAGAATTATTTTGAGAAGAATCAACTCTCTAAGAATAAAATATTAATTACTTAAAGTTTTCAATATCATAATTTAAAATAGTCCTTAGGCCTTTCAACTAAATTGAGAAGATAAAAAATTATTATTCCTTTCATAGATTAGAGAAAGAATAATCCTTAAGTTAGAGTGTTGAAAAGGAAACTTCCTTATTCAAGCAAAAAAAAAAAAGTTGTTCTTCAGAAAATCTTAGCATATGCAATGGTTAATGTTGGATTTCTTAAGAAATTATACTTATTTGTGAACTCAATTATAACTAAATTCTAGTGAAGAAAATTTGGTCTAGACTTAAGAATCAATTGCATAAGTTAGAATTCCATCTCCAATAGCAAAAGGTCTAATTTTAAGGATGTATATGCTTTCAACTTAGCTTGGTCAAATAGGCTTGGGGAGCCCTAAAATCCCTTAAGCTCTTTGGGTTAGGATTCTTAAATAGATATACCTTAACAAATATTTTACTTGTGCTAAGAGTTAGGAATACATCATAGTTATGGACTAGCCTAATACAAGAGATGATATCTTGAAAAATATTATTGTTAAGGAATTTGGTAAGTGTACCAAGTTTTTGATGTAGTATAAAAGGTTGTCGTGTCCATAGGGAATGTTGATACTCTAGTAATTTCAGTTATCCAAATTAAAATTAACAAACACCTAAATATTCACAAATATACAACTAAGTGATATCTTAGATTTTTTATAGTTTAGTTCATAGAAAATAAATGCAAATAAAAGCAAATTAAAGGAGATTAGAGTTCATCTATCATCCTCTTTATATTTTGATTTTAACACACATTGAACAAATACCAAAGTTTTATGATGCACTCTTATTATATTCATTCGATGGATTCTTCTCACCTAAGATTCTAAGATATATTTATTGAGTGATAATTCTTACTTAAACAACAAATAATTCATCATTAATATCAAGAGTTGTCAAGCATACAATAGATTAACATCTATTCCTAGAGTCCCAACCTATCGCATGTATTTACCCCAACTGGGTTCCAAGGTAGTTTGCTAACTCACCCTGGATTCTCAAATCATGAACTAATCCCTGTAGGGTAGAAACAAGCATTAATATCAAAATAAACACACTCAACCCATGACAAATGAACAAATATATATTAAAAACATCAAAACATTCAAAGTATGAAGATTACATCTAATCCTTAGAGCTTTAGTTGTTTATGGCATACAAAACAACAAGAAAATACATGGGAAAGAAAAAGAAATTAGTTCCCCAATGATTCTTGATCACTTTTCCAAGCTCTTCTGATGCTCTACAACGCTAAGTTAGGTCAATGTGTATTGGAGCTTCAAAACCCGTTCCCGACTCTCATTTTTTAGTTGAATCTTTTGTTTTTGTAGGGTCATAAGTGAATTCTTGTTCAAGCAAGCTAATTTTCGCTCAAGCAAAACCTAAACCAAGAGCAAGGTCTGCTGAATAATTTCTTAATCAAAATCTCGCTCAGGTGAGGTCTATTCTCGCCTAAGCAAGAAAACTAGCAAAAAATTTGTTCTAAATTATGCATTTGTCGCTCAAGCGAGATAATTCTCGCTTGAGCGATACTTGAATTCTGAGCGACTTCAGTAAATGTAACTCATCTTCAAAAAATCATAAAAAATTAAAAACAACTTCAAATCCAGCAAATCATATATGCATTTTGAAGCCCTACATGTTTAGAATCAATTCAATTGGAATTAGCCAAAAATAATATCTGTAGAAAAAGCTATGGCCAAAATAGTTGATATAGGTCAGACAAGCTCAAAATACAAAATTATAACATTCATGTAAAACAAGCCTAAATCATTTTTATCAATGAGAAATGGTAAAAATTCTCAAAACAAGGCATATGAAGGGTGTGTTAAAAACAATATAAAGCTATAAATGTGAACACCTCATCAAGCCTTTGGCCTAAAGAAAATTAACACAAAAAAAGTGGATCAAATATCTTCTATTATTTAACAAAATTAAGGGTAAAGTTGCTAAATTTAAATAAGATGACTTAAATACATTAAAATATAAATTGCATGAAATCTAATTACAAACTATATGAAAAAATCAAATAAGTGTTAAAATATATACTGACAAATATTAAAATATAACATTTACCAATTTCATATAAAATTGTTAATGACTCCTCAATAAACTTTAGATTAGACAATTAGTTTAGTTCTAGGGTTCTTCTACCTAAACCCCAAAGCTCTGTCCTAGTGTAGTAGATCTCATATGGACTCTGAGTTCAAAAGGTAGAATATTCAAAACCTTATAAATATTATTCCAAACCATTTTGCTAAAGAGATTCTCCAAACTTCTATATGTTGGATATGAAATGATGAATTAATCTATCATATTCTAAATAGAGTGAGTTAATAGTTAAGTTTGATTGTCATCAAATTAAAATTTGTTTGTTTGTTTTTCTTAGCCCAACTTACTCCTTAGTAAGTTGCCCTGACTATATTTGACATTTCATTTAGAAAGTCATAATTTCTCAAAAAATAAATATTTTCTTATGGAAAGTTTGCACCATACTTTGGAGGTAATGGAAAATTCTACAAAGAAATATATTACTCACTTTAACTCTTAGTCTATATGCCTTAGCTTAAAACATTGGAGCATGCACTATTGCTTTACTCATGGACAGCCTCAATCTCGTTTAGTTCCTAATTTCATCATGTGCCTGAACCCTATAACATAGTTCACCTAGACTCATGTTTCCTTAGCATTTTCTCTAAATTGACCTAATAGTCTATTAATTGAAATCATGTCAGTGCCTACATTTATTGTACCCTTTGGTTCATTTAAAAGGATAAAAATCACACCGTTTTCACTCTATTAATCCTAACCAAATTTCTATTTTTAGTAAAAATAATTTTTTTATCCGTGAATCTAATGCATTGTTACCAACCAAATTTCTATGAATACATTTCTATTGCTCTCTTGTTATTTTCAAATTATTATTTTTAGTATTCAACAATGATAAAATTATTATATTAAAAAATAAGTAATTATTATATTAAAATATAGTATAATAAATATTTTTTTAAACTTAAAATAATTTTAAATATTAATCTAACAAAATTATATTTTAAAATAATTTTTACATTGTTTTATCTATCACATTCTTAAACAACTCAATTAATAAAAAATAACAGGATTTAAAGTTAACACTAAAAATATCTTGCACTGCAGAATAACTAACTTTTATTGTTAACTACTCTTAAAAAAAATGTAAATATTCATAATTACAACTGTTAAGAATTAGTTACTATACTTTTAAATATTAATCTATGTATGCTTCGTAATATCAACATTTTATGATATGAGAAATAATTTAAAATGTTTGTGACATGCATCAATATATTTTTACTGCTCTCGTATTATTTTAAAGCTATTCTTTTTTTTATTCACTGATGATAAAATTTTATTAAAAAATAAGTATTCAGTATATTAAAATGTAGCATAATAAATAATTCATTTTTTAATAAAAATATACTAATTTGGTATGTTTATAATTGATGCTAACAAAATTTTATTTTAAAATACCTTTTGCATTATTTTATCTATCACATTCTTAAATAAATTAATTAATAAAAACAAAATATAAGATTGATAAATTCAACTATTAAAATATTTTATATAATTTTTTAATCATGTATATTAAATTTTATATTATTTAAATATTTGTAGGTATGTTATTGATATTTATTTATGTTTTAAAAAAATATAACACTAATTAAAATCAAGTAATGCAAAAAATTACTAATTAATTTTGTTTTTTTTAATTTTACAAAATATATGTTATGAGTTCTGCTGTTTGAACTTCTAAAATTTAATACTATATGAAATATATTATATAATTACTTTTATCCTTTATTCTTAAAATTACAGCTAAAACGTAAAGGAAACATCTAAAAATGTCTCCTTTAATGATTAAAAAAACATTACTCTTTCTTTTATAGAATTGAAGAAGACATTAAAGGCTAAAATGAGTAATTGAAGCTTAAATAAATAAATAAATAATCATTGAAAAAGAGCAACTTGTATTGTAAGCCAAAACGAAAAAAAATCCTTGTATTCTAAGCCAAACTGATTAACAAATACTTGGTGGGAGGAATTATTGTTGCTCTACAGATATACATAACCTACGCACTCAATTATTCCTTCCAGAGCAACTTATTGTTCAAAATAGCTGCCAACTAATCCTCTCTTGTTTTCTATTTCTACTTATGTTTCAAAAAGTTTTTTTATTTTAAATATTCAAGCCATTTTATTTTATTTTCTAACTATAACCCTATTTAATGTATAAATACTACCTTTTTCTTTTCTAATTATAAATAATATACCTTTTACTAATTAGTCAAATTATGTTTTTTTTATTTATAGCTAACGTCTTAAAAATATCAAATAGAAAAAGCGTCACTTTGGAGAGTGGAAATTACTTGTAATTCTAAAAGTTTTACGGGTTAGTTTTTGGTCTAATTACGGGTTTTATTCGAATCAGCAATCCAATGGGTCTCAGCGGAACCCACACGTCCTTTCCTATACCTGTGTCGGCTGCTTTTATAGTTTCTGTTAACATCCACAGAAAATTGAAAACAGCAAAGGATGGCCAGAAATTAAAAAGAAACAAATATGTGTTTTTTATATATTTAAACTGCAATATTTTTTTTTATGACAGACACTTTTACTTGAGCTATAAGAAAAAATATATCTAATTAAATAAAAAATTATATTTTTATATAAAAGTTATATTCAATTTATTGAAATAAATTTAAAAAATATTTTGATAAATTAGATAAAAATTTTATTAAATAAATTAAATAGAATTGATAAGAGTTAAAATCTATATTTTTCTAAATTCATATAAACTTTGCATAAACTTTTCTAAATAGAATTTTAAATGAAAGATGTATTAGTTTTTTTATATTGCTAGCATGAATTAAACTATTAATTATTTTAAAAATATTAATTAGAAAACTGACAGATAGTATTTTTTTAATTTTTTATCTAGTTTAATTCGGATCTGACACAGATCGTATACCTTGATGTGGTACATAAATTTACTACTAGAAATTTTTTTCATATATAAAGACTTGAATCTGAATCGTTTGTCACTCAGACCAACTTCGCCATTAGTGATAGATAATAATTTTTTTATTAAAAATTATTATAATATTATTAACAATATTATATATATTATATCGTAAAAAAAAAACATTATGTATTACATAATTTTGAATTAGTATTATTAATTTATTAATTAGTATTTTTTTTTTACAAAAATTTACATGAAAGCAGGCATGATAACCCTTCATTTTTTTTTTAAAGAATCAATATATCTTATATCTTTTTATTAAAATTATTTTTTAAAAATTGTTCAAAAACATGAATTTTTTTTATGTAATGAATTATGTTATTCTTATGTAAATAAGTTTAATTAAAATCTATTGATATTTTAAAAATATTCTATGCTAAAGCAGAATTTTTAAAAATTGAAATTTTAAATTCTAAAAAATGAAAAAAATTATTTGAGATAAAATATTTGATATTACTAATTTATTTGCCTAGGTGTTTCACAAGAATTTTCAAGATAATATTATCAAACAATTAGTAAAAATTATATAATTTGTTAAACAATATATAAAGAATGAAATTAAACATTTCAAAAGATAATACAAATGATAATAGATTTAAAAGATTGTCTGAATATAAATATTGATTTCGAAGCTAATTTGTTTAAATATAAAGCTATTACTGTAAAACTTGAAACTTTTTTAAATTAAGAATGTACTTAAATATAAAGAGTTGACTATTACTGCAAAACTTTTATCAAGAAGAATAATACTATATTTATTTATGAAAGATAAAAGTATTTTTTTTTCTTCTCATCTTTACACTATACACCAAAATAGCAAAAAGACTAAAGATAAAAAATGCTTCAAACTCATAAGTCTTTATACCCAAAACTTTTTGACAAAGAAAATTTGTTAAATCTAATAAATATGTGGCAAAGTCTAACAAAAAGCATTAAAGACACCTTCACGTAGAAAGAAAGTGCGTGCAAAAGGATACAACAAACATTAATACAAAAAATGCTTTTTGCTTCAATTAAAAAATAATATTTAATATTGATTAAAGAACTAATGTAAATACTGCTGATGTTGAAAGTCTGACTTTTTATATCGATTGTACAATTGATGTAACAAGTCTTGACTTTCTATGTTGGTTATGAATAATTGATTTAGAAAGTGTTCTTGTTTGTTAATAGTATCAATCTAGAAAATATTCTTATTCATCAATAGCAAACACTTTTTTAATAGTACCAATGTTCGTTAATGTTCATAATTAATATTCATTAATATTTATTTAAGATTTAATTTTTGTTGCATTGTCAATGAAAAATATACAATGTTCATTATCAATGATCATCAATATGTAATGTTCATAGTTAATGTTCATCAATATGCAATGTTCATCATCAATCTATGTTGAGTCTGTAAATGAAAAAAATGTAATGTTCATCAATGTCATGTATCAATAAGTTAATTAAGAAGAAAATATAAAATGAAGCAAGATAAAATTATTAAAATACTTGATAAGGGTTCGTGTTTGTCAATTGTGTAGCAAAAAATCTTAACAGAAGCTTGGAAATTTAAGTAAAAGTTCATGTTCGTCATCTCCAATTTAAATTTATATTATTTTTCTAGTGCATACCTCTAAAATGTTTAATTTTGAATTGACTTTATATCAATTTTAGAAATAACTGATGTAAAAACTACATTGATTATTTTTGGATTAATGTAAAAAGTATTTTTTACATTGATTCTAAAAATAACAAATATAGAAAATGCACTTTTTTTAAATTGATTCTAAAAATAATTGACGTAAAAAGTACTATTTTTTATGTAATTTTAAAAAATAACTAATGTAAAAAATACTTTTTACGCTGATAATTTAACAACCAATGTAAAATATTATGCATTTTTTTTTATCTTTACTATCTAAAATTTGAAGTTACATAACTACTAACACATAATTCTATTTTATACAAATTATGTCTATTTCATAAAACTTTTCAAGATTTATTTAACCTAAATACCTCAAGGGGTTTTGTTCTGTTGGACAAACTTTTTTTTCTCCAAAATTCTAACATTTTCTTCATTTTTCTAGTTTTTATTTTTCTAAATCAATTCAAAAAACAATTAATATTACTAACATATGTAACACCCTCTTTTTATTTTTTTGGTAATTTATGTTTTGTTTAATATTAAGTAGTATTAAAGTGCATTTAGAAAAGAGTATAGAGGATTTTTGGAAGGATTCTGGTGTAGGAGATCTTGCTCAAGCGAGGTAAATTTCGCCCAGGCAAGATTGAGCATGCAGAAATGCAATGCTGCAGGGCTATCTCGCTCAAGCAAAATGATTCTCGCTCAAGCGAGATAGGATAAATTCAGTCCATCTGTCACCTCGTGCTGACGAGAGTGATCTCGTTCAGGTGAGTTGGGATCTCACCCAAGTGAGATGGGTCGCTCAGGCGAGAACTCACAGAAGAAATATCATACTCTCTGCATGCCATCTCGCTAGACGAGATGAAGCTCGCTCAAGCGAGCATATTAGAAAATAATGGGCGAAACCACTATCTACATATCTCGCTTAGGCGACAAACCTGTAGCTCAAGCGAGATGTCATCGCTCAAGCAAGCAGTTCCTCGCTCAAGATTAAGCGCGCGGGGTTAAGGGCTATTTAAGAGATTTTCAGTATGAAAATTTCATTTTATTCTAAACTTACGCACTCCTCTCAGTTTTCTTTGAACTCTCTCTTTTATTATCTAGATAAAAGCCTCAGAAAACTCCAATCTCTGTTTGAATCCAAGCTTGGACATTGAATCTAAACGACTCTAAGTAAGTTTCTTTGGATTAAACTTGATTTTCTCCGATTATTTTTCATGTTTTGTTCCTTATGGATATCTCTTGGTATTCAAGAGAACTTCTATAGTTGACCCTTAATCCTTTTCAACATCTATTTGTGAACTTATTTTCGAGGTAAGGAGAGCTCTATTTTATTGTTATATTACAATATTTATTTTGTGCTCATAGAGTACTGTTACATGAACATTTTATGAGAATGTGATTGAGACAGCTATTGTGTGAATAATGAATGGAAAGATATTTGTTTAATTGTTTGGACTGATTGATATATGCATTATATAATGAGTACTTAATATGAAATATTATCATACTTGCTAAATGTTTATGATGTGATTTTATGAAATATGCCTGGATGAAATGATATGATAAAGTATCGAGCTGAATGATTTAATTGTTGTAACTGCATTATTAAGGGTATGAGTAGAATGAATTAGAATGGATTTAGTATGAAAGTGTTTTACCAAACACGATCTTATGAATGGAAAAGAGGATAAATTTGAGAATGACTTAAGAGTTGAATATGGTTTTGGATCTAGTGTGAATAGTTAAAGAGATACACTGGGAGTATAGAGTCCAGAGACGATAAAAATCTGGGAGAAACGTAGGGTGATAAGCGATATTCGCGTATGTGTACACACTCTTTCTGAGAGCAAATGCGTCACATGGCCTTACACTCATTTTCTGAATAGACTCCTGACTATGCCTTTACTAAAGGGCCCTATTATTTTACATGTTATATCTGTGTGCATGGGCTAACCGGCAACTATTTACCTAGTCGAGTAAGATCTCAAAAAATGTTAGAGGCATTGATATCTATGATCATAATGCATTGACAGTGCGTATTGGAATAGGAGAATGGATAATAGATAATAAATTGTGAATGATGTGTGTTTGAACATATTTGCTATATGAATTTAGATATAAACTATGATATTATGATATAATATTTGAAAAAAGATAGAATAGACGCATATCCTTACTAATATTTTCAGGAAAACAGAATGACAGAGCCTCAGAGAAAAGTTAGGCTAATAAATAGATCAGTACATAATAGGCTCAATTATGTATTTAATGAATATCAAAGATTGTGTTATTTTAAATTTGTTGTTCTTGTAGAAGATGAACCTAAAACTTTTGTTATGTTAGAAATAGATTTCTTTTGTAGTATTCCTTTTGATTTTCCTAAGACTAGAATACATCAAACCTTATGTATATATATATGTATAGAGGTACTGTTAGGATTCTAGCAACCTTCATTTATCTATTCACCTATTACGACCACGACCACTTTGGAAGACTATTCAGATGGACATTCGAGTGCATTACGGGTACAACAATCACAATTGATTCAGGTGATCATTACCTTGTATCAGATGACAATATGAATTTAGAAGATTTGGCTGAGATAGAGTTGGGATGCCGGTGATGAATAGAACCAGTCTTCAATATTTTGATTATGGGGAGACTGCTTTGGGACTTAAATTTACATATATGATATAATTATTTTGGTTATGTAAATATTATTTTAGTCCTATATATTTTGATAAAGTATATATTTGATATATGTAATGTTTTTCGAGTTTCCTATTGAGTATACTGAAATTTTAGATGTGATATTTATTCATTATCTCCTTTATTTATTTTGTTGTTTTGTTAGTGTTGCAAAGTTCAAAATTCTTATCTAAATACATTTATTAAAACGAGAACTTAATAAATTTTCTATAATAAAGTCTATTATACAGTAAATTTTGTATTTTATATTAAATTATTAATAAAAAAAATATACATTATACGAATTTTTAATTTTAAGATGTTACAACATGCATTTTATTAAATTAGTTACTTATTAACTAATGTAAAATTTTGTTGTAAAATGTTTTTTTTTTAATAGTAAAAGTAAAAATATTCATTAAACCTTCTTTATCTATATAAAATTTTCTTTTAGGGTAAAAAATGAGTTAGTCTGAAGATACTAATTTTATATTTGGATGGGGAGTTTTAAAATTTTAGAAAATATGAAAACAATAATGAGGGATACTTAAAAGTGAGAGTCAACTGTGACAGAAATTATAAATGATAAATACAAAAAATTAAGTATAATAAAAAATACTTTTAAATTATCTCTAAAAATAAGTAATTTGAAATCCTTTTTATTTAACATAAAAATTATTTAATTAAAATTTTGTAATATTTTAAACTTACTTTTTCTTACTATCCAAATACATGAATTGTAGTAATTTTAAAATATTTTGTCCAAATACAACTTAAATGATAATAGTCAGTGAGGCTTGTTAGTCTAAAGAAATGGTGTTTGAAAAGATACTTAGTGATTTATTTGAGCTTGAAGGGATTTGTACATGAATACTTTTGATGATGAGATATTTGTATACAAATTCTTAATACTCTTAACTAAGATATAAGATTAGATGTAACCATTACTTTAAAGGTGAACTAGTATAAATACTATGTATTTATCCTTTCTATTCTAATCTTTTGCAAAAGTTATTTTCAAAAAGTTTACAAAAAAGCCTTTAAAATTATTATATAATAAAAAATTATTAAAATTTATACTAATTATTTTAAAAGTCATATATAATATAATTTATAATCACTTGATAGAATTAAAATGTCTAACTAACAGTGTGTAAAAATTAAATTTAATGTAAATTACACAAATTAATTTTGATACACAGAGAGCATCGTTTTGTGAAGGAATAACGACCATTTGACATCCTTTACAGTATACTGACTGAAGTGAAAAAAGAGAAAAAGTAATAAACGTGGTAAATAATATAATAAAAAAAAAAAGAGTATACAGTTTAAACGTAAATATCTAAAGGTATATTTTTAAGAAATGCACTCTCTTTATTCAAATATAAATCAATTTGTATATATAATTTGTAAATATTTTTACAAAAACTATTTATATTTGTATACTTTTTTTTTATTTTGTGATTATTTTAAAAAAAAACTATTTATATTGTGTGGTTTGCACTCTGTTTATTTTAGAGAAGAGGAGAAAAATAAAAGCATTAAAAAAATAAATAAAGAGGAAGAAAAATGAATAAAACAAACAAAATTGTTATAATATATTTAAGATAATCTCAAATAAAGATGTTAACTTAAGATTATTTTATTTATTTAACCTAAAAAAATTTCACTTTTTCAAATCCTTCCAAATTCAGAGGATAGATAAAATCAATAAATGAGAAGAAAACTTAGCTTTACTTTTCTCTAAATTTGTAAACTAAATATAAGAAATTTATAAAAAAAAAAAAAATTCCCGTTTCATAAATATAACCATGTCAAAATGACATTGTGAGATGATAAAAAAAATTTAAAAAACTAAATTATGAGATGAGATTACTTTTGTAACATCCTCATTTTTGTAATTTATTATTATTTTAATTAATGTTAGTTATTTGTGCATGTTATTTAAAATTAAAAGTGTTTAATTGATGTGAACTATAGGATATATCGCTGTAGCGAGACAAATCTCGCTGTAGCGAGAATGAGGCGGTGAAAATGAAACATTCTGGAGCCTTCTCGTCGTAGCTAGAATATCTTGCTGTAGCAAGAATATTGCTCTCGCTGTAGCTAGAATGACAAAACAGCAAAGGAAGAAAACTTTTGATTTTTTTGCTGTAGCGAGAAAGTCGCGAGTTTGAGAGATATTTAAAGAAGTTTGGCCCTAAAATCTTTATTTCCATCCAAATTACATATCTCTCTCCATCCTATTTGTTCTCTCCCTCTCCCTTCTCAGAGAAAACCTCCATTAACTCTGGATTTTCTTCAGATTTGAGCTCAAACATCAGCTCTTCTCGGATCTAAATAAGTTTTTATAGCTCATCCCTTGAATCTCTTTCCTATTTCTCTTTTTCATAATAGAAATATACCTTGTGATGTTAAGAATAACTCTTGTCTTTGGGTAGTATTTTAGATCGAGACGTGGAGTTTTTCTTTATAACACACAAAGAACATAGTTTTTGAGATCTATTTCAAGGTAAGGAGAGTATTCTTGAGCTTTAGTTTTATATACATATATAGTGATCTTAGGAGAATTTGAGTAACCTATTTTAGTAATAATTTATAATTTCTATGAAATCATACGGTGAAAATGTATTTTGATATAAAGAAAGATTTTGGGTTTATTTTAAACTAATAAAACCATATTTTTAGAGAAAAATATGGGCTTGAGTAGCATTAAGAGGTTTTAGAACTGAGTTACTTAAGATGTATATGAGTTAAGTAATAAGAGACAAAATAATGAACTTTAGGTTAGAAGATTATATTGAGATTGTACAAGTTGGGCTGAGTCCGAAGGTGTCTGACCTTCGGCATATTATACTGATTGTATGGTCTGATATTGTGTGATAATCTCTGTACTAAGATTGATGTATTGTATTAATTGCATGATGTGATATTGTATGATAACTTTATATGTTGGACTGACATGATGCAACAAGTATAGATATGATTTGATAGCTGAAATGTATACAATATGAGCAGAATCATCGGAATGATTGAAGTGTTGGTTGATTTTGAAAGCATGTAATATATGAATGAGTAATGAGAATATGACTGAGAAAGAATATGACGCGTGATTATAATGCATAAGTCCAAGTAACTTGAAACAAGGTGATTACGATATAAATAATAACACATTGAAGGGCATGCTATCATATATGTTGTAATCCATGAATTTGTATAAATTGTGACTCATGAATCATGACATGCTGATTGATAAAAAGAATGTAGAATGAGAAATATTGAGAAAGAGAAAGAGAATAAGTATAGATAGTACAGCGATACACTTGGGTATAGAGTTAAGGACAAGATTTGAGAAATCTTGAAGAAATGAGGATGGTGAATGTTAACAATAAAAAGGGTGCCCAATAAATTATTAAAAATAAATATTCATAGGCTACACTCTCATCTCTCGACGAAGCTCCTGACTATACCTTTGCTAAAAAGGACTAGGGCGGCACACGTGTATCTGTGATGTTGCAGCCAACCAGCAGTTATCTATGCTAAGAAGTCTTCAAGGGATCTCAGGAGCAATTATGATAAAAAGTGTTATAAATGGGATATGATATAGAATATGTATGATTATTATATATGTATCATAGTAGATCAATTTATGTTGTTATGATATGTGTGTTGTAGTACATCGACGGGTGTTACTAGGACATATGTATTATGACATATGAATTGAAATGATATGACACATGTATAATAACATACAGGTCAACATAGAAATATATGTATGATGAATGAATTGTGGTATGTGCTCTAATTGATGATTATATGATTGTATTTATTTGGATATGATGAATGTAAATATGAACTGTACCCTGTTAATAATGAATTAGAATAGGATATTAGGTTATAACTCTAATTACTGGTAATTAATTTATATTAAAAGAAACTTAGCAGGGTGGGAAGTACTCACCCTTACTGATTATTTTTAGGTAATAAAAGAGAAAAAATGAAGATGGTTGATCTGTTCTAGGGTCATACTCGTCAAAGGTTTGTGAGAAAGGAACTGCTCAGATATAATAAAAAAATTTAATATAGTAAATGTATAAGTCTTTAATTTATTTTCATTTACTTTCATAGTGAAACCTTTTATTGGGGTATTTTATATATTGGTCAAGAAATATAAATTTGTATTCTCATATTGTACCATTTCTTTAAGATATACAAAATTTACCAATTTTCCTAATCATATTTTAATAATATAATTTATAAATGTAAATTATTTATACATAAAAGAAAGGTGTTACAACTTTTAAAAACGCTAATTCACCAAAGATCAAACAGGTTAAGATTCAGAATTAATAATATTATTAAACTAGTAACAACTACAAAAAGGATCTAATATTAACATGGGGAAGAAGGATTTAATAACATTAATATTATAGTTTAATCAGTTATTTTAAGTTATGATCCTACTGAATAAAATCATTTCCTGTATAAGATATTTTTATCTAGATCAGAAAAATTTAACCTTTTATAAAAAAAAAGAAGTAGAGTTAAGGGATAGTACTTGATTGATAATTAATAAAGAAAAAGTAAATGTATTTTATAAACGCTTAACTGTATTCCCCCTCACATATACAGTACAGGAAAATGTTTTATGTTTCTTATATTAAGTAAATTTTTTGTTTCTTTTAATTTTAAAAATATTTTTGAATTATGCATATAAAAAACAGAAAAATTAAAAGAAGGATATATAAGAGTTAAATATTAAATACAGCATGAAATAGAACGTTGATAAACACACACAGTGTGTGGCTCAATTGACAATAATGAGTCAGATTGTAGAAAGAGATTAAGGCTGAAATCCATCAAACGCATCTAAAAAAGGGGTGAAGAAGTTTAATTGAGTTTTAAGTCCCAAATTCAGAATAGCTATAACCAGATACAGACAAGGTATAAGCCGAAATAGATAGTACCTTGATACTGAAATATTACAATTGTATAATACACGCTCATAGAGCTGTTATACTTTATTAATAGTACCTTTTTTTTTATAATTTTTCTAGAAATAGCGATATCTTAAAAATCAATCCAATCCAATGCAAAAGCAGCACCGGATTTGCGTAAATCCCACTTGATTGCTTCACCTTCCTCTTCAGGCCTCTCTCTCTCTCTCTCTATTTCATAACTTGAATCCTAAGTATGATTTGCACCCTCTTCTCTTTAAATCAACACAATTAGTTGTGGAGTTTTACCCTTCTCCACATAACAACACACACATGTTTCCACCTCCTGAAACGTTTCCCTGACACAAGCACACGGGTAATGTTTCACTATATAGAGCCAGTGAGCACTTCATAGTTCAGAGAGCCTTTCCTCCATAATTAAGAAAACACACTGTCCTTTGTGTCCTTTTTCCCACTGTCCTCGCACACATGGGTCGCCATTCCTGTTGTTTAAAGCAAAAACTAAGGAAAGGTTTATGGTCCCCTGAAGAAGATGAGAAGCTATTCAATTACATAACAAGATTTGGTGTTGGGTGCTGGAGTTCAGTTCCCAAACAAGCTGGTAATTAAATTATACATAACACGTACCAAATTAATACCCCATCTTCTTTTCTTCTTTCCTTATCTCTTGTTAATCAAAATTCAGAAAATAAAATACTCACTTTATGAATTGCAGGACTACAAAGGTGTGGAAAGAGTTGCAGATTGAGATGGATAAACTATTTAAGGCCTGATTTGAAGAGAGGGATGTTCTCTCAACAGGAGGAGGATCTTATCATTAGTCTCCATGAAGTTCTAGGAAATAGGTAAGTATAATACATTCAGTGATACATATACAAATTATTAATATATGTTAATGCTTGTAATTGTAATAGGTTTATTAATTGAAATGATTATTTTCCAATGTTCAGGTGGGCTCAAATTGCAGCACAGTTGCCAGGGAGAACAGATAATGAGATTAAAAATTTTTGGAATTCATGTTTGAAGAAGAAGCTAATGAAGCAAGGGATTGACCCTGCGACACACAAGCCCCTCTTAAACAATGAAGACCATCAAATAAAGGAAGAGAAAGAAAGCACCGATACACCACCACCTATGCTAATGCCAGTGTCTCAAGGACTTTTAGCTTCCTGCCAGGGTTCACCACTTGTGATGAACAATTCAAAATATTATGATGGTGGGTTAACTGTAAAAGAAGCTTCAAGTGAAGTTTTCATGAGCAAGCCTGCATTGGACCCTTTGTCCTACTTTGAATTCCAAATGGGTGTTGCTGATCAGTGTGGTTATGATTCAAGCCTTAACCAGGCGGGAACCAATTCAAGCTATGGATTTTCTTCAATGCCATGCCTAGATAGTTCTGACCATGGACACGTGTCGGTGGGAGAGTTTTCAGATAACAACTCATGTTCTAAAATCAGTTCTTTTTTAATGAAGGAAAGTTCCAGCAATAGCTCAAGCGTGAGTGTTTATGCAGGGTGTCAAATGAGTAGCATGATGGAAAATGCTGGGTTTTCATGGGATGGTGAGAACAAGTTGGATCCTTTGTTACAGTTTCAAGTCAATGCAGTAAAATCTGAAGAGTTCAAGACAGGTTCGTGGCAAGAAGCACAGATGCTGGGTCAGAACTCAATAGACTTCACTAACTATTCGTTAATGTCACTATCAGAGGATCTACCGGGAGCAAATTTTGATGTGTTCCACCAGATTTGAACTGTAAATTCTTTTATTTTTAATTTTTTTGTTATTATTTTTTGAACTCTTTCTATCGTTGAAAGTTGAAACAAGGTAGAAAACATAGAAAGAAGTTGACAGCACAGGAAATTTCTAGCAAAAGATTTGAGAATTGAGATCATCCCCATCCCCCTCCGCATATCTTTGTTTTTCCTATTGATGTATCTGTTTTCATCAACAGAAGTTTGAATGACTATTATTGCTGATGAATGAGTGAAGCTAATATTTTGTGGTCATAACCTTTCCATATGTCCAACTAGGTAATTATTACGTACAGATATAGTGCCTATCTATCTACATACATAAATATATATATATATATATATATATATATATATATATATATATATATATGATCTCATTTTTTTTCTATACAACCACAATAAAATAAATTTATAGTTTTGACAACTTTTAAAATTGAGTTTAAAATTAATAAAAGTAAAAAATATTTATTATAGTAAAAATATAAAATGTAATAAATATTTTTATTTTTAACAAAATTTTATTATTAATTAATTATTTATTTAAATTTAACTTTAAGAAGTAATATTAACAAAACTAATAAAATTATGAAAATTATATTCATACACTTATTTAATATTTTTATCTCATTTTTTAAACTTTTTTTCTCTTTCTCTTTTCTTTTTTCTTCTTATCTTCAGCTCCTTTTCACCTTATATACCCAAAAAAATGGGATATACGGCAAATATTATTCATAAATTCATATAGCACTTTTTATTATACTTTTTATTTATTAATTTCTATAATACCAATCATTTTATCTTATATTATTTCTTTCTTTTCAACCCTTTATGTTGGATAATTTTTATATATTTTTTTGTATAAATATAATTTCTCCATTTTTTATTTTCTTAAAGTATGGTCCTTGTCGGGGCTTACTTTTTGTTGTCCACCAGAGAAGCTGGTCAAAGACTGAAATAATCAAATATAATATTAAAGGGTGCTTGTCACTTTGTTATTAGCTACGATGCAGTGATTGGAAGTACTATATATGTACACAGGAATATGATTGTTACTTTAGCGGAATCAATACGGTAAAGACTAGTGATATTTCAAAAGAAAAATTGACGAAGAAAACCCCATACCTTATGGAAAATAATTAAAAAATAAAAAATCCCATGACCCTTTGGGTTGATAGTGTCCCACACGCTCGTGCGTCTCTGAATATATACACGTTGATGCATATACACACATCACATGTATAAAATATGAACGGTGAGCAATTTGAAGCGGTGGCAGAGTTTGAATAATAAGATTATCGTGACTTATGGTATTATGAACGATGCTGTTTTGCTGGCATATGATATGATCCAGTTGCGGGCTCCAGGCACTACCATGCATTTGTGAATCCCTCCAAAAGGTTAAAATTGGCTGCCCAATGTGTGCATTATTGGAGAGAGATACCATAGCCAAATTAAGTTCTAGGTGTAGGGTCTTCTCTTATCATATATACGGTTCAAAACAGATGTCCAAATTTGTGCCTGTTTGAATATCATCTTTAATTATCTGTCACCACAGCCTGCCCCAACACGCATTATACATCAATCCTCAGCGCCATAACTTGATGCTCATGAATATATAACTTGCATGGAAATTATTAATTTTTTTATGTGTATGTTTGTGTGTGCTGTGCATATAGGTATGATCATCTTAGTGGTCTGACAGTTTCGAGAAATAACATTATCAGAGAACGTGATTGTGCATTTTATTGAACATTAATTTGCTTCGTGTTCATTTTTCTGGCCGTGTATACTCGTCACTATTTTGAATTCAAAAAATATACACAAAATTATGAAAAATTGGGGAGAGAAGCTAGAATCCACGGTACTATATCGAGTCAATGTATTGCATCATCTACGTTTCCAACTTTTTATAGTACTAATCAATGTCACCTGTTTCTACATGCATATATCACTGGTGTCATAAATCAGAATCAAAGCTGCTCCTAATTGGCACGAAAAGGTGTCCTAAAATTTACAATAATTATAATCTCAGTCTTCATTTCTCTTATATTTTATTTCTAGTAATTCTTCTTCTTCTTCTTTTTTTTTCTGTCTCTATCACATTGCATATCATATTTTTTACTTTTATTTTTATTTTTTTCTCTCTCTCTTTCTTCTTCATATCTATTTTACACTCCTTGATGGGGGCGTAAAAAAACTTGAAAGTGACAAATATAAACGGTCCCAGAGATTTGGAAGACTTTGGTGATAGTGATGATCAGTTGAGAAATTATATTTAAACGATCTTAAGACTTGGAGAAAGAGTGCATATGTTTTTTGAGCCAATAATATTAGCGTCTTTCATAACATACAAAAGAGTGAAGTACTCTGGCCCGTATCACTCAAATGGTCCTCTTGCTAGCTATACACCAAACTAAGTACGGACGTTTAGAAAGCCACTAGTCAACACTAGTCAATTAGAAAAGCTGTGCTTCAATGATAAGTTTCTTATTAATACTCTGAGATAATACCTTAAAATTTAGGCTTATGATTAATTACTTAAAGAGGAGCGGAACAATGTAACATGAATATTAAATAAATATTGCCCTAATTATACAAAACACTAAATTATATATTTAAACTTGTGCTAGGACCAATCGATTTGAATGTACGGACTAGTTCCACAGTCCGATGTGGGAACACTTTGATCTTGTAAAAAAGTAAATAATGAAGTCACAAAAGAAAAAAAAAAACACTAACTTAAATGGAAAGTATTTGTTAATTTACAGAAGTTTACAAGTTGTAGTCATTGTGTGTATGTAGGAAATATTTTCAATTCTCATAGATACTGAATAGAGCGAGAAAACGTGTAAATTTGAACAGGTTTTACCAATTAAGACACAATGGTACATTTATAAATCTCAAAGTTCTATCGGGTTCTAAAAATACTTTGTTCGAAGGTATCTTCAAGATCTATAGTCAGTAAATTAACCTATCAAACATGGTAAGAATGCAAGACTTTCACTCTTGCACACGTTGACTTAACTATAAAGAAAGGGGGCATTTAAGAATTATATATTAATAAGAAAATTTTAACTCAATAAATAATATTTTACATGGTATAATATTATATTTATATTAATATTATTTACTTTAAAATATTGACAATAAAATATATTTTAATTTTATGTTTTTAATGCAAAAACTAATGTATTATGTTAACATATCAAGTTAATTCGATTTTATGTCATACATTATCATGTATAATTTATCAAATAAAAATAAAATAAATATTCCAATTCATTTCACCAACACTCCTCAAGGGTACCTTTACCCTACCCCTAAATATTGGACACCAAAAACAAAAACGTCACCGTTAGTGACAGCTCACGTCAAGAAAAAATTCAACAGTGCATAACTACATCGTACTTGAAGTGCTCTGGTGTAGCTGCTACTGGCGATGAATGACTAGTCGGCGAAAATTGATCTAAATATTAAAATTATGTCAATTTTTGACAAGAAATTTCCTCAAGTCACAGCTAGCATGTGTTGTCCACGCGCTATCATCAAATTTCACAGGGCTGTGCCGTCGAGCGACGGAGCTTTTCTTCTTCATATTTAAGACCAATGTTTCTCATAAATTTTACCGAGATTAACCTTTAAAGTCAATGTAATTATTTCACAAACAGAATTCATATAAAATTACAATCCATTTTATGCGAACAATCACCAATGAATCGTTAAGCTACATGGTAAAATAATATGTAATGTGTCAGATCATTTAAGAATACAATAATGTTATTTTATGAACAAAAAATCAAAGTCAAATTATCAAACCATATGGCATGAAGATAAATTTTACTGTTACATATCTTTTTTAAATTTTCCTCTGATAATAATACTTTTAATTATCTATTATAATAATGATAAATTGTCTATTATGCTATTTTATTTCTGATAAAAGTATTTCCATGGTCTTTTGAAGCGAGTATTAAAATTTAAGATAAAATATGAACTGCTTTAATAATTGTGGTTCGATTTAATTTTAGTTTTTTTATAAAAAAAATTAAGTATTCATAAATTCTATTTTTTCCTTAAGATAATCCATATTATCACTTGTTAATAATGCTGCATACATTTAAACATATTATATCATTTATCTCTTTAGAATAAATATATTAACCTCACATGATAAAATGCATGTCACGTTATCATAAAGTGATATAGGAAATAATTATTTTTAATTAACATTTATAGATTAAAATAAATATGAAAAAATAGGAGACTGAAATTAATTTAAATATATATGTATGAATTAAAATTATATTAAAGCCTTAATTGTAACAAAACATAATCTAAGAATCACTGTTACTATAGATGCACACTGTCGCCAACTATTTACTCTATCAAGGTTCATAATAAACGAATTATTCAAACGATATACTTTATTCTTTTTTCATACAATAAAAATATCACAAGTAATAATAGTCCATATGTTTCAACAGTATAAAAATATGAATCATTAAGTTTCTTATGGCAAAATATGAAGTATCATGTTGAAGTACAGTCTTCGCTGCTGCTGATGTGTATCTAAGCGGACGAACGTATAAACTAGTCGGCTAATTAAGAATTGATCTAAACCTCATAATTTTGCCAGATTCCAGATATTGACATGAAAGATGCCTAAGTTTGCATGTTCACACTACACATATTGTAGACAAATTACTAAAGGTTCTGCCGCCAAGGCATGGGAACTAAGTCAATAGAGGTTCTGACTGTGGAGGCAGACAGTGGTCAAAAGTCATTAATCAGAGTTCTTAACAAAATTAAAGTCAATAAAATCATGTTAAAAGAAGGTTCAACGTGCATCATAATGATTAATTAAACCGCTAGCTGTGAAATCTTAATTGAATATGTGTAATTTTTTTCTTTCTAACTCTTTTTGGGGTCTTGGTGAATCAAACGTTCATATTATATACATGCCGACGCAGCTGCTGGCCACCTTAATTAGGTGTTTGGGTACCATTTTAGATTTTCATATTAAAAAGTAAAAGTGTGGCTTAACTATACTTCTAAGTTCTATATTTGAACTTTCGCGTAATTTCAAATTTTTTAAACTTAAATTACTTATATTTAATCACCACCTTTTTAATTATTTAAATTTATCAATCCAATAAATTTACAAAAATAAAATAAAATAAAATAAAATCTTTTATTATATTTTATAATTTCATTTACAATTTTTATTTAAACGTTTTTACATTTGTTATTAACTTATACAAATTAATAATGAAAACTAAAAATTAAAAAAGATACATAAATTAATTTATAAAAATAAAAGAATATAATGAATAGAAAAAGAAAAATATGAATGATAGTCTGCCAAAAGAAGAAAAAATGAAGCATGGTTGAAGTGAAATACTTAAAATAGAGAGCCCTTTCTTGGTCAACTAAAGGTACGGCCGACAAGAGATATTGGGATGCTTTTGCTAAATAATAGCCTTTAAACCCAACAAGTTCTAACCATACATGATAACAAAGGGACATCACAGGATACTGTCTCACACATGAAAGGAAATCAATGAAGAAAATTGTTTATGGTGTTAAAGCCCCTTTCCCCATGTCCCGCGTTTGTAGTCAACTAAACTCTTTTCAGGGTAAAAGGTAATTCTTCTCAATTCCATCTTTATTAAGGCCTCAAAGTTGAACTTTGTCACTGCCCTGGGAAAGGTAAGAGAGTTTAGGATTTCTCTGCATGTTACTACCTCCTAGAGTCCTAGACATACAATAACCTACATTAATACTGATTATCAACACTCTTATTTCAAGATATTAGTTAAAAAATTTAAGTAAAATTTATTTATTAAAAAGTATAACAATGTATTTATTTTGTGATTTTAATATGCTTTTACATGACCTTTAGTGAATTCTTTTATTCATTATTAACTCTTTAATTAATATCCTTAAATATGTAGATAAGTAAGATAAAAGAGACAGATAAGATAGGATACTAGCTAATAAGACTCAAAATAAACAATCAAAGAAAAAGTAATTTTTTCATATATATAGGTCAGAATCTTAATCAGGTGTTAATATATATTTTTTTAATATATTCTAACCACTACTTATCGTAAAGCTGGCGTCCATTACCATAACACAGAAACCAATAGAGTGTATTAACATGTAAGAAGTATGTATAATCTTGATTTACACTTCTTCTAAACTCAATTTTAAACGTAGGTTCATTGTCGAAATGATAGCTAACTTGATTTATTTTGCGATTGACACCAAATCAAGAACTTGATGAATTGAGAGAAAAAGAAGTTAGGTAGACACCAATGATGCGTGGTGATTGGACTTGAATAGAATGGTAAAGTAATGCGTTGAACTTAACCAGAGAGCTTTGGCTTCTAGATATGGACCCTCTGATTAGGATGATGGGAATGAAAGAATGTCAAAAACAGATTCTCACTGTCATTGGGAATGATGGAACATTAGGCCAAAGACATAAATAATATAATTGCAAGCACAAGTCAGAAGGAATATATGGATGATAGATTGTAACGATGTGCCATTAAAACAACATATTCCGTGGAATCATTGCAAAATATCTTTAACGATTGTGTTTGACATTTAGCAACTTGTTAATGTAAAATTTGAGAACACGAGTTCTTTTACCGAATGAAAACGGCTTTTTGGCTTAAAAGTGATTATGACCTTAAACACCACCAAGGAAACAAGCTACTTTTTTCTATTTCTTTTCTTGTTTTTATTATTACTGGGGCTAAAACGATAAAGCGAACAAACTTGAAAGTACATAAAGCATTCCTTAATTTGAACGTTTTAATAATAGCTTCTCATCAAAGATAAGCTACCTGTTGACATCTATGGATATGTGTTTTTTACTGATTGCATTTTCCTCGTTTGAGTCACGAAACTTCTAATAACGGATTCAATGACTTCATGAGCACAGAAGAGTGCCTAAATCCAGTTTGTTTCATTTCTTTCTTTCTTTCTTTCTTTTTTACAGAATTTTCTAATAATTTGGAATCGTTGTTTTATTCAAAGTCTACTAATTTTAAATTATTATACATGATTGCGATATATATTTAAATTCATCTCAACTAAGGGCCAGCCTAATCTATATTTAGGCCTAAAACTAATTTTTAAATAAGACTTTTATAAATTAATTAGTATAATTTATTAAAGTTATATTATTTTTTAAGTTTTCCTTTCAAACTTCTATGGATACAAAAATATTTATAAATATTACTATCATAATATGTGCAAGTTTTATTATTTAATAATTTTAATCTATTTTAATATCAAATTAATATTAATAATAAAAGATATATTTTGATTAAGATTATACGATAGAAACTAATAAAAATAAATAATGCTAACTGAAAAAGATATATAATATGACTGGATTCATTATTTAGGAAAAAAATTGTTAATTTTAATATTATTTATTGAGTAATTAACAATTGTATTTCATATTTATTATTTAAAAATATTAAGAATTTATTGTGTTAACATGAATAATTTATTTTCTTCAAAATAATTTTTAAATTATTATTTAGTTAATAATTATTTAATTATTTAATAAAAATATTAATAATATTCACACAACACACGTATAAAGAGAAGCAAGAAAATGAAAAGAAAATTATAAATAAATCAAACATTCATAAATATAAAGAGAAATCTAAAAAAGGAGGTTCCTTCTAAAAAAGAAAAAAAAAATTTGCTTGAAGAGGAGACAAGTTTTGAGAGAGAAAAAATAATTCTAGAAAGCAAGAAAAATCATTTTAGACAGGAAAATCTGAAGAGAAAGGATCGAAGTAAGAACAAGTGTTTTGAAAGAGAAGAATACCAAGAAAGAAGAACAAAAAAAGAAGTAAGCACAACCAAAAAGAAAAATAGAGTGGAGAAGCAAATCAAAAGTTAGAAGAAAAGGAATAAATCACACCATTTAATCTTCATCATCTTCATTTTTTATTCAAATATAGAATATTTATTAACTGCATTCAAGGTATTTTTTTTCTTTCTCTTTGCAATAGCACTCATTTTGTTCTTAACATAATCTAGAGTCCTGGAAAATGAATGGAAGAACAAAGAATTAGTGATATAGATTACTTGAACACTTGTAAAGTTTCATTTTTTTATTTGTTATTTTTTTATCTCAAATAATATATTATTATTATATTAAAATGAAAAGGCAGAAATGACTATTCGATAGAGTGTGGCAAAAGTCATTGGCACATTTTGCAATTAAGTTATGCAGAGAAGGCAAGTTACTATCAATGGGTTAAAGAAAGAGTCCAAGAGATTAAGTTACCATTCAAGGATCTTGGTACCTCCCGAGAAAATGAGCCATCTAATCCAAAACCCTTCGAGAATGAAGAAGTAAGAGAATTAAAGGCAAGACTGACTAAGATGATTGAGAAGAATATGAAGATAGAAAGAGAGCTTCGAAAGAGCCGCGAAACTTGCGCCATTTTGAAGAGAGAAAATAGTGAAAAATAACAAGCCTATGAAGACGTTTGTAAGAAGCAGAAGTCTGTGCAAAGCTATGCAGCTAAAGTTCAATGTTGCCTTGAGGCTGCAAGCAAGGAATTAGGATTGAGGGTGAAGGAGCGAAATGCAGCTTTATATGAGAAATAACAACTAAAGGGTGCATTACACAAGGCAAAAGGAGATCAAGAAAAAGCTTTGACTCAAGCTAGTGAACTTCAAACATGAGTGCAAAACATAGAGAAGCAAATAAAGGAAATTGTCATAGCATGCGAGGGTGAAATTAATGCTAAAAAATGGGAAATAATCAGAATCATGGAAGAATATGAAGCTATTATGAAAGAAAAAGATAATCAGATAGAAGAAGGAGATAAGCTCGTTCAATATTGAATCAAGCGCTTTATACAATGATAGATGATACCAAGTCGTTATCAAAACAATTAAGTTTTTTAAAGATTTTGTAGTATAGAGCCAAACCTAGGTCGATTCACGGAGATACATTATCAGTCAAATTTAATTTTAAGTTTTCTTTTAAAAAAATGCAAATAAGGTTTTTGGGATTTTAAAAATTATAAATTAATCGAATTGAATTACGAACAGAATACAATTGAGTAAAAATGAATTAAAAAACATCAACAACAGAATACCAAATATGTGTAACTGCAGCTATCACAGTATTTAAATATTTAAATCCGCATTTGAACAATCACACAATTCAATTATTAATTCAATCGAATAACCTAATTGAACAGAGTTACAAATTAAATCAAATAATCATTTAATCTAATTCACATTAATTATCAAATCAGAGCATCAACCGAGTCCTAATTTAAATTCTAACAACAAAAATGCTAATCACAATCACAATACACAATTCTAAGATTAGAGAGAAAAAGAGAACAAATTTGGAGCAATTTAGCGCAAGACTCAAGTCAGAATTACAATGTTTGGATTCTGCAGATTGAACAAGAGGTTTAGCTTTCCATCGAAGCACTTAACCCACGCAAGAATGAGAAAAGAAATGAGAGAGTTTGAGAGAAAGTAAAAATAAGGATTCTTATTTTGGCCAAGTCTCAAAATCTCAAAGTGTTTTATCACATCCCTTAAATTAGAATCTTATTAGTCTATTTATAAGCTCTGGTTATGGTAAACTAAATGGCCAACATTCGGGCTTAATTATAACTCAAGTCCAATACAATTATCTAATAACAAATGGTCCAAATGCAATCTTGCAATAATATTCAGCAAATTTGCATCAACTTCAAAAAATCATAAAAATTCAAAATTAACTCTAAATCCAGCGATCCATAAATGCATTTTGAACATTGGATGTGTAGAATCCAATGCAACTAGAATAAGAAAAAGATGATATCTGTAGAAAAATTTATGGCCGAAAGAGTAGTTAAATGTCAGAATTTCTTAAAAATACAAAATTAAAGCATTTATTTGTAATAGGCTCAATTTATTCCAATAAGTAGAAAATAGTAAAAACTCTAAAAAAAAATATTAAAAGTGTTTGTAAACTAAAACAAAACTATAAATATAAACATAAAATATCACAACATAAAGCTTGCATCATTAGCTAATGCAGCAATTGATGATGTCCCCCGTATGTTGTCAAACGCTGAAATAGCTACATTTTTTACATGACACTTCAAGAAATTAAAGACTTCCTTAGCCATTGCAACTGGTAGCTAGGACTAGAAAAGGGTGATGTAATGACTTGGGATATGGGTAAACCATGTATGGATAGGAAAAAGAAATATGTATTTTGGATGAAACTGTGATGTACTTCAGTGTTTTGATTTAATTTTAGATTATATTTTGGTGTGCTTCATTTGATGAGGATCCTATATTAATTTCCATTAAAGATCCAAAGACGCTCAACAACTATGATGATTCTTTAATCTTTTGTTGTTATTTTTAAGTACATTTTTCATTTTGATTAATTATTTTTTATTACTACAAACTCTTTCAAAAAATTAAACAAATATAACAAATAAACATTTTCTAAAGCATCCTTATAGAACTCGCGCTCAAGCAAGGATCATGGATGAGTTAGACGAGCACAATGAAGAACTGAAGATAACTAGCTAAAAGAACAAATGGCATAAATCTTAGAGGCACTGAAGTCTTTAGATAGAAGAGCCACAGAAAGGACCCCTACTCAAGCACCTCCAGCACAACCCACTTTTACCTATCTATAAGGTTTCACCCCTACACAAGGACTGTCTCAAAGTTTTCCTCCTCATAAGACAATGGTGCCTTTGACCCTACATGTAGAAAGACCTCCACAATAAGCTTTCAATCAACAAGATGTTCAATACCCCTCATGTACTGAAATTTGACAAGTACAAAGGAACAACTTGCCCAAAGAGTCATTTGATCATGTACTATAGAAAGATGGCATCACATGCCAAGGATGACAAGCTGCTAATGCACTTTTTCTAAGACAGTTTGATTGTAGGAGCCTTGAGTTGGTATATGCATCTCAAACGTACTAGTATTCGTAGTTGGAAAGACTTGCCTGATGCTTTCCTAAAGCAATACAAGTACAACATTGATATGGCTCCAGATAGGTTACAACTGCAGAACATGTTAAAGAAGAAGGATAAGACTTTTAAAGAATATGCCCAGAGATGTTGCAGCTCAAGTGGAACCCCCTTTGTCTGAAAAGGAAATGGTAGCAATGTTTATTGATACTCTCCAATCACCTTTCTATGATAGGATGATTGGAAGTATTTCGTCAAACCTCTCTTATATTGTGATTATCAGAGAAAGAGTGGAAGGATGAATAAGGAGCAGTAAGATATTTCACAATTCTGACAGACCCTCTAATTTGAAGAAATTTGTAAATGGTCCAGGAAGGAAGAAAGAGGGAGGGAGTCGAGAGACTAATACTATAACTTTTCACCTAAGAGAAGTTCCTTTCATCAGATCTAACCATGCATCCCTTCAATTCCAACCCACATTGCCTACCCCTTAAATATCTTATCCATATGTCAATGTGGTTTCACAAAACCCAAGTCCCCAATCTTATCAATCGTGCCCTTACCAACCTGCTCTGCCTACTTTTCCTATAACACCACCATGAGACCACCCCAACATTGGAACCAAAATTGGAATACCAACCAAATAAAACTGCAAAACAATCAAGAGAAGAAGTAAGTTCAATTTGACCCAATCCTCATGTCTTACATAGAGTTGCTACCTCACCTATTCCAAAGTTTATTAGCTGTACCATGTCCAATAAAACCTATAGAATCACTCCATCCGATCGGGTATGATTCAAATGCTAAGTGTGAGCACCATGCTGGTGGCATTGGTCATTCGATAGAGAACTATAGGGCATTAAAGTTCAAAGTGCAAGACTTAATTAATGTCAAATGGCTAAACTTTAAGAAGGATAATCCTAACATTAGGAGTAATCTCCTACTCGACCATGGAGGATGATCGGTAAATGCCATCAAGGAAGAGTCTGCTAATGTTTTGAAGAAAAAAGTTAAAGAGGTTATAACTTCTCTAAAAGTTATTTTTGCTGAATTATGCAAGGCTAACTTGATCAAGGGTTTTGTACATGAAGAAAGTATGTGTGATTTGCACCCTGAGGCAAACCACTCCATTGAAGATTTTCAAGAATTCAAGCATGTTCTGCAAACCCTGAAGAACAAACATTTGGTCCAAATTGGGCACCCTAAAGAGAAAATGCCTAAAAAAAAAAAGAAGGCAATATTTGATGAAGAAGCTTGTGAGTTTTTGAAATTCATTCGTCAAAGTGAGTATCAAGTTGTGGAGCAATTATATCAAACTCTAGCAAGGATATCTCTTCTATCCCTACTATTAAACTCTAAGCTACACAAGAAAACTCTTTTGAAGGTGTTAAATGAGGCTCATGTCAGCTATGATATCACTATCGACAAGTTTAGATGTATTGTTGGTAATATTGTTTCTAACAATTATCTCACCTTCATAGACGATGAGGTACATGCTAAAGGAATGGGACACAATAAAGTACTACATATTTCTGTGAAGT
Source organism: Abrus pulchellus subsp. cantoniensis (assembly GCA_024086825.1). Taxonomy (NCBI): domain Eukaryota; kingdom Viridiplantae; phylum Streptophyta; class Magnoliopsida; order Fabales; family Fabaceae; genus Abrus; species Abrus pulchellus. The sequence goes on along the minus strand of CM044051.1, from coordinate 9,739,631 downwards.
GTCGAGATCACGTTATTGCTAGAGTACATATTGATAATGAGTCTTCTCTGAATATGATGCCAAAAGCAACATTATCAAAATTACTTTGTGATGGGTTGCATATGAAACTGGGGAGCATGATAGTAAAGGCCTTTCATGGAACAATGAGAGAGGTCATTAGAGAAATTGAAATTCCAATCCAAATCGGTCCTTGCACCTTTCAAATTCTATTTCAAGTAATGGACATTATAGACCTTGGATACATTCCACTGGCTAATGTGTCATCCACATTGGATCAAAAATTAAAGTTTATCATTGATAATAAGTTGGTGATTGTATTTGGTAAAGAAGATGTGTTAGTGAGTAAGCCTTCATCTACTCCGTACATTGAAGCTGCTGAAGAGGCTCTAGAGACTTCTTTTCAAGCTTTAGAGATTACAAATGCTACTTATATTGGGGAGGGAGCTCCAATCATGAAGCCTCAGTTGTCTAATACATCTATAATAACTGCTAAAGTCATGCTTGATGGAGGTTGTCAATATGAATATGTGTTAGGACAAACCATATCAAAAGCAACAAAATGGCTGCAGCTCCATGAGGATAAGAGTAGATTTGGGTTGGGATACATACCCACCAAAGCTGATAAGAGAAGAGCCATGGAGGAGAAGAAAGAAAGAAGATTAGCCTGGTTAGAGGGTAGAGAGCCTATGACTGAAGGGGTTCCTATTTTTGATCTTCTGAAAAGCTTCTATAGTGCTAGATTTGAGTGTTAAGACTCAGTTGCTATTATTAACGAAGATGTATTGGAGAAGAGGAGGTTAACCTAGTCTGCATTTATCTGCTGAATGCAGAAGTTAACAATTTGGAGATTATTAAGCTTCCTATCCTAAAGCTTTAGGATATCACTACTTTTTGAAAGGACTGATATATGTTATCTTTTTGTAATTTGAAAATATCAATCTGTTTTGTAAGTTGTGACACATGTTTCCTTTTAAATATATTTTTAAATGAAATGCAATTTAAATTCTCAGTAATCTTTCGTGCCATTTTTCTTTGTTGTTTGAATCTTGTCATTTATTTTCTTTTTGTCTCAACTCTTGCACAATGCAAATCTGAAAGTGATAAGCTTGAAAGCAACAGTGCTAATATCTCATCCATTAATTTTGATTAGCCCATTAATCAAGCTATTGAAGATGATAATGGTGGTGATTTATCCCCAGTTCTTAAGGTTAATTGATCAAGTGAAAAAGATTCAACCTTATGAAGAACCAATTGAAACAATTAATTTGGAGACTGGAGATGATAAGAGAGAAATTAAAATAGGTTCCTAATAAAAAAAATAAGAGTGCAACAAGTTGATTAAACTCTTGCATGATTATAATGATGTCTTTATATGGTCATATCAAGATATGTCAGACCAAGATGTTGACATAGTTGAGTATAGATTGCCTCTGAAGCCAGAGTGTTTTCCAATTAAGCAAAATTTAAGGAGTATGAGACTTGAGATGTCATTTAAGATTAGGGAAAAGATTAAGAAGCAATTTGATAAAGGTTTCCTTGTCGTTGCCAAATACTCCCAATGGATTGCCAACATTATGCCAGTTCTTAAGAAAGATGGAAAGGTTCGGATGTGTGTTAACTATCGAGATCTAAATAGAGCTAGCCCTAAAGACGATTTTCCATTGCCTCATATTAAGGTGTTATTAGATAATACAGCTCAGCATTCATTCTTCTCTTTCATGGATGGTTAATCAAGTTATAATCAGATCAAAATGGTTGAAGAAGATATGGAGAAGACCACATTCATTACACCTTGGGGCACCTTTTCCTACAAGGTCATGTCTTTCGGTTTAAAAAATGTTAGGGCAACATATCAAAAAGCAATAGTGACATTATTTCATGATATGATACATAAAGAGGTTGAATTCTATGTGAATGATATGATTGCCAAATTAAAGATGGAAGAAGACAATATTGTAAATTTACACAAGTTGTTTGAGCGATTAAGAAAATTTAAATTATGGTTGAACCTAAATGTACCTTTGGGGTGAAATTAGGCAAGTTGTTGAGATTTATAGTCAGTCAAAAGGGAATAAAGGTTGATCTTGACAAACCAAAAGCAATCATTGAAATGTCATCGCCTAGCACTGAAAAAAAAGGTCTGTGGATTTTTAGGGAGATTGAATTATATTGACCAAATCATATGCCAATTAACTGCCACTTGTGAACCAATTTTTAAGTTATTATGGAAAAATTAGCCGATTTAATGGAATGAGGATTATCAAGAAGCTTTTGAAAAGATAAAGCAATATTTACAAAATCCTCCGATATTAGTGCCGCCAGTGCCAGGGAGATCGCTCATTATATATTTGACAGTGTTAAAAGGATCCATTGGATATGTTTTAGGTCAACATGATGAATCGGGTCGGAACGAACACGCCATTTATTACTTGAGCAAGAAATTTACTGATTATGAAGCTAGATACTCTTTGTTAGAGCGAACTTATTGTGCCTTGGCTTGGGTAGCTCGCAGGTAAAGCAATACATGTTGAGTCATGCAACTTGGTTGGTGTAGAAAATGGACCCACTCAAATACATCTTTAAGAAACTAGTCCTTACTGAGAGGATTACCCATTGGCAAGTCCTCTTGTCAGAATATGATATTGTGTACATTACCTAGAAAGCAATCAAGGACAACGCTCTTGCAGATTTCCTAGCTCATCAACTGGTGAATGATTATCAGTCAATATAGTATGAATTTCCTGATGAAAATATAATGGTGTTTAAGTATCTTTAATAAAAGACGGATAAGTCATTATGTTTGATGATGCTTCTAATGCACTTGGACATAGGATTGGTGCTATACTGATTTCTCCCGAGAAGCAATATATTTCGATCACAGCTAGATTATCATTCGATTGTACAAATAATGTAGTTAAAAATGAAGCATGTGCTATGGGAATTCAAATACCTATAGAGTCAAAGAACAAAATCCTTGAGGTGTATGGTGACTCAGCTTTGGTGATCCACTAGCTAAAAGGTGAATAGGAGACTCAAAATGCAAAATTGATTCCTTATCAAGCTTATATTAGGGAATTGGTGAAGCATTTTGATGAAATTACTTTCCAGCACATTCCTCATGAGGAGAATCAATTGGCTGATGTTTTAGCGACTTTGTCATAAATGTTTGTAGTGAGTCAAAAAGAAGATATGTTGTTCATAAAGATGCAACAGTTTGATCATCCTGCCTATTGTTAAATCATTGAAGAAGAATCTGATGGTAAACCTTAGTATCATGACATTAAAAGTTACCTAAAACAGCAAGAATACCTATTAAATGCTGCTAAAAATGATAAAAGGACATTGAGGAGATTAGCAATGAGTTTCTTTCTGAATGGAGATGTGCTCTACAAAAGGAATCATGTATGGTTTTGGTCGGATGTGTGGATGTTGCAGAAGCATAAATAATCATAGAAGAGATTCATGAAGGTTTATTTGGGACTCATGCCAATGGGCATGCCATGGCAAAGAAGATTCTAACAGCTGGATATTATTAGTTGACAATGAAGCCTGATTGCTTTCGTCATATGAAGATGTCATAAATGCCAGACATATACTGATAATATTAATGTTTCCCCAATAACTCTGAATGTCTTACCATCGCCTTGGCCTTTCTCAATGTGGGGAATTAATGTTATTGGACCTATTGAACCTAAAATATTTAATGGTCATTGCTTCATTCTAGTTGCTATTGACTATTTCACAAAATGTGTCAAGGCTGCCTAATATGCTAGTCTGACCTAAAATGTGGTGGTGAGATTCATTAAAAAAGAATTGATCTGTCGGTATGGCCTCCTAAGCAAGTTGATAATAGACAATAACACTAATTTGAATAATAAAATAATGAAAGAATTGTGTGACAATTTTAAGATTCAACATCATAATTCCTCTCCCTGTTGCCCAAAGATGAATGAGCGGTCAAAGCAACCACTAAAAATATTAAGAAGGTCATTCAAAAGATGGTGGTGACATAAGGAATTGGCATGAAATTCTGCCATTTGCCTTACATGGGTATCAAACTTCAATTCGTACCTCAACTGGAGCAACTCCATACTCTTTGGTATGTGGAATGAAAGCAGTACTTCCTATTGAGGTCAAAATTCCCTCTTTAAGAGTAATGATGGAGTCCAAATTAGAAGAAGCAGAATGGATTCAATTTTGTTTTAATTAATTGAATCTCATTGAAGAAAGACTATTATGTCACGGTCAACTATACCAGAGAAGGATAAAGAAGGCTTTTGAGAAAAAGGTTCGTCCATGAGAATTCAGTAAGGGAGATATAGTGCTCAAAAGGATTTTGTCAACGCATAAAGATTATCATGACACACATCTCTAAATTATAAAGGACCCTACATGGTAAAAAAGGCTTTCTCAGGAGGAGCTTTAATCCTCACAAACATGGATAGACAAGATCTTCCAAACCCCATCAATTCTGATGTTGTTAAAAAATACTATACTTAAAAATAATTTTTAAAAAAAGCTTGCTACGTTAAAAACTCGAAAGGATGATCTAGGCGAAAGTTAAAGCAACCTGCTGAGTTGAAAACTCGAAAGAGTGACTCAGGCAAAAATTGAGGTCAAACTAATTTTACACTAAACTAAAAAACTAAAAGAGCGGTTTAAAAGGTGCACCAAATTTTAGTTGCAAAAAGATGCTTTAAATTGGGGCAATATAATGAATTGGAACACTAAACTGGAGCAATTTTGAGAGTTTGAAGTTAAATTAAACAGGAGATGAATTTAAAATATCACACTGGGATAATTTTATTTGGTAGTTTTGTTAATAAGTGATCAATTTACATGAGAGACTAGCAATGCTCATCTGGAAGACGTCACTTAATTGGTATAATACTTCATTATTCTTGTAGTCATTCTAATATTTTGTTTGATGTATTTGTTTTTCTGTTACTCATGTCGTAAGTCTTCTTTGTAAGTTCACTATTTCTTTATTATAGTCATCTTATTTTTCAAAAAATACTTTATCTCTGACTGCTTTCACCTTCCATTCAGTTTAAACACCACTTCATTTACCCAACTTCTTCAACAACATTAACCAATGTTTTTATCGTCATTTTGATAATTATATACTAAAGGAAACATGTAAATTGTTAAAAGGGTAATAAGAAAATACGATTACAATAATAGGCTCTAAAAATTCACATAGTAAGTCTGATGAATTTCCTGATAAGTTCAGTGTGACAAGAGAAGTTGACTTCTCATGACAATTCAAAATAAATAGCAATCGAATTAAATTAATGCCTCACTTAGCTCCAATTTCATGAACGAATTGATCTAGAGCAAAAAGCTTACTCATTTATGAACCTTGAAGTACATGTTCTGATAAGGTTGAAAAATTATAATTTCTAAAAAAAAAAAAAAGACAGTGAGTTTTGATTTAATAAGTCTCATCATAGCATCTGACCTCATCATTTAATAACTTCATTCCAAGTGTTAACATTCATTTATGCAATCGCATCATTATATTAACATGCATTTGTTTTTATCTATTGTCACATTTTGAAGTTTAATTTAAATTCATTATCTGCCTTACAACCTTTATGTTTAGTTCAAATCTAGGATCTGACTAAGTTCTTTACCTTTAATCAAAATTCAGAAGTTAATTGAGCTCTTTATTTTTCTTTCTTACTTTTACTGTTAAAGTTCAGAGTCTGACTGTCCTTTTTTTTTTCTTTTGCAATCCAGAACATAGTTAACCTTTTTATTTTTCTGTCTTTCTTTTTACCTTTCTTGTCCAAGTCTCTTTACATTTTTTTCAAAGCCCAAAACTTTACCAACACCTTTTCACTTTTCTGTCAAAGCCCGGAACCTGACTAGCATATTTCCCTTCTTTATTAAGGTCTAAAACCTAACTGAAAAATTTTACTTTCCAGTCTAAGTCCAGAACATGACTGACACTGTTTACTTTTTTTGTCAAGGTCTCGAACCTAACTGGCAAATTTCACTTTTCTGTCAAAAGTCTAAAATATGACTGGCACTTTTTACATTTTTGTCAAAATTCAAAACCTGACTCACACATCTTTCTGTTTAAGTCTAAACTTGCCTGACGCATTTTTGTTTTATTATCAAAACCTAAGCCTAGTATATGCCTGGCAATCTTTGATTTTAGTCAAAGTACAATGTTGGTTCAAATTTTGTTTAAACGCAAATTGCCATAAATTATGGCTTTCTCTGACACTATATTTGTCTTTGTATTCCTTGTGCACCTTGCTTCTTTCAGACAAAAATTGATTCACTTCATTACTCAATTCTCATCAACTCTAACTTTAAAATGTCTCTAATTGATATGAATTGAGTAAAGAGAGGCAATTGCGAAAACCAATTTTTGACTTCCAAAGATTCCCTCCAAATTTAAAAAATATACATAAAAGATAGAATAAAATTATTTTATAAAAAAATGAAAAATTTTGAAAAAAGAGAATGACTAGTTCCTAGAAATAGAAGTCCTGCATTATGCAGACTTATACCCCAATTTCAAAACTGACTTCAAATATGAAAAGAGAAAAAGCTCAAACATTTTGGCATTTTATGAAACCCTAAAATGTGAGATTGAATATCAGTATAAAAACTCAAGTAAGAAATTTGGAAAAGGGGGTTCCTTCTCAAAAGGAAAGCAAAAAAAAAATTCTGAATAGGAGACAAGTTTTGAGAGAGGAAAAAATTCTAGAAAGCAAGAAAAATCATTTTAGAGACGAAGAACTGAAGAAAAATAGAGTAGGGAAGGAAATCAAAAGCTAGAAGAAGAGGAAGAAATCACACCATTTAATCTTCATCATCTTCATTTTCGATTCAAATCTAGAATATTTACTAATTGCATTCAAGGTATTTTTTTTTCTTTCTCTTTGCACTAGCACTCGTTTTGCTCTTAACATATTTTGGAGTCTTGAAAAATGAATAGAAGAACAGAGACTTAGTGATATAGGCTACTCGGATGCTTGTAAAATTTCATTTTTTTATTTGTTATTTTTTTTATATCAAATAATATATTATTATTATTATTATTATTATTATTATTATTATTATTATTATATTAAACTGAAAAAGCAAAAATGACTACTCAACAGAGTGTGCCGAAAGTCATTGGCACGTTTTGCAATTAAGCCTGAGCATTAGTCATATCAAGTTTTAACTTTTGGCTCCCTTTCTTTTTTCTTTTTTTTAAAAAAATCTTAAATTTTTTTATATTCTTTAGAATCCTGGGTTCAGAAAAGCCCTTTTTTAAAAAAAATTAAAAACATTTGAGGTCAAAATTTTATTTTTATTAGTTAAGAAAATAATAAATAAATTTAAACTAATCTTATTTTATTTATTTTTATTTTTGTTTCCAGTTTTATCTATTATTTTGTTTACCTATATTTAATTTATTTTAGTAAAATTATCCCATCTTTTATTATTATTAATCTTGTTTAAAAATTTTTGCTTTTATTTTATTTTTATTTATATTAATATTTATTTTTATGTTATATTTAACTTCTATTTTTATTTATAAAATGCGTCTCTTTTCATCAAAATCAAATAAAAAATTAGTAAAATAATATAAATAATCTCTCTCTTTTTTTTAATAATTTTTGAATTTTTACTTGTGTTTATTTTATTATTTATGTTTGGATGTTCTATAGGTTTGAAGTGTGATTTGATTTTATATTCATGTTTTATTCCTTTTGTTTTGTGGATAAACAACATTTTAAATTTATTTCATGATAAATGAATAAATAATACATGTTTGCATCATTTTATAACATTAAGGTGTAACTTCTCTATCGTCGTGTGTTAGAAATTGATAAAGTCTAAGTGTACTTACGTTACCTAAAGTTTTATTCAACATTGATTTATCATATGTAGTCTCTAATTAATTAGAAATTTATCTTAATAATCTTTCAAAATATATTTCTCCTGTAATTACTAATTTACTAATCACTCTTTAAATCAAAATTATTGTATAATACAACAATTTATATTGCTAATGTGTAGCAACTTTACCTTTATGCATTATAAATTGTTAAAACTTAAGTGTATCAAAGTTACCTTAGGTTTTATATACCATCAATTTATATAAAAATTAAATTTAACTTCTAAAATTAATCAATTATATTATTATTTTTATTTAATGTACCATTTAATTAAAAATATTTTTTTATTTTCTATTGTAAAAATTAATTCATTTATTTAATTTAATTAAAATATTTTTGTCATTTTAATACAATGATTTATAGTGTTATTATGTAACATCTCTACCTTTATACACCTTAAATCGTTAAGACTTTGTGTACCATCGTTACCTTGGGTCCTATGCAATACAAATTTATCAAATAAAATTTAATCTTTTTATTAAATAAATATTATCTTTAATCAACTCAAATATATTTATTTCTTTCATTAAATCAAATTTATTTCATTATTTTAAATTTTCTTCAGTCATATTTATAAATTTGATGAATTAAATAACAAAAAATTAAATACTTAATTTTATTTCTCTATTTTACTATACATTTTTTACAACATCGATATATAATTTACATTTCCTTTGATTGTCCAAAAATTACAAGAGATTTATGTATAGCTTATACAATCTCAAAATAATTCTATTAAAATAATAATTCTATTAAAATAATTTTTTGTATTATCTTGTATCTTAAACATAATAATTCTATTAAAATAATTTTAATCTCAAAATAAACTTTATTTTATAAACTTTCTTTTAATCAACCAATTTTATGATTTTTAAAATATAACTATGTGACTTTGAGTTCTACATTGTATATAGGGATACGTAAGAGTGGAAACTAGACTCGCCAAGTCAAAATAATTTTTTCCTTTTAAGATACTAATTAACATTTCAATGAATAATTTTTCTTCTTCTAAAATGAAAATAATTAATGTTTAGGAGTTAAATAAATATTTTAAAAAAAATTAAATTTGCACAATTAATTTAAAGTAATCATTTTTAAATAGACATTGTAGGGTGCTAATACCTTCCCTACACGTAAATGACTTTCAAACTCATTTTTAGTTTTAAAGATTATATTAATTTAAAAAATATTTTAAGATTTTTTTAAAATAAATTTTAGTGACGACTCCTCTAATTTTTAGAAAAATATTTTTATCCTTAAAAGATATTTTTCTTAAATATATATTCGTCATATCGTTGTGACCTTCTAATTTGCGACACTCGTTGTACTTTATTTCCTCTTTTAACTATGGATACATAGAGTTCTTAGTATCCTAGGGGTGGCTATTAGTTTTTTGTCTGTCTTTGAGCTTTTTCAGCCCCGTTTATGAGAAAAATAAATTTATGTAAATTATTTTAAAAAAAGATATTAGGTAAAAAAATTATTAAACATTAATGAAAATGAGGGTAATTCATCCAATAAAAAATTAATTTTAAATGTAAAACAAAGGGATGTTGAAATTTGTTACTTTGGTGCACGTACTTACTAGCTTCTGCAAGCCCAAAACATTGGATGGGAGATTGATAAAGCAACCTGTCATACTCTGTTATGACAAGAATTATTACTATACATTCTATTTTGAAATGCACAGAGTGAAAAGAATATAAAAAAATATATATGATAAATTATATAATAAAAAAATAAAAGAAATTAAAAATAAAATAAAAAGGAGATGTAAGAGATAGATGTGTGTGATAATCTTTATCATTTTTATGATTACAAATAAGAGTTTACGTATTGTATTTAATGCTTTATAATGCGTAAATACATCTTTTTTTTTATTATTATTCTAATATTTTTAAACAGGCATGACCTAATTGTCATAAAAAATATTATAATTGATGTTATTTTTATAACAAATTTTTATAAAAATTTATATAGAAGGGAAATAAAAAAAACATATAAAATAGAATGAGTGATATAATAGAAAAATAAAAACATAAAAATAAATGTGTAAAATTATTATAAAAATATATTACTTTTAAAGTAAATTACATTCTCCCTTTAGTGGATGTTAAAATATTCTTCCTTCTATTTTCATGTTATATAACTTTCTTTTCTTAAAAAAATTAAAATGCATGTAATTTAAACTTCTCATTAAAGTACAATTGGAAGAAAAATCATAATCTAATTCTTAATAAATTTATTCATGCATATTGTTTAATTTTGTCTGTATGCTCTATTTTTCTTAATCCTTTTATGTTCTACATACTTTTAGAAGTATGTTAAAGTTGGCAGTCATTTATATCTTGAACATTTTTATTATATGAATTTTTTTAGTTTTATTTTCATTGAAACAAATCGTTAAAACTCTTATAACAATGACAAGTATTTATTGTTTAGGGTTTAGGGTTTATCAAAACGAGTATTTGTTAAAACAAAAGTATCAAATAACAAGTGTTTAATAATACTTCAACAACAAAAAAAACTTAAAATAGATTAAATTGTGATCTATTTTAATTTTTTAAAGAGAATTTATATAATTTTAAAATAGAAGGAAAAATAGCATAATATATGTAACTTTTAAAGAAGAAAAATATAATTTACTCTTACTTTTATAAATAAATGTGGTGTTAAACAAACTATACTACATAATGTGCATAATTTTGTATTATAATTAAGTATATGAGAAAATAAAAAAAATAAAAGTAGGAGACATAAGGCTTTGATTCTTTCTTAACATTTTGATTAGTTTTTGAGACAACTAAAAAAAAATAAACTCACAAAGAAAAAGATAGTTTCAAATTTGTTTTTTTTTATAGTTTAATGTACCAATAAAGATGTGGAGAGAAAAAATATAAATGTGAGATCTATATTTTGAAATTCCTCTCACAATTAAGTAAATGAAATAAACTTCTCTTCTAAAATTTTTTTAAGACATTTCCTTTAAACTTACTTCATTTCAAGCCTACCATTTATTCATAGTATATTGCTATCGATGATTTTTTTTCCCAAGCACGTGATTCTCACTTTCAAACTCATTTCCTTCACATACTTAGAAAAATTATTAATAAATTTTTCAAGGGGTTACATTTCTTTCGAACTTAGACAAATATTTTCTCATTTTAGTGTTAGAATTTTCTTTAATCCATTATGTAATTTACATTACGCAATGACTATTATGAAATTACCTTTTTCCCTTTATGATCTTGAATTACGTTGCTATCACAATACAATATATGGTTCTTATACAATTAAGGGTTTAGAGAGCACTAACTTGAATCCATTGTTCCTTGATATTACCTCTCTCTTTGATGTCATTGATCCCTTGTTATTTTTTCCAACTCTTCCTTCCTCTTTTAGCTCCTCTCGGATGGTTGAGAAAAAATTCCTTTCTTGCGTTTACTGTGAGCTCACTTAGAGACCGTGAAAGTGATAGAAAATAGAGAATCTCGTAACCCTATTTGGTAACCACTCTTTAATTTATATGAAAGGAGAGGGGAGGGTTTTCTTATAATTGTATTTACAATTATATCCTCAATGACTATATTTTATATTTATCCACCATCACATTAAATCATTAATTAGAGTCATGCTATAAGTTACATAGGCCACTATGATAAGATTATTAAAATAATCTAACAATCTCCCACTTGGTCTATGTGACGACTTGAAGATTCAATGAACTATAAGTGTGCATATCATTGATAATATCAAGTCATCATCTTTTAATGATTTAAGTTGATTGGATCACGGCAGTCACAAGTCATTTGACAACATGATTCCTTCCAAGTATCACAGAACCAACCCAAATTAAAATAGCTTTAATCAGTCATACTACAGACTGTAACTCTGATGTATTTTTAACACTCAACATGTTATCAAACTCAAACTATACATGTACATTAATACTATTCAGATAACAAGTAAACAAGTAGAAATAATACTTTTATTGAATTCCCAAAATGTCTACAATAATATGAGCAAAACAATCTATACACACATATGTGAATCACACAATCATACTAACAAGGACTTGTCTATAATGCCCATTCTACCAACATAGCCAGAAAATGTTTTAGGGACAATCTCTTAGTTAGTGGATCCACTATCATTAAATCAATACCAATATGTTTTGCTCCCTTTAAATACTTGTCATTCTTAGAGAAAAAGACGGCTGCGGAATTATCACAGTACATTTTTAGCGACTTTTCTATATTATCAACAATATCAAACCCTAAGACAAAGTTTCACAGCCACAAACCATGAATATTGGCCTCAAAGTATGAAATCGCACCTCCAGCCAACAAGAAGATGTAGCCAAAGGTCGATTTCCTTTAGTCTACACATCTAGCATAGTCTGAATCCAAGTAGCCAACCACTTCCAGGTGGCTAGATCTCCTATAAGTAAGCATGTAATCCTTGGTGCCTTTTAAATACCTAAGGACTTTCTTTGCAGTCTTCTAGTGGTCCATTCAGGGATTACTTTGATATCGGCCTAACATTCCAACGGCAAAACTGATATCAGGTTGAGTGTATGTCTGAGCATACATTAAACTCTCGACCACTGATGCATAAGGAATAGATTCCATTGCTTTCCGCTCTAACTCATTCTTGGGACATTGCATTTTACTAAACTTGTCTCCCTTTTAAACTGGAACTATCCCTAATAAGCACTTTTCCATTTTGAATCTCTCTAATACTTTGTTGATGTAGCCTTTCTGAGACAATCTCAGTAATCCTTGTGATCTATTACGAAATATTTCTATTCCAATCACATAGGAGGCCTCACCCATATCTTTCATCTCATATCTTTCATATCAAAGTTCTTAGAGAAAAACTCCTTCACATCATGCAACAGCTCAACATCATTAGTAGCAAAAAGAATGTCATCAACATATAGGACTAAGATGATGAACTTGCTCCCACTGACCTTCATATAGATACACTGGTCAACAGTATTTTCTACAAAACCATATGACATGATGATATCATTGAACTTAAGATACCATTGTCCGGAAGCCTATTTCAACCCATATATTGATATCTTTAACTTACACACCATGCTTTCTTTACCTGCGATCAAGAAGCCATCTGACTGATCCAGATAAAGTTCCTCTTCCAAGTATTCAGAAAGGCGGTCTTTACATTCATTTAGTGAAGCTCTAAGTCATAATGAGCAAACAAAGCCATAATAATTCTTAAAGAGTCCTTCTTTGAAACTAAAGAAAAGGTCTCTTTATAGTCTATGCCATCATTTTGAGTGTATTCTTTAGTAACAAGTCTACCCTTGTATCTCTCAACGTTGCCTTTTGAGTCACGTTTGGTCTTAAAGACTCACTTGCAACCGACTCGTTTTGAGCATTCAAGCAACTTGACTAGATCTCATACCTTGTTGTTACTCATTGACTTTAACTCTTCTTTCATGGCATTCAACCACTTTTTAGAATTGTAACATTTCATGACTTGCTTAAATAAGATTGGATCCTCATCAATACTCAAGTCACATTCATGCTCAAGTGAGTAAACCACATAGTCATTTGAAATAGCAGGTCTTTTCAGCCTTATAGACCTCCTTAATGCTATCTCTTGTGGTTCACCTTCCTCTTGCTCACTTGTGACTTGCACATTTTCAACTAGTTCATCCTCTATATGTTGTTCTTGTGAGTTTGGAACATTAACTTGTTGTCTCCTTGTGTTGTGTGACCATGATACAACAAGAGGAACAAGAACTGGAAAAGAGACACCAACTACAGGAGTTTCTGCATGTGTCTCTTTAATTTCTATCTTTCGTGTTTCACCACTCCTACTAAACTGACCATTTTCAATGAACCTTGCATTTTCAGACTCAACTATTCTTATACTATGGTTAAGATAGTAGAATCTGTAGCCATTTGATTTATGAAATAATCACTTATAGTTCTAGCATTAAGCTTCTTTTCATATGAATTATACACTCTTACTTTTACTGGATAAGCCCAAACATGAAGATGTCTTAAACTGGGTTTCTTTCTTGTCTATAGTTCATAAGGAGTCTTTGGAATTGTCTTACTAGGAACTCTATTAAGCATATATGCAGCGGTCTTTAATACGTATATCCAAAAAGACATAGATGTGGAACTGTAACTTAACATATTCCTAACCATTTTCATCATAGTACGATTTCGCCTTTCAGCCACACCATTTTATTATGGTGTACTAGACATAATATACTGTGCACATATGCCTTGACTTTCTAGAAGTTTCTCAAATAGACTTGAACATTGCCCACTTTCATCAGATTTTTTGTAATATTCACCCCCTCTATCTGACCTTACAACCTTTACCTTTCTATCTAGTTGTCTTTCTACCTAATCAATGAACACCTGTAAGACATCCACTAATTGAGATTTTTCATGCAACACATACAGATAACAATAACGTGAGTAGTCATCAATAAAGGTAATAAAATATCTTTCACCACCCCAAGATGGAATGGCAAACGGACCACAAATATCAGTGAGTATCAACTCTAAGAGTTGGTTGCTTCTTATGGCTAGATTCTTTGCTGTGTTTGGTTTGTTTTCCTTTAATACAGATCACACATACATCCCAGTCAATAAAATCCAATTGAGGTAAAATTTTACTTTTCATTAACCTCATCATCCTTTTTTTGGATATGTGACCTAACCTTTGATGCCACAAGAAAGTAGAGCATTCATTACGCACATTCAAATTACTACTAATAGCATTCTCAACATGAAACATAAATTCAACAAATTTAACATTAAGATTGAAATAGATAAACCATCAATTAATGTACCATATCCAAAATGGTACGAGTGTTTATACAAAGAAAAGGTATTGTTTCTAATCTTAAAATTTAAACTAAATTCGTCCAAATTTGCAACATAAACCAAATTTCTAGCACATTCAGGAATATAAAGACAATTTTCTATATCTATGCAGCAACCAGTATCCAAGATCAATCTGTAAGTCCCTATTCCTTCTATCTGTACCTTCATTTGGTTTCCTATGTACAAGAACTTTTAGTTCTGCTTATGGGCTAGATCGAAAGAAATCCCTGTATTTCATATGACACATGAGTAGTTGCACCAGAATCTAACCACTAGGTGTTTTTATGTACCTTAATAAGATTTGATTCAAAACATACTGAAACATAATATATACCATTCTTTTTGAACCAAATCTTTCTCTTCAGACAATTTTTCTTGAAGTGACCAGTCTTCTTACAGAAGAAGCACCTCTGACCATTCTAGATTCGACCTTCACGAACCTTTAATAAGGCCTTATCCTTGTTGTCCTTCTTACCTGGCTTAGCCTTGCTACTACTAGCCCCTTCATAAAATGTGAGATGGACGGAGTGTTCTTTCATCTTTTTCAGCCTCCCTTACTCTTGAACTAGTAGGCCTTAATTTTCTATATGTTCCATTTATCCTTAATAGTGTTGTAATTCACCTGGAACTGACCAAATTCAGGAGGGAGTGAGTTCAAAATGAACTGTACTAGAAAGAATTCCTTTACCTCCATGCCTATTGATTTTAACTTTGTCGCTTGATTGATCATGTCAGTCACATGGTCATGAATTGGCTGTGACCAATCAAACTTCTTAGTAATCAGCTCAGTTAACATGGTGCCTACAATGGACTTGTCAGTAATGTCTGATTGTGTATACTCTTTTACCTTTGCCATAAATTCTCTAGCATTTTCAGTCTTTGACATTGATGGCTTCACATTTTCAGCCATAGTCATCTTCAGCAAGCTCAGGCTCAGCCTGTTCGACCTTTCCCAAGCCTCACGAAGAGTCCTTTTCTCTTCAGTACTGGTCTATGTGGTGGCTGCAGGCTTTTATTCCATAATGATTATTAGGTCTAAGTCCATAACACCTAGCTGGAATCGAACTTGTTCAGCCTAATAATCATAATTAAGCTCATTGAACTTGACTACTCCATTGCTCATGCCATATGTATTCATAGAGACTGAAATATCTAACACATGCTTAAATATTTATGCTTTGAATAAACTTAATGGATTTGAATAGTCAACTGTTATCAATTATGCATCTAAGTTTACCTTTGGGTAACGCCTAAATACACAATTTATCTATAATGATGCTAATAAACAACTTTAGTTGATAACCAGTCACTCAAACCAATATGTAAGTCATATTTGGATATACAAACATATTATAAAGTGCTTACATGTCTCCTTAATGTCATTAATCATATGCAATGATCCACTTTTAGGCGATCTCCTAGCATTATAATTAATGAGCTAAATTGTTCACTCTTTATATTTCCATATAGCATTAAACAATTTTGAACAATTTACAACATACAATTAAATGCTTAAAGAACTTTTAAAGTCAGGCCACTTTAGTGACTAACAAGCTACCCTTAAAATTAAGTACTAAATTGTGAAGTTCTCATAATGATAATGTAATTTAAAATTAATTAACTTGAAAATTTAATCACTTTGGTGAGTAAAATTCACTTTGATGTAATTCTAAAATTATCTATATATTTTATGAATTATATTCCTTTTTCTGTTATGAAATTCCTATGCACAGCCGTGCTTTTACTTGATGCATGGTTGTGCTTCCATTATGCAAGGTCGTACTTTCTGATGCATGGCCCTACTCACTAATATATGACCCTGCTCATATTACAGATTCAAAATCCAATGTTTCTACATTCCAAAACCTTAGGGTTTTTAATTATTGAATCCAAAAATAATTATTCAATATCAAAATAATGTCAATCCATCATATAAAAATACCTAGGGTTCATGTAATTTGGGAAAAACTTTAATGGAAAACCAATCTTTTATGGAGAATCAACGAAATTCACAACCTTGCTCTGATACCAACTGTTATGATTTTCTTTAATCCATTATGTAATTTACATTATGCAATGACTATTATGAAATTACCTTTTTCCTTTATGATATTGAATTACGTTGTTCTCACAGCACAATATATGGTTCTTCTACAATTAAAAGTTTAGAGAGTACTAACCTGAATCTATTATTCCTTGATGTTATCTCTCTTTTTTATGTCGTTGATCCCTTAGTATTTTTCTCAACTCTTCCTTCCTCTTTTAGCTCCTCTCAGATGGTTGAGAAAAAGTTCCTTTCTTGCGTTTACCGTGAGCTCACTCAGACACCGTGAAAGTGATAGAAAATAGAGAATCCCGTAACCTGATTTGGTAACCACTCTTTAATTTATATGAAAGGAAAGGAGAGGATTTCCTTATAATTATATTTATAATTATACCATCAATGACTCTATATTTTATATTTAACCACTATCACATTAAATCATTAATTAGAGTTATGTTATAAGTTACATAGGCTACTATGATAAGATTATTAAAATAATCTAACATTTAGACTCATAAAGTCATATTATAATATTTTGCTTAAATACATCCATATCAAATTTTTATTAATACAAATCCTAACTATATTACATAATAGAAGAGTTCTCACATTTACACTCTTTTAATATTATTCACTTATTTCTATCATATTTAACCTAAGTCCTAAATTCTACCAAATGAAACTAGGCATCATTCCATTAACCACCCTGAAATTTATGCCTTACAAGGTGGGAGGAGAAAAAACCATCACTTAACTCAAAGTTGAAAAAAATTAGATATATAAATCCATTATAATTTGTTTACCTTATTTGTGAATATCTATATTTTCAATAAAATAGAAGATCTTATTGTTTTCTATTAAAACTAAGAGAAAAGAATTACCAATTTAGAGAAAATAAGAATTTACCTGAGATAACCTTCAATCTCATAAGATAAAAATTTAAAGTTGAAAAATTCTCAATCTCGTCAATTCAATCCATTTTTTTCCTCTCCTACCTTTCTTTACAAAATAATCCTAAGGTTTTAGTTCCTTTTAACATAGTAGGTGTTAAAAATATATGATCATATTTTATATCATTAATTTTCTCATTGAGTCACTTTAAAAACTTGTGTTACAACTTGTACAATTTCTGTTAGTTAGTTTTTTATTAGTCAGTTAATATTCAATTCTTTCAGTTAGCTAATCTGCTTTTTTTTTTAGCAGTTTTAAATAACTTGTCCTCATTGCTTTTTTTAGCAGTTTTAAATATATCTTTCTGTAAATTTTTCTCTGTCAACTTAGTGCTTCATTTTTCTTCCTCTAGCCATGTCAATTGACATGGTATCAAGCTTCTTTCCTAAGGAGTAAGTTTTTTTTTTTTTACCAGTTTCTTCATATAAAAAAAAAATCTTTCTCCTTCAATGGCACAGAATTTAGATATTGGAAATCCTTATTATCTTCATCCCAATGAGAATCTTGGGATTTCTATTATCTCGATCAAGTTGAATGGTTTCAATTATCATCTTGGTTGCGTGCAATGATAATGGCGTTGAAGTCCAAGAATACGATCAAATTCGTGAATGGTGAGATACATAAACCAGAAAATGGAGATTCAATGTTCCCAGCTTGGGATCGGTGCAATACTATTGTTCTTTCTTGGTTAACACATTCTCTTGAGTCTCCAATTGCTCAGAGCATTTTGTGGAAGAAGCTCGCTTCAGATGTATGGAATGATCTTAAAGAAAGCTATCAAGGAGATATTTTTAGAATTACAGGAAGAAATTTATTCCCTGAAACAAGGAAATTTGTCAATTACTGCTTGCTTTACACAATTGAAGGGATTGTGGGAAGAATTAGAGAATTTTTGTCCTCTTCCAAAGTGTACTTGTAAAGTTCAGTGTTCATGCAATTTGATTC
This sequence comes from Abrus pulchellus subsp. cantoniensis, assembly GCA_024086825.1. Taxonomy (NCBI): domain Eukaryota; kingdom Viridiplantae; phylum Streptophyta; class Magnoliopsida; order Fabales; family Fabaceae; genus Abrus; species Abrus pulchellus. The sequence continues at coordinate 9,720,909 of CM044051.1, read as the reverse complement.
CAACAATCAAAGCATATCGTCAGAGTGACCATGTCATTAGATTTTTGAAAGGCCTGAATGAACAATTCTCAGGTGTAAGATCTTCAATCAAGCTCATGGACTCTCTCTCTTCCATCAATAAAGTTTTTTCCCTATTGATTCAGCAAGAGAGACAATTTGGAATTGTAGTAGAGGAGCCTCAAATTCTTGCATCACATAATAATAGCGGTCGTGGTTACGGGGGAAAAGGAGGTAAAGACCAGCAAGGGAGTTTTGCAGGAAGAGGCAGAGGTGGTAGAAATTTTAAACAATGCTCATTTTGTGAGAGACCCGGTCACACCGTAGACACATGTTATAAGAAACATGGTTACCGACCACACTTGAAGAAGGACTTCGCTGTGAATATTGTTGTTGGGCATGAGGAAGACGAATTTGATGATAAGAAAAGTTTTGTTTCTCATAAGGAAGTGAATGATATCTCCAGTGTAAATTTTACTCCAGAACAGCACCAAGCTTTCTTAGCCTTACTTCAACAATCAGGAAATAACAGCAATCATTCTGTTAATCATTTCACCAATATATCAGCCACAAAAAAACCCTCAAGTCTAATTTGCAACATTTCTTTGCCTTTTTCCAAAGATTCATGGGTCATCGACACAAGAGCAACCGATCATGTGTGTAATAATATACACTTATTTCATTCTTACAAACAAATAAAATCTATACTCATTAAAATGTCAAATGGTAATCATGTTAGAACCAACATAAGTGGTACTATTTTTTCTCTGACTCACTATACTTGACAGAAGTATTATACATCCTTTCTTTTTCTTTGAATCTTATATCAGTATCAAAATTAACCAAATCTATATTAAGTAGTTTAACCTTTACTGATTTTGGTTGTCAGATTCAGGATTCCAAATCCTTGAGGATGATTGGTGCAGCTGATCTGATGTTAGGATTATTTGTAATGAGAACCTATCAAATGCCACAAACTATATCTCATTGTGTAAATAGCTATTACAATGTACAAAACAATATATAGCATCTTAGACTAGGTCACCTTTCTCATGATAGAATGCATGTGATTCAAAAGTTATACCCTTTCATTGAATATAATAAAACTGTTAAGGCTTGTGATGTTTGTCATACGTCAAAACAAAAGAAATTATCATTTCCTAAAAGTGACACTGTTTGCTCATATTTTTTTGACTTAATTCACATAGATATTTGGGGACCAATAGCAATCTCCTCTCTACATTGCCATAAATATTTTTTAACTATCGTAGAACATAAGTCCTGATTCACTTGGATTTTTCCTATGAAGTTAAAATCTGAAACAGGAAAAGTAGTTGCTAGTTTTATCAACTTAATTCGTACATAATTCAACAAGAAAATAAAAATAATTAGAACTGACAATGGTGTGGAATTTAATTTAACAGATTTATATGCTTCAAAAAGGCATCATTCACCAAAAATCTTGTGTTGAGACACCCCAGCAAAATGGGTTAGTAAAGAGAAAACATCAACACATTTTAGCCATCATTAGGTCTTTAATATTTCAATCTAGACTTCTTAGATCTTTTTGGAACTATGCAGCTTGCCATGATGTGCATTTGATCAACAAAATTCCATCCTCTATTCTTAAAAATCAATCACCCTATCAAGCCTTACATGGACACATTCCTAACATTTCTTACATTAGAGTTTTTGGTTGTTTGGCTTATGCCACTACCCTCACAACTCACAGAAAAAGCTGGACACCAGATCAAGAAAATGCATTTTCTTAGGATTTAAAAATGGAATCAAAGGATTCATTCTGTATGATCTATCTTCTCATGAAATTTTTTTATCCTGAAATGTCACTTTTTATGAAACCACCTTTCCGAAACTAGACTCTCCTACTTAATCCATTTTATCACCTTTTTCTCTTACAAATAATTCCATTTACAAGGATCCTCTTCTTATTATTAACACACCAGATCTTGATCCACCCCATCTTACTGAAAATTCAGAAATAACAATCACAACTGAAACTGACACAACACATAACCATTCAAGAAATATAAATAATAATGATCAACCTGTAAGGCATTCTTCTAGGGAAAGGAGAACTCCAAGATATTTGCAGGATTATCATTACTCATTATTCAACTCATCTGCTTCACCATCATCTAAATCTGTCAGGTATCTCTTATGTCATTTTATTTCTTATCATGCTTTATCTCCTGTTTATAAACATTACTCCCTATCTTTATCTACCGCTTATGAGCCTCAAAGCTATAAAGAAGCTGTTGTTCATGATTGTTGGAAGAAGGCTATTTAAGCTGAACTGCTGGCTCTAGATAAGAATCAAACAGGGATTCTAACTTCACTGCTGAATAGGAAGAAAACTATTGGTTGTAAATGGTTTTTTAAGGTCAAACTCAAGGCTGATGGAACTGTTGAAAGGCACAAAGCCAGACTAGTAACAAAGGGATACACACAAACTGCAGGAATTGATTATCTAGACACTTTCAGCGTAGTAGTGAAAATGTCTACAATCAAAGTTCTTTTGGCTCTTGCTTCTGCACACCAATGACACCTTCATCAATTTGATGTCAACACAGCCTTCCTCCATGGAGATTTGACAAAGGAAGTATATATGAAGCCCCCCGAGGGTCTTGTTTTACCTGATCCTAACTTGGTATGTAAGCTAAAAAAGTCCCTTTATGGCTTGAAACAAGCCAACATACAATGGAACCTCAAACTATCTAATACTCTCATTGAATATGGGTATATTCAATCCAAATCAAATTATTCTCTCTTCACAAAAAGGTCAAATCAAAGTTCCACTGCTATCCTAATATATGTAAATGATTTGGTTTTAGCTGGTAACAACATCTCAGAGATTCAAAGGATGAAAACTCTTCTACATTAAAGGTTTGGAATAAAAGATTTAGGCATTCTTAAATTTTTTCGTGGCCTTAAGATTGCAAGGTCCTCTAAAGGCATATGTTTATACCAAAGAAAGTATGCCCTTGAACTCCTAGAAGACACTGGTTTACTAGCTTCAAAACCCTGCTCAACTCCAATGGACCATGCTCTCAAGATCTACCAAAAATCTGGATCTCCTTACCTTGATGTTACTAGTTATAGAAGATTAATGGGCAGGTTAATCTACTTAACAAATACAAGGCCTGACATAAGTTTTGTTGTAAGCAAATTAAGTCAGTTCCTTGATTATCCCACTTTTTTGCATCACATAGCAGCCCTTCGAGTTCTAAGGTATATCAAAAATAATCCTGCACAAGGTCTAATTTTTCCTTCTTCCTTAGACCTCACACTGACTTGCTACACTGACTCTGATTGGGGAACTTGCCTTGACACCAGAAGATCTATCACTGGCTACTGTTTTTTTATTAGTTCCTCCCTAATTTCATGGAAATGTAAAAAACAACCCACTGTGTCCAAGTCATCTGCTGAGGCAGAATACAGGGCAATTGCTATGGCTACTGTTGAGGCACAATGGTTAGTTTCATTGCTTAAGGATTTCAACATTCCACTTTCTAAACATGTAACATTGTTCTGTGACAACCAATCTGCTCTACACATCGCTGCTAATCCTGTTTTTCATGAGAGAACAAAACATATAGAAATTGATGGTCACTCTATTCGTGATCAAGTTCATAATGGTCTTCTCCACCTTCTACCAATCTCCTCCAAAGAACAAATAGCAGACATACTCACAAAACCCCTTGCTCCTGGTCCATTTCATCATTGTCTTTCTAAGCTTGGAATGTTGAATATACACATTCCAACTTGAGGGAGTGTTACAACTTGTATAATTTCTGTTAGTTGGTTTTTTATTAGTCAGTTAATATTTAGTTCTTTCAGTTAACTAATCTGTTTTTTTTTTTAGCAGTTTTAAATAGCTTGTCGTCATTGTATTTTCTTTCAATGTGAATGAATATATCTTTCTATAAATTTTTCTCTGTCAATTTAGTACTTCATTTTCTTCCTCCAACCATGTCAATTGACAACTTGAGATGATTGAAATATAGTAGTCATTTTGTATTACTAGCACATTATGTTTCTTGCTAAGTCGCTTAAAACATCATATGCCAAGAAATATGATTGTATTTTCTATTATTAATTATTTGTTTTTCTTGTAATCCCTTTGAATCATTGGATACAACAAATTTTTTTCATATTTGATGTCATTGATACCTTATTGATGATTTTATCTTAAACCTCTTAAATTTGGACCTAAAATAGGAATGTAACTTTTACTGCAGAGTTTGAATATAGATTATTTTAAAATGAGGTGAAAATTCACATTCTAAACAATTAATTTGACATAAGAATTATGAAAAAATAGTATGCATAACGTGAGATAAGATTCAAAGTTATTTTAAATAGATAAATGAGAGTTTTGATTTAAAAGACTATGAACCCTAAGCCTTCAGAATTAGAGAAAATTAAATTAAATTTCACACTCAAAATCTTAAAATACATTAACTCACTATTTTTTAGAGATAACCAACCTTGAAATACTGAAAAAAAATATTAATACTCACGAGCACAATAAAACATTAGAAAACTTACCTTAAGTTTAATTCACAACAAGTGTAAAGAAATTTTGATAAAAATGAAAGAAATAAAATATTGATAAGAGAAAAAAAGTAAGGAGGAAATTGGTGCTCCAAATGGCAACCCTTCTCCTTTTTTAAATTAATTTTTTTTTTTGTTATTATGAACAAAAAATTTTATATTGAATACCAATAAAAAAGTTAGACAATGTATAAGTGACAAAAACTTATAAATTAATTTCTTAAGGTTCTGGGTTGAATGTGAAATGCAATTTTGTTTGTATGATTTTCTCACGGTCCATTTAGAATAAATGATATTCTAAGTGTTTTAGCTCCGTTGTATGCTCCCAACTAGTGGTACCAAAGCCAATGATTCTTCTAGGTTAACAGCTCAAGACTGTTATAGAAAATTCATGTAAGGAAATCATTTTATCGAAAGACTTCTTAACAATGTAAAAGTTGAGCAGCATGTCCTTGTTGATGAAAATTGACCGTGATTCAAAGTTAAAAGAATAATTGACAACAACACAAATATACATGGTTAGGAAGACTTTCATTGGAGCGGGAATATGCCTAATAAAAGAGGCTCATACTTAAGGGGAACATTGTTAAAATAACAAAGTACAAATGTAAAATTTCTCACATTATGTTTGAATGAAGGAGTTGAATAATATATAAATAACACAGACTCATAATTTAACGCCTTCAGGTTATGGATTGGACCTAAGATTAAAAAAAAAAAAAAAGATGCGTCTTCAGACAACTTGAGAAGATTTTGCTTTTAAGGGTTCAGTATCAAATGACCGTAAGGAGGAATGTCATAGTTTTTTTTTTTTTTTTTTTTTTTCTAATGAAATAATTCAAATTTACGGTTGCCTTATTATTATTATTATTATTAGTATTATTATTATGTTCCAAAGTACCTTACTGAGAAACGCCATAACGGACTACTCGGTCATGTAACTATTGTATCAACTGTTAAATTTTCGGTCAAAACTATTTAATCAACTTCAATAGATTCTGATGTAAGCGATAATGTTGGGTCAAATATAAGTCAATTTATGTTTTTGGTTATGAAATGTAACTCAAATCGAATCTGTATGAGCTTGGTTACTTGTTGGGCCTTGTAAGCATGGGTTTATATTATTTTATTTTGCATGGGTATAAATGTGGTGACAAAAAAATAACAATTATACAAATGCTAGACCTGTAGGATTGATATATCATATCTTGTTAGTTAAATAAAAACTAAAATAAGATACTAAATCATAACTCATTTACTTCCATTTTTAAAAGTTTTACTATTCATATAAAATATGAAAATCGAATAAAAATATAATATGATGAGATTATATTATATTTTGTTATCTTATTCTATTTACTTTTAATCCATATTTTAAAAGAATAAAATTTACACGTGATAATATGATATGCTAAACCTGTGGGATATATATCACATCTTATTAGTTAAATAAACACTAATTAAAAATAAGATTGGAAAACTAAATCATAACTCATTTACGTCCATTTTTAAAAAATTTTACAATTCATATAACGTGAAATGAGTTGAAAATCAATTTCACAGTATTAGAAATTTTCTATGTTTACAACGAGAAACACAACTCATCCGAACACTGCTCTACAAGGTAACTGTTGCACGGATCAACTTGGAAATTTCTAGCACCAGAACTCCCTTCTCCATGCATACCTGAATTTCAACTTTCTAGCTTTAGCTAATGCTTCAGGAGCCTCTTTGTAGGCTTGTTTATAACTAGAGTTAATTCTTTCATTTTCCAAAAGTAACTCTCGTCTCACTTCCCCAATCACCAACATTGATGTCACTTAGTCTGGACATAAGAGGACTCAAGATCCTCAGGATTTGATGTCACTTGGTTAGAAGTGCCAGCATTATGATTAATCCTAAATAATTCTGCTCCCCCAAACCCATATTGCTGCACAACAAGCACAGAAGAGCATGACCCAAAACTATTTGATGCAAGCATGTCCCCTATGACCCCAAGTTCAGGACAATCAGTCCATTCCAACAAACTTGACAACACCAAAGAGTTCCTTCCTTTTCCTTGCCCTAAAACATACAAATCAAAACTCCATTTATCCAATTCATTAAGCACTACTGTAATATCATCACTAGTGTGCACCTGCTTCTCAGCATAACACACAGAATCCTCATTATTAACTGCCGTGATTCTAAACAAACTCACATACTCCTCATCCAACTCTTTCTCCTTACCACTATCAAGTATTGTAGATAACAACCCTTGACCTTCATCATGGGTTGATGTATCTACTTCAGCAGCGTTTCCACACAAAAGAATCCTTACCATAGAGAGATGGATCCCTGGATGCTTTGCCATTCTCCAAGCAATAGCCAATGCTTCACGATCATCAGACCCACCAATGAATAACATAGCAACACGCAAATTGGTTTTGGACAATGACCGTAGTCCACGATCAACAAATATTCCCACAGAACAAGGTGCACTTTGCATGACATTTTGGTTAACGTCTTTGAATGCAGTGTTGGTTAACTCAAGAGCACCCTCCGAGCCTGACTGTTTGTGAAAGGGAAGGAGAATCAATGATGCTTGTTTCTCATCTGCTATGTTGAAAATGTCTTTGTGAATGGTTTCATAGGAGGACACAGCAGTGAAAGACTCCACGCTAGTGTTACCATGCTCTGATACAAATTCTGCATACATTTTGCTGATGCTTTCCGTTTCTGCTTCTGTTTCTGAGAAGGACTTTGGCCCACAGCAGTGGTGGCAATTGTTCTGGTCAAATTGTGAAGTAATAAATGCAGTGCCACGTCCTTTAAGCTCAATCAGTTGAAGAGAAAGCACATGTAAAGTGGAAACATTAGTGGCACTAGAAGCTTCAAGAATGCTTATCATTCCTGTGGTTTGCCGAGTGTTGTGCACACAAACCAAAACTCGGATCTCAGCATCAGCATTCAAGTGTTGTATTGTCCTTAGCTTGTCTTTCTCAAACTGCTTTCTTGGCTTGTATATGTAGTTTACTGTAGGAGACACAACTATAGTCATGAAAACCATAGCCAACGCCATAACTGTATAGGACTCCTCACTCAAAATCTGAAAACAAAATTAGACACGAAGGTTATTTGCTAACTTGTATTGGTTATAGATTGAGTTACCATAGTTTGAGAAATGAAAAGAAAAAAAAAAAGACAACTTGGATGCAGTACCTTTAACATTTTTTGTGTTATTTTTTAATTAATGGTGGTGTTGCATCCAGTATTATTTTCGAGTTCATTTTAATTTAATAACAACACCAACAACACTTAAATACTTCATCTAAGTTTATTCCTAGAATAATTGATGCAGCTAGAAAAAAAGATGACAAATAATATAACAATACCTGTCTGTCACTTGCAATGTTTAGCATTATAAGTGGCAAAACGCCTTTGGTATTCATAAGCGCTCCAAGGGCTATACCATCTCTAAAAGGCATACCAAAGAAGCTTGTAGCTATTACAGTGCTTAAAATCTTTGTGATTGATAACAAGAGCACGATTATTACCACCATAAGCAAATTTTCCAGTCTCAAAGTATTTAAGTTGAATCTTATAGCGCAGCTTACAAAGAACAACGGAGCCAGATACACAGACACAACATCATCTGATTTTTCTATCAAAGTGTCCGCGAATTTCCCACGAGGCAGAATCAAACCATACGTCAAGGCACCAACAATGGAGTGTGTACCAAACAATTCAGTAATATGTGCACACAGAAAAACGCCTACGATCACACAGGACAACTGGTAATTGTCCCACTCATTCTTTTCCTCACTCTTAATTAACAAACGCCCAAGTAAAGGGCGTAACACAAAATGGCAAAAAAGGACAAAAATCATTGTCAGCAACACCGAGACAAAGGGTCTTTGACTGTGAGTGGCAAACGGAATCAACAACACAAACATTGCCCAATTATAAAAGTCATTAATTGTGGCTGCTGTTAAGGTCACTCTACCGAGCCCTGTGTAAAGGATCTTGAGATCAGAAAGAATTTCAGCAAGGACAGGAAAGTTTGTGACACTAAGAGCTAAAGAGTAGAATAAATATGCACTAGGTGTGTTATAACGTGACAAATCTTTATGTTTATCTGATGGTTTTGTGAGAGTTTGAGCCACAGCATATATCGCAGCACCAAATCCCATTGGAATGATTGTGCCCAAAATAGCAACGCTTGTGGCCTTTTTTCTTGCTAGTAGGACAGCGCCTAAGTTCATCTCCAAGCCAGTCAGAAAGATATTGTAGACAAGACCCACATGTGCCATAGTTTCAATACCAAGGAGCCCTTTTATAGGTAGCACAATATCATAAAATATGGTTCCCCCAAATATTTGTGGACATAGTAGTAAACCCGCCTACATTACCAAAAGCAAACATTTAGAATACCCAGAGAAAAAATTGACGACTGTATGGTAAAGGTCCCTTTATACGATTTTATGCAATTCTAGTACTACATAATTAACAAGCCCTCTTTAATTCATCATTTGAATGTGAATGAATACATGGATACAAACATGTAAATGTACATAACCTAAACAAAATTAGAGAATTTTACACCCTAATCTTTCTCCAACGGTTGCATGCTGCAGCGAAGAGATAGAAAAACATTAGGTTTATATGAGTCTTGCTTAGATCATGTGTCTTTTCTTTCTTCGCCGCAGCGTGCAACAATAAAAGACAATTTAGGTCCATTGTTTGTATGTAAAACTCTAGTCTAGTCTTGACAAAAATCATATATATGTGGCAAGTGATTTCCATTTCAAAACAATTTCATACGACTTGACAACAGGTCATTCGAAAAACCTTATTATGAAAATAGTTCATAATTTTAATAAATTTTTAGTATAATTTATCAAAATAAGCTGTTTGGATCTTATTCTAAGAAGTTTCAGAGTTAAATTTATAACATAAACTATCATATAAAAAAAATTATTGAAGAAGTATATGACTAAGCTGTGTATATATACATACCTTATGTCTAAAATGGACAAAAAAATTGTTTAAAATGAAAAGAAAGAAATGCGTGCACTTACAAAATATTCAGCAACGAAACGAGGTTGATTCAAAGGTCTGAGGATGAAGTGTATGACACGGGTGGCACAGACAATGAAAAACAGTAGAACGGTAAATTGGGGAAGGTAAAATCCTAGAATGTTTTCACTTTTCCAAACGGAATTGGGATTATCCACGACATTTTGGTAGTTTTCGAAATGAATTCCATCACCGATATCCATGACCTTTCTTGATACGTAATTTGTGTCTTAAACCCTTGTAGTTGTAGTAGTATCAATTGGATTTTCTTCCGACTTTTGTTTTCTCCATCACTCTTCTTGTTAAACAAAATATTGAGACCTTTGTCGCCAGCATTTCAATTGATAACGGGAATCAATAGAAACGGAGGATATCAGTGGAAACACCCAAAAATTTAATTAATACAACAATGTCTGGGTTATGTTGCTATGTCTTCTTGTCTTCTACTACGTGCAAATTCCTAACTGATTTGCTATTTTTGCTTAAGCATATGTGCCGTAACAGTTGACAAATTTTTAATCGATTTTGCTGTCATCTCTTCTATTATTAGATTATCTTAACCATTCATTCTCTTTGCGCCATTGTTATGAATATAATTTAGGGCTATTAGATATTACAGTTTATATGTTCCTGTCCATCTATTTTCACGTTACCCTTTTTTTTTACGTACATTTTAGTAAATAGACCGTCGACTCTTTTGGTTTATTTATGAATATGAAATGATTTTAGTAATACTGGTTCCAAATTTTATAAGTACCAATAAATTTAGTTATGAAAATTTTTTTTCTAAAATTATAAGTATTGATTAATTTTAATATTTAATAAAAAAGTTAGTTATATAATTGGTTATTATTGATTTTTTTGGTTCTTGCCATTGGATATGTGAATTAAACATTTAACTGTAATAACTCTTAGTTACTTTAATTTTTACTTTGATGTATATCAGTCAGTTTGATTGTCAATTTGATCCCTAATTACAAAGACTAAATTAATCAAATGTAGCTATCAAAATGAGAGACGGGTGATGTAATTTTAACAAACAAGTTGACTGATTATTGCTAATTTAAGCACTATTTTTTTCATTATTTTAAAAATTGAATTGACTATTTCGTATAATTTAGAGATTAATCTGATGTATTACTCAAAAGATTAAATTATGAGATGGTTGTTTGTGTTTCTTTTATTCAACAAATGAAAAAATTGACATGTTTTTATTAACAAAAACAAATGCTAGTATAGCTTATGAGATTTAAAATGTTTTTTATACGGAGAAACTAGTCCGAGGTTTAACTGTTTGAGTGATCCACCTATTGGGACTAATGGGGAAAAAACATATTGAGAACTAAAATTCATACATGCATGTACGATAGATATGAGTTTATAAAATTTTTAATTTTGATTTTTATAATTTATTAATGATATATTAAATAAAAAAATTATTAATAATATTATATTTTACTGAATAAAATTTTATAAAAATTCAATTAATATTACTTTGGATATTATAAATTTTAATATTAAAAATATTCTTTAAACTATATCAAAATGATCATTTTATTAGTTTAAAAATTACAATAATATTATTTCTTTTTAATATTCAATGAGGCTAAAAGTCTGAAAAAAAAAAAAGAGTTTAAACAGGTCTAAAGAAGTTAATTTCAAGAAATTTCAAACTTAAAAAAGGAATAAAGAATGAAGGAATCAAATCTAAAATACAACTATTAAGTATATCATGAGCCATTTGAGCCCAACAACAATCAGCACTCTTATTTGTTTTTCCTAAAAACATGGAGTAAACTTAAATTATTACCATATGTAACAATTTCCTCAAAAAAGTAAAAGTAAATGGAGAAAAACTAGTTAGAGCTATCTTGATCAATTAATATATAGCATGAGCAACTTCAGTAGAATCAACTTTAATGTAAATATTCTTAAAACTTTTTATATTAATTAGTAGTAATCCAAAGAGGATGGCCCAATATTTAACTATAATAAGCTGCCAAAAGTTTAATTTATGCAAAAATCTTAATATGAACTTGTACTTGCGCCACTAATCAAACTCACACAAGTAGTTGAGTACTCCTTTAGATGTATAGTGTAACATCTTTATCTTAAAAATTCGTACAATGTATAAATTATATTCTAATCAATTGAAATGATATATCTTTTTCCTTAGTTCTATGAATTTTTATAGCAACTTACTAAAAATATTAATAATTTGCAATATTGATGTAACACATTAATGAAAATTGAAAAAATAAAGAAATGTCATAACTATAATGTAGAAGTATTCATAAGAAATCTGTAGATACAGTACATATTTCAACTTTAACTATTACAAAATGTTTGTCAAAATGAATGAGATTTACAATAATATATACATAACTATAATATTTACAATCCATAAAAATATACAAGTACTAGAGTAGTCTCCCTCAAAACCAACTCCTGAAGATCAATCATATTCATCCATTCTATGTCAGCTCTCTATCTCAACTAAGTCTTCTAAATCTAGATCCTCGTCTGATCACAGGTAAAGATCGCCTGAATCAGATCTAACCTCTATGCCAGTGACGCACTCAAAAGTCCATCTAGACGGTCTCCCGATAGAGTCATGGTCGTGGTAGGTGAATAGGTATGTAAGAGCTGCTAGACTCCTAACAGTACCTCTATACATATACACATAGAGAGTCTAGTGTATCCTACTCCTAGGGAAGTCAAAAGAAATACTACAAGAGTAATTCATTTCTATCATGACAAAAATCCTAGGTTCATCTTCTACAAATACAGCAAATTTAAAATAATTTACTCTCTGATACTCATTAAATACATAATTTAACCTAAAGTGTACAGAACTATCTACTAGTTTCATTCTTCTCTGAGACTCCGTCATCCTGGGTTCTTGAAAGTTTTAGTAAGGATGAGCGTCTATTCTATCTCTTTATAAATATTCAGCATAAAAGTCATAATTCATACATCAATACAACACATTCAATTTTATGAATTCATATTCACAAACACATTTAAATCACACATAACAATCAACATTTTATCATCCATTTTTCCTTTCTCTTATTCCAACATGCACTCCCAGTGCAATGTGATCACAGATACTTATGTCTCCAACACTTCTTGAGGTCTTACTCAACTAGATATATAGTCGCTGATTAGTCCATGCACACGGATACTACATGTACAATAATCATGCCCCTTAGCAAAGGCATAGTCAGGAATTTAATCAGGAAACGAGTGTGAGGCCATGTGACGCATTTGCTCTTAGAAAGAGTGTGTACACATACGCAAATGTCGCTCACCACCCTATGTTTCCTCCATATTCTTATTGTCTCTAGACTCTATACCCCTAGTGTATCTCTGTAACTATTCATACTAGATTCAATCCATATTCGACTTTTAGAGTCATTCTTAGAGTTATCCTTTCTCACTCATCAGATCATGCTTAGTAAAGTATCTCCAGACTAATTTCATTCCAATCCATTTCACGCATACATTTATTAATACAATTTTAACCATAAACCTTCATATTCATATCATTTCCTCATATCATTTTACTTAGACATATTTCATAACCGCATACAAAAATACACAGTAGGTTCCATAGCATGTACTCATCATACAATGCAAGTAAACATATATCAACCATTCGGCCCAGACAAGCAATCAGTCTAAACAATCAGACAAATATATTTTCATTCATACTCCACACAATAGGTATCTCAATCATCTATTCTCATATCATATTCATATATTGCTCTATGAGTATATATAAATATTATACTATAACAATAAAATAGAGCTCTATTTACCTCACAGATGAGCTCACAAAGATATATGGAAAAGGATCAAGGTTCACGGATAGAAGTTCCCCCTGAGTATCAAGAGATATACATAAGGAACAAAAACAAGAAAATGATCGAAAAAACTCAAGTTTAATTTGAAGAAACTTAGGATCACTTAAATTCAATGTCCAAAAGTGATTATAAAGAAAAATCAGAATTTCTGAGGCTTTTATCTGAGTGAACGTTTTGACAAGTGCACCAAATCATTGAAGTTACAAAGATTATCGTCCATAGGGATAAGTGTTAAGTATCAAACCACAAGAATATTACTAGTTAGGTCACCAAAAATAGGGTATATATAATAGTACGAAATTAAACACAGTAGAATTATAAAACTGAAAGTAAAGGTGCTGGAATAACAATTAATAAATTGACAAAAGTAAAACGTAATCCAGAAAATAATTAACAGGACTGCAGAAGGTAAATAACTCAAGTAGAGAAAATGAGTTTTTACAAAGATTAATAAATGGGTTGAGTTTAGAATCCCTTATCCCTTTTTCCTTGCTTAAAATATACTTGTAACTCAAAATATAGCTAATCTAATGGTCAGGTTGTCTAAATTATCCAACTCCAATTCCTTGGTAATTGGTTCTAAAATGACTTTTAATTTTTTAATCTCTTAGGTAAACAAAAAACGTTCAGCATTAAGGATAAAACTCATATGACCACATTATCATAAATTTCTATTCCTAGATAATTCATAATAAGCATTTTAACCCCAGTCCAAAAAAGTCCACAACTTTCCAGCAATGAACTCCTTCTTATCAATCCCATTCAGGTAGAACAGTGAAGTATTAAGTACAGAATTAAAAAGTTAGATTAAAGCTTCTATCTTGAGTCACATACAATGCTTAGTTCATTGCAACGGGTAAAGGTATAAGTTCATCTTTACTTAACCCCAAGAGATTTAACAAAACATAATGGAAATGAAAAGAAACAAACTAAAATATATTGAAAAGATAAGAGTCATGTTCAGCAGATAAACTTACAGCAAATGAAAAATAAAAGAGTTATTGTTCTATTACAAAAATCAGAGAAGATGGAAAGGAAAATCCAAGTTCCCATGAGAATACTTCTAACAAAGATGTAAAGAAAATACCCTAACTCCCATATCCTACCTAAAACTGTAAAAAAAAAACCTAGAAAATCATGCTCCAGATGTTCTAAAAAAGGAGAGATAAAAGATGTCGCCTTTTCAGAATTTTTTCGCTTTTATATGCATCAGTCAGCATCATGTCCCCACAAATAAAAGTTCATGTCCCCACAAAGTGTGTTCTACAGCACTTAACTTTCATCCTTTAGCCCAATTGCCACTTTTTTTCTAATTTCCTTCAAAAATTCAATTGCCAACATTAGAATATAAATAATCTATACAAATTTTTCAGTACTTGCAATATTCCATTGAATTTTTCAATTAATTGCATTAACTTATAATTTAAATCTAATGAAATATGCCAAAAATCTCTAATTTCCTAGATGAGTTATAGACTTATCAGAAAGGGAGGGAGAGGAATCAGAGAAAACTTGAGAGAAATACATGAGTTTGAAATATAATAAATTTCTCATGCGAAAAATCTCTTAAGCTTGAGCGACGATATCTCGCTTGAGCAACGAGCATCTTGCCTGAGCAAGATATACAGACAATGGTCTCGCCCACTATTTTCTGATATGTTCGCTTGAGCAAGCTCCATCTCACCTAAGATATTGTTCCTATGATATTGTTCAGAGATGATGTCTAGAGAGTATGATATTGTTCCTGTGAGTCCTCGCATGGGCGAGGTAACAATTGGGCGACATTTATCTTATCTTGCTTGAGCGAGAATCATCTCGTCTGAATGAGATAGCTCTACAGCAAGATATTTATGCACACTCAATCTCGCCTGAGCGAGATCTCCTACACCAAAATTCCTCCAAACTTACATCTAATTACATTCTAATACTACTTAATATTAAATAACACATAATTACCAAAAAATAAGAAGAGAGTGTTACATATAGACAAAAACTATTTTTTTAATTTTAATATTTGAAAGTATATATATATATATATATATATATATATATATATATATATATAGGCAGGATCATTTTACACCGGTATAAGTTTAAAAATTCTTACACTCAATCTAAACTTTTCATTTAATTTATATCTAACGGGTTATAATTTATTGCTTCACTGGCCGTTAGATGAAAGATTCAGATTAAATATAAGAGTTTTTAAATTTACACCAGCATATATATATATATATATATTACGAATGGAATGTTATGCCTTTCGGTTTAAAAAATGCCCCTTCAAAGTTTCAGAAAATCATAAATAACATTTTCAATCCTTATTCAAAATTTGTCATTGTATATATTGATGATGTTCTTATTTTCTCTCATTCCATATATATATATATATATATATATATATATATATATAAAATGCCCCTTCAAAGTTTCAGAAAATCATAAATAACATTTTCAATCCTTATTCAAAATTTGTCATTGTATATATTGATGATGTTCTTATTTTCTCTCATTCCATATATATATATATATATATATATTATTTTTACTTACCCTCGTAAATTATTTGATTCATAACATGTGTTCAATGTTTATAATTATGTTTAATTTAAAATTAACAAATCTAATAATATTTTAAATAATTGAAGTATTATGTGAAAAAAAAGTGTTTTAAAAGTAAATAATATTTATTTTCTTTTCTGCTACTTATAGACTTAAAAGTTTTATAATATTTATTATTATCAAAATGAATAACTTTTTTATTAAGTTGAAGTATCTAATATTTGTTAACTCATTAAAATTGTCATTTTATTATTAATTATAAAAAAATTAAATAAATAAATTTCATTTGAATATTTTTATTTGGATTTATAAGAAAAATTTTATATCAAAGTAAAAAACTATTCAAAAGATATTATATTAATGTATGTTTTTATTTAATATATAGTATTAGAGCAAAATTTTCAAGACATAAAATATCTAAGTTTTGATGAATAAAAAACTCTTATATTAAATAAATTGCATGATATATCTAACAAATTTATTTAAATGTTTCAATAGTGTCAGTAAAATAATGTAAATATAATTCATCTAATCAAACAATCATATATCTGAAAAATGATATTATAATAGAACATCAAACCATATTATAATGTCTATTAAGATAAATTATTCAAATAAACATTCCATTCATACACAAAAAGATGCATGTACTAGATTGACTAAAAAAAAAGACTATTCAAGCACAAAGTTAAAAGTGCTAAATTTGAAGTTTTGAAAATCACAAAAACACTAATTTTAACAAGTTTAGTAACATATAATTCTTTACCTATTCTTGCACATTTTACAAATATGATCAAAAGCAAAAGACAAAAAAAACATGCATACATCGTAAATCTGTTGAGTCCAACAGACATTTGGTAGTGTCAATGTAAAGCTAAACATACTTTATTAATTAGAGACACTTTCATGCATAAAGTAAAAAAGAAGAGAAGCAACAAAAAGAAATATTATACTATCATTCAAAACTATTATTTCTTTGTATTTTTTTTTTTCTTTCTTGTATACAGAGGGTGGTTAGCTTGTAGAGGTTAAGTGAGAATACTAAGTATTTTTATTGACGAGGCAGTTTGTTAAAAATAGTTATTTAAGCTTAAGGAGACTTGAATAAAAATACTTAAATTAATTAAAATAAGAATATCAAGATAAATGTGAGACTACGCAAGAAAGAACAAGATAAAATATAAACATATAAAATGATATTAAAGTAAAACACTTATAAAAAAATACAATCACTTAATGTGATATAGACATATAAAAATAAAATAAAACTCACTAAATGCAAGAGTGAATTACATCATTTATCTCTATAAAAAGGTATAAAGGAAGGTGAAGGAAAAATTTATAGAAATTTATCTTAGAAACTTTCATGATAAATATCTCTAAAAATTTGATTTAATTTTTTATTGACCCGATGACATATCATTCATGTAATCAACCTATGAAATGAAACTTTTTTTGCTATTATAAATTTTTTAATACTCTTAGAACACCTGTTGTATTTACATACATATTTTTCCAACTACCATAGCGATGAGATAGACGGGCATATCCTTACCAATAACTTTTTAAAACATCTTGGAAAGTGAAATAAAGACTTGTGGTGCACTACTAATTTTACAGGAATAAGAAGCCTACGCTCAATGTGTGAAAGCCGCAAAATTACTTACTTATGTTGCTGCTCATTGAAGAGGGAGGAGCAATGACAGGGAAAAGACAGGCAATTATGTTTACACCACAAGATTGATATGTTGAATCCTGACACAACACCACAATAACGAACCATTTCTTGGAAACCAAATGGTAGTCTAAGTTCATAGCTTTATTACCAGAATTTAGAATCAAATTTGAATCCAAATCTCCAGGTACAGACACATCCACTGAATATCACCAGAAACTTTTCCAACATAAACTAGAAAAACACAATTAAAGTTCATAGCTTTATTAATAATATGAAAAGTATAATACGCTCAACTTCATATTTCAGTGGATCCAAATATAGTATTTGTGGTTCTCCCTATCAGTAGCACGGAGCCATATCTGTTGGTGGGAACGGGAACAAGTTCCTAAAGCTTTGCCGCTAACCCATTCTGAATTGGCTTCGAAGAACCGTTATCCTTAATGTCATTGTCTTTGGAATCTGCTTCACATGGATTAGGTGGGACATCTATTGCAGGAGAACTGTTGAAGAATCCATGAGGCTGCACGAAAGAAAGGAGTTTCATAGGTCAGAGAAATAAATGGAAAACCTCTAGATGCAATTAAATGCGTAAAACAAACAAAACAATAATACCTAATCACCCAAAAGGCAAAAAAAATGAGACAGCAAAAAAATGCATTTAATCATCCTAAGATTCATTTGATTGGAGATGTGGTCCACTGAATATTGACCAGAGCAACAATGCCAAAAATAATTATTGGTTTTCTAGTGCTGTTCAGAGCTCTTAGCACTGAAGCATTTATAATATTATGAAGTAAAAGCAGAAAAAAAAAAAAAAAAGCATGAACGATAAACCATCATAACAAATAAAACCTAAAATGATGGGAAAAAACAAACAACTCAAAAGACTTCTCAGAAAAAGTCGAAGCAAATCAACCAGTTACTGACCATGAGCATAAAACCAATGCGCTCTACAGGCATAACAGGCCAATCTTCCAACCGAGGAACGTGTGTGATTCCAAATACATACCTGAATATAATAGTTAGACTGGATAAGACACAATGAGAAAACACTTCTACGGTGAAACATTAGAGTGAATTCTAACAAGAAAATAAGATTGAAGAAATGTGTTTACTGTTCAAATAAAACAATATATAACACAGAATAGGCTAATGATTGCTGCAGTTACATACTTTAATATGCTACTTTTATTGACAAGCAGACATTACTAATTTAGCATTACAGCTTTGGTAAAACATGAAATATAAATCCTGAAGCATTTTTCATGGAATTCAAGTACATTTGTAGAAGAGGGGGGATTACCAAAGAACTATGTTAGTTTCTTCCAAAGATCGGTTCTGCTTAACCCACGTTGCTAGTCCTTCACCAACACGTGGATTTTGATTAGGAAATTCTCCTCCAGGAAACTTCTCATCACGTGAATATGTTGTTACCCAAATATTATGCTTCAAGAAAGCAGCTCTTCTTAAAAACTTGGCCTCAGAGCCTGCCAATGGTAAGCAATTTGAACCAGGTACGAGCTTGTAGCCTGTCAACTGTCCAGTTCTATTGCACGTTCTTGTGTTCCTTACCTGAAGGATTATTAAAACAGTAACAGGTCTCAATCAAAGATTTAACTTAAAATGTCAAAAACTAATAGGATCACGGTTTAATATAATGCATAAATCCTTAGTCTTCCATGTTAAAAGCAAAGATCAAAACAAGATACCAGCCCAAACTATTTTCCTGCTGATAAAAAGTAAGTACAAAACTTTCAGGACTAGGTATGATAGACCCCTATCTGGAACTTCTAACAGTATGTGCTTGCTTCTATAAGAAGGCAATCAAAACTTTTCTAAGTTTAATGAACATTTATCATATATGATTAATTATTTAAGTCATTTGTAACAACAATTCTCACTATTGCAAATATGTATGCAGCAGTTTGACAAAATATGACATTATCAATACCAATAATCAGAAATTGGCAATAAAACCCAGGGGAGACTTACAATCCAATGTCGAGCAGTCAAAGAATTACAATCACGCATGGCTTCCAGTTCAGATCTGAGCAAAGTCTCTTCAGCATAGAATGCATTATTGTGAACATTATTCTCCCCGGGTTCCTCAACTTTCATATTGACTTCCACAACCTGTCAAACATCTTTAGAGAGTAAGAATGTGCACTTAGATAAGTATTACAATTCTTATGTCAGGGCACAAAGAGAATTCTGTTCACAAGTAAAATTGAAAACAAAACATGAAAGTATCCAACCCTCTTATTTCAGTGGTAACATGGGCTTCGGTATAGCCAAGGCAGATTTCGACCAGAGATTTCAACAATGTAATAGCATATAGTCCTGTTTATGCAGGAAGAGTAGTAAACAGAATACAAGAGCCACATGGAGTTATTAATAATAGTGATTGTCTGGTGAATAATTGATAGTGTTAGTGGGGGGCTGGAATGAATAGGTAAGAGGCAGAGATTGTAACTGTCCAGAAGACAGTAAATTATCATCAAGGGGGAACTTGCATAAATAGAAAAGGAAGGAGAGTTAATGAGGTACTTCAGATTTGGGAATTGGAAAATTACATGAGTGGGAGAGTCCAGGTCTCTCAATACCTGGGAGGGTTACTGATAAAGAAAATTCTTTCTCTTTCCATCTTGAGTTCATATCATTGGTCTGACCTCCCAGATGCAAAAGGAGAGCAGTTTATGAGTTTTCATGAGGAGGAACCAGTTATGCCACGCAAAAATAAGATAGATGTGAATTTGCAAGTTGATGTTCTTGAGAACCGTATGGGTTCTATGGAAGCCCATATGGAGACGATAGAGGGTTCGTTGAATTCCATTCTAGCTCAATTGGGAAGATTGACCGATCAAATCCCTAATTTGGGTAATGGAGTGGAATTTTGATAGGCCACTGAAAAGGTAGAGTTGCCAGCGTTGGATGGTGTCGATCCCATGGGATAGATCACGAGCGAAAATTTATTTTGACGTATAGGGAACTTCAGCAGATGTCATGTTGAAGCTTGCAAGGTTGAGCATGGAGAGAAGAACCATTGATTGTTTCCAATATTGGTTAGATTCAAAGGAGTTGCCTTCTTGGGATTCTTTCAAGAAGACAGTATTAGCACATTGCTATGGAGGCAGAAGATTGGAGGATCCCTTTGAAGAACAAGCAGGTTTTGTGGATACAGATCACAAGGAGTATCAATTTCATTCCAGAATCACAGCTTGAATTGCCCGAATCGCTGCTGAATCGATATTCCCGTGCATGGCGCACGATTCTTGGAATTTGGACCTTTTGAATATATTTAGGGTCTAGAACAAAAAATAGTGAGTTGCTATTGGTTACTATTATTTTTTGAAATTTTTTAAAGGTATATATGACTGATATATGCAGTCACAACCCTTTTCTTGTGTTGTTATGGCTGATTTGAAGATATATATGACTAATTTATTTAGTCACAGTCCTTTTTTTGTGTTAGTGACTGATTTGAAGGTATATGAATGATTTATGCAATCACAACCTTTTTTTGTGTTATTGTGGCTAATGTGAATTAAATTTGTGTACTATATTTCATTTTACTAGTTATACAATGAAATATTTGACTATAAAATGTTAATATATGGATGAGTATAATTTTTTTTTATGTTAAAATATGTTTTATTATACTTTTAGCATTTGATCATAAATCTTACGATTCAATTTACAATTGAGAAAATAGGTCTTCTGATTCACAATTCAAATCTTGATTTAACTACCATTGTATGGACACATTTCCCTAGAGACCATTTTGAGGCCATGTGGTTGGTGCGCTGTGTTGAAGCGGAGCTAACAGGGGTTGTTGAGGCTCTTGTAGGTCGAGATCGCATGTGCAACAATTCAGGGACAATGAGAGGATTTAAGGGGACATTTTTCAGAAGGGGAATGGACTTCAACAGAACGCATCATATTCAAAAGTTACTTCTGGTGGTCAAAAGTTATTTCTGCTCGTAGCAGGGTGTCGTCAACAGCTAACAAGGAGTCATTTTCTTCAATGGGATTTTTGGCTCCAAACACCAAAAAAATTGATGGAATTATGGGCAAAGACAAGTGGTTTCAACATTTGTCAAACCAGAAAGTGCTAGATCAAACGGCTAAGATACTTTGTTTCAGGTGTGGGGAGAAGTTTCACCCCCTTCACTGTTGTGCTGATCGTCAATAGCATCAATTACAATTGGTAGTTGTTGGGTTTAGGGTTTAGGGAGAAATTGGAGGTGAAAGATGATGAAGAGGAAAAAGAACACTTGGATTGCAAATCTATGGAGTTGTTAGGTATGTTTGGGAGTTTTCCTTCCTCAATTTCAACTATGAGGTTGGAAGGGAAGCTACATGGAGTTCCAATGGTGTTGCTGGTTAATAGTGGAGCAAACCACAATTTCATTTTTTCTAAGGTCATGAAAGCTGTGGAGAATTGTCGTTAAGGAGGATACGGGTCTAAGAGTAAGACTAGGAGATTGGCAAAAGGTGAAAATCAAAGAAAAATGCAGGAACCTTCAGCTTAATCTTGGGGTGATGAAGGTTAAGGTAAACACTTTTGTGTTGGATTTGGGGGGACTAGACATCATTCTGGGAGTGGCTTGGTTGCAGACCTTAGGAAAAGTAATGGTTGATTGGAAAGAAATGACTATGACCCTTAAGAAGAAGGGAGTAGTAGTAGAGCTGCAAGGGGTACGAAGGAAGGTTGGAGTTGGTACAAGGAATGGAATCTTATATTTTGCTACTTTTAATGAGCTTCTAATGGGAAAATCTTGCGAGGTTAATAGAATACAGTGGCAAAAAGGTCTTGGAAAAATCTTACAAATGGCTAGACGGAAGTTCTTAATAGGTGCTTAAAAACTTATTTGAGTTGCTTTGCTTCAAAGTAGCCAAAAGCGTGGTCTTCTTGGCTTCCTTGTGCTGAGTGGTGGTATTAACACATCTTTTCATAACTCTGCAAGAGTTACCCCTTTTGAGATTGTCTATGGGAGATCTACTGTAATTTGTTTTTTGCCAAGAGAAACCAAAGTTGAAGCAATGGCTAGAGACTTAGAAGACAGAGATGAGACTCTACAACAACTCAATTACAACCTCATCAGGGCCAGCAACAGATGAAGAAATTTGTTGACAAGAGAAGATGTGCAATTTTGTTTCAAGTTGATGATTTGGTATTTCTGAAATTAAGACTTCATAAGGAAACAATTGGTTGTGAGGCACATCTATCCAAAACTAGCTGTTAGCTAGGTATTTCAGGCCTTTTCTAGTCAAGGAAAGGTTGGGTGAAGTTGCCTGGTTGGACCTTCCTCCTACTTCTCAAGTTCATCCTATGTTCCACATGTCTCAACTTAAGCAAGTTGTGGGACAATATGTTTCATCTCCTTATTTACCCGAGGGACTATAGGTCGAAATGGATGACATTGTTGAACCAGAATAATCTCTTGCTAGCAGAGAAATTATGAAGAATGGTGAGAGAATTAAACAATGGCTAATCAAGTGGAAGCACCATGTTGCTGAAGATACAACATCTATGTTGTTGCAGAGGATGGAATTAAATGAAATTTTGTTTTTTGAAGTATCCAGGATCCCTTAGTTGTAGGTCCAAGTCCAAGTGTTTCAATTACCAAGCCTAGTAATTGAGTGTTGGTTTACTATAGAAAGAGGAAGAATAAGGGTCCCATTGGAATATAGGACCAGTTGTTAGTTTTCTAAAGATCGACGCCTAACATGTGATATAAATAATGGTTAGAAGAGGGGAGATGGGTATATGTAGATTGTTCATTTGTTTTTGGGGCAGTGAGTCTTCTATGAGGAGACTAGCTCCGGACACCATTGAGCATGTACAAAACAATTTTTCTTCAAATGAAGAAAATTCTTTCTTGTTCTGTCTTGAGTTCCTATCGGTTACTTTCTGTTACGTCTGTATTCATCATCTTTAACTCAGTTCATCATATATCCATTGGATATAGAGCTAGAGTCTGAGGTTTTGTCTTGAATATTTTTCCAGTTTTCTTTTTTCCTATCATTTCTGAACCAGTTCTATCCAGTCACAAATTTGTAATTTCTTGGAAAAAGAAAACATAATAAAAATTAGGTAATTTTGATAAAATCTCCAAGGAAAATCAGTACACTTAATTCCAAATTTTGTGTATGAGTTCACTGTAAAAATTATAATCAAGAATTCATTAAGGGTGAGACGATATGGTGACCAGTAAAATATGCATCAAAGATGTCAAAATATTTGTGCAGGAGGAAAATTCACTGCTGCCAGGACTGTTACAATCACTGCTTTATATGATTCCTCCACAACTACACTAGTACAAATGCATGCCACAGAAATTATTCTATTATATAATAAATTATTATTAATAGAAACAGAAACTGATGTAGCATGACCTAGTAAGCTAAAATTTAGTAATTCAATTCATATTACCTGATTCAAAGCTTCACCAGGTTTAGAATCAACAGACATGTCCATGCGAGCAACGAAGAAGTGTTGATGAACTGGTGCATATAGACCAGGTGCAATCATGGTTCCATACTTTCGAAACTCTCCAGGCAGCAAGGCTCCTAGGCTGAGAATTCCAGTTAGCTTGACTTCGGCTTCAATCTTTCCATCCTGAGAAAACACATGCCAATGTTTTCAACTGATTTAAATATCATACAGAAAATAAAGAAAAGGACAATACACAAGCAGTTCATGAAAAACCAAACCAAAAATAAAAAATTTATCCACTACTGAAAGTGCCTTCAAGAAAAAATTACAAGTTAACTAGATGTGTAAAGAGATGCAAAGTCTCATAATAATTCAAAGGATGATCAGAGACTGAATATTTGTGTATTTTGCAATAACTAAAGTCAGTTTGATTTAGATTGATTTAAAATGTCATTGGTATAAGTATATTTATTTCTTGAAAGGATGTGATACCCTATACTTGCCTGATAAAAGTGCCAAAAAAATCCATACTCATAGTTAGCCACAGTACATATGAACGAAACTGAAAGTCTTCTAGATCTTCGGACTTCTGCTAGACCAGTTCTCCAGTCTTGATGCTTCCAGAGAATTCCATGATCCTCTTCATGCAAACAAACACAATTTTCAATTGTTTCCACTCCACCAGTGAAATTTGTGAAGTGAGCATCAAAATACTTGATGTAGCCCAAACAATCACATCCCTGTAACAACAAACATTGACCTTAGACAAATAGGAAAGTAATCCAAAAGAATTAAGATGTCAAATAATATGCATAAAAGAGGACAAATATGCAAAATTCTAAAACCTTCTTGAGAGAATGTGCATTTTTTCCCAAGCCATCTTCCCCAGCATCAAAAGCATTTTTTCTGTAATGTGGGTCGTTTGGATCTCCATAGGGTACAACCATCTCCACAAAACTCAGTCTATGAGCAACAGGCCTTCTTCCACGACTGCCATCAACATATGCAACAGAATATATAACCAAACCCTCTTTGGGTGTGAATCCAACACGAAAATTCCACTGTTAACATAGAAAGATCAAAAGGACTAGTTATTTATAAAGTTGCAAAATTTTACAATGAATCTAGTCTTTTGACATGTCCAATGACAAACCAATTAAAAAGTAATTTAACACCTACCTTCTGCCATTCAACATAATAACCATTGACACGGAAGCTTGGACCATCAGGCTGAAGAATTTGCAAGGGTTTTACATCACTTCTATCAGAGCCACCTCTGGTTTCACCAGGGGTATAGTTCCTCAAGGGATCAACTGGAGGAAGAGGAACAAGTTTACGGTCTTCAAACTCTATCACCACCATGTTTTGCATGTCAACAAGAACATAGATGCCCTCAACAGGGCGAGAATAGCCATTTTCCATAGGACAGTCACTTTCAGATCGACAAAATATGAGTGGTTTAGCAAGTCTTCTCCCAGGAGCATCTGCTTCACTGTAATAACCAACACACCTGCAAGCAGAGATATGAAGAACAGAATCTCAATAGAGAAAATGCAAACAAAAAGAATAGCAATATTTCCAGACAAGTGGTCTATCTAAAATGGACATCCAACTAAGATTACCAGGGATCAACCATTACAAGGTCCATGTCTTCAATACCCCTTTTCTTCATAGCCTCTATAAATGGGGGAAAACTTTTAACAATAGCCTCACATTCTGCATACTCCACAGCATCCTGAAGACAGAAGAAATATTATGGAAATTTAGAATTGTACTGTGTTTGAACTGTTGCAGCTTATCAAAGGTGGAAATGTTAATGTGCATATATTAATCACTTAACAGTTTTTTAAAGCTCTACACTTTTCATCATCTTTCATAGAAAAACTTGGGGCATCCAATTTCAGATTTTACCAATCTTCCAAATCAACCATTATTCTTCCCCCCCAAAAGGAGGGGATATGCAGATTTCTGCATTCATTATTTAAAATTGAAAAAAAAAAATACTAAAATATATAAGCTTGTATGGCAGACATACATTGACCAAACTTTGGATCAACTTCTTTCTTTAACAGATCAATATAACAATCGAAAAGAAAAATCTGTGACAATAGGGAAGAAGGAATGCTAAAAATATATCTCACTTGAATTTCAATATTTGAATCCGATTTGTTATTAAATTGCCTTATCTGAAACTACCAAAGTCTCATTTATAAACATTAGGAAAAGTAAATAATCTATCCAGAGAGACTGTTTCCATTTATACAGCATATACTGCTATTGCTTCTCAAACTTTCTGTATAATTTTTTTTTTAGGCAAAACCAATTGAAGACATCAAGGAGTAAAATTAAGTTAAAAATACAACAGTAGCTCAAGATAGTTAAGAAGGAAATCAGAAGTTGCAAGACAAAGACCAGCATACCATTGGAGGCTGAACATCAGGAACAACATGTGATGAAATTACTTTTCCTCGATGATGACCACCTCGAGTTACCGCATGTACTTGTGACAGTTCAACAATCCATACACTAGTCTCATTGGATTTCTTATTGTAAACAACAAGCCTAGCACATCTTGGCGGGAGTTTAGTGGGAATTACAGGACCACCTTTAGTTCTAGGAAGCAACGATGGTTGGAAAGGAGGAAAGAAATATGCATCAGCCAGCGCAACAACATTTTTATCTGGTTCCAGCAAAACTACTTCAATGAACCGCATACTATCCCTAAGCTGTAATAAGATATAATAAAATTGGGGAGGAGGAGAGACATCATAAGTAATCATCACTACTTCAACTCAAATTTCACTGTCAAAATTCTAATAATATCAGAACTATCCAAACATTCAAATGTAACCACTTAAACAAACAACTCAATAGTGTAGCCAACAACCTCAGGAGTAGCTCCAGCAGCCCTCACAGTTGCCACTGCCACAGAGATTTCAGCAGCAGATAAAGGGTCCAAAGGATGGCTGGACTGCGCCCTTGGCATTGGAGTGACTCCTGCAAAACATTACATCCAATATAACATAAGCAAACGCAGTTACCCAATACAAAAAAAAAAAAAGCGAAACCAAGCATAACCTTCATTCAAGAACTGGCGAAAAAGCTCAAAAATAAATAAAAAACCTAAAAAGAATTTCCCAGTGCCAGCGGTCTAATTTTCAATTACATATTACAAAAACCAACACTACCATGTTCTGACTCAAATCAACATCTTGAAAAGCCAATTCAAACAGCAATAACGAAAAACAAAGCTTTTCTCTTGTATTTTATTTTAAAAACATTAACAACTAATTGAGCTACACAAGCGAAATGGAAGAAAACAACAGAGAGGTTTAGTGTATAGTCAATAAATCGTGCATGAAAATTAGTATCACGAGTACAATAGCATCAAGACCAATACTTCTACGAGCCTAAGCATACGTAAATAGATAGCTACATGCAAGAATACAAACACAGTTTCATTTTAATTAATTTATTTTAATGGTGAAATTGAAGATAGTAATTAGACGTAACGTAAGAAAGAGGGTACCCTTAGGAAGAGGAGCATTGGTGGAAGGTTGAGGAAGCGAATCGACGGTGCGAACCTTGTTGGTGTTGGACCACTCTTGCGGTGGAGCGGCTACGCGGGGAATGGGGGAACAGCAAGAAGAAGAAGATGGTGATGGTGGCGTCGCCTTTTGCGAAGCTGAGGCCATTGCAAAGGGTTCGCTATCTCAGCGATTCCGACACCACAATAGGTCCCAACGCAGTACACTGACATACAGCAATTCACCCTCTTCTTCTCTTCTTCTTCCACTGCGCCACGTGATCTCAAACTATGCTACGCTAAAAAAGAGGAGTGAATAGGAAGCAGAGCCAGCAAGAGCGAGCAAGCTGTGATTAATAGAAGAAAGAGGAGGAGGAACGCTTCTTATATAAACAGGTAGATCAAGCCACGTGTTTCTTGGTTTTAAGCCTCTCCTCCATCAATATATAATTGTGTTCTTCTGCTGCGATATTACTTTTTGCACTTCTTTCTTCATATTTTCTAAAAAAAAAATTATTAATTCTCATGTTTATATTTATATTAAATACTCGAATAAAATTTTTGATGATCATACTTGACTCCTTAAGAAAAAAATATTTATAGTTTAAATAAAAAATAAACAAAATTTAAAATACATACTATTATCATTCCACTTAAATAAATTTGATTTTAATAGAAGATACATGTAGTTTAGATAAAAATAATAATAAGCTTTTAGAATTAATTTAGAATAAAAATTTTACACTTTTAGAATTAATTTTTAAAAGTGTAGATTCTTAATTTTAAAAACTTATTTTTAGAAATTATGAATAAATTTGAAAATCATTTTTCTGAAGTTAAAAAACTTAATTTAAAAAATTAATTTTAAAAATATAAAATTTTAATTTTAAAGATTTATTTTTAAAAAAATTATTTCTGAAAATTTAATAATTCTAGAATATGAAAACTTAATTTTGAAAACTTATTTGTAAGAAAAATCCTAATTCTGTAAACTATTTCTTTTCCAAAGATGCAGTTGAGGTTAATGGAGCTTAACAAATATCCTATTTTTATAATAAAATATTTTTTTTAATAATACATTTAAAATAATAAATATACTTAAAAATAACAATGGTTGAAATATGCTAAAAAAATGTAATGACAAAAGTTAAAGCAGTAGAAAAAATAAAGTATATCATAAAAATGAAGAGTGAAGTTATAAAAGAAAAAAATTATTCAACAAAAATAAACAAAATTAGTGAATTAAATATTGTTAAGGCCATTTTAAAATTACAAAAAAAATTATTAGTTTAAAAAAAAAAGAGGAAAAGTAACTCCTTGTTCTTTTTCAGAGTTCTATTGTGGCCTAATTGAAAAAAAGTTTTAGACAAGCTCGAGAAAATAAAAGGTAACATAAATAAATTTTTTTATGAATGAAAATTAATTTATGTATCTTAAATTTTGGATAAGTTAATGAGAAATTTAAAAAATAGAACATTATAAATTAAAATTAACTTATATGAAAGGATAACTAGGCCTGTATTTCTTTTAAGAAATTATTTTCATTAATTTAAGAAATTAATAATAATAATTTTATTAAATATAAATATTAAATTAAAATTGTTGTTATTACATTTAAATTATAAATAGTATAATCAATAATTGTTTTCAGCAATATCACCAACATTTAAAGAACTACATATAAATTTTATCCAATTTTTATCCAATCAGTCTAACAACTTGTGTACAAGTATTTTATTTTATAATAAATGTATATAATTTAATAATTAAATAATAAAATTTATATTTTTGTAAATAATTACATATAATAAAAAATTTTCAAATAATAAATTTTAAAAAAATATTTTGACTTAACTCTTAAATAATTTTAAAATAATTTTATCATGTGTATATAATTTTTTAATTAAATATCAGCAATCAATATATATTAATAAACATAAATTTAAAAAATTATTTTTATAATTTTTACATAGAATATAAAAATTTATATAAAATAACAAAAAAAATCAAATAACAACTTCAATTTTCAAAAATTAGATTAAAATTGTATAAAAAAAATATAGTAAAAAGAGATAATATAATCCAAACATTAATTTAGTTAATTTTAATTTTAATATATACATGTAATGAAATATGAATGAGAGTAATTTCACTAGTCTCTTACTTTTTAATAGTATACTCTCATTTATAATATAAAAATTGATTAAAAAGTATACACATTTATTATTTTAAAAATATAAAAATATTTAATTATTTTTCAATTAGTAATTAAGAGAATTTATATAAATATAAAGTAAAAGAATTTAAAATTATTTATTTTTAATTTTTTATATATATATCTAAAGACCCAAAATAAAAATTTGTATAGTAATTTTTTAGTAAATATTATGAAATACCACACAATATAATATATTAATAATATTAAATATTATAATTTTAAAAATAAATTATTAACTTGTTAGTGTCATTGGACACATTTTAATTCATTTTTTTATAATTTATTAACTTTAATTTAAGAGCTAATGATAAGCGTCTATATATAATAGTAAGCCCTTGTTAAAAAGATATTGTTATTATATTATTATCTAATAGATTTTTTTACTAAAAAATTATTATTTTAGTTTCTTAAATTCATCGTTAAAAATGGAAGTTAATCTTGTCTTTGTAGTTTCAAAGGTATGTGATTGAGAAAATGAATTTTTAGCACTAAAAAGAGATATTTTTAGACATATTTTTATATTTTATGATATATTTTAAAGATGCATGTATGTTAAAAAAATTGTATATAATATTAATATTAATTGTTTAAATAATGCAACTTGTGTAATTGTTTTCTTCCGTTTTTTATTTTGGGACACTAGTGATGTCGCAAGTTACAACTTGTTTTACACTTCATTTTTTCAATTAAAAAAAAGAATAAAAGTATACAATTAAATTAGTGATACAATATAAGAATATCATTGAAAGTATCTTACATTAACATTATATTATAATATATTGTTAAAAATTATGTTGCAATGACATAGGAGGTAATTATATGTGTTTTATCATGATTAAATAGTTAGAAGAAGTATGCTTTAAAATTTTTAAAATTCATGAAAAATAATAAAAACAAAATTCAAAATAAGAATAATTTTTTAATGAAAAATATGAAGATAATTTATTTATTTATTTTCATCATTATGAGTAATAATTTCGGAGTTTTACGGTGGTGGCATTGTAGAAAGAGGATAAAGATGAAAGAAAAGGGTGAGGTAAGAGAGAGAGAAAAAAAGGAGTTGGTGGACAGCGGCTTATCAAATGGGTCCAATGCGATAAGTAGTGGGGGGTTTGATAGGACGATCTGCTTTTTCTTGTGTTCATTTTCATAAAGTCCAAACAGGTAATAACCAATTTTGACATGACAAGCTACCCTAGCTTCATGCCATGTTCAGGAGACCAAAGGAGAATATGGAAACCTATAATACGTTTCTTTTGTATCTATTAACATTAATATATCAATTTGGTCTATTCAAATCTAGATCTATTCATCCAATCCATATATAATTCATTTTTATGACTCTTTATTATATCACAAATTTTGTCTTCTCCTGCTTTGTTATTTAATGACACGGGAATATTCTGATTCCATGCTAGTGTGGTAATACTTCATGTCTCGCTAATATTAGCATTTTACTGTTTTTTAAATTCAATTTCTAATAAGTATAACTAAATTATGGAAAATCTAATAAAATTAATATAGATGTTATTATATCTTCAATTTTATAAAATTGTTTATATTTATAGCATTTAAGATAGTTTTATTTTACTGTTTGAATTTTTTTTAAACTTAAGTATAACTATATTTATTTTAAATATAATTCTTATAAACTTGTAACTATTCGGTCCTCACCTCCATCTGAAACAGTATATTAAATTCAAATTATACTCAAAAGGAATATTATTTTGATTTTTAGACTCTTCAAACCATAATTAAAAGGTCAACGAGAAATCCTCCACCGATTATTGAATATTTACGACGAAATCATCTTGATTCTTTTAAAATAAAGCCCATGCATAACGTTACCTTTTTTTTAATAAAATGTATGTTAACTTTTATATACTGTTTATTAATTAAAATTATAATTTAATACAATATTTTAATTTAATGTTATTATAAATTATTCAAGTAAAATTTTAATCTTAATAAAAAAATATTTTTTTATTTCAGTTTTCAGCGTTTAACACACCTACGAAAAAAAGGAAAATGTTCTTCTTCATTATTAATTTTCCGCATAATAATTAACTTTGATACTAATCAGTATCAATGTGAATTACCTTTTTTTTCTCTCGAATCTTAATTCTAAGGTTCTCTTTGTTCCGTCGTTTTAAAAGCAAAATTTTGTTTTCAGACAAATTAATAACATCTTAATCTGTCTTACCGTCCACAACAACAACAAAATCATTACGGCGATAATTTCTACAAAAACGAAAAATAATTACTTCAATTCAAACCCCATTTTAAAGGCTTGAAACCCTAAACTAATTATGAAATAAGTTGAGTGAGAATGACTTTTTTACGATTCCATCCAAAGATAAAAATATTTTAAATTCATTGAATTAATTTACTTTACTTAGTAATAATTATTTTTAAATGTTGAATGCTAAATAAACTTATAATTATCTATAAATGTTAAGTTATTTTACTTTCATTTTCATATTCTACTATGTTTTATGTGTTTCGTTAAGAAAGTTATAATAATCCAACTTTTACAGAAAATTAAAATTTAGGTAAAATTTTACACCTTATGTAATAAAATAATTTTATTTAACTTTTTATCTTTTAATGTATTTATAAATAATAGTAAAATATATAATTATATGATTAACTATGTAAGAAACCAAATTAAACAAATATAAGTTAACTGTTTTATAATTAAAACTTGTTAAAATAAGATTGAAACATTACAAAAATATAAATAAGTTAAAATCATAATTACCTATGTAATATTAATGATTATTTTTATTTTTAAATTTCTGATCAATATATGTATAGTAAAATATATTTTCATGATTTAAAAAAATAATATTCATTTAATTGATATTTTCCTTGCAAATTTAGAAAAAATAAAAATAACTTTTAAAAGTCAAAAGTATAGGTTTGCCCGTATTTAATGAAATATACTATATAGGTTTGCAAATTTGAATGTGGTCTATTTTCTGGTGGCAGATACCATTTTCGAGATATAAATGGTTTCTTTTGACTGTAGAATTGCTCAACCACACAGTATTTTACCTTCAATTCTCTTTTGGATGTGTGAATGAGGCCAAGGAAGAACCGAGGAAACTGTGGATTATAAACTTTCGTAGCCCATGATGAACAAACCATAATCGGAGTTTGTTTACTTAACTTTTTATTTGTAATACAATGTTTAGTTCGACAATAACAATCTTATTTTCTTTTCAAGCTTTGACGGAAGCTTAACGTGTTAAATTTCTAGATGTCCCTCATGCTTGGATGGTTATCAATTTTTCTATCTTAATTTGAATTTTATATAATGCATTTTCATTCGTTGCATAGTTAATAATAAAAAAATTTACTCAAAAATCATTACGTATTTCATATAGAAGATGAAACTACAAAAAAATATTCTGATACATAAATTATAAGTTGAATATTTAAGTCATAAAAATAATAAAAATATTATATTTTATAAATTAAAATTTGCAAAGAAAAATATGTTTAAATTTATTTTATAATTTTAATTATAGTATTTTTATTAGGAGGGACACGCATGTCAACAGGAATAGAGCACGTGAAACTTGCAATCGCCATCAGTATGAGTATGAGTAATTATGTATTACGTTACGTGGTGGGGCATTTGAGGAGGAGGAACCGACCAAGTGGCCGGTACGGACATTTTTTTTGGGAAATAATCATTTTTTAAAGTTAAAAAATGATAATTATTTTCAAAATAAGGTGAAAGTCTTGCAGAGATATCCATTGCAGTAAATTCAAGAACAATTGCAACCGTTTAATCAAAGCTGAGTCACAGGGTAGGCTTAAAGGTCTTCCACTGTTCCCGGCAGACAGGGTGTATAAGAAATAAAAAATAAATAAAATTGATGAGTCAGTGGTTAACAGTCAATCCCACTTAAAATTAATACAAAAATTATTAAAAATTTATAAAAATATTTATATATTAATAAAAATTAATATTTAATTAATAAATAACTTTAAAAAAGTCTATTTTGCATAACTTGCATTTTGATGAGTTAAAATAAAATAAGTTAAGTAAATAAACAACATAAAATATTTAATTTAATCTATTATTTTTAGTGAGTTAGATGAATCATCTCATCAATCTCAATTAACTTTGGTATTTTTAATGGATTAGATGAATCAACTCATCAAACTCAGTTAATTTTAATACTCTTATATGTCGATTTAATTTTAATTTAAAATTAGAAAAAACTTTAATTTTAATTTACTTAGTTTAATTTGATATAATATTTAATTTGTTTTAATAATTATAATAAAATTGAGTTAATTCAGTTCAAATTATCAAGTTAAAATTTAAAAAATATATATAATTTTATTAAATAAGTCCAATACAAACTAAGGACAAGTTGTAATATGACAAATAGTTACCTACAAAAAAAACGTACACTTCAACACTCTCCAATTAATATTAACAAAGAAATATTAATATTAGTATCCAGGTGATGCACAACTGGATCCGGATCCTCTGCAGTCTTGGTGGGAACTGCAGGGTACAGTGCATTTTTGCTTAAGCTAATATTTTCGCTTAAGCGAAAATTTAAGACCATTCGCTTAAGCGAGAGTGAAGGCTTAAGTGAATGGAAGTTAGAGAGCGGTTCATTGATAACCGCTCTCCAAGAAAGACTTTAGAGAGCGGTTAATGGAGAACCGCTCTCCAACTAGGGCTTAAACATGATTTGTGTCTCGCTTAAGCCCCTAAATTTGCTTAAGCTATTTTCATTTAGCTTAAGCGCGCTACGAAGCGAAATATATTAAACCTAAGCGAAAATGGACCAGAGAGGGATGCATTTGAATCAAAATTTCGCTTGAGCAGATTGTAAATCGCTTAAGCTATTATTGAATCGCTTAAGTCTTGACCAGCGATTTTAATTGAAATTAAGCAAATTTGAGGCAGAGAGCTATTATTTCAGGCATGCGAAATGGCTTAAGCGAAACTGAATTGGCTTAAGCGAATTGTGGAAGGGCTTGAGCCCGGATGTGAATATGTGAGCGAATATGAAAACCGCTTAAGCAAATATGGGAGCTTAAGCGAATATATCAGAAGTTTAAAAAATTATGCAGAAACAGCAGCATGCAAAACAATGGCTTAAGCGAATATTAATTGGCTTAAGCGAATGATAGCAGGGCTTGAGCCCAGATTTGAATTTGTGAGCGAATATTAATACCGCTTAAGCGAATACATGAGCTTAAGCGAAAATATCAGAATTTAAAAAAATTATGCAGAAACAGCAACATGCAAAAAAATGGCTTAAGCTAATATTAATTGGATTAAGCGAATGGTAGCAGGGCTTGAGCCAAAAATTTATTTTCCCAGTGTATCAAAATTAGCTTAAGCAATGCCATGGGCTTAAGCGAATCAAAAAGAAAATCCTAACATTATGCAGAAACAGACAGCATGCAAGAGGGCTAAATAGACTGTATTACATCTGTTCTTCAACATACATCTTCCACCAGAAACAGTTTATAATGACTTTGGCACGATTGTGAATAAATATTAAAATCCATCAATGAAAAAGTATAGAATTCACCATTGGGAAAGTAAAGAGAAAATATATTACATAACAGAAAATATTTAGTCATTGATATCTATTACAATAAAATCCTAATTCTAATCATGGGTCTCCTATATTGTCCTCTTCTTGCATTGGTTGTGGCCCATCTCCCTCATCATGTCTCCCTTCTTCCTCTAAGTTTTGATGTTGTTGTACATCTCTCTCTTGATGATCGTCAATGTCCTTATTGGCTCCTTCATCCAGATGTGATATATGATCTTATGGAGTTTGTTGTTGAGCTGGAAAGATAGGGTTGTCTCCAGGCCATGATACAGTCGCTGCAAAAAGCTCTGGTGTTGGCCATGGAAAAGCAAATGGCTCACCATGATGTTGATGTAGAGTGAACCTGTGGAAAGAGAAAATCAGGCATAGTTGCATAATTGATTACATATATTAAAATATTAAATAAGAAAAGGGCTAACTTGTAGAACGACTCATTTAACTGAGTGTAAGCGCGATTAGTTGCTGCCAATTGTTACTCTATGTGGGTTAGATGGCATAGGACACTTGAATCTATTTGTGGCATGTCAGGCATGAATGGTTGTGTTGGCTGTGATGTAAGTGGTACAGATGAGGAGGGTTGAGAGGAAGGTCCTGCAGGCTGTTCCAATTGATTGGTGCAATAATTTCTGATGAACTGAGAATTGATTGGTTTCTTCAAACTGATAGTTTGAGTAGCGCTCTCTGGAATGATAACACTTTGGGAAGCACATAAAGCAGTGATGAGTGCTGGAAATCCCAAAGGTTTTGTTGCTGATGTAGTAGAGGAGGTGTTGGAAATAACAAATTGGTGCAGCTCATCTAAAATGATTGTTGCTATGTCAACGGATATCCCTTGCATGATATTGTATATAAGATATGCTCGAGGCATCCGAAGATCTGAGGTGTGTGTGGTTGGAGCAATGTTAGCAAGGAGAAATGATGTCCAGATTTGGGCCAAAGTATTCAGAGATTGTCTTTTGAACCTCATTGGCTTCCCAGCAGCATTTGTTTCATATGATTTTCCAAGGATGCATAAGGCATCAGCTACAGCATGATCTAAAAAACCTGAGAATCGCTCTCGGCGTTGCTGGTATTGGCATAGCTCCCCTTCTTCTAAGGTCAAAGGGTTGCCTAACAAAGCTGAAATTGCATCTCTATCATAAGCAACTGGGTGCCTTCGAACCCAAGACCTCTTTTTTGACCTTTCTGGTATCAATGGCCAAGCATTTGCATAAAACTCTTTGACGATTACCTTATTAATTTGGTTGGGGAGATTTGCCAAGAATTCCTATTTTCTTCTCCTAACCTCTTGCATAAATTCTTCATACTCTCCTTCTTGTAAAGCTACCTTTCTCTCAGGTAGCAAATCTCTAGCTTGTAAGTTAATAAATCTCTGAGCCTTGGCCCTAGTTTTGAACCTATATCTATCCCATGATATGACTTCTGTTTATGTTTGTGTTTGAGTCGCTGGTGGTGAATGTTCAATAGGTTCATCATGCTATTGTGAAGTTTGGCCAACTTCTGGTCTCTGCCTCTTTCTTTGAGGAATTGATTTTTTTGGTGCCATCCTGCAGTCGAAAAGTGACAAAAAGCATTTCCAACAGAATATAAATGAAACAGAGGTTATATACCCATGCAAAACTTCACAAATAACACGAAGGGGAAGACCCCATAATGCAAAAGAAGAAATGTAAATGAAATAGAGTAATAGATGATCTACAATGGTTTAGGGTTCAGGTTTGTACCTGAGGAAACAATTTTCTGAAGGCTTTGAAGCTGTGGACTACAGGACAGAGGTTTGCTCAGCTTAAGCGAGTAGCAGAGAGTGAAAATGCAGAAATGAAGGGAAAGGAAAGGGAGAGATTCAATCTTATGTAAAATCCAACAGTCGCATAATTCGCTTAAGCTATACGTATCGCTGAAGCTAATTTTGACTTAAAAGAGCGGTTCCATTTTAACCGCTCTCCAAGAAAGACTTAAGAGAGCAGTTAATATAGAACCGCTCTCAGAAGTATACTTCTGCGAGCGGTTCAAATATAACCGCTCTCCAAGTCTCTTCTGAGAGCGGTTATTATTGAACTGCTCTCAGAAGTTCAATTTGGAGAGCGGTTCAAAAAGAACCGCTCTCAGAGTCGGTTGGCTTAAGCCACTAAGTGAACTTTTGGAGAGCGGTTCAAAAAGAACCGCTCTCAGAGTCTGTTTGATTAAGCCACTAAGTGAACTTCTGAGAGCGGTTCAAATATAACCGCTCTCCAAGTCGCTTATGAGAGCGGTTATTATTGAACCGCTCTCAGAAGTTCAATTTGGAGAGCAGTTCAAAAAGAATCGCTCTCAGAGTGCGGTTTGCAACTAAGTGAACTTCTGAGAGCGGTTCAAATATAACTGCTCTCTAAGTCTCCTCTGAGAGCAGTTATATTTGAACCGTTCTCAGAAGTTCAATTTGGATAGCGGTCCAAAAAGAACCGCTCTCAGAGAGCGGTTTGGTTAAGCCACTACAAATAAACTTCTGAGAGCGGTTCAAATATAACCGCTCTCAGAAGTGACTTGGAGAGCAGTTATATTTGAACCGCTCTCCAAATTGAACTTCTAAGAGCGGTTAAGAGAAATCTCGCTTAAGCGAATATATAGGCTTAAGCGAGTTGTGCAGAAAAATTGGTGCCAAATACAGTGTATTGACGTATTTCTTAAGAAAGAGGTTTTTCCTAATGTTAAACATGATGAAACACTGAGATGATGTTCTTACAAGCTTTGATAAAGCAAGTTCACTTCTGTTGCTCGCCATTTTGGAAAATTTTTTGACAAATATCATTTTCAAAGAGATAAGGCGTAAATAAGGTACACCTTTACTCCATAATCTTTTTAATGCATATGGTTACAGAAATTAATGTAGCTCATCTTTATTATTATGTTATTGGAGTATAGAGATAGTCACAAAGATGGATGTCCCAACGAAACCAAGTGTCGGATTAGAGTTTGAGGGTCTTGAACAAGCATGGCAATTTTGGTCTGAATATGGAAGGCTAACAGGATTTGGAGTGAGGAAACAATACTTTAACAAGTGAAAGAGAGATGGTGTCATCACGGGTTGCAGATATGTTTGTTGCAAAGAGGGACATCAAAAAGAAGATAAAAGGGATCCACAAGTGACAAAGCATCGACAAGAAACTAGAACTGAATGTCTTTCCAGAATAGCATTGTCTTTGGCAAACAATAATAAATATGTCATTCATGAATTTATTGAAGAGCATAATCACCCATTACAATTGCCAGAAATAACACACATGCTTGCTTCTCATCGTAATATAACTGACGTCCAAGCTCATGAAATTGATTTGGCTAAGGCATCCGGATTGCGACAGAAGGCATCATTTCAACTAATGAGCACACTTGCCGGACACCAAGCTAATGTTGGGTATACTCGCCTAGACGCAAAAAATTACTTGAAGGCAAAGAGACAAAGGGGAATGGTATACGGAGAAGTCAGTTGTTTAATGCAATATTTTCAGCGACAATTAGTAGACAACCCATCTTTTTTTCATGCGTACCAAATGGATGCAGAGGAGCAAATCACAAATGTTTTTTGGGCGGATGCAAAGATGGTAATTGATTATGGGTTTTTTGGTGAAGTTGTATCATTAGACACTACATATTGCACCAATCGAGCTAATAGACCTCTAGCATTGTTTTCTGGTTTTAACCATTATAGAGGCGTTGTTATCTTTGGAGCAGCCTTATTGTATGATGAAACAGCTGAATCATTTCAATGGTTGTTCGAGACATTCTTGGAAGCATACAACAACAAAAAACCTCAAACTCTTTTTACAGATCAAGACCAAGCAATGGCAAAGGCACTTGTCCAAGTAATGCCTGAGACACGTCATGCTTTATGCACGTGGCACTTAATGCAAAATGGAATAAAGCATTTGGGAAATTTTATGAAAGGAGGGAGTCATTTCTTACGAGATTTGAAACGATGCATATATGACTTTGATACTTCAATTGAGTTTGAGGAGGCTTGGATAAGGTTGATTACAGAATACAATGTTCAAGAACATACTTGGATTACTTCACTGTATGCTATAAAGGAGAAATGAGCATCATGTTATCTCAAGGATTATTTAACCCTTGGAATGCGTAGCACTCAGTTAAGTGAAAGTTTAAATTCTAACTTCCAGGCATGTATGAGACCTGGTGTTGACATCAAGCAATTCTTTGAACACTTTGAACGGGTGGTTGAAGACAAACATTATAACGAGCTCAAGTGTGAGTATGACTCTCGTCACAAACTAGCCATGTTGCGATATGAGGTATCACCAATACTAATACAAATGGCTAAGGTTTACACAAATGTAGTGTATAATTTATTTCAACAAGAGTTTGCTCAATTCTTAGCTTATTGCATATCGCAAAGGATTGAAACTCCTCATTTGATTGAATATGTAATTACTAAAGGCAATCAACAAAGATCATGGACAGTTACATTTGATCGTTCCTCAACTACTATCAATTGCTCTTGTAAAAAATTTGAAACATTTGGTATACTTTGTTGTCATGCTTTGAAAGTGTTTGAAGCCAATGATCTAAAGGTTGTTCCTGACAAATACATACTAAAGAGATGGACAACACAAGGATGCTGTGGTATTATTCACAATGTAAAAGGAATACCAGTGGAAGGAGATCCTAAACTGAGTACTACACGCAGATACCGACACCTAGCATGTAAAATGATTAGGTTGGCCTCTGAGGTTTCTAGTTCAGAAGAATATTGTCAATTAGTGGATGAAAGTATTAATACTTTAATCATTCAAATCACAAAGCTTCGTTTACAATCACAAGATAATGACAACAATAACAATGATGGTGTTGATAAGGTCAATATTCATGGTATACAACCTAAGGGATTCAAGCATAGACCTACTACCAAGAGGAAAGGGTGTAAAAGATTCAAAAGTTGGGTTGAGCTACAAGAAAAAAAGAAGAACAAAAGTCCAACTTTAGGTCAATTAGCATCTCAGGTACTTTCTTATAACCACTTTTATTGTCGATTAATGCATTTATTATAACTTCCTTGTTATAACCATATCATTAATTTTACTGTGCTTAAATGTTTACGGAATATCAACTAATGTTAGGTTCATCATTTCAAGTACATTGTTCAGCACCTCCATATTATGATTCCCCTGAAACTTTCATCCAGCAATTAAGTTTCACAGATTTGTTTATAAGGTAAGACTAATAAAC
Organism: Abrus pulchellus subsp. cantoniensis; assembly: GCA_024086825.1. Lineage (NCBI taxonomy): Eukaryota > Viridiplantae > Streptophyta > Magnoliopsida > Fabales > Fabaceae > Abrus > Abrus pulchellus. The sequence continues at coordinate 9,680,167 of CM044051.1, read as the reverse complement.
TTCCATCCATTCTTCTTTTTTGTCATCCATTCTTGTTTATTATGTGTCTTCTTATATCTCTTTTAATTTTGTAGCAACAACTAGATGATACCAATACTTCAATCCTTGATCAAATTTGATTTCGCAATTGGCAAAAGTTCTTTTGTTTCTAAGCTAAATTTGTATTTATAAACTGTTTTTGGTGGAAGATGTATGTTGAAGAACAGATGTAATCCAGTCTATTTAGCCCTCTTGCATGCTGTCTGTTTCTACATATTGTTAGAATTTTCTTTTTGATTCGCTTAAGCCCATGGCATCGCTTAAGCTAATTTTGATACGCTGGGAAAATAAATTTTTGGCTCAAGCCCTGCAACCATTCGCTTAATCCAATTAATATTAGCTTAAGCCATTTTTTTGCATGCTGCTATTTCTGCATAATTTTTTTAAATTCTAATATTTTCGCTTAAGCTCATGTATTCGCTTAAGCGGTATTAATATCCGCTCACAAATTCAAATCTGGGCTCAAGCCCTGCTATCATTCGCTTAAGCCAATTAATATTCGCTTAAGCCATTGTTTTGCATGCTGCTGTTTCTGCATAATTTTTTAAACTGCTGATATATTCGCTTAAGCTCCCATATTTGCTTAAGCGGTTTTCATATTCGCTCACATATTCAAATCCGGGCTCAAGCCCTTCCACAATTCGCTTAAGCCAATTCAGTTTCGCTTAAGCCATTTCGCATGCCTGAAATAATAGCTCTCTGCCTCAAATTCGCTTAATTTCAATTAAAGTCGCTGGTCAAGACTTAAGCAATTCAATAATAGCTTAAGCGATTTACAATCCGCTCAAGCGAAATTATGATTCAAATGCATCCCTCTCTGGTCCATTTTCGCTTAGGTTTAATATATTTCGCTTCGTAGCGCGCTTAAGCTAAATGAAAATAGCTTAAGCGAATTTAGAGGCTTAAGCGAGACACGAATCATGTTTAAGCCCTAGTTGGAGAGCGGTTCTCCATTAACCGCTCTCTAAAGTCTTTCTTGGAGAGCGGTTATTAATGAACCGCTCTCTAACTTCCATTCGCTTAAGCCTTAACTCTCGCTTAAGCGAATGGTCCTAAATTTTTGCTTAAGCGAAAAAATTAGCTTAAGCAAAAATGCACTGCGCCCTGCAGTTCCCACCAAGACTGCAGAGGATCCGGATCCCACAACTAGAGGCTCCTTTGTGAAATTTTCCTGTTTCTTTTTAAAAATTTATTCATTTTAGGTAAATTTTCTTTTTTATGTTACGAGATATTTCCTTCTTCTTCTCTTTTTAATCTCTTTTTTCTCCGTATAACTATCATCTTTTTTTTATTATTATTATTACTCTTTTTCTATTTTCTTATTTTTAATTCCTTTTTTCTATCATATATTCCTTGATAACAAAGACTATGAAGCACTTTAGATTCTCATCATCATTAAACTTTATGGTGTGATATCACAAATTTGTCATTGTATTAATTATAATTATAGTTTGTTGTTGAGCTCTAAACTAATACAGAAGCAGAGAGTAAAAAGAGAAGCATTGTTTATATGATGTGACTTTCTTAAGGTTTATCTACAAAAGAAATTTGTAACTTCTTAATATTTTTCAATGATTTTAAATTTGTAGTCTTTTAGAACTTTAGATTTGTTAAATTATATGCAGAGTTGAACATGCATAATTTATTTTATTCTATTTATTTATCTGGTATTCTCTTGTAATTTAGCATAATTTAGTTTTTAAGTGTCATTAGACTTCTTAACCAACGATTATTAAAAAATAAAATTTAAAATAATAATTTGTAAATAAAAAACAGAGTAAATTATCATAATAGTATTTGAGATGTGCAATATCATTGAAATTAGTTTTTAAAATTTAAAATTTTAAACATTATTGAGAGTCCTTAAAGGGTAAAAAATGTTACCTCATTAGTTGGCATAATATTTATAAACCAAAATCTGAGAGTGACTTAAGTTTTAAAGATCTATATATGATAAATAAAACTTACCTAATGAAATTGTGCTGGAGATTGATAAATAATCCTTATAACCTGTGGGTCCAAAATTCTATAAAGTTTTCCATCTTTGGAGAGTTCTCATGTCTATCTAGCTCCTTTTTACCTAGAGTTTAGGGTGGTTGGTCAAGGATGGTATGTCTATTAAGTTTTGGACAGATAATTAAATTCCTATCGTTAGTAAATTGTATAGTCATACTTTAATCCTTGTTCCTGATTTGGACCTAGATTCCCTTGTTGACCTGTTTGCTGAAAAAAGGAAAGTTGGATTAGAAGAGAATCTCTTATATTCTCTCTGACCAAATCTATCATTTTATAGCCCAGATTAGCCCCCCAAATAGATCGAGTGGATCTAATATAGTTTATTAGAATGCCACATAGAATGAGGTTTTTTTTTTCATTAAATCAACTTATTAATTAATTTACAATTATGTCCATCAATCTGGTAATAGTCATGTTTTGTTTAAAAATGTGTAGGCATTGAAAGGTCCTCTTAAAATTGCATTTTTTACTTTGAAAACATGCCCATGGAAAATTACTCACTAGTGATGAGAGATTTAGATGTAGTATGACTAATCTCCCAACCTGCCCTAGGTGTGGTGAAGGCCCTGAAACTATTATGTATGTCTTGAGAAATTACTTCTATGCTCAAAAAGTTTGGCATCATTTCATTCTATCTAATCAATGGGCTTAATTTTTTAGTAAGGGTTTGTATGATTGGATATTATCAAATTTGTCTTGTATTTTTTTATGAATTTTCAGAATTGGAGTTTGTTGTTTGCTGTCACTATTTGAAACCTCTAGAAGGATAGGAATGAATTTATATTTCATAACTCTTTTGTCCCTCCTAACAATTTAGCTCAAAATTTTTTTCATGATACTGATTTTTTCTTTTGTTGTTGCAGTGACAAAGCCAAACCTATATCTAAGTTAGTCTTTAATCATGGTAAAGTCAAATGGATTCCCCCTCCTTTGGACCAACTGAAATTAAATGTTGATCGAGCTGTATCTAAAGCCAGTAAGGCTACTGCTTGTAGGGACTTGCTTCATGATAATTGTGGCAGATTCATTTCGGGTTTCTATAGTAGCTTAGAGCTTTGTTCTCCTACTCCACCTAAGCTATAAGGCATTTTCTAAAGTATTTAGCTGGTGATTAAACTCAAAGTGATGAATATTTGGATAAAAAATGACTCCAAAGAGGTTATTAGCCTTATTTTACATGTCTAGCAGTCCTCTCACCTTTTGTTCCATTTAATTTGTAATATTAGAGAGGTTTTAAAATCTATTATCTTTGTTAGATTTGTTCATGTGTATAGAAGGCTAATCATTGTGTTGATTGCCTAGCTAAGATAGGACCTGATCTCTTATCTCCTATATCTCATTTTAATACTCCTCCACCCCCCTTGTCCCTTTCTTAAGTATGAACGCTAGCAGCTTGTGGTTTGCTAGCTAGGCCTATGGCTTAGTTTATTTTTATTTTGGATTTTTTAATGCCTTCTTATAGCAAAAAAAAAAACATTATTTCTTGATATTAAGTAACATGTCAACATTCATGTTAAACACAAAATGAAATTGTTTTAAGATATTCTAAAAATAGTTCATTTTTATCTTTTATGTTAGAGATTTTTAGACTTGAATATTCTTTCTTCCTCCCTTATTCTACTTCATCTTCTTCCTAGAGAAGATTGTGTCATGACCATTGCTAGAGTTCATCACTCTTCTGAGGATTAAACTAGAAAGTTACATGCATAGTTCAGTTTATTACGCCATTATTTTAGAAGATAACACCACCCTATGAAGAATCATCTCTTTCCTTCTATGTTTTCTTAACCTTTCTCTCATTCAAATTGAGTTCAATTTACTCACCTAAGAGAGAATCATTTACTATATCTTCATTGCCCTTGACCATTGTGACATCACATCTTCTTCTAAAATTTTGCTAGTTGAAATGCACTTCAAGAGGTCTTTTGTTGTTATGCCTTTGACATTGCACTCATCTTTGCTCCTCTCTACCACCATAATGCCTAGTCTAAGTGATGTTGCCATCTCTGTTACCCCCTAAAAATTTTCAAAGAAAAGGAAAGATGCTAAAGCCTAAAAATTTCAAAAATTAAAGACAAAAATAAACTATTTTTAGAGATCCTAAAACAATGTCTTTTTATGTTTAAAGTGATTTCTAATTATCACTTCACATAACAAATTATTATTATGTTATTATATTTTAGCATTTTTTCTATTATAAGGATTAGAATTATTGACGACTTTTAATTTTAGAAATTAACGTTTAAAATTTTAAATATAAGGAACTAATTTGAACTATGTTGCACATCTTATGGACTAATGTGAAAATTTACTTATAAAAAATATTTAACAAAATAATAAATATAACCAAAAGAATTTGATAACAAATTTAGTACTTATAAAGACTAGCATTTTAACAAATAAAGAAACTCAATTAGTAAAGTATAAATCATTAATTGTTTAAATCTTAAAAAAGAGTATTAATTAAGAGATCAAGTTTCAAATTTAAAAATTAAAAATTAAAAATAAGGATTTATTTAAAGTGATTGCATGTTTTAAATTTTTTATTTTCAAATAAAAAATTTAAAACAAAATCTATTTAGCTGAAATGAAATGAAATTAATTTTTAACTCAATTTAAAATTAATTTAACTCAATTTTAAAAATCAAAGAAAGTTGTTTCACACTTTTTTTTTAATAATGTTATAACAAATAAGGCTTATTTATTTAAATAATATTTTTTAAAATTAATTCTTAAAATTGGGTAAATTTAATACTATTTTCCTATTTGGTGTTATTTTTTGTCAGATCAACAATAGAATCGCCACTCGATATAATAATTTAATAATATTTTATTAATCTATCGTCCTATTGTAATCGATACAGATGCAGAAATTGACACGTGTTGTCTCTTATAGCAGGCATCAGATAGTCAATGGTGATAGTGCAGTCGTTGGTCAAATTACGTTAGCAGTATTAGAGGTGCATGGATGATAATATTGCTTCTTAGACACGTGTAACGAAGCATTGTTTTATCTGATGGTCCAACATATGATGCAGCTTTTATCCATTTCACCCAAGATTATGTATATACTCTTTGTTGGTGGTATAAAAATTGCACTGCACCACATGAAACAACAGAGAAGTTTACGAAGGTTAGCTACAATTTAATTAAGCAGTGTTTGTATGGGTACTCCTCCGGTGAATGCATTGCCAATAGCATACCAAGCATGGACAAGTTTGGCAGTACCTGGCTGGTTGAACAAAGGTGATAAAGCATGGCAAATGGTATCAACCACCCTTGTGGGGATTCAAAGCATGCTAGGGTTAGTCATCCTGCATAGTCAAAAAGAAATGGGTCGTTAACTATGCTTTCATGGCCCTCTACGGAAGCATATGCTAACATAATTTGACCAATGACTGCACTATCGGTACTGACTATCTGATATTGCTATGAGAGACGACATGTGTCAACTTCTGCACCTGTATCAGTTGCAATGAGACGATAAATTAATAAAATATTATGAAAATTATTGTATCGGATATGCAGTGGCGATTCTATCTGATCTGATAAAAAATAACACCAAACAGGGAAATAGTATTAAACTTATCCTATTTTTAAGAATTAGTTTTACAAGAAATATTATTTAAATAAATAAGCCAACAAATAATTCAATCTCTTTATCTCTTCTAAAAAACCTCCACCTTGTTCTCACTACTATTATCATTACCTCTCATCATCATTATAACCATCATTAGTGTCATTAACAACAACCATTATCTTATAATCATTATTGTCACTACCACCATTACTTTTATCATTCTCGCTACTACAATCATCTATCAACACCGTTATTATTCTCCTTATTATTATTGTCACAACCATTACAATTAATTGCTACTATCATCCTTGTTAACACTACGGTAGTCAACATTATTTATTACCACCTTCATTGTCATCTTTTGATTATACTGACCATTTACTACTATTTTCATTACACTATTGTTATTATTGTTATCACTCTTATCCTTTCCATTATCATCATCATTAGTTGTTATCATAATTATCACCTTCATTATTTTTTTCTCACACATTGACCTCTTTCTCCTACCAATGTTGCTATTGTAGTCAACATTATTTATTACCACCTTCATTGTCATCTTTTGACTATATTGACCATTTACTACTATTGTCATTACACTATTGTTATTATTGCTATCACTCTTATCCTTTCCATTACCATCATCATTAGTTGTTATCATAATTATCACCTTCATTATTTTTTTCTCACACATTGACCTCTTTCTCCTACCAATGTTGCTATTGTAGTCAACATTATTTATTACCACCTTCATTGTCATCTTTTGACTATATTGACCATTTACTACTATTGTCATTACACTATTGTTATTATTGCTATCACTCTTATCCTTTCCATTACCATCATCATTAGTTGTTATCATAATTATCACCTTCATTATTTTTTCCTCGCACATTAACCTCTTTCTCCTACCAATGTTGCTATTATCATCATTGTCATCACCTTGAGTAACCACCATTACCACAACTACTATGACTGTCTACTACCATCACTATTCACTATCTCTACTTATGTTACCACCTTTATTATTGTTTCTATTTTAACTATCATCACCATTGATCACAACTAAATTTGTCAATTCAAATTACCTAATCAGTTTGCTTGCATATGATAGTAAGCTAATGGATTGACTAAAGCAATCTAACATAATTAGGCTTTTAAAATGATAACTCAAGCCTAACCTTTTGAGAATAGAAAATCCATGTAAATTGCTCATTTATTGTACTATGAGAATATTAAATTTGAACTATATAACCATACACAATTGGTCGATTAAAAGTTCAACATTAATTACATAACTTCTTTAAAAAGTCATTTACATTTTTTTTAATCTTAATTATTTAAATAAAAAATACATTAACTATATGTGTTTAAGAACATTAAATTTTAAACCATTGTATATTGTATATGAAACATTTTCAAAATAAAGTTACGAAAGTTTGTTGATTATATTTTCATAATTATATCTTTGGAAGTATAATAAATTTCTAGAAGCTCGTTAGTTTTGAATATTAAATTTAAAAAAAGATTAATTATAATAATAATAAAAATATTTATAAAAACAATTACAAAAAATTTAAAAAAGTTACACATAGAAAAAAAATATATGCAATAACTAATCCTTTTATTCAATCCTTAAATTATAATATTAAATTATTCATTTTTATTTTTTGAATATTTTTGAATTAAACTTGTCAATAAGCCTATTTTATTAATTTAAAATTATTATTTATTATTATTTTTAACATTGTGACTATCATTGGTCAATTTATATTATTTTTAACTCACTTTAACTATTTTTGTTATTTATTTACAATCATTGTCACTAATACTTTATACTATTATAGTTATCACCTTTATTGTATTTTAAGTCGCCTTAACCATTTATTATACATTGAAAAAATTATTTTTTTTAAATTGTAAAATGTTAACATAATTTTTATGACCAAATTTAAGTAATTAATAATGATAAAAAATCTTATTAAAAAATTATTTATTATATATTTATATCTTTAACCTAATAAATATATTTATTTATAATAAAAAAATTACTATTTTTAAATATTTAAATAATAGTGAGATTAATGAAACCTTTGTTAATAATATCCTTATATATTAGGAATCGTTTCTAAGGGCATTCATATTCGGTTTGATTTGATTTTGATTCAAAAAAATATTTAAACGAACTAAATACAAAAATAAATATGTAATTTGATGTGATTGTAATATTAAAATTGAACTACATTACTTTGCAAAAAAAAAAATTGAACTAAATTAAACTGATATTTTATCATTTGGTTTGAATCAATTTTATTGATTTATTTATTTAATTTTTTTTAAAATTCAAAGGGCTTAAAAAGCTCAACCAAACAGAAAATTTTTCTTATTTAATTTTACATAACTGTTTATCTAATATTATTATGAATTTTGATTTGATATTTTATTTAGATTAAAGAGTAACCAAAAAATTGAATTAAATTTGTTAAAAAAATAAAGAAATTAATCAAAATTATGAAACTGTGAAAAAAAATACCTTAAATTGATAAATTAAAAGTAGTGTACCATTTTATTTTTTTTTTTGCTATTTCCATATATTTATACATTGTCACAATAAAATTAAAAAAATATATTTTTAGGCTATAATATACTAGAAAAATAATATAAACGAATTATAGGTATTGTTCGGTTCGATTATAACAATATTAACTGAAATATGAATCGATTTAATCAATTTTTTTTTTGCATCAGTTAATAATTTTAAAATCATTTTGTTCAATTTAAAAATTCCTAATTATTAAAATAAAATAGTTATTGTGATAACTCTACCGTTGTAATAACATTTTAAATAAGAGTATTTTAATAAAATTATTTTATTTTTATCAAATTAGTTAGTAAAATTGATTTTCTTTAAATATGTATGTATTAATAATAAATTAAATTGTAAAGGTGGCGTAAGTTTTTTATTTAAATCACGAACATTTGGTTAGTGGCGAGAAACTAGAATAATGTACACATTGGATAAAAAATATATATAATTAATAGTTTGACGTTGAATTCGCTTATATCGATATAGTGCTTTTTTAATTAAAATTAAATTAATATAGAAATTATGAATCCCCATTTATATATAATTTTTTTATATATTTATTACTATTTTTAGTATATATAATTTTTAATTTGTCATTAAATTTTATTTATTTTAATCTTTATATTTAACAAAACTAGTATATTTTTTTTTATCTCTTGTCAAGGACTAAAAGTATATATATTTTGTAGGAACTAAATGCAAATAAAATTTAATTAAAATCTAAAAATTTTATAGAGACCAAAAATATATTTAATTTTATATTATATTGACAAATAATTTAATTAATATATATATATATATTATGTATTACTAATTTTTATTAAATAAAAATGATATCAACAAAATTATTTCAACGTTTAATATTTATTCATTAAACACAAAATATTAATTAAAATTTATTAAAAATATTTTACTTAACAATTTCTTCTGCATATAACGAAACAATACCAATGTGCTAGTAATTAGCGCTAATTTAATTGTAGAACCACTGCAAATACGCAACTAAATTAGTGTTTATATTTTAGTATAGATTGCCAAATGTGGAAGATTCTTATGCTGCTATTAATAGAATTTCAAAAAGTAATTTTCATTTTTGAAGTAATAAAATTAATGCTAATATTATAGATGTAAAGCTTGTGTACTTTTAAAAGATGGACTTACAATTACATTTTTAACATAATTTTATTTTTCTAGTTTAAAGAAAAATGACAGTTAAATTATTTTTTAATACATTAATTTAAATATAATTTTTAATATCAATTTTTAGTTTTGTTTTTTTTAAAAAAAAACGGGTTTGAAAGTCAAAGATGAAAAGAAAAATAACAATAAAATTAAGCGATCCGGAGAAGATGTTTGCATCCTTATTTTTATTAATACAAGCATAAGAAAAGATGAGCATTGAGCCAAAATATTTAAAATAAAAGATGAACAACAGTTTATATCATTTTTAATTGCAAATGTGACAATGAAATGCGTTTAAATTTTAGCTAATCAGAACTATATTTTTATTCAACTAATTTTTTTCTTTTATAATGCGCACATATTTTTAAATTAAATTAATTCTTAAATAAAAAATTAAAGAGATTAATGGATATTTTATTATTAATAATGAATATTCTGTTACATTAAATATAATTAAATTAAAGATGTTAATTTTTTTAAATTGATGAAAACATTACTAGAATAGGTTCATAAAATTAAAAAATATAATCTTTCTTAACGTGGTCAGTCAAAATTTTAAAATTAAAATTGGGAAGTTAAGATTAATTAAAATTAAAATAATCTTAATATTTGATATAGTTGTGAAAAACATATTTTTAAAATATGAATCAAATTAAATTTAAAATAATATTAAAAAGAAACAGATTAAATTAAACTATTTCGTCAAAGAAAAAGTTAATGCAGGAATCGGTGCGTGGATACATGTTGAGAGTCAACAACAATTAGTTTCTCATGACTTCACTCTTTTCAACTTCCTCTTTTCGAGTTCTTTTGTCCATGATAGATATTCGCAGCATATTCTCTCTACCTTAAAAGGAGGTATTAATTTTTATTTTTATATGAAATTTAAAAATAATGCATATCAGAATATAAGATTTTAGAAAAATATTATAAAAATATGAGAACTCAAAATGGTGAAGTGCAAGTGCATAGATTCATAAAGAAATAAATGAATATACTGATCATGTTCTCAAAATTCCCTTTCTACACCATTCTCTAATACAATAATAATTTATAGTACTTTAGAATTTAAGATATTATATAATGTTACAAATATATGTTTCTAAATTATAAAATATTTTACTGCATACTTTTTAATTTTTTTTTTTACATTATTGTAGCATAAAATGATAGATTTTCACTGAAAAAAGTAAACTTTATTTTAAACTCTAAAATAACAATTTTGTTTAAATTAATTTCTTAAATTTTAAATTAAAATTTTTAATTTCTAAAATTAGCAATTATCAATCATGTTAGTCTTTATTTTTTTTAAAAATATCAAAATTAAGTAATAAAATAATGACATGTTACGTTAAGTGTCACGTAACAATTTATTTTAAATATAAAAAATGTCATTTTATAATATTTTAAAAATACTTTAAGTCCATTCGTATTTTTTAACATTTTAAGTAATAGAATCTTTTCCTTATCTTTTACTTCACTTTTTTTTTCAATGATGTCTTCTTTCTTCTGATGGCCATTGTTGCTATAGTGTTCACACTGCAAAGCTCTTTTATTTAGAGGTTGGATTTGAAGGTAATTTTTGTGAGTATGGTGGTAGAGAAAAATAGAGGTAGTTGAGAAATAAAGTTTTAGTTAATAAAAACTTGAGCTTGTTAGGTTATATTTAGGAGAAAAAAGATGAGATCTTGGGTTGAACAAAAGAAAAAATTGTGAAAAGAAAGAATTATAGAAAGAGAGAAAAGTGAAGGTAATGCGGTGGAAAAAAAACAAAACAAATGTCATGAAAAAAAAAGAAATATCATTACAATGGCAACTAAAAGAAAGGAAGAAGAAGGGCAAACAAGGACCTTATTGTTCAAAAATAGTAAGGGATGAAAATGAATTATTTTTAAAATATAGTAAAATCTATGGTATCTTTTGTAATTGAAAAGATTTGATACTCTCTCTTACACGTGGAACAATTTTAACCATTAATTTTATATATAATTAAATTAGTAGTTTAGTTGAAAAAGATATTAATATCTTCTTATGTTTAAGACATTTAAGAAATCATAATTATTAATCTAAAGAGGGTATAAAATATCCTCTTAAGTTTACAGGTACCACAGCAAATACCTTAACATATTATAAAATAATTTTATTTTATATCCATAATAGACTTTTATGTGTCACTTAATTTGATATGTCATCATTCTAATATTTAATTTTTAACGTAAAAACTAACGTGATTGACAATTGTTAATTCAGATACTAAATTTTTAAATTTAAAATTTTAAGAACTAACTTTAGTAAAATTATATATTTTAAGAACTAAAGTGAATGTTTACTAAAAAAAATATTAGAACAAATCGGATAATAGTTTCGGTAAAAAAAACAAAAATAAAAATAATATATATATATATATATATATAATGAGAAGCACACAGATTATGCATGTTAAATTTATATATTTATATTATTTAATAAATATCAAATTTTGAATAATATATTTATAAATATTTAAATTTAATATTTAATAATAAAAAATTATATATATATATATATATTGATATGTTGTATGTAATTTTATATATTGTTAATAATTTATGAAAAATATAATTTTTATTGATCTGTTAAATTATAATTATATATTATCTTAGTTATATAAAAATAATATATTACATTAATTGATATATTTAAATGAAGCATCAATTAATTTTAAATTAATCTAAAATTTTATAAATATATATTTTATTTAATAAATTTTTTTAATTGTAGTTGCCAAATATAATCATTTCATATATATATATATATATATATATATATATATATATATATATATATAAAAGTAGATGTGTATTAGTAATTATAAATACTATATTTACTTACTTTTACTTTAAAGCAAATTAATATACTTTATTTTTAATGTAATTTTAAAAAAATATAATTATAACTTGTTATATATATATATATAATATGATCTATTAATACTAGATGTTAGTTTAAAAGATCTATACTAAATTTTAATTATACAAATTAAATAATTTAATGATTGAAAAATTATTTAAAAATTATATAAAATAAAAAATAATTTTTTAATTATTAGATTATTTGATTCGTATAATTGAAATTATTTTATATATATATATATAAGTTGTAATTGTCCTGCAGTGTTGAAATTATATGTTTTCTACATCGCTAATAAACTGTTGAATAAATTACAGCCATGAAACAAATTAATTCACACATACAAATGAGTTCACAATAGGCCTACAACAAGCATTTGACAGGCGCCACAAAGTCTTCAAGACACTTAGTAATAGCCAACGTTATGTAACTCTTTTAATGTAATTATGAAATGTGACACTTAAAAAATTTTAATTAAAATAAAGTGAAAAAGGAAGAGACTGACACGTCCAGTCCTCTCCCCCTGGCGCAAAACAGGCCTTTTCAATAGTGATTTTCGTCTTTTGTCAGATTCTGTGCTTTTAAGAATATGAAAAGAAGAAGACGGAGAAATGAGAAAAAAAGTGAGAAAGAATAATATATTTTTAAAAATAAATTACCAAAATAAATTAAAATTTAAACAATTTTTTTGTCTGGGGCAAATTTTTGCCAACTCAGCATTAGTTTCGTATAAAAGTTAGACGAAACTAATTTTTATTTTTTTTATTTAAGCATTTCGTATAAGAGTGAGACGAAATAGTACCTGTTAATTTTGTCTACCAGTGAGACGTAATTGTAGGATGTTGACACGTGTCTGTATGTAGGTAAATTTGTCTGAGTTTTGGACGAAACCACTGGATGTTGACACGTGGTCCAATCTTGTTAATTTTGTGTTGAAATTGGACGAAATCACGTCCAAATTATCTCAGCCTTCGACGAAACCATAAGATTGTGTAACGTGCCACAATCTTCTCAATTACTACTCCCGGGTCCCTGGCTCCTTGTTGCCCCCAAAAATCCAGCATGCCATTTAGTATATATGTATGCACATAGGCAACAAAATTCAAGTGCTGAAGCCGTATCCAAACTTTCCAAGACTTCTTCTCCAGGTTAGTAAAGTTTAGATATTTTATGGCTTTTTTTGTTATTAATATTTTATTAAAATTATAATTTTTTAATTAATAAAATAAATAAAGATAGTTAAAATTTATGAATATTTAGTAAATATATTAGTATGAATGTTAGAATGAAAATGTAATTATTTAAATGTTATTAAAAAAATATAAAAGTTAGGAGATAGTTAATATTAACTTGTGTAATAAATAAAAATGATGTTATATTTGTTGTAAGAATTTATTTTATATATGTGAAATATGTATATAAACTATTAAATTATTTATAATATAAAATGATATAAATGTTGTAATATATTTGTGTATGTTAATAAAGATTTAATAATTTATTATTTATATTAATAAGTATAGTTAAATTGTTTGTTGATATTTATTTTTGTTTTTTATAAATGCAGGATGAGTGAAATTATTATTATTGTATATTGGAATGGAAAAATTGTTGTTGGAAACGAAGGTGTGACATTTGAAGGTAACAAAAAAATGATAAAGATAAGAAGAGGGATAAGTTTTATGAATTTAAAAAAAAAGATTCATGACAAGTTGAATCTTAGTAATAATAATTCCATAGCTAGAATAATTTCTCGTTTTATGGTTGATTCAAGCGCTAAACAATATACTGCATTGGATATATGTGATGATGAAGACATTGATTGTATGATTAGTGCGTATCAACAACAAAGTATTACAACTGTTATTGAATTATATGTGGAGATTGCATTTGGTGAGAGTTCAAGAGGTGGGTCAAATATGTTGAACTTAAGCTTATCAATGTCACCGCCTAACCTTATGGAAATGACGAATATAAATATTACAGAAGGTATAAATTAAACTATAATTTTAATATTTTTTTTATTTTTAGTGACTACACATATTGAATAAGTGTATGTATTTTGAAGGATGTGCAGAATTATGCAGTTATGAAGATGAAGATGAAGTCAATAGTGATTATGATGATATTGATGAAGGACATATTCCGTTAGACAGCTCATCGGACACAAATGTAGATGGTGATTTTGATTCAAATTTAAATTTACAACAAGAAAGTGTTGGAGGTATTATTTATAGAGTATATTGATTAAAGAAATTATTTTTTATGGATGAATATTTACTATTTATATATAGTTGTAGGTGAAATACCTTTTTGGAATATAAGCTCACACTACAATTATATTAATTGGGACCACCCAGACCAAGAAATTGAAGCAGAAGAAATTAGTGATGACAATTCATGGGTTATTGGAGATGCGTTACATGTGGGTTTATTATTTGAATCGAAAGAGGAAGTGAAAAATGCCTTAAAACAGCATGCAATGAAAATACATCAAAGTTATTATGTTGTTGAGTCAAAACCAACAAAGTTGTATGTGAGGTGTTTAAACCATAACAATGGTTGTCCTTGGAGAATAAGAGCATCATTGCTTAAAAATGCAACAAAGTGGAAAACAACAAGGTGTGGGGGTAAGCATACGTGTCTAAACCCAACAATATCTCAAGATCATACCAAGCTAGATTCAGATTTAATTTGTTCATGCATCATTGGTAAGTTTTCCATTAAATGTTATTTCGTGAAGGCTTTTGACAATAAAGAGACTAACCTGTTTTGTTTTTTGTTATGTAGGTATGGTAAATCTTGAACCATCATTGCCTATAAGTTTAATTCAAGAAAGGATGACAAGCCAATTTGGATATAAAATTTCATACAAGAAGGCTTGGAAGGCAAAACAGAAGGCGATTGTAAGAATATTTGGTGACTGGGATGAATCATATGCTTCCTTGCTAAGATGGTTAGAGTATATGCAATTTCATGCTCCAGGGTCTGTTTATAAGATTGAAACAAAACCATTTGTTGTTGGGCATCAACAAGATAACAGATTTAGAGTATTTGAGCGATTGTTTTGGTGTTTTCATCAATGTAAGGAAGCATTTAACTATTGCAAACCAATTGTTCAGGTAGATGGAACATTTTTGTATGGTAAGTATCGTCACACATTGTTGATTGCAACTACACAAGATGGGAATAATTGTGTCCTACCAATTGCTTTTGCAATTGTTGAAGGAGAGACTCTGTCAGCGTGGGAATGGTTTTTGGCAATAATTCGTGTGCATGTGATCAGAAGGGCTGGTTTATGTTTAATATCTGATAGACATCAAAGCATCAAAAGTGCTGTTGCAAACCCACATATTGGTTGGCAACCTCCTAATGCATATCATGTTTATTGCATTCGTCATATAGCAAGCAATTTCAATCATAGATTCAAGAACATTGATTTGAAAAAACAGTTGATGAAATTAGGTATGATGACTCTATTTTTAATTTTGTTGTTCTCTTAGCTTATTGCAAAGTTTAATTTTCAAGTTATGATTGAATAATTGTTATTTGCAGCGTATATACCTTCGAAGATTGTATTCGAAGAGAAGTTGAGAAGATTTCGCAATGAATCACCAGAAATTGAGAGGTGGATCGATAACATATCGAAGGATAAATGGGCTTTGAGTCACGACGATGATGGACGTCGTTATGGGCACATGACTACGAATTTGTCAGAGGCTGTTAATAAGGTTTTAAAGGGAGCAAGAAACTTACCTATAACTGCTCTGGTCAAATGTACTTATGGACGCTTGGGTTACGATGTACCTAGGCCGATCTCTGGCTCCACGATATGGGTTACGACGTACCTCTACAGGTGGAACATCTAAGGCTACTTCGAAGTCGGCATTCAAATCAATTACATGACTATATGGGGTATCATATGAGGTCCCAGTAGCAAAACCTGGTTCTGGTGGTGGTGGTGTCAGAGTTGAAGGATCATAGGGAGGTGGAGTGATGAATGGTGATGGGCATGGGATATAACACTCTGTGCTGATGAATGGTGATGGAGGGGTCTGTGGCAGATGTTGGGTGGCCTGAGATGAGTGAAAATATGTAGGTGGGGTGACATGCTGTGTGTGGAAGGGAAACTGCGAAGGAACGTAGAAGACTCCATCAGGTCGCTCAGGTATGAGAGGAAGAGACCATTCTGTTGCTTGAACCTCAGTCCGTCTACGCTGTAATCCCCTGCCTTCCTTACGGTCCCTAGGTTAACTGAGATTTATAACTGGATCCTCAGTATTGCCACTCTGTATCGGAGGGTCGGATGAAGAAATAGGTTCCATAATGCGATTCAAATCATTCTTCAACACTAGCATAGACTGACACAAGTCTCGCATTTCATCGAAAGTGAAATTATCATGGCCATCAGTCATCAAATAGTAGGCTCTCTCAAGACCATCACCCTACAACACAATAGCATAACAAATTAACACCACACAACATAATAACAATGATATAACTGTGTGTTGATTACACTTACAAGTAATGATGAGATAGCTGCTTCTCTTGTCATCCAACGTCTAGTGTGAGCTTTATACCACCGCATATACTCAGAGTTAGAACTTAGTTGACCAATCTGGGGGTCATTAGTCATGACCCAATCTCTCCTTCTCTCCCAAATGTCTAAGACATCCCTAAGCTTCTCTTGCCAATTCTCTGATGTCTTCCCTCGTAGTGTGAAGTCATGTAGTGCATCTGGCTGGAATGGGGCACGAGGTATATGTTGGGACATACCAAACTGACGCATTACTCGATCTGGTTGGTGCCACTCACACACCTGAAAACATATCAAAGGGACTATGGCCCTCCACAGTTCCATCCCCTCACGACATATAGGTGGTAACGAATTAATCAAATCAACCGAATATGGTTGCCAAATTATCTGTAAAAAAGGATACAATATTAATGTTAGTTTTCATAAATGATAAAAAAAAAAATCACAATTTAACTATACTTTCATATCAAAATCAATCAGAAAGGTTTACCTCTTCACGACTAAGCATGTCAAATTTATATCTATAATAACATATGTCCTTCCTCCCTTTTCTATTTCTTTGGTTTGCCAACCACCTGCACAAAAATTTAAGCTAATGTTAGTACCAAATTTATGTTAATAAAAGTAATTCAAAATGAGTCTTACTATTACCTGCTAGCATATGGAAGATGGAGTCGTGTGTGGGGGGGATTATCATGAGCTAGAAATGGAAACCTATCCCATGCCCACATGACAAGTAAAGCAGCTAATCCACCTAAACCATGCTGATCAATGTTGGTGGCCATACATAACTCTCTATACAATACGACCAATACCGCAGATCCCCAACTATATTCACCAGTAACAGCAAAGTCCTCTAGTAGAGGTAAGTACCGCACTGACACTCTACTACTGGAGTGATCGCTCAACATAAAACCCCCAATCAACCGCAACATGTAAGCCCTCGCAAACCGGGTGATCTGTAAAGGATTCTGTGCATACATCGCGACATGGGTAAAATGTTGGTCTAACTAACTCATCTTCAGGAAGCTACCAACAAAAGCATCACGTGATGGTCTAATCCCTAGACTGTTCTCAACAATATCAGCATAATTACCTTCAATAGGTGCTATCACAGGTCTTCCATCAATTCGTAACCCTAACAACACAGATATATCTTGCAAAGTGATCGTACACTCACCTTGAGGCAAGTGAAAAGTGTGTGTCTCTGGCCTCCATCTCTCTACTAATGCAGTGATCAACGGCAGGTCTAATGGAAATTGACATACATGAGCAATCCCAATAAATCCCGCAAGCTCCAAATGTGGAAGGATCTCCTGTGGAACACCATCCAAACCAGCTGAAATAAACTGACTCTTCCTAACCTTCAAAATGAGATGTTCCCGACCATCCCAAATATGTTCAGATACGTGAATATTTTGTAAGCGTAATAATGAAGGATTCTCTGGTCCTGCATGAATACTCCTATTCTGTCCTGAAGATGAAGCCATCTTCAGGAAAACAACATGGTCAAAAAGTAAAATTTAAACATTAATTATACAACAAAATTAATAACATTGTCTCCTAAAGAATATCAATTTTAATTATTCACACTTAATTTTAAAAAAATTTGTAAATAAAGTTTCTATTTGCATATATTTTAACATTTCTCAATTAATTGTATTTTTTTTACATTAAATATCTAAATCAAATCTTAGTCCTAAATATATGAATGACCTTTATAAATGAGATTTATTTTTTTCTTTTATTTTTCTATAACTAATTACTTTAAGTTTACTATATATTTTTTTCAACTAATGACATAATTTAAGATTACTAACTTTTTTATTTTATTGAAAATTATATTATATGACAACATTTTTTATTCTCAAATAATTAATATCAATCTAAAAATTTTATTTCACTAACTAAAATTGTTATTTCATCATAAATTAAATTATATATTTAAATTTATTTTTGTTAAACATTTTATTTACATAAGTAAATAAAATAATTTCATCATAATTAATTAATAGTCATTACATTATTTATTTTTATATTATTTCTAATCTTAAATATTTAATAGTAGAATTTAAATATAATTTAATATATAGTCAATTATAATACATTTATTTTTTTACTTTTATCATTTTTTTATTATCTATTACTGTTTTTTATTCATAAATTGAGTTATTATTTTACATTTTTTCATATTATTTAATATTAAAAAACGAAAATTTTATTTTCAAATTTTTATGTATTCTAAACATCATTTATTATATTATTAATTAACCAATTTTATACAACTATTTTTATTTTTCTATTCTAAATATTATTCAACAATTTAATCTAATTTATTTTATTTATTTTTATTTATTTTTCAATTTACACCTCAAATTATTTTAATAATTTTACAAGTAAAATTTTATTTTTTTTACAAAATTAAGATTGTTTTTATGTTTCTACAGAATTACTAAATTAAATTAAAATCAATCTTTAATCTAAACTACTGTATCTATATTTTTTTAATCAAATAAATTTGAATTATAAAAAATTAAATTACTTACAAAAAAATAAAACTAACCTGCTGCCGATTTTCCCAGCCAACCACACTTTTTACGCCGACGAGAACCCCAAAAACGCTGGCAGTTTGTGCAATGGCGTCTCTCCACTACCCAAACCTTTCTTCTCCGGCAAACGTTTGCAGTTTTTTCAAATTTCTCAGACTTCCAGTCCAAGAATAGTCCAAATCAGTAATTAAAATGGATGAAATCACAGATCTTTAATGGATTAAGAAAATAACCACTTCCTCTCTCAAAAATTGCTCAAACAAATGGTAATGGCTTCCACATCAAACCAGACGGACGGAAGAAGGAGAAGACGATTCGCGGTGCCTGTTCACTCCGCCGACATGTGGACCAATGGGATAATTTCATCTCTGATTCAGACGAAATCACTATTTCGCCTGAATCAGAGACGAAATTATACCATTGGTGCACGTGTCGGCGAGCGCCAAAATTAAATTCAAAACTTTTTGTTTATTTTTTTTTAAATACGGGACACATGTCATTATTTAAGTAATTTCGCCTCACTTTTAGACGAAATGCTTAAATAAAAAAAATAAAAATTAGTTTCGCCTGACTTTTATACGAAACTAGTGCTGAGTTGGCAAAAATTTATCCTAGACAGGGAATTTGTTTGAATTTTAATTTATTTTGATAATTTGTTTTTAAAAATATATTATTTTAATCTTTTAGCCGAGAAAGGGAGAGGAAATAAAAGGAAGATATAGAGAGAGAAAGAAAATAATAGAAAATAGAGTAAGAGAGAAGTCTCTTGTGGGGGCTTCACGAGGATTGGAGTGTCATCTTAAACAAGAGCCCTCTTTTCGGCCAACAATCAAGAGAGTGTGAATCAGCAAATTGTGACGTATAATAACAATGATAAGGCCCAAACTTTTTTCACCCCATTCTTTTCTAAATATATTAACTTAATTATTGACCAATATATACCTTAATTCTTTTTGAAAATTTTTTATTTTAGAAACATCCTCAGTGTTATTTCTCTTAAAGAAAAAGGTTAAATTTTAGGCTTTGCAGAATTCTTAGAAATTTGATTCTGAAGCTATTGCTTTTCGAAAATATTATTTCATAAATGATAGACCTTTCAAAACATTGATTTTTAAAATTAGTTTACATATACTTCTAAAACTAAATTTCCAAATTGTTATCAAATGCTGTTCTGAAAATGGTGTCAAATACAGATGCACAAACAAATTTGAGGGTGAGGTCAAATTTATAACTATTTTCAGAACAAAAGTTGTAAAGGGTCACGCGAGTTAAAAAAAGGTGGTGCAAAAAATATGGACCTAATTTTTTTCTTGTCAACCGCCCAATCTTTAGCATCCAAGATAGAATCTCTTATTGGTAGATACTCCTTTCAATCTTATTCATAAGTGAATACCATTATTTATATATACTAGCCAATACCATATATTATGTATATTCATTTAATCTACAAGTTATCAACTTGACCATTTATTACTGAATATTTTAAAATACACCGTAAATTTATATCATAGTAACTTTTTATTAATTTTGATAAATTATTTATTTGTTTCTTATTAAAAGGATAAATTGGAGTATTATGTAAAGCCCATAAACCCCATGTAAGTTTAAATCTTTGTTAGCAAGTATCATGCTAGAGTCGACGAGGCTCACTAAAATTACAAAAGGAGAATTGTGGCACTTCCTGCCCTTATATAAAAATTAAAAAAAAAAAGGAGAAAAAAACTGGTAACAAGTAACCTGCCAAAAAAAGAAAGCTTTTCAAAATTCTATTCTCCGTTCTTCTGACAGTCAATGCTTTCTAAGCCTACTCATGTACTCTGATAATATAATTACAGCTGACGACACCCATCTTAGAGCATACAAAGAATAAAACGAACGAGGCCAAAAAAATAAACAGTGAAATAGGAAGCAATATTAAAAAATAAAAAATAAAAACTTAGTGAATCACCAAATGTCATTTATTCAAGTGGCTTTTCAAGATTGGTGTCTTCCTGATCTGTCTGCGAAGTAGGGCCTTCGTTCACATCGTCAGCATTGATGGTTTCAGATTCTTTGGCGCCAGATGTTTCTCCATTTTCCATTTGTGGCAGTTCTCCGTTCTCAGAGACGCTCTTGGATTCTCCATTATCCACCGGTTTTGGGAGTTCTCTTGCAGAGGAGGTCTCTAATAAGCGGCTGATTCCATCATAAACATTCTTTGCATCCATAATAAGAGTTGCTCCACCAGGATAGCAACGCCCAAAACAAGTTGCACAATGAGGATAAGCAACCTATAAATTGAATTTGAAGGTAATCAGTATTATATAGAAAGCCACTTGGATTGAACTAGTGGTGATTGGTGAAGTGCTTGAGCTGTTTGCATGGGGTTATAAGTCGAAACCTCAGTGCCATCATTGTATTGCAAACAAGTGATCAGTACGGAAGTAACTTTAGCAACAACAATGAGCTTAAATTAGAAACAATTATCAAATTGTATAGTATAGAGTTATAAAATACCTCAATAAATGCTCGGCAGAGTGACAGAAAAAGTCCTGACTCGTTAGCCCTAAGCACCCGAGTTGTATTGTACAGCAACAATGAATCAGAAACAGCCTGTAATCCCTTAATCAATTGTTTTGCAAGGACATGTTTCAGACTTATTGGGGCACACGGACGTAGCTCATTCATTGCAGCAGATACACCTGCAGTCACCAAAGAGATGGATATCAATGCAAATGGATGAAGGCTTTAGAATAGAGGAAGCAGGAATATGCAATAAAGCGTACATACTAAAGCATTATGGCATCACAATAGACAGCACCTATTGAAATTTCATTTAAGAGGCTTCTTGATACATGACTCAACAACCATGGAAGTTTCCATTCCATTTTGCACTTGTTTCATATGTGTGTGCGCGCATACCCATGTTTTTGTGCATGTCTGTGTGCACCAGTGTAAAATAGGCAAAGGAAATGGGCAAGCAATTTACTAAAGATATCTAGAGGATAAAATTTACTAGACTCACCATTAATAAAAACAGCAAGAGGTGGATGCTCCATCAAATTAGAGGGTGGAGTGACATCCTCCTGACTTTCATCACCAACAGTACTTGCCGAAAAGCCAACTGCTGGTAGGGGGACCCACCGATGCGAATCCAAGACCAACTGAGAAAATCAATTTCAGAATCAATTTCAGAATCACTACATAAAAATGGAAACTTGCTCGGGAGAGACAGCGGTCCCCAGATGTTAACTTGTTCGAGTAAAAAGAAAATGATCAATACATAAAAGTCAATTTCAGGTAACTAGTATGTAAAATATGTCAATTCACTGCATTTACCTGAAAATTCTCTACGGCAGTACCCATATTTTTGGAGAATAAGTTGAGGACAGCTCTGTAAAGAAACCATTCATATATTAAAAACTGCTTCCAAGTACAATTTAGCTTAATAGATCATAAAAAGGACCATGCATTACTCTTCAAAAAGTGATGGGAGCAAGCCTCGAAAATCCAGTCCAACCCAACCAAGTCCCATAGCACAGTACTGTTAAAATAATAAGAAAATAGAATGTTAAATGTAATTTCTTCTTTCCATATAAGTCAACATATATATCCAAATGTATTTCCACTAGCAGGCAGGAGAATCTAACTGCTTTTCTTTACTTTGACCATTTTTCCAAGGGAAGGGGGATTTCCAAAAATTAATATGCATTAAAATTTATGTAGTTCACATTTCTTATCACCTGTTTTAAGTCTACACAAATATCACGATTCCTTCCAATTTCAAAATCACTAGAGTATGACGGAAGAAGCTCACCATGCACTGATCCAAAATATTTGACAGCGATCCGCCTTCAGTTATCTTTGGAAGCATAAGTTTTAAAGTTTGTAGGTGTGACGTAATTTGGTGCATTGCCCAACTAAAAAGAAGCCCACCATCGTAATTTTCCTCACTCCCTGATGTGTCATCCGCAAATATTGCACGATATTGATTAACAACATCAAAAAGATGCATTCTGTGACAGTTGATCATCCCTTTTAAGTACTCGTATGGACTTGCCTGGTCCAGCTCCTCAAGTATACCACTAAGCCATGCCTCTCGACATCTTAAGAACTGACAATAAATAACTGGCGAGTCAAATAGAAGCAGGTGAAAAAATAGAATACCAAGTTGCAGCAACTAAACTGAAAAATTCAAGGAAAAAAGCAAGTGTACGGGCAAAAGGAAGAAAGGTTGTATAGGAAAAAAAATCATTAAACCTCACCAGCAAACGCATTCCATACTCACTAAATACTCCTATTCGCCGTAAATATCCAATAATGCGGAGGCATTCGGGTAACTAGCAAAGGAAGATAGAGTAATAAGAAACAATAAATACAAACATTTTTCTTGATAAATCAAGTGGCATTTCTTTGTATATTAAATATAATTACTGCATAAACCTGAATATTTGAGCGAAGTTTCTGTAGAAGCTGAGAAAGAAGTGATTGGGTAGTCAGTCTTACTTCTGCAGCCAATGCTTGAATAACTGGTAACCTTTGCACATGGGAAAAGCTTTCAGTAACAAGAACAAAAGAAAAAAACTATAAAATTGGGAGAGAAAATCCTATTTATAGCTAAATTACTTGTAAATTGCAATACAATATGGAAGAAACATATAAACTTACTTTGGATGCATGGTTGAAAGTTTACCAACAAATGCTTCCAAATCTAGGGCTTCATCATAATTCCCATTCCGTACACATCTGCAAAAACATAGGAATTTACAAGGCTTTTCACAGAGGACATGTTTATCATACTATGTGAGACCATTAGTACATGGAAATCCCACAAGTAAAATTAAATAATCTATCTTTTTTAACATACGTGTCCATGAGTTGAGGAATTTCTAGCAAGTCAAGCAAGGTACTATGATTAGCTAGCATTGTTTGGTTCATCTTCCTCTTCTCCAAAATCTGTTCGGCAGATTCTATGAACTCGGTGCATCCAGATGTTAACTTTGGGATCTCATTTATCTGACAGGAGAAAAATGCTCACCTCACATATGTTTATAAATATACACACATGCACAAAAAATGATGATGACAGAGAAGGAAATTATATGGAATTTTGAGGATAAGGGATTGGAAAATTAAACAACATAGAACAAGATAGAACATCGAAGCAGAGAAGCTGCCTAGTCTCCCTACATATATGTTAAGAGGATAAGGAGCAGGGGATTAGACTTGGGCTGGTTTCAGTTATGAACAGACCAGTGTCAGATCAATTGTAAAAACAGTCAACATCGAGCTAGCTAGAAGTCATGATGAATTACGGGCAGAAATGACTACACATCTAATTTTGACAGTACCAGATTTCTCAAACCTTTTTATGGTTATTGACAGTACCTGAAGACCTCTTGCATCCATTAGTAATTCCCACTCACAATTGGTCTCACATTTCCACGAGGGATTATCCAAAGCTGAAGGCAAGGCCACTATCTTTGTGTTGTGGTAGTGGATTGGCTCACAGAATATGCTCACTTTATACCTCTTAGTTTATCATTTACTGCCTGAGATGTAGCAGAGGTTTCCTTCAAGATCATCATTCTGAAGTCACCAATTTTTTAATTCATTGGCAAGATTCGTATCAGAGCTCCTTGTGAGCTCTGCTGCACAACTCTTCCACCATACCAAGAAATGCAAGTTCATAAAATCAGAATTCTCAAAGTGTTGTTTCTAATTCAATGCCCATGGACCCAACACAAAACTTTTCAAGTCTGCATTATATATATCTGAGTGAAGATCCTGCAGCAGTTATGGTAACGCCAGTGTTAATGGGGAGCAATTAAAATATGCTTGGGCCAGGTCTTTCAAGCGAGCCATGGTGTCAAAGAATACAATCAGATTTCTTAATGGATGTTTACCTTTGCTGGACAAGTTTGATCCATGGAAACTCTGCAATAATTTGGTAAATCCCTGGATCTAAAGCTAGTCTCACAATCTATCACATAGAGTATAGTGTTTATGAAGAATTCTTTTTATGTTTGGATGAACCTAAAAGAAAGGTTTTTACAAGGAGATTCAGTGAGATTTTTACAAGAATTATATTCATTCAACCGATGATCACTCTTAGTAATTGACTATTTGTTAGAATCAAAGGTGCTTTAGGAAGAATTAGAAAATTATTGGCTTTTGCCACAATGCATTTGTCCAGTTAGATGCACTTGTGTAGTAGTGAGAAATGCTAGAATGTTTAGGCAGCAAGGTTGCACTACGCGATTTTGGACAGGATTGAATGAGAATTTCTCACTGGTTAAATCACAAGTTTAATAAATGGATCCTTTACCTACATTGAACAAGTTTTCTATGGTCATTCAGCATGAAAGACAAATATGGATTGAAGGCAATTAGGATTCTCAGGGAACGATAAATGCAGTGGAAGAGAGGTAAGCACAGTGATAATAATTCAGGCAGAGGAGGCCAAGTGTGTATCTATTGTGGGAAAAGGGGCATACAGTGAAAGTATGCTATCGTAAGCATAGGTGTCCACCTGGTCCACGATTTAAATCAGTAGGAGCAGCCAACAATCTCACTGCTGGGAGTTAGAATCAAAGAATGAAAATGGTACTGGTTCAACAAAAGAGTAAAATGTGACTTCAGAACAATCAGTTCTGATGTCAGTACAAATGCTGAGTACTGTAGAAGGTAATCATAACACGTTTTCAGCTTTTTGTGAATCTGACTAGTGGATATAGCCTCAGGCTACAGACCACAGATGCTCTTCCCTTCACATGTTTTACAAGAAGGCCACTCCGTTGTTAGTTAAATTGCCAAATGGAAATACAGCAGTGGCTCATGTAGCAGGAAGTGTTCAATTACCCCAACAGTTACATTACATGATGTGTTGAAGCTACCTCACTTCAAATTAAATGTGATATCATATTAGTATCAAAACTTTTAAAATCCAAAAATGGTTTGGAGATTAAAGTTAGAGACGATATCATACTACAAGTTTCTAAGCTTGAGTATTTGAGATCTATTTTATAGAATGATGAAAAATTTAATGAAAATACAGAAAGTTGAGTAGTTAAATGGAAAAAGGCACTAGAGTTATCTATGACAGCAAAATACCTATCAAACTCAAAGAAAAGTTTTATTGAACTATAATACAATCAGCTATTCTTGATGGTAAGGTAATGGATGTTGGCATTTAAAGAAAAATGAAAAAAAAGTAAAAGTAGTAGATATAAGAATATTAAAATGGATATGGATATGTAACTACACAAGAAACAACATGATAGGAAATTATTGTATATGAGGATAAATTAAAGAAACATGTAGTAAGTAGGAGATGACAGAACATCAATTAAGGTGATTTGAACATGTACAAGGAAAATGACTTAAGGTACTAGTGAGGAAAGTTGATTGTATGACTTTTCGCTTTGTGAAAAAGACTAGAAATTACCTTGAAAGAAATTATGAAAAAGGATCTTATGGTAAATAACATCTCTAAAAAGTTGAATTTTTATTGAACCAATAACATTACTGATCTGTGTTACTGACTTCACCAAGTGAGATAAGGCAATGTTATTGTTATTGTCTAAACTTTTGAAATCACTTTATGAAATGAAAAAAGGAAGCTATTCCCAAACTTCCAGCAGCTCTCAGCTCTGCAGTCACAGGTTCAGTTCCATTGAACTTTCTATCACTGTTAATGATCATCTAGTTTGTGAAATTTGTCACTGTACTAAACAAAAGAGAATTCTGTGTGCTCTAACTAATAATAAGCTGCACATGCTAATTGCTTCATATGGATAGGGACCCTTTACTGCAACTATACATAAATTTTGGTATTTTCTCACTATAGTGGATGAGTACAGTAGGTTTACTTGGGTAGTAGTTATGAAGACTAAATCTGAAACTTCGCATCATATTCATTTATTTTCATTGATTTGTCACACTATTTGAAAATCAATTTCATGCTTCCATTAAGGTTGTGAGGACTGGTAATGGAGCAGAATTTTTCTTGCATTCTTTAAATACTTTTAAAGGGATATTATATCAAACAACTTGTTATCAAACTCCACAACAAAATGGTAGGGTGGAGTGGAAGCATCAAGATATTCTAAATGTGGCATGGACACTTTCTTTTTGATCTGACACTCCAAATATGTTTTGGCAATATGCTGTTACACACGCTGTATCTGCTCAATAGAGTTCCTACTAAAACAGTTCTCAATGAGTTATTGGGTGACAAGCTTCCTAATTTTGATCATCTTCAAGTATTTGAATCTTTATATTTTATTTCTACACTTGCTGGACACAAGCAAAAATGATACTCAAGCTCATATCATAAGTATATATTTCTTGGATATAAGACTGGTACCAAAGGATATTTGTCCTATGATCTCTCATCCAAGGAGATTATAGGATTATAGCATCAGGGGTTCATGACATGTCATATTTCATGAATTAATATTTCCTAATTCTACTTGTTCTGTCTTTAGCCCTTCTTTGACCTATGATTCAGAATCTGTTCCTTCTTCATCAGAACCTAATCTTTCTTCTTCCCCAATTCCTACTTCATTTTCACCTCCATTTCCTACTATTAACCTCGCAGATCTACTATTGCAGTTCGAAACCTTATCATTTAGACTATCACTGTTATACTCCATTTCTCAAACTTCCTCCCATATAAATAGAGTAGCAATTGTATTGGTGGGTCAGTTGAATGAATCAATGCTAATCTATTCAATCAGAGTTTATTCTTCTTTAGATGAAAGATTTTGGGGAATTTAAGAATTCCTGGGAACCAGTTGCCACTATTTAGAATTTTTTTCCTGAATTTTTCCTTGAGGACAGGGTGAAATTTTTGGAGTGGAATGTTATTAGCAGATGCCCAATTAAAAGTTGTGCATTTGGATGGACAAGGGAGAGCACAGGGTATTAGAACTTGGGTTGGTTTCTGTCTGTAATAACAGTAGCAGTTGGTTAATTAATCATAAGTCAAACAACTTAGAGGAGAGAAAGAGACAGCAAGATGAAAGAGGTATAAATAATGGGAGAAAGATCTCTCTATTCTTGTTTCTAATTTTTACTCTTGGTTCTGCAACCATCGTGATTCAGATTGAGGAGGAGGAGCGATATTCTGCCAGTCCTTTACTCCTCTCTAACCCAATTCTACTACTAACCTCCTTACAAAGACAATAGACTTTACACTCAGTCGAAACTAATACCCTAATCTTATCCCAATCCAATGAAATGTTGCTATAAGATATAAACCTCACACAATTACACTCCAACAAGCTACATCTCAACCATTTCCTTCAGATACATGAAATAGTGAGTAAGAATCCGCTACATGTATGCTTGAATTTAACAAAAACAAAAAAAATGAAGAGCAAGAATACCAGAGACTCAAGATGGTTGTCGATGGATGAGACTTCCTGGCGAATTGCAATTAAGGCGTCGGCGGCGGCAATGAAGGATCGGTAGTTACCGACGGCGACCTCTTGCATTTGGCGGCGAATGCGATCAGCATCGACGCGAAGGAGTTCAGGTTCCTTGTGAAGGCGATCGAGTGTGAAAGATAGCAATTCGGAGACATAGGGTTGTTGTGAATCTGATGCCAGAGGAAGAGGAAGGACCATCGCCGATGCTTCACCTTCCGACTCCATTTTCCTATTCTCAGATCTGGATCCACTCAAACCTCAGTTATTTCAGTTTCACTCTCTCCTCTTAAGTCTACTATTGCTGCCACCACCCTCCTTCGATCTTAAACTGCCCTGTAGTTTCCAGACAAAAAATAACTACGCGCTGAGCCAGAAATTTGATTTTAGATAATTTTTTTTTCTTTTCTACAGAGTAAAATGTAACATTGCACCCACCCGAAGAAATAGCATAAAAAATAGTTTATTTTAATAAATTATATTAAAAATTGATTAAATAAGTTAATAAAATTGATAAAAATCTAAATTGTTGGCTTAATTCCAATTTTTATCCCTTTATTTTAAAGAGTTACAAATTCATTCCTCTATTAAAAAAAATAACAATTAAGACACAATTATTAAATATTTTTCGAAATATCATACGATCATACTTACGAATATTTTTTTAGCATCTTTGATTTAAATATTTTTTCTTATAAATATTATTTTTATTTACTATGATAATTAATACATTTTATTTATATTATTGACTAAATTTATGTTTATTTAAATATTTAAAATAAAATAAATAATACAAAACAACTATAATATGAAAATGTATAAGAGTGATAAGGGTTATAAAATTTAATTATAATATAATTTTTAATAATAATAGCAAGTTAACATTAAAAAGTTTGAATAAACGATGAAAAATATAAAAGAAAATTTTAAAAAAATATTCTTAACAATGTTATTTTTAAAAAGAAAAAATGAAATATTTATGCCAAACATACTCTAACTTTAAGATTTTAGAAAATTTAATTGAATCCCCGTTCCAAAAAATCCCATTAAGTTCAAAAAGGTAACATTGCTAAAATAATTTAACATAATAAAATTAAGGATACTATTAAGCCTCCTTTCAATCTCCTTTATTTTTTTCACCTTCAATCTCCCTCTAACTTTTAATGTCCTCATCCTTCTTTTTTTTTTTTTTTGTAGAGAATGTAATAATTCTTTGTATAAGTGTTCACATAACACTTTTTTTTTCTTTTAATTTCATTTTATACACGTTTGGTAATTATTACATGCCACTATAAGTTTAAGATTTTTTTTTCTGTTATTAATTTTTAAAACTTTTTACTTATATTGTCCAAACACTATATGACATTATTTTGATTTTTTTTTTACAAATATATTTTTGATTTTTCTTAAAAAATAATTTTAAAAAAAAACTTATGACTTTAAGTTTTAATACCTACTCGTGTAAAAGATAAGAGCACACTTGAGATTACGTTGTTACTACATCTTTGTTAATTGTTCTATTAATTCTTTAATTTTTTTGAGTTTGTATTTTTATTTGACTAATTAATTTTTTAAAAAATAACTAAACAAAAATAATATATATTTTTATTTAATTCTATTTATACATATAAATAAAGAATTTTATAATTATATGAAATCTTCTTCTATTTCTATATTTATCAAGGATACAAAGAAAATCATATGAATAGATTGATAAGGTTAAAATAATCATGAAAAGACAAAGAATAGATCAATAAATTTGGGTTTTATTGTTAAAAAAATTAAATTACAAGAAAATTTAATCTTACACTTTACTTCAAGAAGATCTCATTTATACTAAGATCTCAAGCATTTTCAACTTATGACTTATGACTTATAACTAAAGTTGTTTTGATAAGACAAAAATGATGTTTTAAGAAAAATAAGTATTAGTATTCATTCATTTATCAAAAATGACAAGGTAAACTTAGAGGGCTTTCATTCATTAGATATGAACATTCTTATCAAAGTAGCTATATTTTTTTAAAGGCATCTTAGATTCAAATAAGATGCAAAACGAGTAATTCCTGACTTCACCAAATCTTTTCCTTTGGTGAAATATTGCAATAAAGAAATAAGATCCATCCCTAAATAGATGTATGTTGTAATTTTTCTACCTTTTAGAATTGTCTCTTCATAAATGAGTATCTTCTTCTCAAAGTCTTCTAACATCAAATTAATGCAATGTGCAACATAAGGGGTTTAATACAAATTTGTTCTTTTTTCATCAACATCTCTCCTATAGCTTTGTAATTTGTTGTATTATTAGTCATAACTTGGACTACATTTTTCCCACCATTTTCTTTAACAACATCACCAAGCATTTTAAAGATTTTATCAATTGTTTTTTCTATATAAGATGTACCAATAGTCTTAAAAAAAATAGTTCTTTTAAGACTATTTACCAAGAAGTTCAATATTACTCTTCTCCTCTTATTAGTCCACCTATCATTCATTAATGTGCATCTAATTGTATTCCATTTAACTTTATGTTCTTCTAATCTTTGCCTTGTCAACTTTATTTCTTTTTTCAAATACTTTACTCAAATCTCATGATACCTTGGTAGTTTAAATCCAGAACTATGACTAGTAATTATATCACATATAACAAAAAAAATCACTTCTTACCGCATTAATAATAATAATAATATTTATAAACTTTCCTATTGCTTGACAAGCCTCCTTTCTTCTAGTCTTGTTGAATATGTTGTTGATTATTACTTGGGCAATTGCACCCTTTTTTTGAAAAATATTTCTTCCTCTAGATACCTCATTTTTACTTGATTTTCTTTTATTTCCACTAATGTATCTAAAGCCTCCCTCTCAATCTCCTAGTCAGTAAAACAGGGCCATTCTTGACTTTTTTGGGACCCTAGGCAAAATAAGAAATTAGGACTCTTTAAAGAAATTATAAAATGTAATAAACAAAATAAAAACATATATTAATAATTTTATTAAAATAATATTTTTTTTAAAGTGGCTATAATTTTTTTTCTAATAAAATTATAAAAAAAATATTCTTTCATTCAACCAATTTCTATATTATAATTAACTACAAAAACAAAAAAAATAATAAAAAATGGATTCTACGAGCATTCTGAGATGCAAAATCATTAATGATAACATTAATATTAATATTTTAAAAAAAATTCTTTATCGATTGATAAAATTGTGAGACTATTCAATGGTTCTTGTGACATTGATGACCTTAGGTAGGTTTTGATTAACTTTAACTCTAAAATACTTCTTTCAGTTGATGATATAGTTGCTGGGATCCTTAAAAATTTTTTATAAGTGATTAAAATATTTAGATAACAATTTACAAATTTGACAAACTCAATAACTGTTTAATTTTTTGAAGAAAACTAAATTTCTTCATGAGTTTTAATGTTAAGAATAGTAAAAGTTTGGAATTAAATGAAGTTTTAAGTCTATAGAGGTCAATGAGTCGACTACATTTATAGCAAGTGAGGTACGAGAAATTAAAAGGTGCTTTTTATTTTTTTATTTTTTTCAACTGCAAACTGTAAGAGCTGAAATTTTTTTCAAGTGAAAGTAGGGCCCTAGGCGATCACACCTCTAAACTACCCTTAAAACTGGGCCTGCAGCAAAATAACCGACACTCAAATTTGATTTTTTTATTCAACTTTTCTTGTATGCTTACAAGTAAGTTCCACATTTTCTTTCTCACCTCATTTGGAATAGATTTGCATGCTCCAACATCTTTAGTTGTTTGAGCCAAGTGATGCTTCAGTTGATAAATAAGAATAGAAATATGCTAGATTTACATAAATAAGTCTAACCTATTTTATAATTTAAAGCATACGTTTGACCTATTATTTATCGTAGGCTTTTTATTAAGTCTAATATGGCCTTTTAAAAAAGTTTACTTTATTTTATTATTTTTTTAATGGTCTACTTCGTATTGAGACCTTCAATAGGTCATTAAAATTCTTTATAAATAGGCTACTAAACCATCTAAATTGATGTCTTTATAAAGTTCATAAGAATTACATCTAAATAAGTTATAAAAAGTTATTTAATACTTTAAATATGTATAATAAAGTTACATATTTCTATTTTACAAAAAAACGTAATCAAGATAGTGCAAATGCGACTTAGCGTTATGCGTAAAAACAAATAAAATAACAGTAATATAAAAGACTTTAACAAGTAAGACTCTTTCTCTTCAAAGGTATAGAGACACTCTTTAACTCCAATGAAAATGATTATAGTTATAATTTAAGATTTTATTTATTTTAAAATTTAATCTATTTAATATATTATTATATTATAATTTTGATATAAAATAATTTAATATATTGTTATAAATTTTATAAATTTTAAATAGGCTATTCTAATAGTCCTAATATGCTTTTTCTTAAGTTCAAATCTGACCTATTTAATTAATTCAGCCTTTTAAAAAGTCTAAATTAAGTCTATTACTTAAATAGGTCAAGTCAGATTAGGCCTTAAAAAGTCTAAGTCATAGGCCTCTATCAGACAGTCTGACTTATTTTCATGCCTACTGATAAGCACCTCCACTTACAAGTTTTTTCACAATATTTGCATTGGACTCTTCTTGTACCTTTAATTACAATCCCATGTTGCCATGCTACATCACTCTTGTTTTTTTATGCATTATTTGATAATGACTTAGAAGGAAAAATCTGACTATTGGTTGAAGCCATTTTATCAAACAGTAGAGCAAAACATTTGAACAAACCCACCCATAACAAAACACAACAAAGTATAAACTCATCCACAATTGCGCAAAGATGATGAAGATTAAAAAGAAAAAATAAAGCAAAGAAAACCCTAATCATAGTGTAAACCCTATTTGTAGAACAAAACCAAGTGGTAAAACAAACTCCAGTCACATAACAGATCTAGTCGCATAGCAAATCTCAGTTGCCATATCAAAACCAAGTCACTGGAACAAAGCACAACCGCTAGAGCAAAGCAAAACTAAGTTGTGTGGAGTGGAATGAAGTCATAGAGCAACGGAAGTTTTGATTCAATTTTTGGGATTTTAGGATTTCAATGGCTTTTTAGCAAATTGGGTCGCAGGTCATTAGGGCAAAAATTAGGTTTCTTAATACATCGGGATCGTCCAAACTTATTGATTTTACAATCTAACTCAGCAATCCCTCCTGATCTTGGTGATTTGCGTTTTCAAGAGTGAGCTAGCACAAAAGAGTGGTCAGGGATCGTAAACTCATACAATCTTATGTTCTGGCATGTAGTTTTGACTATCATACATGTCCTATTGCTATATATAACATTACAAATTAAATATACTTTGGTTATTGTCATGTGTCTAATAACCTATCGAAAAGTAGCTTTTGATGTGTGTGTGTGTATATATATATATATATATATATATATATATATAAACTATTTTTATATCTTTTGCAATAAAAGAAAAAATAAATATTTATTCTTCATCAACCTATTAGAAGCATTCATGTTTTTTTTTTTTTTATGTTAAGAGAAATATACTTGAATCTTTATGCATCTATTACAAACTATTTTTTGACATTCTAGAATATGACTTCACATAAAAAGTAAAATGACCTAGGATCAAATACATAAGTATAATAGATATCTTTGAATTTTAATCATATAAATAATGACCTACTTACCTATTTCAGCTTGGTGTTTGCATTAGAATTACAATTGCAAAGCAAGACATGGCACGTAAAGTGAATGATATTCAAAAGTCAATGATCTCAAGGATGGAAATTAGATGTGAGAATCACCAATTTAAAGGAGGTAAAAAATCACAAGTAGATTCTGTTGAAATGATTTTAATAGAATAAAGGGTATTATATGGTGGGGTTTGCAATATTAATTCCTATTGTAATATTAAATTAGTTTATTGATAAATTTTTCAAAACTCTCTTTATATTGTGGTAGTTGATATTTGTTAAGAAAACAAGATCAAATGTACAGTGAAAATGCAGATTTAGATAAATGAAGAGCTAAATTGAAGGAAGGAAATATATATATATATATATATATATATATATATATATAATTTAGAGTTTTTACAATAAGTAAACAATGGATAATATAAGATATTCAAACACAAGCATAAGTTGTGTGTGTGTGTGTGATGTTGCACCTTTGTTTCTTTTAGTCTTCATTAATATTTGACAAATTTGGACCTCAGATCATTCAACCATATGCCTCTAAATCTGAAGCAGTTTATAACCTTCAATTTCTCTAACACCTATGGGTCAAGACCTTATTAATAACATCTAGAGAATTGAAAATAAGGGTATAAAATGAGAAACACTAAAAAAAGGCATATGAGGGAACATAAGATTCATAAACATGTTAATGGAAAAATACTCTTATGACAAACACATTGTTTCCTAGATCTGGCCTAGGATAACATAAAAACTACCCTAATAAATTGGAGATAAAAAAACCTCACACATTTGAATACAAGATATACAAAGTTGATGACTTAAGGGCTAATAAATTTCAATAGAGACCTAAAAATTTATAAGGACTTGGCCAAAAAGTGATAAAGGTTGAATGTTTGAGATAAGTGGCAAAATTATACTTCAAAAAATGAATGAGAATATCTCTTTTGACTAAGGAAAAGAAAATTATTAGATTCTTCCACTTATTTTTGAAGAAATGTTTTTGGATCATGCTGCTTGTCATCTCTTGTAAGTTCAACACCTCACAAAATATATTTTTTTTGTCAATAATGAACACTTTTATTGGTATAACTTTTCAACTTTGTGATCATGTCTATAATGTCACTAGAAACACAAGCCTCAAAAGGATCTATAATACCAAAAGAAGGAAGCTTCATGAGTATGTGAACATCTTCAAGAGTAGGATAAACTTGCCCCAAGCATTAACAAATATATTAGTAAGAGAATTTTATCATTGAAACAATGAATCTAAGATACTAAGAAAATTGTGATTAGAAGAAAAAATGTATTGAACCTAGTCCACTCATTTACTTATTGGAAAGACATGAGAAACAAAACATAAAGGCACTCAAGGAAACTCTTGATAATTAAATGTGAACAAAGCAAGGAAGGGCCCATAAGTAAGGAAATATTCTCTATCACATGATGATGAATGAGAACTTGTGAGTTTGAAGCGAGAGTACTTGTCAAATTGACATAGAATAAGTTATCACTTGGAGAAGGGGTTAGGTCAAAGTTGCACTCAAGGAAAGGAACGTTAAGCTCCTAGCAGCCCAACACATTTAACGACTTAGATCGAGGAAGGAGTAACTGGGAACAAATGTCAAACACCATGAAATAAGAACTCATCTAGTTTAAGAATCACTAGAATCATATTTAAAAGTAATGTCTCAATGG
This sequence comes from Abrus pulchellus subsp. cantoniensis, assembly GCA_024086825.1. Lineage (NCBI taxonomy): Eukaryota > Viridiplantae > Streptophyta > Magnoliopsida > Fabales > Fabaceae > Abrus > Abrus pulchellus. Next base: position 9,643,987 of record CM044051.1, on the reverse strand, counting down.
AAAAGCTTGGCATTAAGGAAAGAGGAAGAGGTCATCATGCAAAAGAAAAAGAAGAGCAGAAATGAAGAATTTTTAGGAACCAGTGGATAAAGAGAAGAGTAATATGGTGAAAGGAAAGAAGGGCATTTACTAAGGCAGTTAAAGAAGGAATTAATGAAAATATGGCATATTACCTTTGCCATGATACGAAAAAATAAGTTTCCAAATGTTTGGCCTAGACTTTAAACTAATAGCATAGTAGACAATACCCAACAAAAAAAAGGCATGTGAGTAAGGAAGAAGTTTGATATAGTAATGCTCAAAATACAAGCAAGTCAGCAAGAACAAGACAAGATGTAGAATGTGAATATCTCATGCAGGAAAAAAGAACAAAAAACAAAATCATTAACAAAGTACAAGCAAGTCACCAAGAAGAAGATAAGATGTAGAATGTCCAAATCTCATGAAGGCAAAAGGAACAAAAGATAAATTTAATGAGGGTATAAAAGACTATTCAAAAGCATTGCATTAGCTATGAATACCAATTTTTGCCTCCCCAGAGATTACCTCCAATTTTTTTAAAAAATAAAATAAATTTGTTTTATGAAAAAATAGAAAAGTTTGGAAAAAAGAAAGAGACCGATTCCAGAAACAAAAGTCTTACACTATGCAGGCTCATACCCAATATCAAAAACCAGTTTTAAGCATGAAAATGGAAAAACTCAAAATTTTTAGCGTTTTATACAAACCCTAAATGACCCATATAAATACACAAGTAAAATCCAGAGGGTGGAGGGGGAAGCTTTTAGAAACGAGAAAAATTTTAACAGCAAAAATATCTTTAAAAGAAGGAAGATCTTTTCGGAGAAAAAAAAATTTTAGGAGAGGTAGCATGTTGCTCTGGTAGATCTGAGTTGAGGAGAAAAGGGAATAAAGCACTTAACCGAGAAAGAAGAGGGAAGAAAATGCACCTGCCATTCATCATTCTCTATTCTTGCTCGAAAATATTTCCCAACGGGTATATTACACAAGGTATTATTTCCATTCCTTAAAAAATGTCTATGTTTTGAGTTTTTATAAAGTAAAATGTGAATAGAAGATGAATGATGAGAACGAACACTTACAGGTCCTTTATTACTAATATATAATTATTATAAAAAAGTTTTAGAAATGTTTGATGTATTTCAATAGCAAAAGCATTTATGAAGGCCATTAGCTTTGCGTAACCGATTTCAATAAAGTTATGATTTTATATTATTATTTTATTAGTTTAAATAGTTGATAAGAAATGTTTATGCGAAACATAGTCATGATTTCCAATCATATTTGCTCAGAGTTATAGATTCTATAATCAAACCATTCTCTTTTTTTTTTTTTATTTCATGCCTTTATTTTTATTTCATTATTATTATATGTTTGTTTCGTAGTGCAACAAACTAGGGTTAGATTATGAAAAAGATATTTGTATTAAGATAGTTGTTGGATTGGATCCGAACATTTTTTTTACTTTTTTATTATTTTTGTGTTTTATTTTTTTTTATTATTACTATTATAATTATTTATTTTATTTTATTACTTTAAAAACATTGAATTCAGCCAATTAAATCAAACAATAGGTAAATAAATTATTTATGTAAAATAAATAAGTAAAGTAATGTGAGAATAAAAATTCTCATAATGATTTTTGTATTATTGCCTAGATTCATATATTCGTGTATTTATGAATTATTTGTTTTTTAGTATTATTGTATTAATATTAAAAGATAGATGTAATTCAATTTTGTATCAATATTTTAACCTCTTATTTCATAGAAATAAATTACATTTTAAATTTATTTTACAATAAATGAATAAATAATACATGTTTACATTAATTTATAACATTAGCGTGTAGCTTCTTTGCTGTCATATGTTATAAATTGATAAAGTCTATGTGTACCTACGTTATCGAGACTTTATGCAATATTAATTTATCATATATTATTAAAATTTAATTATTTTAATAATCAATCAAAATGTATTCTCTATAATTACTATTTTACTAATTAATTAATTTAAATATAATTTATTTTATTAACATAATAATTTATAATGCTAATGTGTAGCGACTCTACCTTTATGAATTATAAATTGTTAAAACCTATATGTACCAACGTTACCTTAGATTTTATACAACATAAATTTATCAAACTAAGTTTAAATCTTATTATTAAATAATTTTATTTTTTAATAATTTAAATATATTTACTTCATTCATTAAATAAAAATTAATTTCATATTTAAAATTTTTTAAGTCATATTTATAATTCTAAAAAAAATTAATAACTAAACATTTTCTTACTTATTTATACAAATTTTTATAATATCGATGTGTAATTTACATTGCCTTCGATTATCCAACAAATTATATGAGATTTATGTATAGCTTACGCTATCTTAAATTTTCTTTCAATATTAATCGTAATTAAAATTTAAATTTAAATTCAAATACTTCATTTACAAATAAAACATTTTTATGATTTGCAATATAGTCATGCGATCTCCTTTCACCATCTGTATTGTTTCTTATAGGGTACATGTATAACCGTGTTATCTTGTATCCTAAATATTATAATTTTGTGAAAATAATTTTAATTCTAAAATAATTTTTTTTTACTAAACTTAATTTTAATTAACTAACTTTGTATTTTCTAAAGATAGAATTACATGACTTTGAGTTTTCTATTGCACCCGAGGATAAGTAGGAGTGAAAATCAGATCCGTCAAGTCAAAATAATTTTTTAAAGTATCCATTAACATTTTAATAAATAATTTTCTTCTTTTGAAATAAATAATAATAATAATAATAATAATAATAATAATAATAATAATAATAATAAATGTTTAGGGGTTAAACAAATATTTTTAAAAATTTAAATAAATTTGTACAATTAATTTAAAGTAACTATTTTTTAAACGGATGTTGTAAGGTACTAATACCTTCCATACACGTAAATGACTCCAAACTCATTTTTTGTTTCAAAGGTTATATCATTTTTAATTTTTTTCAATATTTTCTTAAAATAAACTTTGGTGGCGACTCCTCTGATATTTTTTAAAATCTTTTCACCGTACCGTTGCAACCGCCCAGTTGCGACATTAGCCTTGCATATTATACACAAAATAAACTAACATCTTAGCTATTCCCTATAAAGAGAGTGTTCCTGAACCGAAGGCACCTATCTTTTGCAGAAGAATGAAATCCTTTCCTAGAATAATTGCATCAAAACAAACGGTTTATTAGTAATAAAAGAAATGTGTGGTCCTTTTCAAAACATATAAAAGGCTAAAATGTTGAGACACTGTGTTTATCATTTCCAATGTATCAAAATTTCAATTTATGTGAACAAGTATAATAAATATATAATTTGGATGTATTGAGATCATTTAGCCATAATTACATGGTCCAAGTGTGTAAACAATCAACAATTCAATCAAATATTCGCCTTTTGATTACTTCATTTAGTTTTAGTTTCTCCTTTCCTTTCTCAACACTTCGTGAGTTTATGAACCTCATTCTTATGTCAAACTAATTTTTGTACAAAAATATATAGATTTTAAAATTATTTTTCTTTGATAACTCAATTATGTCCTATCACCGATCAATGTTATGGTATTATTAGAAAAAATTGCAATATTCTTAAGGATTTTAAGAGTTTCAAAGTTATATCTTATTTTTGGGGAAGCCAACATTGTAACTGATTTCCTAACACATTTTAGTCACAGTATCTATGCAAGTGTTTATATTTGGAGGGAGATTCTTATTGAGGTTTATAGGACTATTAGAGAAGACTTGCATAGTATTTTTTCCTCAACTTATATCAAACTTGTAGTTTATCTTGTTTTTTATTGAATTGTAAAGTGTTGTATTCAATAATAATAATAATAAGAGACTCTCATTTTATATATATTAATAAATTTTTTTCCTACATTGAACAAATTAAATTAAATTATTAAATAAAAATTAATTATATAATATAAGAATGTTTTAAATTTTAAAAATTACCTTTTTAAAATCACATATATCCTTTACATAATTTTCCTCAAGTCATAAGATATACCTAATACTTCAACTAATTCATATGCTTAATTATAAAAATAAGATTAAGTCAAAGAAATAATTTTTGAATTTAAATAAAGAAAATTTCAATAAAAAAATATGACATAATTAAAATAGAATAAAATTATAAAAATATTTTTATCAATATTTATGTATAAATTATGAGTATGTACTAATTTTTGAATTATAACATCTTTTAAGAGTATTTTCAAAATGTGGGTATTTCTAGAAATCAAATTTTTTCTCATTATATCAAATAATTTTATATTATATATTTATTGGTAATTATTTAGATTTAAATTTTTATATATTTTTAATTAAGAAAATATTTATTATTAATATTTATATTTACTCTTTTATTAATCTATAAAATTTATTAAATTTAAAATTAGTCATATAATATATTTTTAATTATTTATTATATATTTTACTGTAATTTAAGGATATTTGTGCATTATATAAAAAAATAAATGTTGTAATCACCTTTTATATATAATTTATAAAGAGTTATTTAGTCACTAATAATAAAAACTATTTTTTCTTGTGAATTTTGTAATATTTAAAGTTTATGTGATTTGCATCAATAATTTCATTAACATGAATTATTTTATCATAAAATTTATTAATATGTTAACATTACATATTATGGTAATTATTATATAGACAAATGTTTTAAATCTTTGGTGATGAATAATTTGTCAAAAAAAAATAAATGATCTTTCTTAATTAACACTAGCATGACAAATTAGATATATATATATAGAGATAAAATCTTTTTACATCGTTGTAAGTTTAAAAACTTTTACACTCAATTTGAGTCTTTCATTTAACTTAAATATAACAAGTTATAATTTATTACTTCATTAGCCATTAGATTCAAGTTAAATAAAAGACTTAGATTGAGTGTAAGAGTTTTTAAACAAAAAGATCTTTTTTCATATATATATATATATGTATATATATATATATATATATATATATAATTTATGATTGATAAAGATACTTTAAATCTTCAATAAAAAACAATTTGTCACTAGTAATGAAAAATAAAATAAGCTTTATCATTAATTAGTTACTAGCATAAATCAAAAAGTAAAATAATATAGGTTAAAATTAAACGGGTTATTTTAAATTTTTTAAAATCACTTTTCAAATATATTTACAATTATTAATTATGAATAGAAACATAGTAATACATCCATGTTATGATTTAACTTAACCTGAAAAATTAAGTTTAGAATTTTAAAAACTTTATAGTAAAAGGCCTAGACATTAAACTTATATTTATAAGTCTTTTTAGCTTAGAAAATTTGTCTATTTATTTTTTTATTTTTATTGATAAAAAATATTGCCTAATTTTTACACACATGCATGTTATTTTCTATTTATAATAACTTATGTTTGCAGACATAATTATTTGGACTCCTTACATACTAATGGTCTTGTTCACATACTTATTTTAATATACTTCCTAATACATTTTTGTTTGTAGACATACTAATGGTTTTGTTCACATACTTATTTTTAAAATGAATGAGACTTTTATATAGACAAAGTTTTAAAATTTATTGACCTTTATCAATTCCTATTCATGTATTTATACAATTTTTCAAAGTTATTCAAACCTTTTATGAATTTTATCAAGTTTATTTAAAAAATATTATATATTATTAATGGAAATTATTGAATTATAATAAGGATGTTACATTTAATAGTTAATTGTTTAAATTTTAATTTGTATTGGATTTTAGTTAAAATTTTATATTACTGAAAAATAGTTTGTTTGTATCATGAACTTGAAAAATGTATATAGAATGTGAAATTTTAGACTTTATTCTATTTATAAATTTGAGTTAGGTAAACAAAGTTTTATTTTTAAAATAAATGAAACTTTTATATAGATAAAGTTTTAAAATTTGTAAACCTTCATCAATTTATATTTATATATTTGTACAATTTTCTAAAGCTATTTTAACCCTTTACGAATTTCATCAAGTTTATTTCAAAAATATTATATATTATTAACAGAAATTATTGAATTATAATAAGAATATTACATTATATGTTTCTCCTTTTCTTTTATGCCTAAAGACCTTTAAGTGATGATCAAAATTCTAATCTATCTTTTTTTTTTGTATAAAGATTTGTACTAAGTATTAATTTTACTCTTCTATAGTGTTTGGTTCCATTTTAGAAGTCAAACTTAGTTTTCTACATTTGTGTAAACTAGTTTTTTCTTTTTATAAATTTTTTTTTATTTCTTTTTGCAAGACCAAATCAATCAAAAGTTCAAACAAAATTTAGTATTCACAAGTTAAAATTGTCATACATAAATATAATATTTATGAAAATATTACTAACTACTCCAAGTTTTATATTTGGAATACCTTGTAATTAACTATTATGTACTAAAATAATGACTTTTCTTATAAGATTTGTAATGGAGATAGTTACTTTGAGTTCTCCCATTTGCTTATTTTGGAGACTCTTGTTAAATTAGCACATTGGATTTATATATGTACTTTCAATTGGCCATTAAAGATGTACAAGATAGGTTAGGTTTTAAGCTAAATTAATTATATATTATTTTTCCTACAATTATTCAAAACAAGTTAAATAGTCATATTTTTTTTCTTAATAAAAGACTTGTCCAACTTTATTATTTAGGGACATCATCTGAAATATATTTACTTTGTGCAGTATGGTAGTCACTGATTAGTTAAGACTTAGTGGTCTTCTCAACTCACTCAAAATCTTAAGTGAAAATAATTTTGGAGACCTAATATTTTAAAAAATATCAAGTTTTTTACATGACATATTTTTATAATTCTAGCTTCAAATACTTTTCAATTATAATGTCATAATACTACTTTTCATAATTGTTCTTGTCATATTTTTTAGGACAATATGTACTACATGAGAGGTTGCTTTCATTTTTACTCAATCCCAATTATATTTTTAAAATTTGTAGATTCTATTAATTGGTTCATTCATTATGTTAATTTTCTAGGGATCTTCTTCATAGTAACCTTGTGGCATGGCAGGAAATGAATTCATATTCTATACTAGATGTCAAAAACTCAATAGATATTATTCTTTGGACAATTTAACATTTATTGATTCAACATTTATTGTAAGACTTTTTCTTTCTTTATACCTTATAAGAGTGCTCAAGGCAATTTGGCATTAATAGTTTTGGTGGATTGATTTGAGATTCTTCTCTACAAAGATTGAAAATTTTCATTTATCATACACTTAAATAAGATAATGTATATTTTAATTCTTTATTGAAGTTTTAGGTGTTTAAAACTAACAAACTATGTTCTTAGACACTCCTCAATTAATGATAAATAGTTGACCCTTTATTAACATATCTTTAATCTTCTTTATTAAGATTTAGCATTTGTTTTCTTTTTTTTTTAACAAAGAAAAGTCACTAATTAAAACATGTAATTTTATTTTATATTAAAAGGTGACACATTTTTTTATCGTTGAAACCTTAACCTTATATTATATAAATTATTTTAAATTTGATCAAATTTTCATTTTAAGCCTTTTAAACATTATATATCTCAACTTCTATTTACAAGCCTATAATTATTTGAATAATAAAATAGATATAAAAGTTACAAAAAAATATAAATACCAAATAATAAAAATTTGAAAAATTTAGGAGATTCATTTCTAAAAAATGTTATGGAATTGAAATTGTACATAAATCATAATAAAAAAATATTTAAAACAAAATCTATAGTGTAGTTCGTTAGTTACTTCACTTATAATTTCAATGTTAGTGTATGCACTAGAAGTATATATTTTAAAAATATATTTATATTGTATTTATTTAATAAAGGTAAGTACTTTAATTTAATATTTTATTTATAAAAATATATTAATAACTTTAAAATAATAAATGTAATTTTGTAAAAAGTTAAGTTGTGACTTAACCATGATATTTTATAAAATAATATTCTTAAATACTTCCTAGTTGAGCAATTAATATTAAGATAAATTCTTAGACATTAATCACTAATATTATTATCTAAATTAGTTTGCCAAAACCTAGAAAAATAATTTGTTCGGCTGTGAGATTTAACAATTAATATAACACTTTAAAGTTAGTTAATGAAATTTTTTTAAAACTATTTAATTATTGACTTTAAATTTCGCAACTAATATGACACTTTAAAGTTAGTTAAGACTTTAGAATTGTTTATTACTACAAATAATTTAGACATATTTTTTAACATAGAAAAAGTAGTAGATATACATAAAAAAAATAATTAACATGTTAAATTATAAATTTTCTTCATTATGTAATTTGTGTGAGATCCAATGATTAATTAAATATATTTCATTTTTTAATTTTATCTTATAATTTTTCAATTTCAACTATCTTAAAGTTAGATCAATCAAATTAACTCATTTAATTCAACTCAATTCTAACTCATAAATAATGCATTAATCCTAAAAGTTCATAATATAAAAACTCGTAAATTATATATATAAAAAAAAGCTCGTAAAGCTAGAAGGACTAAAAAATGTATTAATTGACTTGATTTAAAGGCTAAATACTTAATTTTAATTTTTTCTTTAAAAAATTATTTTTTCTCTCTTTATAAACTCTTTCCCTATCTCTAAAAGTTTTATTTTTCTAAAAAATAATTTATCTCTTATAATTTTTCATTCTAAACTTTAAATTTATCATTGAAATTTTCTTAAAATTTCTTTCTCTAAATTTATTCTCTCTCTATAACAAGTTTCTCTTTAAATTCTTTCTAACTTTTTTCTCTTTTTTTATATAAATTATTTTTCTCAAGTTCTTTCTCTTCCTCTCAATTTTTTTTCTCTTCCTCAAAATTTCTTTCTGTCTTTAGTTAATTTTTTTTGTCATTAATTTATCTTTCTAAATTACTTTATTTATCTATATAAAATTTATTTTCTTTGTATCTTCTTTTTTTTTTCTATTTAATAAACCAGAGAGAAGAAAAAAAAATTGGACAAAAAAATAATTTATTCTTATAAATTAGAGAGGAAAAAAGAGAAAGATAAATAAGTAAAGAGAAAAAATTAGAGAAAAAATTTCAAAGAAAAAAAAATTTTAGGGAGAAATTCTTCTCTCTCCCATTTTTCAAAATTTCCCCCTCTAATTGTTATCTCTATATATATATATTTTTTTTCTTTTTCTCATACTCCCTCTATTTTCTTTTTATTATTTTTTTATCCTTTAAATGATTTATATTTTATTTTAAATCTTTATTAAATATATTTAAAATTTTAATTATATTATAATATATTTAAATTTTTAAAATAAATATAATCAATTTAAAATGATAAATTTGAAACAAATATTTCACTTTATAATTATAACCGTGACAATATAATGCTTACATGGGAAACAAATTTAACACAGCTCAATTTATTATATTAATTATTTTTCTTTTCATGTTAAATATCTTATTTTAGAATTTTTTTGGTGATATGTATGAAGCATTTTCAATCATAAAATTAAACGAGCCACGATAATATAATTATTATAAAATATTAACAATGAGTTTTTAAAATTCGGCAAGATTTTCAAAACTCTATACAATGTGGATCAAGATTCAAAAGCTCATATAATTAATTTTATAGATTGTAAAACATAAAACTAGGATACAAGGCTAAATGGGTTGAGTCATAGCCCAAAGGCCTAATTGACAATTGTACTTAAAGTAACTTTTCCATCGTCAATTACTTTATCCAATAGAGTTCCTTTTTTAGTGTAAGCATGATATGTGGATTAGACAAATCCAAACAATTGAGTTTAGTCAATTTTAGTGAAAAATAAATGTTAAATTATAACATTGGAAATGACTTCATTTCATTTCTTCGTTATTCTTAGAAGTTAGTCACACAGCCCTACATTTAAAATTGAAACAAAATAAAATCGTCAAAAGCTTGTAGAATTAAAGTCTCTGTTTGAAGCTATTATATATACCGAGCATAAAACTCAATTACTAGTGAGATTATGTATACCATATTTGATTATGGAAATGATAAAACGATTTTGGATCTTAAATAGTTAAATAGAGAGTATTTGATAAAATTAGTAGATAAGATAGTCAAAAGTTGAAATATTAATTGAAAGCTACAAGATAAATGTTAACAAAATCACTTGTTTTAATTGAAAGTGTTTTAAAAAAATTAACTATTAACCTAACTAATAATTATAAAATAATAGATAAAGACATGATTACATAATGAACTAGAGCTCAAAATTTGATTAGATATATATATATATATATATTTTAAATTTTTATTTATAAATATTTATATTAAATGAAATGAGATAAACACATTTGTATTATTATTTTGGCAATTTTATTTATAAATAAATAAAATTTAATAATTTTATTAATTATTTTCAAGAGATTAGCATTATGACCTTTTGATTTTTCTTTTTACCTCTTTTATCATCCTTCCAAAAGTTTTACATTCAATAAATCTTATCATTTATGCCAGATCATCCCTCTACTTTTTATTCCCATTAATTTCATATTTCAATATATATATTTGTGCATTGACGCAATATATAGATGCGTCTTCATTGCAGTTTTTATGTTTTAATTAATCCACAGATATCCAGTTGAATAAACTTTTAAGAAAATCAATATAAAAAATACTTTTTTCATATGTTAAAAGTAACTTATGTTTATTTGATTTTTAGAGGTTTTTTTTCCTTTAAATTTTATAAAATTTAAGAAAATAAACTGTTTTTAACTTATGAAATAATTATATATATATATATATATTAATTATTTTCACGAATTAAAGTATAAATACATTGTCTCAGTATGAGTTTATTTCGTAATAAAATTTTTAAATAGATAAAAAAAATTCTTTAAATGGATTAATAGGCTTAAATATATACATAAATCAACATGTTTAAATATTTAAACAAAAAATATATAATCTAATAATAATAATAATAATAATAATAATAATAATATCTATTTTATTTTTTAAAAAAAAAAGAAGCTTTAGCTAACAGCTTTGCTTACCTTACATTCAACCTAGGCTAAGTCCAAGTCTTCGAAGAATAGTTTGACTTATTTTTAGCCTTATCTTAAATTTAAATTAATATGATTTCTCTTTATTAAATCTCTTCATATCTTGTAACCAATGTTCTTTTCCAGCTTATTATTTGTAGGCATATTGGAGTACATTTTAAATGGTAATTTTTCGAAGGCTTTCAAAATGATTGTGTTTGATAACACATGTTTATAATTTTATTTAAAAAAAACTAGTAAAGTTAGTTCATAACCACAATATAAAAGGAGCTTATAATTGTTAAAAAACTAATTTTTAGAAATCTTTTTAAAGTATCATTCACCTTATATTTTGACTACTAATAATTTTATCTTATTAATTTTGTTACTATATTAATATAATATAATACATTTTAGCATTTTTATTAAAAACCTTTAATTCAATTAGCTATTTATAAACTACATGCTTTCAATTATTTTGTCTGCTAAAAGTTCTAATCTTTCATCTAATTTCATCAAATAAACCATATATAAGTAAATATTTTTTATTAAATTGAGATCATATAATTAAAAAAGTATTTTTTTTTATTCAGACCATTAGAGATTGATATAGTTATTATGATTTTTCAAAGTTTTGCTGTAAAAAATAGTTTATAAGTCTTCTAGTCCTGTTAAATTATTTTCTTTCATCAAACATAAAAAACAAATTAGTTAACAAACAGCCCTAAACGTCACTAACTACAATTAAAAAATAAAAACTAATAGAAGAAAGTTAAAATACACTACCATTTAAAAAAGGTTGTGTGCATTATCCTATAAACTCAAATGCATTGTTCTTTTCCAAAATCAAATATATTGCGGTGCTTAATCGTAGCAGGTCATGTATATCTTCATTATCTTGAACGAATTTTAAGCAGGACGGCACACACAAATATTTTTTTTCTTTTTTGGTTACAAAAATTGATAGAAAAATATGACACTCTCAATCTTAATAGGCATGGGACCACTAACATGGTGATGACACACATTTTAAATATGAAAATATTTTGTGAACATCAAAATGAGATAAGAAAACATATTTTCTTTGATTTTATTGTGTATTTTTAAGATGTATAAAAGATAAATAAATAAATAATATAATTATATATAATATTATATATGGTGTCAATTGCTTAAGAAGATAACTTTATAAATTAAGAATCTGTCGTCAGCAGAGGTTTTATGGTATTTGCGGTCACAATTGAATGGTGATTGGCTTTTCAAATCCACAAGAAAGTGAAAAAAGGGAAGATGCTGGCATGTTCAAATTAAAATTTAAAAGAAAAGAAATTGAAGCGTGATTGGCGTCACTTGGTTTTATGTCAAGTCAAAATAAACCTAAACTGAACCAACTTAAGCAATAAAAATTCACATAATCTTCTGGTTTGTGAGTGACGCACTTAATATTTTTTTCACCCGCAATGAAGCAGCACCTCATAATTTTTGAGTTAAAAAACCCAACTGTAAATAAAAACACTTTATATACAAAATTTATTTTAAAATGTGATATTACAATAACTATTTTTCAATCCACTTTCATATTTATGATTTTATTTTTTATATATATTATTGTTTATAAACTTTTTTTGTTATCATTATTTTGAAATTCAATTGATGAATACGATAAATTTATCAATAAATGGTAAGGGAGAATATAATAAAACTCATTGACAATTTAGAAAATAAAATATTTATTTTATTTAAAAATAAACATATATAAAACTATTTTTCAACCCATTTGTATATTTATGATTTTATTATATATATATATATATATATATATATATATATATATATATATATAGGAGAGGCTAAAAGCTCAATCAAGAAACACAACTAGCACCTAATAGTTCAAATATCAAAGGTATTTAGACAAAGAAATAAAAGTAAAGAAAGAGAGAATTATCTAAACAAACATAGGGAGCCCAACTTTCAGTCCCAAGCTTAACAAGTTACTCATCATATTGATTGACTTTTTTATAAGTATAGTTAAATCTAACAAATTTAATATGTTTAAGTAAAGATCTAATGTCGGAAAGAAGGGAAGCCATGGGGTGAAAACACAATTGAACATTCAAGACAAAAATAGAGCTTACTTGGAGTCTTCTTCAATCCAAATACATTAAAATTGCTTATGGATGACTAGCTTGATTTTCCAAAAAAATGCCCATTACTCAGCAACCAAAGGAACATAAGGAGGAATGCTTCTGTAGAATCTAGCAATGAAGTTCTCCTTGTAATCTCTTATGAGGCCACTATATCTAGCACATCTCTTATTATAGGGGATTGAGCCATCCACATTGAGTTCAAAATGTCCATAGCTAGGAGAAACTCATTTTATCTAAATATGTTGATCAACAAAACCAGAAACAAGTTTAGTATTCTTCCTATAAAAGAAATTAAAGTAATCAAAATCCCATATTATTTTTTGAACCAACTAATTAGGTGAATGGAAAATAAAATTATTTTTATCTCTCCATAAGTACTAAATCACAAAACCAAACAAACTATTCCACTCAAAAAATTTACTAGGATAATGTTTGAAAAGGTTGCTATAATCCAGTTATAAATACTACTGCTAAAGAACATATATCAGTTATTACAAAAAAATAAAATGCTTCCACACTTGTTTAACATAGAAACAATCATGAAAGACATAAATAATAAATTTAGTATCCTCTCCATACTGAGGCACTATGCCAGAAAGGAGATGTGAGAGCGGTTTTATTTTAAATTAGATAGTATTTAGAATTACTCTAAAATCTCGTGCTATCCAATGTGTTATATTTAAGAGAGTGATTAAACAACTGCTCTCAAATGTTAAGATTGGAGAGTCGTTCCATACGAAACTGTTCTCCAAAGTATAAGTGTTAAGATTGGAGAGCGATCCTACAACTGCATGAACCAAACACAAGTAAATAGAGAAAAGAAAAATAAATTAGTAGGATGCGTTAATAAAAAGAAAGAAGGAAAGAGAAAATGGATGATTCACTATTAATAAAAAAAAAAGAATGGAGAGAACTTTAAAAAAGGTAAAGATTTTGTTAGCAACTTACAAAACTTACAGAAGTAAAATAGACTAAGTTTGTTAGCAAGATGAAGAGATTCATGAGTTGAGTGTGCTTCATTTATAAAAATTAAAACTTTGGAGAGTGATTCTCTATTAACCGTTTTCTAAGAGTGACTTTAGAAAGCGATAATCGCTCTTCAGAAGTGATTTTAGAGAACTGTTCTTTATTTAGAAATATAAATCTGAGAGCAATTCAATACTAATATCTTTCTAAATGTATTATTATAAAACGATTTCTACTAACTACTATCTAAGTTAACGTTCCAAAAGCTTATTTCTGGCGTAGTGAAGGCAGGTAGGAAAGGTTGTCATCCCCCTATCAAATCTTTCTAAATTAGTCACTAACCTACCATGGTCAATTTTTCATAAAAACATATTGATTTTAAGGAGCTTTCCATTTCCAAATCAACTTAAAAGAATCAGTGAAACATGCAGGTTCCAAGAGAGCCTCAGATAAGAGAAAATAAGCAAATTTTATAGAAAAATTTCTATTATTAGTTAAGTTCCAAAAAAATAAATCTTGATCTCTAGAACTAGAAAGAAAATTCATATTATTAATTAAGTTACACAACTGAATAGGGAGAGAAGTTTTAACATTAAAAAGGGTCACAAACTTGTCTAAATCAAATTTAGATACAAGAAAGGTGGAATAATTAAAAAAAGAGTCATGGTTAGAGATCTATATATCAATCCAAAATTTTATAGTTGAACCATCTCTAAAAACTTATCCTAAACCTTATTTTCATATATATATATATATATATATATATTATTGTTTATAAATTTTGTTGTCATTATTTTGAAATTTAATTAATGAATATGATAAATTTATCAATAAATAGTGAAGAAGAATGTAATAAAATTTGTTGGGAGATTAGAAAATGAAACATTTTATTTATATGTATATATAATTTAATAATTAAACATTAAAATTTTATAAACATGAAATATTATAATATAATATAAAGATAAAAAGACATAAAAATTAATAAATATTATTTATAAAATTAATCAAATATAACACGTTAATAAAAATTAAATCAATGATGTATAACTCAATAAAAGAATAAAAGTATAATTTATATATATTATGTTTTAAAAAATATATATGTTAAAAAGTATACACATTTTATATGTTTAATAATGTAATAGTCTGAGAAGAATAAAAAATAATTTAATGTTAAAATAAATTATTATAATTAACTAAAAAAATCATAAAATATAATATTTGCAATTGTATAAATTTTGAGAAATAAATAAATAAATAAAATAATAAACTCTACATATAATTTTATTTATTATATTTACTAAAATTTATATTCTTTATTATTATGATTTTGTGTAGTATTTGTCTAATTTTAATGTTCAACATCTATATTTTAAACAAGTGAGCATACTTTTTTGAAAAAGAAGAAGCTATTTTTGTAAATTTTTATTTTTAACCAGAAAGTCATCTTTATATTTTAATTTTTAACATAAAAATACTTATTGACTAAAAAATTAATAAAAAACATTTCAAAAAATATAAAAAAATTATAAGCAATTAACGAATCAAATTTGAATTTTAAAATTATTAATCAAATCAAACTCAAATTAAATAATTTAAATAAAATTTAAACATTTTTTCAATTTCACCAATCAATCTTGAACTCTAAATACTTAACTGATTTACGCCTTACCTAATCTATAAATAGCTTCTTAAAATACAAATATGAAAACGATTACAATAATGGTCTACCCGATCTTGACCCCATTGTGACTCCTAATTTTGGAATCGCGTGGGCCACGAAGCGGGGCTTATCACTACACCAGAATGGGCCACACATCCCAACTTCATTGGGTACTCGCGCAGCCACGCTCCTACCTTTTAATTCCTTTCCAGACCTAAATAATAACTTCCTTTTTTTTTTTTTTTATTATAAATATTTTATTTTTAATCTGAACTTTGGCTTCGGCTTTCCTTCAACTAAAGCAAAAAGAAAAGAATATCCGCATATATGGGAATAGTCCGAATTGACCGTCATTGCTTGTTATGCACTTAACAAACACACCAACTTGGTTCCCACTTTTATTTTTATTTCATCAGTACTATTAATTGACCAACATTTTTAAGATATTCATTAAGTAAATAAGCATAAAAAATACCTACTCAAAATATGACCTTATTAAAAATATATTAAATTAAATACTTATTAACTGCTATTTGTCTCTTTGTAGTGAGATAACTTGAAAAAATTTAACCAACCAAAAATTAAAAAAATGTTAATTTTAATACTTATGAGTAAATTAGACATCTAAAAATTACAAATTTTAATATAATAAATATATTTTTAATAAAATTTAATAATTTTATATTCTTAAACTCAATGTAAGTACCGAAGTTAACTAAATCTGAAAATTAAATACTTGTTAACTACTGTCAACAACCTTATTATTACGTCATTAGGAAAAAGATAGTGTTAACGCGTGGTACTGGTCTCCGAATTCCGCCTATAAATGCACCTCAAAATCACAGCCCAGAGTTTTCAAGCCCTAACCCTCTAACGCCGGAGGAGCCCGAGTTCCTTCCTAGCTCTTCTGTTCTCCCTTTCTAGAATCTTCTAAACCTTCTTTTATTTCCACACAACTCACTGAGTAGGGGGAACGAGTCATGGAATCCAAACCGTGTCATACTATAAAGCTCCTCTGTAGCTACGGCGGCAAGATCCTTCCCCGTGCCACCGACGGCGAACTCCGCTACGTCGGCGGCCACACAAGAGTTCTCACCGTCGATCGTTCCATTTCGTTTTCAGGTTTTTTCCTTCGCCTTTGTTTCCGTATATTTTTATTTGTTTTTATCTTCCTATGTTTTGTTCATTAATCGATTTGTTGCGTTGTTGTGCAGAATTGGTGGTGAAGCTTGGAGAGTTGTGTGGTTCGTCTGTGACATTGAGGTGTCAATTGCCCAAGGGAGACTTGGAGACCTTGATCTCCGTCACCAACGACGAAGATTTGGCGAACATAATCGAGGAATACGATCGTGCCTCATCGAAATTGGCTCATCCGTTGAAGATCAGAGCCGTTCTTTCG
Source organism: Abrus pulchellus subsp. cantoniensis (assembly GCA_024086825.1). Taxonomy (NCBI): domain Eukaryota; kingdom Viridiplantae; phylum Streptophyta; class Magnoliopsida; order Fabales; family Fabaceae; genus Abrus; species Abrus pulchellus. The sequence goes on along the minus strand of CM044051.1, from coordinate 9,626,700 downwards.
CCGCCGAAGTCTCTTAACAAAATTTCTTCTGCTACATCGTCGTCTTCGTCCAGCGCCAGTCACTCTCCGTCCAGATCGCCTCACACTTCAGCTGAATCATTGCCGTACGCCGCGGCGTATCGCCTCGCCCGTCACAATACAACGCCGCCGGCAACAGTTGCATGTCCGATCGGCGTCCGTAACGGCTCGGCGAAAACTTGTTGCTACACAGGCCAGTTCGATGGAAGCCCTAGGTTCCTGTATTATGGACCTCACTGCAATAATTACTGTCATTGAGGAGAACGAATATAATATACACAGTAAATATAAGGAACAAAAAACGCGAATACGAAGCCGATTCAGTATATAATGGCGAAAAATATGAAAGGACACAAAAAAAATAAAAAAAATAGAGAGATAAGTGGATTATGAAATACGATGGTTCTTTAATTTTGATGAATTTTAGATGTGGTTGAGTTGAGGTTCTAATTTTGAATTGAGCCTGATTTTCTTGTTGGACATGGTGGTTGCCTTTGCCTGGGACTCTCTTTTTTAACAGTTAGGGTTCCGTTAACCGTCGTATGATATGTCGACATAATTTCCGTGACGTGTCCTATGCGTGCCGCTTTTGGTGGGTTTGATTCCGTTAACTCAAGTCAGACGTCGTTTCTTGTGTTAACTGTGGACTTGCGTTCGTTCATCTTTCGCGTGACTTGATTATATGATTATTGGGTTGGTACGTATGTTTTCCTTAAATTTTTTAATGAAATTATTATAATTTGATTTGTATTATTATCGTACTAATCTTTTTGTATAACTTGGTGGTCTATTATTTTTTTCAATTTGCAGGTCAATAAAAGGGGACTGAGACATGATTTTGGAATTGGTGGAGTATGGATTCTCTGAAGCCAGAGAGAAGAAAAAAAATCCTCTTATCATTTTTTTAAATTAAAAAATTAAAAATATAAAAAAGATAAAGATAAATCATTTATGACAGTGCAGGAAACCGGATCCCATTTTATGGTAAGGTGTGGCTTGTGGGACTCGGTGAAGAGGACAAAACGTCTGAACCTTCGTGATATTGGGCTGCAGGTTAAGTGGATTAAGGAAATTGAATGTATTATGGAAAACACGTGGCATGAATGATTGAATGTGGAGACCAGCTCAGAAGGGAGACAATATAACTATAAACTTAAAATTGAATAAAAAATATATAATTTTCAAATAATTCTCCTTAAAAGAAAAATTCAATAATGAAGAGTATTAAAAATAAATGTAATAATGAAATTAAGGACCGAAACAGATAACAGCGGGTGGAGTAGTCGGCAAGTTGTTTAGTTGACAATGACATTATTGAGGCATATTTTTGGTGGCTTCTGCCTTCTGGTCGGTTCAACAGCTTACCTTTATCTTGTTGGATAGAGTCGAGGAATACTTGAAAAATACACAGATGTTTGGAAGAAAGAATCAACCCCACCACTGGAATGGAAGACAAGATCCCAATTTAACCATAAAAAAGGGGGAAACACACATGGAGAACAAAATAAAAACAATCCTTTGCCCAATAATCCACGAGGGTCGTGAATATTGAATTTGGGCTCAGAGAAGTTTGGCAGAGGTATTCAAATTAACTGTATATATCATTATTTTTCATGACCAAATATATATATATATATATATATATGTATATATATAACTAAAATTATAAGGTGCTTCTACATTTTTCTAGTGTAGTATTAATTTAAGTTTGAAACCGAATGGATTCTGGCTACAGAATTATACATAATGTTATATTAAAACTGTTAAGGTGATAATGAATATTATTAAATTTGACTTATGACTAATTCAATAGAAATACTAAATGATTTTTCTAATATATATTTAAAGATATACAATAAAAATTTATGTAAAGTAAATGTTTATTAAAAATCAAATGATTTAATACATTGATAATATTATAATTTTTTAAAAAACTATTATTCATTAATTTTTTATTATGTGTAAAAAATATTAAATTACAAATAGTTAGTCATAATTGTTGTTAGACATAGCAGTCCTAATTGATACGAAAATAAAAAAAAAACTTCTGATAAAGGATATAACACAAAGAAATAGTTTAGTTATGAATGCAAACTTAGGTCGAGTGGAATGAACATGATAAGTTAATCTTGCGGCTGTTGTTTTGAAGGTGGGGATATCCTTTGTGTGGAAGGGAACACTCCAAAAAAACATGGAATATCAAGTCTTTGAGACGAAAGGAAAAACGTATCTTCTAAGAAAATCCAATTGCTTGATGTCAAAATTTGCAAATGCGTGTTCTCTCAGAAGTGTTGATAATTCTCTTGGACAGTAATGACATGTTTTCTGGAACACACAACACGAATGGAATCAAATTTGGCTGAAATTGAATTCTTTTTAGTTTATAAATTTTCAAGTCGACTCACTTACTTTTTTAGATTGATATTGGTTATATTAAAATAGAAAGAATATATTTATTAATTATTTAGTTAATGTTATCATTGTAATTACATAGAAATAGAATAATATTTTTTAATAGTATTTTGGATGAGAGAAAAATATTAAATTTTATTATTTTGAAGTCATTGAAATGACTATCACTTATTAGTAAAAAGAAGTTATTCTGCTAGTTCATTAATATCTAAATTTACAAAATTATATCTATCTTAACTTTGTATAAATATATTTTTGTTTTTTCATTTTTTTGAGTAAGTATTAATTTTTTTTATATGAGTTTTAAGTTTTTTTTTAAATTCTATCTAATAATATATGTTTTATCTATAAAAAATAAATTATTTTTATTCTATTAAAATTTTAAATTAAGATAATGCTTATTTTTATGTAAAGTAAAATAAAGACCACAAACTCAAGCAAGGTTATATGGCAAGGTTACATTTATCCATTAAGGATTTATCTTTAAATTAAACTCTCTTATTTCTATTTTTTTTTTTACTTTGAAGAAGCAGAATCCTGACAGAGTCAATTTTTTAACGACACGTGAATTAAAATTTCATATTAAAGATATAAAAAGTTTAAATACTCAAAAAATAAAATAAAAGATTGACTTTCTCACATTACAGTGTTTGATAATAATTAACATTGTTAGTAAAAGTAGAATAAAAATCGTTTGGCACGTGAGAATGATAAATTAAATGTACATCATATTTTAAATAAGGTGATTTTAACAAAAGTCGAGCAACTTATTTGTTTTATAATAAATTATTATTCTATCATTTTATTTATAAGGTTTTATTTGTTTTTATAATTATATTTGTTAATTCTTAAAATATCTTTTTATTAGTATTGCTAAATGGTCCTTTGATTTTAAATTTAAAAGTTATTATTATCTTGTAACTTCTTCTTTTTAAATCTAAAAGAAGATTTCAAAAACTGTTTTTTTTTTTTTCCAATGCTACACCTTAACGGATCACAATTTGTGGGATTGAATTGGACCCTTTGTTTTTTTTCCCTCATGGTTCTTTAGTAGTGAAATGGCAGTGGAAAGACATGAATTTAGTTAATCATTGTGGCAAGGAGAGGAACCTAATGAAAGAATGAAAACTCTTTGGGAGCATAACAGAGAAAGTTCATGATTGCATGTTCTTGATTGTCTTTTTTCTATGCTTCATGTTCTTGTATACTCGTTAATCTTGTCTTGGTTTAAATAACATTGGGTCAACTTTTTTGTGGCAGAACACTTGATGAGAGTGGGCAAGGATGGTTAAAGAACGGTTTTGGGAACATAAATTTTTTTGAGGACTTATTTATAATAAAAATAAAATTTTAATTAATTAAACCAATAATATTAATACATGTGGAGGAGCATATGAGATATCTCTTTAAATATGAGAGTACAAAAATAGGCACCATGTTTGTAAGCACAAAAAAAGGGGAGGGGGAAGTTCTCCCAATTTTAAGGTTTAATTACATTTTTGATCTCTCAATTTTTATATTTGTTCAATTTAAGTCTCCTAACTTTTAATCATGCAATTTTAGTTCCCCTATTTTATAATTAAACAAATTTTTAATTAATTAAACCAATAATATTAATACATGTGGTGAAGCATATGAGATACTTCTTTAAATATGAAAGTACAAAAACAAACACCATGTATGTAAGTACAAAAAAGGGACGGGGAGGGGGAGTTCTCCTAATTTTAAGGTTTAATTACATTTTTGGTCTCCCAATTTTCATATTTATTCAATATTAGTCTCTTAATTTTTAATTATACAATTTTAGTTCCCCTATTTTATAATTAAGCAAATTTTGTCATTTTGTTAAGTTGTCATCCAATTTTCAAAGACAACTATACAAATTATCTTCTTCCTCCTCTTCCCTTAGCCAAAATCTGCAAAAATTTTTGATAAAAAACTTTTCTTCCTTCTCTCCCCCTACTTGAACTCCATCATTATGGACAAAGCTTTTCTTCCTCCTTTCCTTTAACTAAACTCCTTTACTTCTCTCTCTATCGCTGTCAACAACCACTGTTATATCTATTGAATCTTTGACATCTTTTGTGTTACACTGTTCTACATTGCACCTCATTGTCCTTAAAGGGATCAAAGAAAAATAGAAGATGGAGATAGGATAGAGATGGAGAGAATCGTGAAAGAATATTGAGTATATTGAATGATAAAAAAAGGTATGTGATACAAAGGAGAGTAATGTATATAAAGGGAAATTAGCTTAGTAACAAAAACTAACAAAAGTTAGTTATACGACTGTATAGACTTAAAATACCCAAGTTATCACAATAGATAAGATGATCTACAATGGAATTCGCTACCCCAATCTGCATCATAGAATGTAGTGACTTGAAATTATGGTAATTTTGTCAAAGTAATTCCATAGGTTGAAGTACCACATAGATATCAAAGATTTCATTTTACTACTTGCCAATGAGGCTCTCTAGGGGTTTGCATAAATTGACATACTTTATTTACATAATAAGCAATCTTGGGTCTTGTAATTGTAATGTACTGGAGTTTGTCGACAATAGATTTGTACAATGTAATATTTTCAACTTTAGTACCTTCTATAGTACTTAGCCACAAATCAGCAGACATAGGTGGTTTGACATTTTTAGCATTTAGCATATTGGCTTTCTTTAGAAGATCAATGATATATTTTGTCTGAGACAGAATAAGTGAGTCATCATTTTGAGGATTAACTTGAATGCCAAGGAAGTAATTAGGATAGCCAAGGTTTTTGATAGGAAATTGTGATTAGAGATGCTGAATAAGACTTTCAATAGAATAGGTAGATGACCCACAGATGATAAGATTATCTACATACACTAGAATATAGGTTATATGATCCTTGTGAAATCTGAATAATAAAAAGGAATCACTCTTAGCTGATATAAAACTCAAGTTTAGGTACTGATATAACTTTTCAAATCATGCTCTAAGTGTAACATCCTCATTTTTTTCATTCAAATAAATAAATTTTTAAGGCAAATGGAAAATGAATTTATTACTATTCATAAACTCAATAGTAAGATAAAGGCAAAATTTGTATTTTCCTCTTATAAAAGTTTAACAACATTCCAATTGGAGTCAAAACTTTCAAGGTTAAAACTTTGAAACTTTGGGGTAATTGAATAAAACTTAAATCTACTTTTAACAAAGCATTTTGTTCATTTCAAATCCATATAAATTTAGGATTTTCACTAAGAATATTTTTAAAGTATTCATTCCAACGAAATTGGCCCAAGTATCATAAATTCTAAAATCTGATGTTTAAAATCATTTATAAAATTTAGTCATTACAAGATACAAATTGGATAAAGTAATACATTTTATCAAATGGTCCTAGTCCCTACAGAATAATCTTTCGTCCAATACCTTTGGATTATGATCCCAGGACGGACCAGACATCTTTATTTTATTCACTTTCACTACTTGAAAATTTTTAGTAAGGGTAAGTATTTCTCGCTCTACTAAATCTCTTGTTAATATAAGCAAAATAATTACGTGTATATACAATACTAGAAATATTACTTAATAGGAATTTTAATTAGCAATAACACTCAAATCACCCAAGTTGCAATCACAAAGGGGTACACACCAAACAAGCAATCAATCATGTTTACCACCTTCATAACATGCGTCTTTCTACTAATCTGCACGTCATGATACATGTATTATATCACATCAATCGATATGTCACAATACATGTGTCTTTATCACATCCGTCAATATATTACAACACATATATCATAACAACATCAACCAATATGTTACAATGCATATATTATGATCATATAATTTCTATAGTACTTCATATACACCACGCTTTCACATTTATTTCACTTTCGTATTCAATGCCCCTGGGATCCCTTGAAGACTTCATAGCTTCGATAGTTGTAGCAACACAGATACATATGTGCCCCACCGGCCCTTTTTAGCAAAGATATAGTCAGGAGTCTCGTTAGAAAATGAGTGTGTGGCCTGTGAATGCTTTCATTTTCAGCAAATCGTTATGTACTTATTTATAGTTAGCATTCACCACCCTCATTTTTCTAAGATTTCTCAAATCTTCTTCGGACTCTATACCCCAGTGTATCCCTGTAGCTATCTAAACTCACCACCAACATTTCTCATTCTTTTCTACACCCTTTTTATAGGGCAACATGTCATAATACGTGAGTCTTGGCCATATAACTTGGTGTATTACAATACATATATTATGAGTATACCCTTTGGGTCGTACCACAATACCTGTATTGCAATCACATCTATTCATCTATTCCGACTTTTGTCTTATAATCACTTTTTTCAGCATTCTATTCAATTAACTCACACGTGCGCCTCACTACACTTAGCCACGCTCACCGTGGCATTATAATCACATTACACAAAAAATTTTCTTTATTTAAGAATAATCAAACACTTATATCAATAGCATGGTTTCACTCATTTAACATACCTCAATTATCAAACCGCAAAAATATATTATTCTTCACAAATTGTCATCAATCAATCTCAACATACCTCAATCATTAACAACATTAATCCAATCATAGAAATCACCAATCACTTCACACATCACACAATCAATACAATATGCCGGAGATTAGACACCCCTGGACTCAGCTCAATTGAACAATCCATCACCCACATTTTCTCAATAATAGTAATAGGGTTGTCTATCCTAAGGTTTGACATTATCCTTTATTAATAACAAGTCCATTATTATAATATTACATTTAGATAATTATCAAAATAGTTAAGAGCTTCCCATTTTAAGCTACCCAAGAGAGGTTAAGGTTTGGGATTAACTCCCCTTACCTTGGAATGAAGACTCTTCATGAATCTATGATAGAATAGCTCCCTACACAAATTTTCGTCCATAAAATATGGAAATCCTCCATAAGAAACCAAAAACACAAGAAAGAAGGACAAGAAATCGAAAACTCTAACTCATAAACTCACCTCTAAGCGTCCTAAACTTGATTTCAACCTTCAATCTAACTTCTAAAAAGTTTTAGAGGTAATTTAATTGGTAAGAACAAGTTGGGAATAGAGAGAATAAAAAAGATTCAAAAGCGAGGGATGAGAATGAATTTCTCAAACCTTAAACCCTTCAAATAACCCTCTAATCGTGACACGCTCGCTACAGTGAGACACTCTTGCTGCAGGCAATGCCTTTTATCACAACAGCAAAAATCTTAGAAAAATTATACCCTGATTTCTGTAAAATCTCACTATGGCGAGACTCTCTCGCTATAGCGATATTACACAAAAAAATGCATCACTTATTGTTGCTCTCTCACTACAACGAGAAGGTGACAATATAAAGCTCCTCTTGCTACAACGAGATTGTCTTGCAATTTACCCTCATCCTATATTCTTGACCATCCTCAATCAAACCAAGTCAACACTCACAAATATTTATATATACATACTCACTTTAACAATTAATTTATTATTACCAAATTTAGAGTGTTACACTAAGAGCCTATTTTAGCCTATAAAATGGCTTTGGTAATTTACAAACAAGTGTAGAGTTGCCTTGAATGAACCCTGGAGGTTGGGATATATATATGTCTTCATGTAAATCTCAATTCAAGAAAGCATTTACTATGTCAATTTGTCTTACATTCCAGCCTCTTGAAACTGCAATAGATAGGACATTTTTGATAGTATTAGGCTTCACAATAGGATTAAAGGCCTTTGAGAAATCAAAATCATCCCTTCAATGAAAGTCTTGGCCTACAAGCCTAGCTTTGTACTTATTTAAAGAACCATCTGAGTTAGTTTTTACCTTAAAAACCTACCTTCATCTTTAATGTGTTCCTACAAGGAAAGTTGTAAGACTCGATCTGTTAATGCAACATACTCATCTTCCACAACCTTCTTCCAATGAGGTATAGTGAGAGCTTTCTTGCTAGATTTGGGTTCATAAAAGTGATTAGAGGTGGTATTTTTGGTTGTTACAAAAAGGATTTTGGTTTATATATTCCAAATTTGGCTCTAGTTTGCATAGGGTGAGTATTGTTGGTATTAGGAGGTGGTACTTGAAGTTGTGGTTCAAGAATAATTGAAGCAGTGGTAATTGTCTAAGTTCTATCAGTAGTAAAAGGAATAAGTGATATACAATCTAGATTATTTTTTGTATCTGGTTTAGCATTTTGTGGTTCATTATGTTGTTGTTCACCATTATTAGGAATAAACAGTAGATATATATAGTGATATGGATGAAATACTCAATGTTCCTAGACTTATTGTCCTTGGAAAACTTAGTGTTAGTCTAAAATGGAAAAATTTTCTCATCAAAATCAACATGTCTACAAATGAAAAGATGTCCAATTGATGAAAAACACATGTATCCTTTGTAAGATGGCTTATAGCCTATGAGAAATACATTCTTCATATCTAAAATTTAATTTATGTTTATTATAATAGGATCTTAGGTAAGGAAATGTATAACTAAAGACCTTCAAATTAATGTACTCAAGTCTCTTGTTAAACAAAATTTCTAGAGGAGATTTAAAATCTAAAATAAGTATAGAGAGCCTATTAATGATGTAAACAACAGATTGAAAGGCCTCACCCCAAAATTTTAAAGGCATAAAAGCTTACACCAGTAAGGACAACCCCATTTCAGCAATGTGTCAATGCTTCCTTTCAGTTGAGTCATTCTACTAATGAGTATAAGGGCAATTGTTTCTATGCATAATACCATTTTCTTGCAAAAGTTTAGATAAGGCAAAGTATTCCTTACTATGATATGTTTGAAGACATTTGATTATCCTTTCTTACTAGTTCTTTTCTTTAACATGAGTAACTAAGTCCATAGCTAGGGCTATGTGAACTATTGTTCATGAATTTATGGAATTTTGATATTTGAATTTAAATTTGATTTCCATTTTGTGATTAGATTTTATCCTATTGTGCTTCTTTCTTAATCCTAATTAATTATATCGTCAGACGACCGTACCTCGGTTAATTAATAGATCTATAGGATAAAACGAGACAAATAATTAGATGGACCAAACCAATCTTTCTCTTCTAATAATTATTAAATTAACAAGTTCGTAGGCTCCTAAAGCTTTCTCAAATTGATGTCTTGCATGACCATTAGGGATATTAATTTAGAGAAAAGAATATTAATATTGCATGACCATTGGGTATTAATAATATTTGTATGAATGATTGGTAATCACAAGGAAATCGGATTTAGAGTTAAATAGAAAAATAACATAAAGGATTGAATGAGAAACCCATATGCCCTAGGTTTCTCTTCGATAAGTTTAACTAAGACGTACATTATATTCTTTGCTCGTAGTTTTATAATTGATTTTATAAATTCTTGTTTTTAATTAATCTCGTATCTTTAAAGCTTAAACAATTGAATTAGAAAATTCTTAATAATTAAAAATAAATCATTGTGGGACGATATTTCAAAAATTTAATTTAAGAACCCTTTATTATTTCTTGATGGGTACACTTGCCCTCCGAATAGATGGCATATTGATTTTGATTGTGGATGTGTTTGAAGTTGTTGAAAACTATGAATAATTACAGCAATACACTAGGAGTGTGGAAGATAGGGTGATAGGAATACCTTAGGAAAAAGGGAGTGGTAGTGATACCAACAGTAAGCATAGGTACACCAAAGGTCACACACTCTTCTTTTGACTCGGCCTCTGACCAATACCTTTGCTAAGAGGCCCGTAATCGCATATGTTGTATTCGTGAGGTGGGGGATAACTGGCGACCATCCATAGTGTGAAACTTGTAACATCTTATAATTATAATTTCTAAATAAAATAAATTTCGTAAAAATGTTAACAAAATAGAGGTTTTCATTCAAACAGTAGTTCAAAAAGTCAATTTTATAAAATTGTTCTTAATAGGAAATGATTATAAGTTCGTTTCATAGCTTGCTACAGGACTCAAATATACATTAAATTTTTAAAATAAACTTCTAAGTCCTATAGCAGTGTCATCCATCCTTCTTTCAAGGGCCCCGGTGCTGATCGTCTTGGTTACATGAAAAATAAGCGTAAGGGTGAGTCCTTTACTCTAGCATAAGCACACAAATAAGCATAAGACTCACATGAATTATCTCACTCAAGGCACACACAACAATCACAGGCAGGTGCATTCACTGCACCGACAACCAATTAAAAATACATGTATTTACACAAACACACGTGCGCTCACTGCAAGTAGCCACGCTCACTGTGGCACTGTGATCACAGATTCCTGATGCCCTCAACCTCAGGGACTTACTCAGTTATGCTATGGATGGTCGCTCGAATAGCTCCCGCTCCACATATACAACATGTGCGGTATTGAGCCTCCTAGGCAAAGGTGTTAGTTAGAAGCTGAGTTAGGAGGAAAGTGTGTGGCTTGTGGTGCACCCACGCTCACTGTTGGTGTCACCACCACCCTCTCTTTCCCAAGGTATTACTACTGTCTCCATCTTCCACACCACCAGTGTATCTCTGAACCATTCATAGTTCCAACACTCAAACACATCATCTTTCATTCAACATACTATCTATACTCATTTTCAACCATTCACATTATTCAAATTGCAATCAAGGGCATGTCGACACAATTTCATTCATATTACAACCAACCATTTCATCACAATCGTCATACATCATGCTCAACTTATTCACAATCACATTTCTATCATATACACATCATTTCCTTGCATCCAATGGCAACCAATACAAGCACATCACTCAATTTCACACAATATGCCGGAGGTCAGGCACCTCCAACTTAACCCAATTTGTACAATTCATCAATGCACATAACCTCATCTCTTATTTCTATCACATTACTATATTCATTCAAATAAACTCATTCCTAATAAAGATAACTAGAGTAAAGTACTTCTCTTACCACAAAAATGAAGACCCAACGTGATACAATGGTAGAATTGGCTTTCCTCACGAATTTCGTCCCTAAAACACACAGAAATTCCAAGGAAACTTAAGGAAAACCTCAGAATATGAAAGGGAGGGATGAAAACAGAAACCCAAGTCATAAAACTTACCTCCAAGAGCTCCAAACACTTCCCTAATCCTCAATCTAGCTTCCAATCAGTCTTGGAAGGGTCCCAAACGGTCGGAATAGGCTGGGTGGAGAGAATCGTTAAAGAAGGAAGGAAAAATCATGAAAATGCCCCACTCTTCAAGCCCTATCCCCTTCAAATACCCCTCTGATCGCGACACGCTCTCTCGCTACAGCGAAAAAATCATAGAAAACTGCACTCTGGTTTTTGTAGAATCTTGCTACAGCGAGACTGCACCCAGAAATGCGCCCTAAACTATTGCTCTGTTGCTACAGCGAGATGCTTCTTGCTATAGCGAGAAGGCGACAATTGCATGCCTTCCTCCCAGGGACCTCTCGCTACAGCGAGAATGCCTTGCATCAGAACTTAACTTATTTCTTTCAATTCAAATTCTAATCACACACACACACACACACACACACACACACATATATATATATACACATTTGCATATACCTGTATTCACACACACATTCCCATTAAACTAAGGCACATCCTTACATCTATATTACCATCAAATCAATCAACATGCCACAAATTAAAATATAAAAAATATATATAAATACACGATTAATTAATAATACAAAACTTGGAGCGTTACAAAACTAAAAAAGTCCCTGAGGTTGAGGGCATCAGGAAAAATGTGATCACAGTGAGCATGGCTAATGTGCAATGAATGCATGTATGTGTGTGGATTGGTTAAAGGTGCAGTGAGTGCACCCGTATATGAATTGATGTGAACGATTAATGTATAAATATGTTGTGTACATTGTTGGAATGAATCAATTGATACTTGCTTAGATGTATGATTTAATTCTATTAGGAAATGTTTGAATGTGCAAAGTAAGTTTTCATGTCGTGTTTGTGATAGTGTAAGGACTTACCCTTACATTTATTTTTCAGGTGACTAAGACGATCACTACCAAGCTTAGTAAATAAGATGGATGACACTACTATAGAACTTAAAAAATTATTTTTGAAAATTGTGATGTATTTAATAGGTTCTGTAGCATTTATCTTGATTCAAACTTGTAACTCATCCTATATTTTGAAATACTTTATTAAAACCCTATATCTTGGAACTATTCAAAATGGAATTTTATCATTCTTATTTTAATACAAAAATGTATTATTAGAAATTATTAAAAAAATTAAGGTGTTATAGAACTAGAGAATAATTTTTTATAAGATTTACCAAAGCAACATGCCTTACAATCAGAGAATGTAGAATTTTTAGAAATATAAATAATACATTTATTGAGAACATTTTAAATAACCTTATAATTAGCATGACCGAAACAAGCATGGTGCCAGGCTCTATACAATTGAGATTTATGATAACTTGTTGAATTGGTACATACATTTATTTGTAAAGAAACAATATTTCACAAATTACTAGAAATATTTTTTAGGTTGAACATAGATATTGTTAAATGCATACAACCCTTTCCTTATATGTCCATGCAAAATAGGTTGGTTAGTGTCCTAACATTTAACACAATATGTGTCAGGATAAAATTCAAAGAACAAAGTATTATCATAGGCAAACTAAGATACACTTAGTAAATTTTTGCAAATAGATGGAAATGCAACAATTTATTGAGATAGAGCGATTTTAATGATTTAGATGGAAAAAGATAGAATTACCAATATTCTTGATGATAGAGGACTCATCATTGGACATTTTGAGTTTAGCATTACCTATGTAAGAAGCCTTAGTCATCAGATTTGATGAATTAGCAGTGATATGGTTGGTGGCACCCATGTCAAGGTATCAAGAGGGATCATAGAAGGTTTCTGGGACTGTTATCAATTCTGTCATGCTAGATTGATCATTCAAAGATGCTTCAACTATCATTTCTTTAATGGTTGAGTCATTGTAATTTGATGCTTATTGAGAAGAAGTATCTTAATACTGAGGATTCAACCTGTGATAGCAATTAAGAGCTATGTGTCCAAGTTTGTTACAAACCTGACACTGAGATCTGCTGTGGCTTTTCTTAGTGCCACGAGCATTGCCTTTAAAACCTCTATGAATTCAAAACTTGCCTTGTGCTCTGCCTTTGAAATTGTTTTTCCTTTTGCCTCTATAGAAACCTTAATGCTTTACTTTGTAATTATTCTGAAATTAAGCATAATTGGCCTACATATTGATATTTTTTTGTTCCTTATGTTGTTGCCTATCAAGTCTATCCTCCAAAGTAGTTAATAGCATTTCAATCTCAATAACAGAGTAAGGGTCCATTCTTGAGATTATGGACATGACCAAAGAATTATATTTACTGGAAGACGTTCAAGAATGATTTGGATGTGCTCACTTGAATCAATGGAAGAACTCATAGATGCAAGAGTATAGACAATCTTCTTTTTCACAAGAAGATAGCTATTCAAAGAACTAGTCTTCTTAATCCTTTTCAACTAAATCTTGAGTTGAGACATGCGTGCATAAGTCTGAATCTCAAAGTAAAGATGCAATGATTTCCAAATTTTGTAGGCATGATTGCAACCAACCATGCGTGAATGAAGGCTCAAGGACATAGATGCAAGAAGCCCCGTAAAGACTATTTGATCTTGTATCTTCCAGGTAGAATATTCATTGCAGAATTTATCTTCAACCTTGTCATCCTCATTCTTGTATTTTGATGATATTCATCCATGATTGGCATGATCAACATACTTCTGTAATTTGAATGATTTCAAAGTGCTAGTAGCTTGCATTTTTCAAATGAGGAAATTATCATCATTGAGCTTCATTGAAATTAGAATCATCGATTGCATAACACTGGATTGAGTTTTGGCTGCCATTGGTGGATCGTGAGCTTTTGATACTATAAAGGTATTAGAGGAACAACAAAAGAGGGAGATAGGATAGAGATAGAGAGAATTGTGAAAGAATATTGAATATATTGAATGATAAAAAAAAAGGTAAGTGATACAAAGGAGAGTAATGTTTATAAAGAGAAATTAGCCTAGTAACAGAAACTACCATAAGTTAATTATACAAATGTATAGACTTAAAATAGAGGAACTTAAATGCTTAAGTTCTCTCTTATAATCCTTCACCCTATTTTGTTATCCTTTGTTGGCACAAACTGGAAATTTTATTGACAAATCTCTAACTATGAATTCAACACTCGCATCATTCAAAAATTCATGGAAACCTTTGTTGACAACAAGCTCCTTAATTGTCTTCTCCTTCTCCGAGTGAAAGTCTTCCCTATCTAATTTTTAAGAAATTGTAGACAATGTTTCACCTTCAGCGACATTTGCATAATTGTGTTTGGCTTAGATTGCTTGTATTTTTGTTATTTCCTCCCTAAAACTCCATTCGCAATGGCCTTCAATGATGACAAGAGAATAAACAACATTATGTTCCCTTTGTTCTCTAAAACAAAGAATCTCTTGAATGTAATAAGTGGTGGAGAGGTGGTAGAGATAGAGAATTTTGGCAATGACAAAGAACTCTTGTAACACCTTAAATTTAATTTTAATTTAATAAGAATTTCGTAAATTCAAATAACTAATTTTCATAAAATACTTCAAAATAAGGAAAATGCTACAAATTAATATCAAATGATTGCTAAAAGACTATTTAGTTACAACAAATTTTAAAATAAAAACTAAGTCCTATAGCAGTCCATCCATCCCTTCACTGAGTTCAGTGTTGATCATCTTGATTACCTGAAAAATGAATGTAAGAGTGAATACACTACCTAAAAGCACATAGTCAGCATAAAGCTCACCTCCAGTACATTACCAACACATTAAGCAATTACAATCACAAGCATCATTTCACATTCACAGGCACAACACACAAACTCGTGCATACGCACAACAGCCGCACTCACTATAACACTGTGATCACAGATTTACACCATGAATGGTCGCCGATTACTCCCGCCTCACGAATACCACGTGGGCAGTCACGAGTCGCTCAGCAAAGATAGCGGTTAGAGGTCTAGTCAGGAAGAGAGTGTGTGGTCTGTTGTGCACCCGTTCCTCAGTCGGTGTCACCATCACTCTCTCTTCCCTAATGTATTTATACTGTCCTTATCTCCCACATCCCCAGTATATCACTGAACCATTCATAGCACATTACAACGGTGCTAACACGCCCATTCACATATATTCCATTCACGCATGCAATGATCATGCTTACAAACGACACACAGCCCACATGGCACTCAAATACACGGCACTAGGCCCACATTCATTTCACATTACACGGCACATAGCCCACATTTATTCACCAATCAATGGCATTCCATCACAATCAATCACCCTCACGGGGTCCAATTATTCTACCACACATCACATTGCATATCAATTTCCATCAAACACACAATTTCTATCTTCTATCTCAGCCACATTGCATTAATCATCAAAACACACAAGAATTACAATACATTGAGATAGGGTAGAGTCCCCCTTACCTTGGATTGATGTCCCATACGCTAAATCCACCAAAAAGTGCTTCTCCTCATGAATTTTGTCATAAACACATAGAGAAACTCCATGAGAACCTAGGGGAACCACGAAAACAGAGAAAGGGGATGAAAAATTGAAACTCTAACCATTAAAACTTACCTCTAATCGTTCTTCACACGAATTCAACCTTCAATCAAGCTCCCGAACGACTTTGGAGGCAATTAATCGGTGGAATAAGGCTTTGGGAACGAGATGATCAAAGGAATTCGAAGGGAGATAGAGAAATAATTTTTTCCGAATCCTAACCCCCTTTAAATCCTTTTCTAGTCGCGACACTCTTGCATCTCGCTACAGCGACACGCCCTCTCGCTACAGCGCAAAAACCAGAGAAAACTACACACTAGTTTCTGCAGAATCTCGCTATAGCGAGACCCTCTCGCTACAGCGAGAAGGCGACAGTTCTTGTCCTTCCTCTCAGGGCCCTCTCGCTACAGCGAGAACAACCCAGAATCACACCTTGCACTTAGACACTCAGCCTATCCAGTCATACATACACACATCCATGTACTTAATACACATAAAACATCATTTTCAAATAAATCAACACACATATGAACACACACACACACACACATATATATAAGAATAATAATAATTAATATTACTAAAATTTGGGGCGTTATAACTCTTCATAATGAAACTTTAACCAAGAGGAAAGAAGGAAGAAAAGTTCCAACGATAATGGTATAGTCTAATTAGGAGGAAAGGGAGAAGAAGAACTTTGTAAACAATGGCATAATTTGGCTAAGGAGAGAGGAAGAGAATGAGCTCCATCGACAATGACATTCGACTAGGGAAGAGGAGGAAGAAAATCATTGCATATTTAAAAATTAGATGACAATTTAACAAAAAAAAAATGCTTAATTAAAAAAAATAGGAGAACTAAAATTACACAATTACAAATTAATAAACTAAAATTGAATAAACATAAAAATTGAAGAATAAAAAAATACAATTAAGCTAATTTTTAACTTAACTATCCTTCAAGAGCAATGTTAATTATTTGGTTCATAACGACAATTCTTTACTTTTTAAGGTGGGAGGCTACATATTTTGAACAATAACTTTATGGATTCAATGCTAAATTTAAAATTTTAATGTAAGTTTAAACTGAGATTCATTAAAGTTAGGTAATAATATTTGAAAAAAATATCTTAATTAAATTTTTGGTTGTAATTTTTTTATTTCTCATTTAAATTTTTTTTATCAATTTTTTTGAACAAGTCCTTCATATTGTTTTATCAAGTAGTTCACTTGTAATTTTTTTTATTTGATCTCCTTAATTATTATAAAGTTTTTATTTGATCTCTCTAACCATCACATTTTCCATTTTCTTATCATAAATATCGTGAATTTTTTAATTAATTCCTAGAAAATGAGAGAGTAAATGTAATTCCATAATATTTAAAAGAATCAAATGAAAAAAATAAACCAAAGAGATTATTTTGTACCAAAAAATATTTTACGAAATATTTATTTAGAAAAACATTAAATTAAGGTACCAAATAAAAAATTATAATTTTTTTGGAGACCAAAAACTTAATTAAATAAAAATATATGACATAATAAAATAATATAGGCAAGAAAAGTCAATAACTCAATGAAGAGGATAATTCTAAAAGATTTTCTCATTTAAAAATGAATACTTAATTTTATAATATAGAACTAGACACATTTTTCATATACATACGTGCATAATTTAGTTTCTTGTAATTTAATGGAAGCATTTGAATTAATTGTACGACATAAATAATAAGATAAGAATGAATGATAAGATTTAGCTTTTCTCGTTTAAATTTCAATCATCTTCTATGAGCGGTGATTCTATTTAAGATAAATTATTTATAGAATGGTAAAGTTAACTCTCATACTAAAATTGATTTTTTTTAACATAAAATCTCGAATAGAATAATTTATTTAAAGAAAATCTGTCATATACTGTTTAAACTAAGTACTTGATGAAAAATAATAATTGTTACTTTATTTTAAATTTTGTCGACCCTCAGAATATGTAACAACGCATTCCTGACCGTTCAAATGCTGGATTGTATGAATGTTCGGTGAATCAAGTTTGATATTCAACGATAATTTAACAGCTAATATAATTAACATGGAATTTGAGTTATACACGTTTAAAGGCATTTATTATTTTTCTTTTTAGTTTTTTTGTTAGAATTGATTAAGCAAATGCGCTACAAGTCATCAAAGCCGATTTGGTTCTTCGTATCAAGTGTATGTAACTTTCTGTTTCGCCAACTATGAATCAACGCAATGATCTTGGATTCATATTCCTCGTATATGTTTCTCATTTACTATTTTTTAATATTTTAAAAGTCGAATCATTCGTTGAATTGGTGAAGATGTTGACTCATCGTTCAATTTTTTTTTTAACTGAGGTTAAACCAGTGAATATATATATATATATATATATATATATATATATATATAAAATCAAATTAAATAAAAGATCATATTATATATTTTATTAGATAAAAAATCACAAAAATAATTATATAATAATATATAAATAGACTTAATATACAAGTTTTATTGATTTAAAAAATATTTTAAAATTAAAATATTAAAAAATGATTTTTGACGATTTGTGTTCAATTTGACTGCTGCTTGAGCCATTTTTTGCAACTATAATTTTCAGGCTATTTATTTAGACCGGCAATCTTACTAGTTCTCAGGCCAACGAGTCCGGTCCAATTTTAAAAACTGCACTTTTTTTCTATTTTAAGGCTTTTTCATTAAAGCAACTGTATTTTTCTTCTTCTTTTTTCCTTTATTGTAAGTGGAGAATAACCTTTACCCAGATGAACCGTGCAGCAAAATTGAATTATAGTTATCCATGGTCTATTTATCTATCTGTTCGATCCAATTGTAACACACCTATAAGCTGATTAGCACCTCGTCCAAATTTGTTTATGCTATATCGCAATCCGATTGTTTGATATGAATAGAATAACAGGATAATAAGATTCCACAATTGTTTTAAAATCAAAACTTTTAATATTTTTGTATTACTGATAGTTTGACAATCAATGATGGATAATATATAACCAGCATTCAACGGATGTAAGTAATTGGGTTCATCGAAACTCTGTTTGATGCGTCATTGACTGCAATATTTTGCAGGTAAGTCTTCGCCCATGACTTTTTTCGCAAGTCAAAATTTCCTTATACAAAGAGTGAAGCTCGTTAATTTTACGTTTTTTTTAGAAGGAAAAACTATTTCTTAATGTAAAAAGTATATTTTTAGATTATGATGATGATGATGATTGTTCAATTGTGGATTAATTGGTACAGCTGAATAGACTACTCAGCGGTGGGAAGTAGCAGAAGAATAGTAAAGATGCAGGTACAAAGACACTTGGATTCCTGAGTAAGATAATGATGAATGTGATTAAGTAGAAGATTAGAAGTGCTTACCGAGTGATCATTGAAACATACAAACGTATGACTACCTGAGTATGAGAGATAAGGCTTAAGTGTAGTAGCTATATGTGGGATCATGGGCACCAGATGCAGCTAGCAGCCATGTTCCTTAAGCTGCAACTGCAATAGATGCAGTCATGCTTGGTGTGGCTAGCCGAGTCTCCGTTGCGTTGGAGACAAATTATTTACACGAAATCAGAAATGATAACAAAATGCTCATGACATTGCTCACTTAATTAAGATAAAAAACAAGATCAGAGGCAGATGATAAGGAAAAAAAATATAAAAAGGCAGGGAAAGGAACATCACTGTAGTTACATTAAGAAGCTCAGAGTAGGAACGGCTGTTACAAGAGTCACTTTTCCTCTAAAGGCAAAGTGCCCTGTATTTTCTTGTCTTTGTCTGAACTCTTGAACTGGTTGAACTTAAACTGCTCTCTCTTCCTTTTCATAGGCCAAATTGATACTTGGCTCAGAAAAGGAGGCACTGTGGGAAGAGGTGATAATTAAGGATTGTTTAGTTTTAGAAAACATTTTCCCTTTTTCTACTTTTAATTATAAAAATGTTACCTTAATTTCTGTTTCCAAATATTTGTTTTCCCTATTCCTATATAAATATTTAAAAACACGAATGAAAATGGAAACAAGATAGCACTTATATAAAAATAAAAACCAAAGAGAAAAACAGTAAATGACTTTTGAAACAAAATATATAGCATTTTTTCACTACTTGAAGGTTATAAGTATTTGATTAAGCACAAGAAAGAGCATATATAACAGAAAAGTATGATATGAACGAGGAATCAATACTCAATACAAAGATTTGGCACAGGAGTTCAACCATACTAACAAAATATGAGTGGGATCTAATATGCAGCTTCCTCAACTAGTTTCTTGCTCAAACTCTTCCCCCTCGGATTCCTCTGCGTTGTCAGCATCATCATCATCTGCCTCATTGTCAAAGTCTTCCTTATCATTTTCGTTGGTGGTTTTCCCTATCACAGTCAGGTTGCTGTTCATCTTCCTGATTTCATTGCACTGCAAGGATTCGGGCCAACATTAACATGGAAAGTAAGAAGCATGGAACAATAAGAGTGATTCAAAGAGCATTGGTTTGCAACTTGAAGCCTATTATCCTCAGCACTGAACATTTACAAATATACAGTATTACATGCATACAGATACATAAGCACCACCTTACTTCAGGTATGTGAGTGACTACTTTATATATCTGACAACTGGGTTCTAAATAATCAAATCCATGCAGCTAAGTTCAAACAAACGGCTAAATGCTAATGTGGCAAACTAATAGCTTTTCTATGAGAAGAGAATTAAATACTTATTCAATAAACTTTTATAACAGAAAGGTTTATGGCATAAATTTGATGACAAAACTTGTTGAAATAAGCTAAGAAAGCTAACTCTGATAAATCATATCAAGAAGCTTATCAGAAAAAAGTTAAAAGGAGCACATGTGAGCTATAAGCTATTTTCATAAGCTGCCCGTAAACTCTTCAAAATGCCCCCCTTTATTCTTGTCTGATGAACTAACTTTAATCTTCCTAAACATACATATGCGCACATAAAAAATAAAAATAAAAATAAAATTATATATATATATATATATATATATATATATATATATATATATATATATTCCAGTAATTCTTCCTGTTTTCATAATTGTTTCTTTTATTTTTTTTCAGCTTTATATTACTTTCAATTCACTCCCAAACATAACTGTCTAATGTATTAAAGAGCACACCATATAAAATCTGTTGCTTCTAAAATTAAGAGTGACAGAAAATCAAGGAATGCAAAATTGAAATATTTCACAATCAGAATCATATAATCGAATCCCCGCATCACCAAACCTAGAAGAATAAATATATGCAAATAATGGCTAGAAATGAACGAGGTTTAATTTAATTAGTCAAATGAACGAAAAGCTAACAATGCCGTTTTGAATGAAGAATTGAGAAGTTAAGAAGAGACGAAGGTCGGAGAGTACCTTTTCTTCGAAATCAGACTCTTCAATAGCGAGAAGAAGTTCTTCGTTGTGGGGTTGGGGCCACTGAGAGGGTAACAGAAACGACGTCGGAATGGTCCTCGTCGACAATGGGTACTGCGTCATATAAGCGGGGAACTGCAACATATTTTCTTCGCCTTCACTGAGACACCGACCACACTACCACACTCACCTCACGCTCAGAACATAAACACGAAGCTTTTGTTTGGTCTCGTGCTTTACTTTGGCCCGGTTTTAAATCCTATAAATATTAGAAACGATGCCCAATGACCAATTTTTATTTTATTTTTTATCAACGCTGATGTTAAAGATTTCAATCAACAAATATTTAAATTAATTTGATGAAAATTTATATCATCAATTTGAATACTTTTTTTTATAATCAATGAGTTAAAACAAGCCTATAAAAAGAATAAACTTAACAAATTTTTATAAAAATATAAATTTTTATATCATTCTCTCTTCTAAAAGGTCCAAGTCGGGGGCGAGGGTAATCCAATAAAATTTCATCCGTAATCATTTGAAAAGTTTAATTACTAAAAAAATATATTATGTAGTTAGTAGGATGTAGTAACGGATGGATTCAGTTTTGAAGGCTTAGAACCGACCAAAATTAAGGACAATAATACTTTAGACCAAGGTTGAGTTAAGTTCATTAGATTGATTAGAGTTTAAAAAAAAGTTTAATCAAGTTAGTTATTACAGTTTAATTTTATTTATTTTTTAAATTTGAAAAGAAAAAATATATAACTTCCTTGAATATTTAGTCATATATAACTTAGACAATAACTTTTGAAAGTGTGCAAACGCACTCAATATTTTTGAAAATGTGAAAAAATTTCTTTTATTACTTAAATGTTTAATTTTTTTTTGTTACTTAGACAAAAATATTCCTAATCTTTCCTTTCTCCATACATGCATTTTTTTGGGTAATTTTATTCAAAAAATAGAGAAATTAGAGGTCTAAGTAACATAAGGTTTCTTTACACACTTTAAAAAACATAAAGTATCACATTACACACTTTCACAAGTTTCACAAGTTAGGGTGTAAATTGCATATAATCAAACATACAAAGGGGTAACATAAGTTTTTCTCTTATGAAAATAGTTCTTTAGTATATCTTGATCTCTATTTGAAAACTTTAACTTATATTCCTAGTCAGCTCAAGTAAACAAATCACACATGTACCTATCAGTACATATGTATTTCAATTATTTATAAATTTATAACTTCATGTGCATAACAATTAATAAATTAATTGTTTTGGCTAAGTTAATTAAAATAAGTTAAAAGGATTTTAAATAATATATCTATTATTCAATAATATCTGATGATCATGACATCAATTAAATAAAAAAGACTTTAAAAAATTGAAAATAAACTTATTTCCTCTAACTCTAGCAATATAAGTCAAAATTGAGAAAATGCCTATTGTGGATCTTGTGATGAGCTTAGAGTTAGGAACTAGTGACTAAACCTTGTAAAAGAATATGAAACTAATTAGCAATTAAAAAAAAGTAATTGCAAACTAAAATTTATTCAAAGCAAAAATTGTAAAGTTCTCTAAAAGATAAATTTAAGCTTATTTTTCATGTCTTTTTAGTGTGAAAATTACAAATAAAGCAAGTTTTTAAATCTACCAATTGCACAAGGTTATAATAATAATAAATAAAATCATCAATTCAACAACATAAATGCCATAAAAGAAGTTATCTTAGAATTACAAAATGTTTACAGTCAAGTAATCATTTTAGCATTTAAACTATTAATTTCATTATATAATTAAATTGATAGTATGCACTTCAAACTATTAATTTTATTATATAATTAAGTTGATAGTATGCATTATTAACGTAACATCAATTTCACAAACATCATTCGTAAGAAACAATTTCTAAATTCTATATAAAAAAATCACATAAAAAAATATAGAAATCTTACTTAAGTTGTCAATAATATAATCCTTTTATATTGTCATTATATCACATAATAACTACTCATAATAGCCTTCACTGCAAATATGTAAATGTGACTTTAAAAGATTATAATTGAAAATAAAAAAATGATGTAATTTTAATTATTATATTTTATAAATTATCCAAAAATAGTCAAGTAATACGGTTGACAATAAAGATAAAAGGTTGAGTACTCTTATATATATTGTCAAATACAATAATAGCTTACAACTACACATATCAGATAACTAAAATTAAATTTACATACATCAATAATACATTAAAATAAAAAATTAAATTTAGAAATAACTCACAAAATAAATTAGTTGGTATTCTAACATGTCATTTATGTGAATATTCAAAAAATATAAACATGTCTAAACTTATAAATATACAATTAAATTTATAAATACATAATGTCTAATTGCTACATTAAATGAGAAAATTAGATTCAGACTAACTCACAAAAAATTATATCAGTTGGATATTTCACCCAATGGTCATAGATTTAGATATTGAACTTGTAGATTCAAGTCCACTAACATTAGATGACTTGTTTCAAAATTTCTTGATTTTGTTGCAATAAAAATAATTAATTAGAAACAGAAAAGTGTATAAATTGATATGGAATGCCTAAATCAATTTCAACACAAATAAGTGTATAAGTCATTTTAGAGAGTAATGAACTTCTAAATATGTCAAATATCCTACCCTTAGTGCTAAATTCACTTTTAGAAGTCACAGTGAAAACATGTGTAGCTAACACATCCCTTACCATAGATGATAAAATAGGAAAATGTGAGAAATTATGTTTCCACCATAAAAGCAAGTGGAAATTATCATCCTCATTAACATAACCTTCAACAAAGCATCTATCAAGTTCATTCATTTGGTCAATAGAATCTTTTGCCTTCAATGTTGTTTAAAAACATTTGTTCTAGCCAAATCTATTGCAAGTATGACTAGACTAGATATTTGACCCTGTGGAAAGCTTTCCATCGAAACAAACAAAGGTTGTACCACTTTATTTTGTTGCTCATAAGCTGTAGCATGCCAATTATATAATCTACACAGACTTTTACACACGACGGGCTAATTCATTAGAAAAACTAATGTTATCACAGTACATGCATTAAAAGACCACTCAACATACTTCAACTTGGGGGTCAAGAATAATTCTAAAATATAGAAGATGATTTATGTTTAGAACATTACCCTAATATTTCTCATATTTTCTTTTCATAACTTGTCCCATTAAGGCTAATTGGTAAAAAGTAACATGTATAGTGACTTGAATAGAGGTAAAAAAAATATTTGTTGCATCATAAAATATAATAAAATCTTTAACATTCTCCCAGTCAATGCTTATAAGGGGGACTAGTAGCCCCAAAATAGTTCAAATATCCTGCATCTTCAAATTCTAACTTCTCAAAAATAATTTGTAATTTCTCAATATTATCCAACACTAAATAAGTTGAGTTTCATCTTATTGGAACATTAAAGACATACTATTTTTTTTTGAAGAAATTTTAGCAAAATCAATGCATTCTTTAAATTTAGTTAGTCTTTGAGGTGAAGACGTCACAAATCTAACAACATTATGAATGCTTGTTATGAAAGCATGCATGTCCTTTAAGCCATCATTAACAACCAAATTTAAACTATGTGCATAACATCTCATATGCAAGAATTCACTATCCAAAAAAAACTCATTAAAACTCAATTCTTTTTTTAAATATTCTACAACCACATCATTGGAAGAAGCATTATCAATAGTGATACTAAATACATTTATAAGGCCTCAATCCCTTAAGATGTCCTCATTATGCTTTCCTGTGATTTCAGTTTTATGATTGGGAACCATTGAAGAAGAAGCTTATGGAGCACAAACTTGGATAATTGTAATAGAAACTGCTCTCTAATAAGACATTTAGAGAACATTTAGTATTGAACCACTTTCTAATGTCTACTTCTGAGAGTGGTTTAATAGAAATCACTCTCCAAATATTATTTGGATAGCGGTTACTAAATAACTGCTTTCAAATGTTGTTATTTAAGACAATGGTTGACATATGAATTGTTATGGTTGACCCATGGATTTGCTCTTAGAATTGAAGATTGGAGAGCGATTATTGCCTAATTACTCTTTTAAGTATAATTTCAAATTAAACCCTAACCCTCTTTCCCTTTCCCTCATATTTGCTTGTATATTTTTTCTTGTTCTTGTTCTTTATATGAAATTTGCCCTGTGTAATTGTGTCTACCATTGATATTGTGTTAGAGCTTCCAACTCCCTCCTATATTGTCAATGATAACATACATTGATGTTTTGTTAAAAGTTGCATATAATTGAAATAAATGATTGTTTTGCACTTGACAAAAATTTAACTAGTAATTTTGGTAATTTCGTACATATGTATTGAATTTGTCCCAAAATATGTGGCTACCCCTATATAGCTACTCCAGCCATGAACCCAATCAAGATGGCCTTAGGTAGAAAAAGAATAAGGCAATTATAACAAGTCACATGATTATTAATATTGCAAAAGAATTAAAAATAATTGATAAAAGGGAAGTGATTTTCTTATGACAAACTATGGAATAAATAAATACACCTACAAAGTCTCACAATTGGAGGAAGACTTGCAAGTTTAGCTTAACTAAGTCTTTAAATGAAAATTGCATAATTGAATAAGAGAAGCAAATTAAAATTGGTAAACATTTTCATGACTAAGGCAGAGAACTTAATGACAAACATGTGGAATGACTAAGCTAGTAATAGTGAGGCCAACAATAAGGTCATATTTAAAGAGTTTGAAGTTGTATTTAGGACCAAGAACTAGTTTAGATGTTTTATCACTATGTATTTAGGCCAACAATAAAGGAATTTATGACAAAGATAAAATATTTTTCACATTTGGACATTATTGACAAGTCTATTTCAAGCACTCTGTTGAGTGAGTTAACTACTAACAAATTTGAATCACAGTCTATTAATAATCATATGACTAGAATGGTTAATCAAACAACAAAGCTGAAATCAATAGGTATAGAAGTGAGTGAGTTCTTGTTAGTATAGTTCATCATGAACTCACTTCCTCCTAAGTTTGACCAATTCTAAGTATTATAACATTCTTAAAGAGAAATAGAACTTTCAAGAAATTAAGGCCATATTGGTTCAAGAGAAAATGAGGTTGATAAAGATGAAAGATCACTCCCTCAATCTCACATTTCATAATGGGCTACTAGTAGTAAGACTAAGCTAGATAAGAAGGACATGAAAGGTGAAGTTTCATTAAATGTTTGTGAAGGCCGAATCCAAAAAGACCAGAAATGATATTTCTTCAATAATAATGGTCACAAAAAAGGATTGTCCAAAAAGAAAGAGTTGATTCAAAAAGAAAGGTAAATACTATGTTTCAGTATGTTTTGCGTAACATCCTTAATTTTTAAATACCATGATAAGGGTATAAATTTGGAATAAAATGAAAAATAAGTTAAATTATATTAATCGTTAAATATGATAATGTAATAATTGTATATTCCGTTCAACTTTTCTCACAAACACAAGAGCTTGAAAAATAAAACCATAATAATTTTAAATAACTTAAGAAAAGTTCAAAATAACATGATCCTATTTTGTTCTCATAATATCTAAAAATATTTCATTATTTATAAATATTCATAACAGTTATCAAAATATATTAGGACTATTTGTTAACATTTACAAATACACAAAATGATGTCAGTCCTAATGAGCAGTCTGTCCATCACATGACCAAGTAGCACTAGTCATTCCCATGCCAACCTTCTATCGTCATTAAGTCCTTAGAATTTAGGTCGTCATCTGATCCGAGATACAGATCATCCAGATCTGCAGTGACCTAGGTACCCGTGATCCGCTCGAATGTCCATCGCGATGGTCTCCCGAAGTGATCATGGTCGTGATATGTAACCAGATAAGTCACTACTACTAGAGTCCTCACAGTACTAGGGAATATGTATATATATATATATATATATATATATATATATATATATATATATATATATATATATATACAAAGAGTATGATGGATTCTATGTACAGAAAAATCAAAAGGAACACTAAAGGCTAGTTCCATTTCCATCATAACTATCTCACTAGGTACCTCACTATCATTTACAATAATTCTAAAGAAACTAAGTCTCTGGTACTCGTTAAATATATAATTCAACCTATTTGTTACAAAACTATCTACTAATCTAATGTTCTCGAGTGGTGCTGTCATCTGGTTTCCCTAAAAGGTTTACGTAAGGATGAGTCTCTATTCATATTACCAAGCATACATTCATAATTTGTCACATAATAAAACAAAGATCATACAACAATCAATCATGTTACAAAATCATACTCATATACATGCAATAATCTCTAAGTGTTTGGCTTATTAGTTTTCATCTTTCTCTTAATACTCAGGGTTCTCATTTCACTTTCACTGCCCTTGGGATCCCTCCTTAGCAAAGATAGTCGTTGGATAACTGCAGCTACACGGATACAATGTGTGCCGACCCAGCCCCTTTTAGCAAAAGCATGATCAGGAGTATTAATCAGGAAATGAGTGTGAGGCTTGTGGTGCTCCTACTCTCATTTGTGTTGCGCAATTCAAAAGGAGCATCCACCACTCTCATTTTCTCAAGACTTCTCAGTCTTCTCTCTCTTCCACACTCTTAGTGTACCTCTGAACTATATATACTCGTCCTTATCATATTCCTTTCTTATTTTTCTTTATCTGTATTTTCTCATTTCATCTCTATATTTTCCATTCTCTGTTTCCTAATATATTATTCACACTTTTATCTCTCTATTTTACTCTAGTTTCATTATTATATCATACATTATTCAATCATTGCTGAGAGTTAGTTCCGTTGGACTCAGTTCACCACATACATGCATATACACTCAAATCAATGATCATACACTTAATTAAACACTACAAAACATGCTTCAAACATAACAAAAACACGTTCTCATCCAAAATACACTCAAAATCATGTATTTCATCACAACTTTATTCGTAACAAAATAGAACTCTCCTTACCTTGAAATGGAGGTTTAGAAAAGGGTTTTTTAGGGTTGTTGCTCAAAACGTGAGATTCTTCCTAAATATCACAAGAGACCTCATTTAGAGAAGGAGAATCAAGAAAATAACCAAAGGAATAGAGAACCAAACTTCAAAAACTTACCAAAGAACAAGGAAAGTGAACTTCCAAGCTTTGATCGAAGAAGAGTTGGGATTTTCTAAGGATTTGCTGAGAAAATGAGGAGAGAAGTCAGAGAGAACACATGGGAGTTGTGACTTGGATTATAATCCAAGTTTCTAAACTTGAAAACCCTTAAATATCTCTCAACTCGCAACATTCTCACTATAGCGAGTCAATTCTCGCTATGGCGAGACTTTCTCTCGCTACAGCAAAAAAATCAGACAAAATTACACTTTACTGTCTGTCGTTCTAGCTATAGCAAGAGCTCCTCGCTACAGTGAGAAGATTCTAGAATGCCTGTTTTTGGATGTTGATTTCTCGCTACAGCAAAAAATCCTGCAACTCACACATCTAAAACTCCTAATTTCAAGCAACATGCATTAATAACTCACATCAAGTATAAAATTAATAATTAATAAAGTAGGGATGTTAAATTTTAAATCAAATATCATTGAAGTACCTAATAATACCTAGTAATTAGATTCTTGTGCAAGTAATTATGTGTCACATGTAATGCATGAATTCCTTTCGATTTAATCCATAAGCAGAATTGAAACATTCTTATACATGAGGAAGAAAATGAAGGCACACATAGAAGGAATCAAGATAGATAGATTGATCTTAGACAATGATTTTGTATAGATATAGAAAAGTGTCTTTATATTTCTATATATGTTAGGAATTTAGTTTTTGTTGCAAAGTCAAACGATATAGGGTTTAACTTTAGGATTAAAAATGGCGTGTTTTCTTTATATAAACATATGTACTATTTTGTGGATGGTTTATATAATTTCAATCTTAATGTTAAATTTGTTGAATCTTTATTTCACGTTAAGCATAATATTGGTAGTAAGATAAATGTACGTAATGAATGTTTTGCTTTCTTATGGCATCTTACATATCCAAAGAAATATGTTGAGGTTAATGAAAAATAAAATATTTCCTCAATTACATTTTGTTGACTGTGATGTATATGTTAATTGTATTAAAGAAAAATAAATTAAACATATATCAAATAATCCAGTCACAAGAAGCAATCAACTCCTTATGTTAATACACACTGACATTTGTGATTTTTTGACATCCCATCTTAGAGTGATGAAAAGTATTTTATCACTTTTATTATTGACTTTTCACAATATTTTTTTTATCTATATGTTTTGCATAAAAAATCTCAATCAGTTGAAATATTACATGTGTGTTCATTGATGAGGTAGAAAAATAATTAGATCAAAAAGTAAAAGTTGTAAGGTTAAACGGAGGTGATGAATATTATGATAAATCTAATGAAGGTGCACAATTTTCAAGTCCATTTGCAAAATATCTAGAATGTTGAGACATATGTGCACAATATACAATGTCTGGTACACCACAACAAAATAATGTAGCTAAAAAGCAGAATCATACTCTTATGAAAATAGTTAGAACTATGTTAAGTTATAGTTCTGTACCTATGTCAATGTGAATATATGTTTTAAAGACCATTGCATATGTGCTTAACAAGGTTCTTAATATGAGAATTCCTAAGACTCCTTATGAACTATAAATAGAAAATAAACTCAATTTAAGGCATCTTTATGTTTGGAGTTGTCTGACAAAAATAAAAGTATATAATGCATATGTAAAGAAGCTTGATGCGAGAACGATTAATAGTTACTTCATTGGTTATCCTGAAAAATCAAATGGATACAAATTTTACTGTCAAAATCATAATATGAGAATAGTTGAGTTTGATAATGCTTGGTTCATTGAAAATGGTCAATTTAGTGGGAGTGAGGAATCACAAAATATGAAAATTAAAGAAACACATGTGGAGACTTCTACACCTTGTATCTCTTCTTAAGTTATTGTTCTTGTTATATCATAGTCACACAACATGTCAAGACAATAAATTAATATTTTAAACTCACAAAAATAACACATGTATGATGAGTCAGCTAACAATCTTCAAGTTATAAATGAGCAAGTAGTAGATGAGTCATAAGAAATGACTTAAGTAATAATGAGGATCCAACCTAATTTAAGCAAGTCATGGAATGTAATGATTATGAAAATGGTTCAATTCCATGAAAGACGAGCTATAATCAATGGATGACAACAAAGTGTGGGAGCTAGTGGAGTTTTCTAAAGGTTCAAAATGAGTCGATTGTAAATGGGTCTTTAAGATCAAATGAGACTCAAAAGGTAATATTGAAAGGTAGAAGGATGGATTTGTTGCCAAATGGTACACTAAAAAAGATAGCATTTACTATAAAGAGACTTTCTTTCCAATTTTAAAGAAGGATTTTTTAATAATTGTTATGACTTTGATGGCTCATTATGACCTAGAACTTCACCAAATGGATGTAAAGACTGTCTTTCTGAATAATAACTTGGAAGAAGAAGTTTATATAAACCAACCAAATAGTTTCTTAACCACAGGAAAATAAAATTTGTTGTGTAAATTAAATAAGTTAATATATGAGTTGAAACAAGCTTATCGACAATGGTATTTTAAGTTCAATGATACCATTGCATCATATGATTTTGTAGAGAAAACTATTGACTTGTGTATCTATATGAAGGTTAGTGGAAACATGATAAGTTCATATTTTGATATATTTTATGACTTATATTTATACCCTTAAACTCTATTTTATATATATATATATATATATATATATATATATACACTAATTATGTTATTAATTATTGCAGTTTAACTTAAAGTTATTATTAGTGCATTATGGAGATATTCTGGATAAAAATTATATATTTTTAGTCTTTGGCAGTCCTATGTGAAGTTGAGTTTAAATTTTGAATTTAAAATTTAAACTTTGATATGAAAATTTGGAGCAATTCTGATTATGGATAAAACAAATTTGAAAAGATAGAGCTCAATTGATTAGAAACTCAGGGCACAACCAATATAAAGAGGCCTTATACTCTACACTTGAGACAATTTCACTTATCTACACATCTTATTCCTCTTCTTAGTTCTAACCAAACTTATCTTTGAGAGTCATTAAAGACCATTGACAAGGATGACAAGCTTTCCCTTAGAGTCCAAGCAAGTGATTGAGCGCCCCTTCAGAGAATAACAACTCTCTTCATCTTTTATTTTTTTGGGATTCTTTTGTTTGAGTTTTTGTTTGTGTTTATGGGTTTATTTATCATGTTCTTCATAGTTTATTTTGTTATGAGTAACTAAACCCATAGTTAGGGCTATGGCGGATCTTTCTTCAAACTTTGTGTGATTTTTTCTTTTAATATTGGTATTGATTTTCCTTTAATGTTTGGTTTTATTCTATTGAAATATATTGTGTATGTTAAGATTTGATCATTCTTAGCATCCCATAGTTAGTTATATTGTAGGCAGTCGTACCATGTGTAATTAACGGAACTATAGGATAAAATGAGACAAGAAGTTAGGTTAATCACACTTAATTCCTTTCTTTCAGGCGTTATTAAATTAACAAACTCATAGGATCTTCACGCTTTCTCGACCAATTACCTTGCATGATCATTGGGAGTGTTTACTTAAGAAAAAGAATATTGAAGTTGCATAATCATTGGGTGTTAATAGAATTGATTATGAGTGGTTGGCAAATATTTGGATACCAATATGAGGATTAAATTAATTAGAATATAAAGAAGTGTAGTAGGTGAACTCATAAGTCATAGGCTTATTTCATCTTATCTCTCTTATATATTGTATTACTGTTCTTTTAATTTATTGTTAATATTAAGCTATATTTTTTGTTTGTTACAATCCTGTTACATTTAAACAATCGAATCAAACTATTCTTAATACTTGAAAATAATCTCTGTGGGATGATAACTTAAAAACTATTTTTGAAAATCCTTTATTACTTTTTGATAGGTACACTTGTCCACGAACAAAACACATTTATTATTTTGGTCATATATATTGATGACATTCTTCTTACTACTAATGATATTAGTGTGTTGCATAATGTAAATGAATCTCTTTAACAACTTTGAGATGAATGATATAGGTGAGACATCTTATGTGAAAGAAATAGAAATATTTTGTAATATATCACAAGAATTGTTAGGATTGTCTCAAAAAGGCTATATCAACAAAGTCTTGGAGAGATTTACAATGAAAAAAATCCTCATGAGAGATAGTTCCAATTCAAAAGGGAGACAAGTTTAGTGAAATAAAATGTTTCAAAAAGAGTTGGAACATAAATCAATGGAATTTATTCCCTATGCAGTAGTGGTTGGGAGTTTGATATATACTCAGACATGCACTCAACTAGATATTAGTTTTGTTGTTGGAATATTAGGTAAATATCAAAGCAATCTCAAAATAGACTATTAGAAAGATGCAAAGAAAGTTCTTAGGTATTCATAAGGGACTAAGGACTACATGCTCAAATACATTATTGTTACGTCTACTATCAAGGCAGAATTTGTAGGATGCTTTGATGTCATTGTTCATTCATTATAATTGTGCAACTTTGTCTTAGAGCTTAGTATTATTGTTAACAATACAAACAAGTCACTAAAAATATATTGTGATAATTTTGTAACTATTTTCTTCTCTAAGAATAATAAGTACTTAAATGATGCAAAACACATAAACTTGACGTACTTATTAGTCAATGATAAAGTGTAGAAATATAAATTTTTTATTAAACATATTGGTACTAATATGATAGTAATGGATCCGTAAACTAAGAGATTGCCACCCAAAATGTTTTCTGACCATGTTAGAAGAACAAACATTATAGAAAAGTCTTGGTAATATGATAATACGATTTATATATATGTATAAATTATATTGCTTGTATTATTGTGACACTTGTGAATTCAATTAAGAGAAGTGTTTATACTTATTTACTTGTTATTGAGATTGTGTTATGTACATTTATTATTTTAGTGTGATAACAAATTGAGTATTAGAAACTCATTAAAATCATAATGTGTAGTAAAATTGATTTAAGTCACAACAAGAAAAAATCTGATTAGTCATCGACATTAGCGACCAAAATAGATCCGTAGCAAATAGTGACTAATATAGCGATTGAAAGTAATCCGTTGCAAATAGCAACTAAATTTAGAAACTGAAATCAATCTGTAGCAAATAGTGACTAATTTAGCGATCGAAATAAATTCATTGTAAATAGCAACAGAATTTAGCAACTGAATAAATTTTGTAGCAAACAACTGCCAATTTTAGCAACCGAATTAAATTAGTGACAAATAGCAATAGAATTTAGCAATCAAATTAAATCAGTGACTAATAGCAACCAAATTTAGCAACTAAAAAAAGTCGTAGCAAACAGCCATTGATTTTAGCAACCGAATTAAATGAGTGACAAATAGCAACCAAATTTAGCAATTGAAAATTAATAATAATATTTTAAAATAATAATAAAATGTGTGTGTGAATAATTTAAAATAATAATAATAATAATATTTTAAAAAATATTAAAATATATTTGTTAAATAAAAAATGATATAAAATTCAAATATTTTAAAAACAACAAATTAAAACCATTGTAAAAATAAATAAACTATAATTATAAAATGTTACTTGAAATTAAAATAAATAATGATTATTTAATAAAAAATAAATTTATAGTTATAACTATTATTTAAAACTATAACTATTATTTGTTAAATTATTTTTTTATGATGTAAAAATTTTATCTCTAATTATGATTTCAACTCTGTTCACGTAGTTTCATTTTTCTTTATTTTTAATATAATAAAATATATATGATTAAAATTAATTTAGTTTAATTTATTATACAATTTATTTGTTTTAAAATAACCCAACTGTTATAGTATATAAAATTAAATAGTATAAAAATTATTTTAAAAAATAATATATAAAATTCATATAAACATCATAATACTACTATAAAATTATAATATTTAAAATTATTAAATAATTAGTAATTATATTGTTTTATTATTTTGTAAATATTCAAATAAAAATTAGTAAATATACTCTCAAAAAATAATTACAATTGTTTTAAATATAATTCTATTAATTCAGTAAACATGATATGATTTATTCGATCACTACTAAAATTTTTCTTATTACCTGTGATATTTTACTAAATATTTAACTTATTTACTAAATATTTTTTACTTATTAAGAAAATTTTAAATTAAAAATATTATATATTAACAAAAGTTATTAATTGATTTTAAGTTAAATAATAATTTAAATTTATTACTTAATTTACTTATTATTTTATAATTAATGTAAAAAAGATTATATATTAACTTTCATATAACTTTTTAAAATTAATATTTGTTATTATTGAAATTATAAGAAAGTATTAATATATTTTTATTAAATATTAAAATATTTTTATAATATAATATATATAATATTAAATTATAAAATTTTATAAAAATTTTATAAAAATAAAAAATTCTACCTAAAAAAAATAAAACCCTAGTGAGAACATGAGGTGTTTCACCCTCCTCTCCCCTGCTCACACAAACTGAGTCATTGATACACAGCTTCTCAAATCTCTCTCTGGATTTTATACTTGGGAAAATATTTATACGCCCTTGGAGAAAAAAAAAGGCGTTTTTTTTAATGAATTTGGTGTCAAATTTGGCATGTTGAGTTTTTGCTGGCTTGTGTTTGGTTAGAGATAAAACAAAGACATAGAATTAGCAGTATTTTAATAGTGTAAGTTTTATTTAATTTTTAATTATACTACATTAATAGCTTGTTTGGTGTTAATAATGCATTATTTTATGTTATTTTTTTAAAAAAAATATTTGATTTGTTTATGAAATGCACAAAAACTTACTTATAAATGTAAGTTAAGAATAGAAACTACAATATTACTCAAAATTAATTTCATTATGATACAATAATATTGAAAATAAAATAAGACCATGTCAACTTAATGCATAACTAAAATATATTAATTTTTAACATTAAATGTAGTTAAATCATAGAATTAATGGAATATAAAATTAAAATTAAATTATATTGTCTAATATATATTTTAAAATAAATAGCATCAATATTAACATACTATTATGATATATAAAATATTATCTTTGAACTTTAAAGTCTTAATAATGATCCATAAATTTTAAGAAAAATATAATTGTAAACTAACAAATAAATAAATACAACTTTTACTTTTATAAACTCTTGAAACAAAAATAATATTTTAATCCATTTTTTAAATCACTTTTTAAAAAGTGAAAACGGAAGGTTTTTTAATTTTGTGGAAGTATCACTAATGTTCCATCTAATACCCTGATTACCCTTTTTATATATCAAAATAGGATTAATCTCGAACAACCATAATACAAAATTAAATGTAAAGATATTTCTCGATATTAGTGAAACTTTGATAATTTTCTGTATTTTTTAAACTACTTTATTTATTTTTATTCTTATAGTTGATTTAAAAATATACAAATAATAATTTAAAAAATAATAATATTTATTATATTTTTAAACAAAACTTTATAACTTTAGTTATTCAAATTTAATTATAAAATTTAAAATTAACATTTTTGTTTTTATGTCAATTATTTATCTTTTAATGATTAGTCACTATATTAAAGATCTTTCACAGTCAAGAAGAGTATTAAAAATACATTTATTAATAAATTACTTTTAATATATAATGAGTTATTTAAATAAAATAAAAACTAAATTTACGCATCTAATTGTTAGTTTGAATGCTACCTAAGATAGTATGACAAGAAATACAGTAATTAAGGGATGTTCAAGCTTATACTTTTTACGTAAAAATTTAACAACATTTAAAATCTGCATTTGAGTCTGAACTATTAAGATAGGAAAATAACCCAACTCTCACTTAGTTACTAAGAGTGGCAGATAGAGAAACACACGCAAAGATTGAAGCTTTGTTCTTCTTATCTTCCAGCTTTTGAATCTGTAAGTTTCTTCTCTTCCAATTTTGCTTTCATGCATCGTTTGAGGTTTAAAATTTTGCATCTTTATGTTTTTCGAACTTAAGTGTTGCATGGGCTGGTGGGATTTGGGGTGAGGATTTTGTAGGGCTTTGAATTGGAAAAAGAAAAGTGATAAAAATTGGGACTTTACTTTAATTTGTTTCTTTGCCTCTCCTCCCTATCACCATTATGATTTATTCCTTCTTCCTTCGTGCAAGTGCTTGGTTTGCCCCTTTTGTGTGTGTTGCATTTTTTTTGTATTCCTCCACTTCAGTTTGCATTTTTTGGATAGTTGGGATTCGACATTGATTTCCTATTTGTTTATTTATTTAAATGTCAGCTCCATGTTTTGGGCTGCCCATCCTGGTTTCGAGTATTTGGTCATCATTAATCCCAAACAAATCTTCAATATCTTCCCAGTGACATTGAAAAAGGAATATATCGGTTCATCGAATTTCCAAGCCAAATAACGTCAAGAATAAAAACCTTATTTCATTTTTATGTCTTCATAATATTGTGAGATCCATCTTCCTATGATCTTTATCTCTTATTTCCTTACATCCTTTAACCACTCTGGATCTTCCTTGGTTAAGAACCTTAGGTCTACATGATGAGCTTCTGCTCATAAAACACACAAATAAATAGAGAAAATAGGAATAAAAAGTATGAGATATTGTAAAGATTATACCCTTTTATATAATTGTGAAATTATAGGATTATACCTTCCATCGCTCTCTTAAACCATTAAAGAATATAATGTAGCTTCCAGACCTTTTCAGAACTCTTTCAATGCCCTGTAAAGAAAGAATCTTAAAATTGTATTTATTGGTATAACCTTTATATAAATGAAAATTAAACTATTGTAATAGATATTATTAGTATATATATTAAAAATATCATGCATTACGAATAATGCATAGAAAGTCTGTACCATAATTTTAATTTTTTTTAAAATAAATGTTATACCATTATTACATGATATTTTTTTAGTGAGATTAACAGTGTTCTCCAGTTGAAATCAATATTTAATGTTGATAACCAAT
The DNA here is from genome assembly GCA_024086825.1 of Abrus pulchellus subsp. cantoniensis. Classification (NCBI taxonomy): domain Eukaryota; kingdom Viridiplantae; phylum Streptophyta; class Magnoliopsida; order Fabales; family Fabaceae; genus Abrus; species Abrus pulchellus. Next base: position 9,589,047 of record CM044051.1, on the reverse strand, counting down.
GAATTCATTTTGATACCAACATCTATGAAATAAAAAAGAAATATTATTTTCTCATAAGAAATATTATTTGCTTGCATTTCAATGTCACTCTTTGCTCAAGTTTTGAACATGCAGAAAAAGAAAAATAAGGATTTCAATGTCACTTTTTGCTTCAATTTTGAACAAGCATTTTGTTTATTCTTTACAACTATTGACTTTTAATTTTATTACTTTTAACAGACATAAATTAAAGACATTAATAAGGAGGCAACAGACAAAGACCTTTAAAAGAGTTTTGACATTACACAACTGAGGCATAAGGTTCAGGTATTAAAGTACAACATTGTATGTTAGTAGAGAACAATGCTCAATAGGGTGTGATCCTGCTTGACTTAATGCATGATGCTAGTTGTATGTTGAGTAGTTTATAATTATGCATGTCTTTGATGTATTAAATCATTGTTTGTTAGTGGAGAGCAATGCTCAATAGGGTGTGATCCTGCTTGATTTAATGCAGGATGCTGATTGTATGCTAAGTAATTTATAATTATACATCTCTTTGATAGATTAAATCATAGTTTGTTAGTAGAGAGCAATGCTCAATACGGTGTGATTACAAACTCTATTTTTCATTTGTTATAATTAGCAGTAATGGAAATTTTTGAGAATCGAAGATGGATGGAGACTAGGTTGGATCATAATAGACATTTGAGACATGAGTTTGTCGAAGGAGTTAATGAATTTATTGAGTTTGCAACTACACAACAAAGCTTCCAAAAGTATCAACAATTAAGGTTTCTTTGTAAGAAATGTCAATGTAGAAGGTTCCATTATGTGGATGATGTTATGGTACATCTTTATGAACAGGGATTCATGAAAAATTATTATTACTGGAAAAATCATGATGAGAGAATGCCGCCAACCCCACCTACTTTGGTGGAAGAATCATATTATGTTATGAATAACCGAAGGGAAGAATTCAACCCATATGAGCAAATGATCATGGATCATGTTGGTTCCAAAGTTGGTCAAGTTATGGAACAACAACCTGTACTAAGAGAACAAAACTTTGAAGAAGATCCAAATCTAGATGCTCAAAAATTCTATGACATGTTGGCAAGTGCACAAGCTCCGTTATAGGATGGATGCCATACTCACTCAGAATTATCAGCTTCTTTAGTTACTCTAAGTTTAAAATTTGACTACAACATGTCAGAAGGATGTTTTAATCGTATGGTTTAATTTATGGGTGAAGCCATGCCAAATGGAAATAGAATGACTTCAAATTTTTATCGTGTTAAGAAATTATTTGCGAATTTAGGATTGAGTTGTATAAAGATTGATTGTTGTCAAGATGGATGCATGTTGTTTCGTAATACTGATGAAGATGATAGTGTTACAACTTGCAAATATTGCCACAAGGATCGATATAAAATAACTTGTAGAAGGGGTATTAAAAAAAAGTCCCTATTAAAAAAATGTGGTATTTCCCAATAACTCCAAGACTTCAAAGATTGTACTCATCAATGGCTACTGCATCACACATGAGATGGCACCATGAGAATTACAGGGATCTTGGTGTGTTGTGTCATCCAGCAAATGTAGAAGCTTGGAAGCATTTTAATAGTATCCTGAATTTGCTGAAGATCCTCGAAATGTTAGATTGGGACTATGTGCATATGGGTTTAATCCTTTTGGACAATATTGTAAAGCTTACTCATGTTGGCCAATCATTCTAACACCATGGGGTGATTATCTTAAATATTAGAGGGAGGGGGATAGTTTTAACAAAATTACTCTTGTATTTCATGTTATTAATGACTCGTATATATGTTATTGTATAGCTCTATTTGATTTTTTTTTTATTTGCATAAAACATACAAATGGCTTTCTCAACATAATCTTATCATTAGATCTATTTTTTAGCATAAAGGCTCTGTGATTTTAGAGAACATAATGTCTAAGTTACGAAGGGGTAAAGATAAGGGTCTTTAGATCACTCCTGATGTGAAGGAAGAACTGCACACTCATTAGGTAGTAGAAGAGTTTCAGAAGAAAAGCATTATCGCTAAACAAAATAGAGCTGTTGATGGTGAAGCATCTTTGTACATCGGTGGCTCTGTATCTACTACTATGCATCGTGATAGAATGGTAATTATTTAAGTTATCTTTTTTTTAATCATTTCCTTCATTGAAACTTTACACTTGTATTTTTATGCAGACTGAGCAACTTAAGCGAGTTCCCATAGCATTTGATATAATGGGAAAGACAAAAAAGAATAAAGCTGGAGAATGGGTCAATGACAAAGCCAAAAACATTGCAGTATATACCTTTCTAAATATTACTTTTTAAAAATTTTAGCCTCACTTTTATTATAAATTATGACTAATAAGAGTATTAATTTTTTAGGATGAGTTTATTTGACGTCGAACTGAAGCCCATGCGCATGACAATGATGATCATGGTGAAGAATGTGCCTCAGGTGACCATTCTGTAGTTGCTGATAATGCCATTTTCTTAGAAGTTGTTGGAGGGAAAAATAAGAAAGGTCACGTGTATGGGTTAGGATAATTGGGTGAAGAGATTGTGACATCATCCTCTCCTTGTACTCAGTCTGATCCTAGTTCTAGCGTTAACTATCAGCAGATCATTGCCAACCTTAATGCAGAATTAGCAGCAAAGGACACACGCATTGATACTATGCAGTCTGAATTACAGATGACCAATTTAAAACTACAGAAAACTAAGATCATTCTCCAACAAGTTGTTAAACATTTGGGAATTTCTACTAGTACCCAAATAGATGATTCTCATGTTGATGCTGATGATGTTGGTTCCCCTCATGATGGCATTGATTCGCATTCATGATTTAAGACTTTCTTTTTCTATTTGTTATGTCAATGATTGTACATTTTTTATAAAATGAGCTACACTTTTGTTATGCAGTGAAATATGTATTGTTATGGATTGTAAAATGCATTTTACTTCTTTAGATGTATTTTTTTACTATGTTTGTAAAATTTGACTATTAGCAGGTTTTGTTATATATCATGTCTTATATAAGCTTGTTTTGTTATATAAATAGGTCTTATTGAAAAAAAATTTTAAAAAGTAAAATTATTCATTATAGTTTGCCACCAAATTTAGCCACCAAATTTAGTAACCAAATATTTGATAATATTTAGCCACCAAAATAGCAACCGAAAAAGATAGACGCGAAATAGCAACCGAATTAGCCACTACCAGAATACAACCAATTAGCAACCAAATTAGCAACCAAAATTTGGAGTTACAATTAGCGACCGAATTAAGTGGTCACAGTTAGCAACCGAAATAGCTACCGCCTTGTTGGTGACAAATAGAGATCGAAATTAGCGACTGAAATTTAGCGTTGCAATTAGCGACCGAATTAAGAGGTCACAGTTAGCAACCGAAATAGCTACCACCTTGGTTGTGGCAAATAGCGACCGAATTATTCGGTGGCTAAATTCAAATTTCTGTAACCGAATGCATTTTCGGTCATAAATATGTTTGCACCCAACATATTAGCCACCAATTTTAATCGGTGGCTATTTCAGTCGCTAAAAAAATTAGCTATCGATTTTTATATTTTAGCCATCGATTTTTTTGGTCACTAAATACCTTTTTCTTGTTGTGAGTTATTTGATTTGAGTTGATTATGTAATGCTTGGAAGGAATTATGTCATTGAATCATTTGTGACCACTATCATCCAATTATTTCAAATCGATTAAAGTTAATGACTTGATAATTTCAATGTATAGTATACACTTATAGTTTGTTGAATCTTCAAATTTTCACATAAGTTAAGTGAAAGATTGTTAAATTATTTTGATGATTTATTTAATGACCTATATAACTTATAGTCTGACTCTAATTAAAAAATTTAATGTGATGATTGTTAATTATAAAAGATAGAATCAATGAAAATTTTAATTTTAATTTTGAAAGAAACACATCAGAGCTATAAATCTAGATAAATCTTTTTAATATCTTATTGTGTGAGAATCATAAAATTTAAGATCTTTTGAGATTGTAAAATTTTTCAAAATAAAAAACTTTTTAACACCTTAAACAAACATAATTTTAGGAGAATAATATCATGTGTGAGTGCTAGACTAGTGGCTCATAATGAACAAATACTACTCATTGTGTTGTTGCCATATGTCAAGGCTAGATGTGTTGCTTTAGGTAAAAGAGCCCTACTCCTTAAAATATGCCATGTATTTTTATATAGTTAATTGTACCTCTTCATTTTGCACAACAATGTAGTTGATGCAAACATTTACATATATCACTTTCTTTCTCTTATTTTTTATTTTAAAATTTATTTTTTGTTGTTGGAATAAAATAGTTATAATATAAAATTAAAAAAACATACTTTGTACATGTTATACTGAAAAATTGATGAAAATACCTCTTTCTCTGTGTTGGTCCCCTCTTTGTCAAATGTTAGAAAAAAAAAATCTTGTTATTCTCTCACTAAGCTAAAAAAAGAAATTGGCTTGTTTAAATTCAAAACATTCTGTTCATAACTTACACACGGCAAAAGAAGGAAGGGTGACCTTATCTCACCTGAGCTGCTCTACATGCATGACACATGTCACATGCAAAGCAAATGTGGCTTGTCCCATGGAAGTCACTTTGCATGCATGTCATGGGTCAGTGGTCCTTGTTGACTTCGAACTAACCAATCTGGTGTAACCCGTGTCCAATTTTAGTATTTATTTTGTCCATCGGTTAAATTGTTTCAAAACAACCTTATTCCCATAACGGTGAAAAAAGAATGAAGGAACTAGATTAGTGATGAAAAGAGGTAAATTAGAACAAACATTCTCAACCCCGGCATGTAGAATATTGGTCACCGATAACAAGCAATACTTTAACGAGGAAAGTGATGAGAATCCCGTGACAATACTTATCCCATAGTGCCCGCCACTGCTAGTTTCCCATCCCCTCTCAAAACCGTTTTAGCACCGCCAACACAATACAATACACACACGAAAACAAAGGTTTAGGGTTAAGGAAACTTCGGTCCCATAAAATAACAACCAAAGCTGACAAGTGACGACATCAATCATGAATTTTGAGGAAACCATCTTCGATAAGTAATCACTAGCAGTAACTCATGATTTTCCATTTGCAAGCGAACCGCACATTCTATTCGCTCAGGCACGCGTGTCATTTTCCTTCAACGTCCATGTATTCCTTTTACACATGACATGTCTTCCCCTCTTCACTCCCACCGAATAATAATAAAAAGAAACCGATCTTTTCCTTTTACGGTAAAACCCATTTACATTCTTTTCTCCATGTCACCATGCTTGTGTTGCAAGGATTAAAGACCCAAGTTTTATTATAAGCTATATTGCTGAGAGTTTTCGTGTGTGTATTGCAAGCCAAGGACCTGCCCGTGAAGGACTCATATGTGACGCTTAAACTTGGTAAGTTTAAGTGCAAAACTAGGACATTGAGGAACACGTCTAACCCTGTTTGGAACGAAGAGTTTGGTTTCAAGGTGCATGATGCGAAGGACGTGATTCTTGTGTCTGTTGCTAATCACAGTGATGAGTGGAGGGTGAGCAATGGTTGTGTGAATTTTGTAGGTGAGGTACGGATTCCGGTAGGTTCAGTAGCTTTTGAGGATACGCAAACCTTGCTGCCCACGTGGTTTTCTCTTGAAAGTCCCAAGAGTGGCAAATTTTTCAATAAATTTTGTGGTTTGTTTCCCTCGTCTTTCATCAACACTATGTTATGCTGATTCTGAAATCTGAACTTAAAATGCGTGTTGCTTGAGTAATTTGTTATTAGTCATTGAATTGAGAACATTTTTTAAAAAAATATTATGAAAATTTGGAAATTGTGAACTTCATTAGTTTATTGAATCAATTATTTACGGAAGGAAGCCTACACTAATCATTTATGTCATTACCTTATACACCATTTTGTTTCTCACAAATTAAACAACTTTTTTTTTTATTTCCTTTGCAATTTTGGAGCTACAATTATCGAATTGAATTTTAGCACAATGTCTCGTATGATCAGGGAAAATTCTCCTTACCATTTCCCTTCATGGTAAAGGCCGTGCTTCTTTTATCAATCATAAGTATTCTCCAAATTCAATTCGTGCAATTGAGGACTCAAGAGATTTGGAAGCTTTGCATATTTCATCTCAGGCACATTGTCATAAAATGGGTGAAGGCAAACACTTGTTAAAGGTTATTGCTAATCGTCTGGATAGGATTTTCAATAAGAAAGGAAGCTCGAAACCTGTGGATTTTTCAGAACCATCCAATTCATTATCTGATGATGAAGATAGTGTGCAGAAAAATTCACCTCCTAGTAGCTTTGAAGAAGCCATTGCACTAATGGAGTCCAGAGATAAGAAACCAGAAATGCCTGAAAATTTGCAGGGTGGTATTCTAGTAGATCAGTTTTATGTAGTGTCTCCAAATGACCTTAATGTGTTTCTTTTTGCACCCAATTCACAGTTTAGGAAAGATTTGGAAGAACTACAAGGGACAACAAATGTGCAAGAGGGGCCTTGGACATGGAAACATGGAGACATGTCATGTTTAACAAGAGTTGTTTCTTATACAAAAGCTGCTACAAAATTAGTTAAGGCAGTTAATGCCTTTGAGGAGCAAACCTACATTAGAGTGTGCAAAAAGGAATTTGCTACACTTGTTAGTGTAAGAACACCAGAGGTCCCATACGGAAATACATTTAGGACTGAATTACTTTACAAGATAATGCCTGGAGGAGAGGCATCTTGTGGAGAGGAATGTTCCCACCTTGTTGTATCATGGGGCATTGTCTTTCTCCAAAGCACAATGATGAAAGGCATGATAGAAGGTGGTGCAAGACAAGGATTGAAGGAGAGTTTTAACAAGTTCTCCACCAAGCTTGCTCAGAATTTTAAGGTGCTAGATAAGCCAGATTTGTCAGAAAAGGAACATTTGTTGGCTACTTTGCAAACAGAAGACCAGTGGAATTGGTCGCAGGCAATTAAGTACTTTTGGAATTTGACAGTGGTTTCAACCATTTTTATGTTTTTGTATGTGTTGGTGCATATTTTAAGGTGTGGTCCAAGTCAACCTCAGGGCTTGGAATTTAGGGGGATTGAATTGCCAGATAGTTTTGGAGAGCTGATTACAAGTGGAGTTTTGATCATCCAGTTGCAGCGTGTTTATAATATGGTGTCTCACTTTGTGCAAGCTAGATTTCAAATGGGTAAAGCATATTATTTGAAATTTTAGCATACTTTTAAGCTTGTTATTACTACCAACTGATTTCAACACAACATTTAGTTTTTACTTCATTTTCTTCTCACAGGAACTGACCATGGCCTCAAAGCTCATGGTGATGGATGGGTTCTTACCGTGGCTTTAATTGAGGGGGTTGACTTGGCCTCCTTGGAGTCAGAAGGGTTGTCAGATCCCTATGTGGTTTTCACCTGTAATGGACAAATAAGGTCAAGTTCTGTCAAGCTTCAAACATCTGACCCTCAATGGAACGGTTTGATCTTCTAACTTGTTGACAGTTAGCTGCAATAATTTTGCTTTTATATGAATATATCTTTACAATTATTCTCTATTGGTATTTATACCAATATGCAGAGATATTAGAGTTTGATGCTATGGAAGAACCACCATCAGTTTTAGATGTGGAAGTTTTTGATTTTGATGGTCCATTTGACCAGGATGTTTCACTCGGACATGCTGAGATCAATTTCCTAAAGCACACATCAACAGAACTGGCAGACATGTGGATCATGCTTGAAGGAAAGCTGGCTCAATCTTCTCAGTCAAAGTTGCATTTGAGAATTTTCTTGGACAATAATAAAGGAGTTGAAACAATTAAGGAATATTTGGAGAAGATGGAAAAGGAAGTTGGTAAAAAGGTAAGCATTATGAATCTGTCTTGCTCCCTTCTCCTTGCCCCATGCATATGCATTTCTCGCTCACAACATGTATGTATATATATGCGAATGACTTCAATTGTTTTTGTTTCTCCTGCACTGTACTATTCAGTTCAACCAATTTTATTTTTCCTATGTTTGTGTCATAGAACATTTAGAACTATTTATTATATCTAACTGTGAATAGCTTGTTGGCAGTTGAATCTTAGATCACCTCAAAGGAATTCTACATTCCAGAAATTGTTTGGGTTGCCTCCGGAAGAATTTCTAATCAAAGATTTCACTTGTTATCTGAAGAGAAAAATGCCTTTACAGGTACCACATGTGATTGACATGTTTAAACACATTTTTTATGATATTGGCTGACTATATAATACATCAAAGTAGAGATATATTCGAATAATCTCCATAAACACCATATAAAACATAACATTTTTTACAATGTGATATTGAACTAGCATATAGTAATTTACTTGGTGATGTTTAAGTAATAAACTTCATATACTAAATAAAGGATGCATTCCTGCTTTAGGGTCGTCTGTTTCTTTCAGCAAGGATTCTGGGGTTTTATGCCAATCTGTTTGGACATAAAACCAAGTTTTTCTTTCTTTGGGAAGATATTGAAGAACTACAAGTGCTTCCTCCATCATTGGCATCAGTAGGAAGCCCTACATTGGTCATAATTCTGCGACAAGGACGAGGTCTTGATGCAAGGCATGGTGCAAAGACTCAAGATGAACAAGGAAGACTTAGGTTTCATTTTCAATCATTTGTTTCGTTTAGTGCTGCCTCCAGGTATGAGTTGAGCATGCCTACAATTTAAATATTATCTAATGAGTTGATATAATTTTTTCGCATTCACATGACATCAAATTTTGTTTCTATAAAAGAACAATAAAGGCCTTGTGGAGAACAAGAATACTGAATCCCTATCAGAAAGAACAAATTACAGAAGAGCACGAAGATCAAGAAGGCTTGGTAATTCCAGAAGACTCTGGATCTATCCTAGAGGATGAAGCAAAGATGTCCAAAATTTTCTCAGCAGAACTTCCAATTAAGGTAAGCAATAAATTACCAAATTAAATATAAATTTACTCTCACTTTTTGTAGACCGAAGATTTGCTAACTATAAATCGTAGGATTTTGTCACTTATATATTATTCAACTTTTCATTTTTATCTAAAGTGAGACTTCTTCACTAACACTACCTTAAGACTTCATTCCAAAAGAAAGAGGAGGCTAGTTGTGCAAGTTGTCTTGCAGTTTCATTAACAAGTTCAGAAATGCTGCTAACAACACGCTCTGCAGCACACTCCTAATTATTAACTAAAATTTATTGAAAGAGTTGAACCCACTTGATTTTTCTAGTTTTCAGTAGCATTCCTCTTAACAAGTTAGTTATAACTATATATCGTATTTGGGAGACATGAAAAAGGAAATTTCCTGAGTAGATAAATTAAGAATTAGCATTCATGGTATAAAGTTTATGTAGCTTTGATGTGTTGTGATACACTTGCCCAGATGAGATCTGTGATGGGAATTTTTTATGGAGGGAACCTGGAGCATAAAATTATGCAGAGAACTGGATGTTTGAATTATGAAACCACAGCATGGGAACTAGTAAAGCCTGATGTCTTTGAAAGGCGTGTTTCATATCAATTCAATCGGCACGTGTCAGCTTTTGGTGGTGAAGTTACATGTACACAACAAAAGTTTCCAAATGCAAACACTGGAGGTTGGACTGTGATTGAAGTTATGGCTCTTCACGGTGTCCCATTTGCTGATCACTTCCATGTATGCTAAACTTGAAACTTGAGTTTTAGTTCATTTGTGATAAATCTAGTTCAACTTGTTAGGGCCTCTGATTTTGTATGTCTGCAGATTCATTTCAGGTTCGAAATTGAGAAATCCTCTCTTGGTGACTGTGCTTGCAAGTGTGATGCTTACATTGGTATTATGTGGCTTAAGAGCTCTAAGTTTCAGCAAAGGATCAACCGGAACATAACAGCCAAGTTTAGCTTTCGACTGAAGGAAATATTTGAATTGGTTCAGAAAGAGATTTTGTTAATGTCTCAGAACTCACATGGATGAGGTTAATTGAGTGTATAGGCAGATAAAAGTGTTAGGCAAATGAAAAATGACTTTTCTGTAGAGCAATTAACTTTCTCAATTTGTTCAAACATATAATACTTATATATAAAAAAAAATTTAACTGCGTACCTAAAACACAGCTAACTGTAAAAGAAAGAGAATAAAATTAGTTTAACATACAGGAATAGTTTGTGTTAACTTTTTACGACTCGATATAATAAGGTACATAATTTTTTTTCGGTGCACCTTACAAATTTGCAATTTTAAGTATATATTTGGCATAGCTTTTGGTTACAAGTTTAGGTCTTTTTCTTTGTTCTGTGAGCGTTGTAATGTTTCATAACCTTAGTTTCTTATGATAGGCATTTTAATCTGTGCGACATAAAAGTAATGCAAGAAGTGTGTCAAACAACTCTATTTATATTAGGTTATTATGCATGTGTCTGCTTTAGTTTTGAACCACTATGAATTCACTGGTAATTGCTAACTGGTCAATAAGTTATTTTAATAAATTTAAAATATAGTATTATCACAATTAAAATTTAAACACGAGAGGGATTTTTGGTAATGCACAGAGCTAAACCAAACAAACCATTAGTCTGCGATTAATGGGCAAACCTTTGTGATTCGCAAGGATTCCTTGTGGGGTTTCTCATACGGTTAACTCATCAATTGTTTTTTAGTTAAAGGACTACTTCAAAATTTGGACATGGTTAAAAGCACGAATTTGATGTAGGAAAAGTTGAAAAATGTGAATCAATTTACGAAGAAAAAGTACGAATCTGATTTATAATATTTTTCTTAGAAATGAAGTTTTCCCTAAGACCCTTTAGTGTATGGTCATAAATACTCAAAACTGGTAAAAATGACTCGTTTGTAACTTTTTATAACTATATTTTAGGGCTATTAATTTGATATTACTCTGCTTTGACTTTAGAAGTTTGAATTTGAAATATTTTCTAGTTTGAAAATTGAAATCTCAATCTAAACTTGATAATTCTAATTTACTCTTCAAGTTTGTATTTATAGATTTACTTTAGATATTGAAATTAGGTGTAGTTGTTAAAATATAAAATTTTATTTTATTTTTAAATAGGAATAGCCACTTCGTTCGGGATGTTTGAATGCCCACAAAAGAGTAACATAGATCAGGAGTTGCCTTCTGCACCTCATTATTTTTACACTTTATTAATTTTTTTAAAAAAATGTCTTTATCAATAATTTATTTTACTATTTTTTTTATTTTTTTTAAATAACTTTTTTTTTCTTTAGAACTTCACTTAACGTTTCATTTTGTCTTTCACTGCTTCAAGTTTAGTTGTCCTTCTATTATCACAAGTATATTATATAATATTTATTTTTCCTTTCATTTTGAATGTATTATAAAAAGTTATATTTATTGTAAAAAATATCATTTTCATCAAGCTTAGTCAATTTGTCAACCTGAGCACTATTCTGGAAATAAGCTTTTAGAAACAAGATTCTACAATTCCAGAAATAAGTTTCCAGAATTAGGTTTTCACATTTTTAAAAGTTAATATATAAAATTATTAATTCTTTCTAGAAATAATTTTTCTAAATTATGATTCTACACTTTCGAAATTAAGTTTTCATGAATATTTTACACTTTCAGAAATTGATTTCTAGAATTAAGTTTTTACACTTTCAAACATTAATTTCTAGAAGATAAAATTTTAATTCCAGAAATTTATTCCTAGAAATAATTAATAATTTCGAAAATTAATTTATAAAAGTATAAAAATATATTATATAAAATATTTGAGAAGATATTTTATTATGATAAAGGATATTTAACAGGAATGTGAAAAGAAAAAAGAATCCTACAAATTAAATATCAACCCATTTTGCGGAACTATGGTTTTTGTTGGGCTAAACTAACTGGGGTGGAAGTTTGATAGGCCCATTGAGACATGATTATTACTACTTGGTACTTACTACTTACTAGTTACCACTTACGAGTAGCATTGACCACCTTATCACTAATCAGTATTCAGAGGGGCGATTCCATTCTCCACTTCCACGCTAATTACCGGCGCCGAATTGTCACTATCCCACTCCTCTCGTAACTAAGACAAACAACCAAAAGCAAAGCGATATTCTCAACGGTGCATTGATTCGATATCATCACAATTCGTCACCATCGCCATCACAATTCACAACTTCCCAAACCTCTCGCCTCGCATGGATCCAAACCCGGGAACCTTTCCCCTTCTCTCCTACGTCATGTCTCGTCTCCCTTCCCTCTCGCCCAGAACCGCCACAACTCCTTCCGATTCCGACCAATTCGATATCGAACAGCCTCGCGCTCCGGAAATCGTGGGACAAATGCCGCACCTCGCTGACCCGGAGTTGGTAGCCTCCATGGCCGGGGCCATATCCGACGTGGAGCAGGCCCGGTCGGTGCTGAAGCTGATTGGGGAGAGGCCCACTCACGAAGAAGTGGACCACGCTCGAGCCCAGTTGGCGGAGATGGAAGCCCAGCTGTCGAGACAGCTGGAGGAGATCGTGATGCAGGCGAGGCCCGCGGAGATGGAGATCCACGTGTGGCGGGCCCAGCAGGCCCAGAAGGAGAGGGAATGCAGGGAGTGGGCCGAGAAGGAGAAGCAAATTTGGAAATCGGTGTTGCAGCTGGACGAGATGCACGAGGCGTACGAGAAGCTTCTGAAGGACGCTGAGAAGCGCTTGGTGAGAATGTACGAGTCTGCTGAAGATGGAGATGGTGATGGAGAAAAAACCGCTTGTGAGGAAGTGAACGAAGAGGTTGTGGGAATACTGCAAGAGGCCTATGGCAAAGGAATGGAGCGAGTGAATCTTTCTGGTCGCCAATTGAAGCTCTTGCCTGATGCTTTTGGTCGGATTCCTGGCTTGCTCGTGCTTGATCTTTCAAGCAATCAGTTTTCGGTGAAGTGCTATTTTGTTTACTCATTATTTTCAATGAATAATTTGTTTTTCCGAAGTTGCTGATGTCAAATTATATTAATAATAATTTTAATAACTTATGAACATGGAGTAGGATTTTGGAAGTGAGATTTTGGTTTGAAATTTTGACCAGCTATTTGACCACATATCGAAGAAATATGTTTGGTATTGTTCTTATTTCATTTGTGCTAAGTTCATTTGTAGTTGTTGAGTACGAGGCATGAAAAATAAATATTTAAAGCAACATAGTTATTCAAACTTTTATGCGATGCCCTTAGCGTTACTGCATTTGGAAGCTATTTCTCACTCTCTCTACGGATTTTTAGACCAGCTCAACAAAATAATCCATTCCATTTCCGCAGATGAACTTTCTTGTTTCATCCATGATGTATTTTACTGGGCTTAGCCTGAAATTATTATAGTCACATTATTGTATTTTAGCCATAGAATATAATCAATTAGTCATTATTTCCCTATTATAGCAGATACACGACACGTTTTTGTGCAAAAATTAATAAGTATGCTCAGTTCTACTGTTATTCCAGAAATCTACATCTTCCTGTGACAGAAAATTGTAGTTAATGTCACCTTTCATTTTCAATGCGTGTATGCTTCTTGGTGCTCCATTGATATGCTTAAAACCGTGTTGCAAGTACTGATTTGCTTTGAATGATATAGCATTTCCTATTAGTTTATACTAATATATTTGTGCATCACAATAGGCAATTCCTGACTCAATAGCTGGATTGCAAAACCTCGAGGAGCTTAATCTCACTTCAAATCTTTTGGAATCACTGCCAGATTCAATTGGATTGTTACAAATATTGAAATTGCTCAATGTCTCTGGAAACAAGCTGACTGCCCTTCCTGATCCCATCTGCCAATGCAGGTAAGTGAGAAATTCATAAGAGCAACAATTTTTATATTCTTATCATGGTTACCAATTTGAGTCCTTGTGGTTTGGGATCCCTACGAAATTTATTTTGGACACTAACATCCACGTGTTTTAAGAATTAATGGTTAACTTTAGTCGAGCACCTCATATGAGTATTTTGTAAGCCATATTTATATACTATTACTACTACTAATATTATTATTATTATTATTTAGCTTATTATTTGTTATACTATCATATTTAAAAAATATATGAAACTTCAACCGTTTGTTTTGAAACAACAAATGCAACAATTTTTTTTTTTTTTTTGTCATTTTATTTCCAGGTCTTTAAGTCTTAAAAATCGACATTGAAGTGTTTAAACACTATAATATGTAAATTGTCCCACTATGAATTCCATGTAGTATGTGCGTATATCATCTTATTGTTTTTAAACCATGGCTGGAAAACATACTCAAGTCATTTAGGAATTAGAATTAGTTCAAACTATAAATAATGATCACTGATCAAACCCCATAAATGAACAGGTCATTGGTGGAGTTGGATGTAAGCTTTAACAATCTATCATATTTGCCAACAAACATTGGGTATGAATTACCGAACTTAAAGAAACTCATGATTCAGTTGAACAAGATTCGATCTCTTCCCTCATCTATTTGTGAGTTGAAGTCCTTGCGCTATTTGGATGCTCACTTTAATGAGCTACATGGGCTTCCAATTGCAATTGGGAGACTGACTAATCTCGAAGTTCTCAATCTGAGCAGTAACTTCAGTGACCTTAAGGAACTTCCTGAGACATTTGGTGATTTGACTAACCTCAGAGAATTGGATCTCAGCAATAATCAAATTCATGCGCTTCCTGATACATTTGGTCGCCTTGATAATTTGACCAAGCTAAACTTGGAGCAGAATCCTCTTGAATTGCCACCAATGGAGATTGTAAATCATGGGGTGGAAGCCATAAAGAATTTTATGGCCAAGAGGTGGATTGATATATTGATGGAGGAAGAAAGGAAAAGCAATCAAGAAATGCAAGAACAAGAACAGGGTGGTTGGTTAACACGAAGCACCTCCTGGTTGAAGAATATGTCTGGAAATGTAATTGGTTATCTCGGAACGGCCGCTGGATCTCCTACCCCCAAATCTCCCAGAGATGCTTATCTTGATCAGCAGTTATGAGGTGATGGTCCAATGCATATTGGGACTGTCAGAGTTGTATTTTAGAGCAATATTATAGATACTATCTTCTGCTTAACAATTCCCTGCTACTACTCCCTGGTGAGCCCAACCCAAGGCAGGGTGGGAGATACTATCCCTACAGATATTTTTGTTTAGCTTATGCTATTTGGACTGATAAAAAAGATGAATTTTGTGGAATGAAATGAACAATGCAAGGTTCCATGTTTTAGATACTAACCTCCGTTGATTCTTTTTTCTTCTCTTAATCAGTCTGATATATTCACTCGTCATCACATCATATATCAAAATATAATTTTAAAATAGTGGATAATCATGTCTGACAGCATTTTTGTTTCTGTAAAAGTAATCTTAACCAAATAATATATTTAAATTAAATCAGATAATTATTTATAAATTTATATGCAAAAAAAGTATATATGAAAGCATAAATGCAGGGTTTTGAATCGTGATTAGGTAAACCGCCATGCTTCAAAACATTATTTTAATTGCCCAATATCAATGGTAAAACAAACGAGCAACAGAAATATAGTGTGCAATTAAATCTCTGATTGGCAATTGCCAACAATCATTTTCTTTATTATCACATATGTTTTAATGTAAATTCTACGATTATTTTAATTTTGTTTAAATATTTACAATTAAATTTAGTAAAAAAACAATTTATCCCACTTTAAAATAAATGGATATTTAGTGTTTTGTTAAACGTTTATAGAATTTTTCTTAATTACAAGTGAATTTTGAAGTAAAGTGATTTATGTTTTAAAATTTCTTTAAGGTAAAGTTTGTGAACAAAATTCAAAATAAAAACAAAACTCAAAATTAAAAAATATATAAGATAATGGGTAAATTTTTTTGGAAGATTAAATATTGGATAAAAATCGATTCTGAAAAAAAAAATCATAGATAATAGTTATTCTCATAGGTTAGGTGAGTAGATAAAAATTAATTGGATGCCATCAGGAAAAAGGGGGTGGGGGAGATGATGGATATTTTTAAAATTAAAAAAAAAATCAAGAGGAGGTATAAAATAAGGAGTTCTCCTCATTAAAAAAAAAAAAAAGAAAGAAAATAAAGAGGAGAGGCTACACTTAGCATACATTCTCAAAAAAAGAAAAAGAAAAAAAAGAACATTATTAAAAAAAATTGAGAGAGAAAAAAAGCTACACTTGTAAACTAATAAAGCCAATAAAAAAAAAGAATAGAAGAGAAAAAATAGAGATAAAGCAAAAGTACCTAATAAAAACATGTCAAACCAAATTATTTCTATCTTTTATTTTTTATTTTTTTTCTAAGCACGATAATTAAATTCTAAATCACAAAGAACATCAATTAACTCTTTTGATCGTGTAATTTTTCTCATATTGTGTTTTGACATTGTTTCATACTAATTTATTCTCTGTTATTTCTTCTTTTTGTAATATAATAATAAACCTTAAATCACAAACCATAACAAAAGTTCATTAAGTAACTCTGCATTGTGTGATTTTTCTTATGTTGTGTTTTGACATTTTTTTCATCCACATTTTTCTTTTGTTGGATCTTTTTCTAAGCATAAAAAAAATAATATAAAGACATTTTCCATTAAAAAAACAAATTCTTTCAAGAAACAAATAAAATCCTTTTGTTATTATTAAATTACTAATCTCTCTAAACTCATTCTAATATTTTCTAATAATCATTATGTGCTGTCATATTATTACCTTTTTCGAGAATCGTCACTTCTTTGTCTGTAGATGTGCATTTTAGAATTTGTTCATATTATTTACTTTTAATTTATTTTTGTTTTGATAATAATATATAATAGTTAAATCTTAATGGGTCACATTTGAGTTAATCATATAATAAATTTTATGAATTTTATATTTTTGAAATTTTGAGTCCAATGTCAATTTAAAATTTTAAAAAAAGTTTAAAAGAAGAATGTTTGATTTCGTCTCTTTTAGAGTTTTATTTTTAAATGTTTTGAAAAATATTATACCTATATATACACATATTTTTATTTTTTAAAATTAAAATATTTTTAATTTTATTTTTCATAAAATTTATTCACATAATTTATTACAAGATATAGAGAACAATAATAATGATGAAATATAACAATAACAAATATAGAAATAAATCAATCTATACAATATATCAATTATTTACATATTTTTTGTCTTTTATATTATTATTATTATTATTATTATTATTATTATTATTATTATTATTATTAAAGAATCAAAAACAAAGGGGAAAAACATTCAAACATAAACCCTAAAAGAGACAAAATCAAACTTTTTTTTTCAAACTCTTTTTTTATTTTAAATTGATATTGGACTCAAATTTTCAAAAATATAAAGTTAAAAAATTTTATTATATGATTGACTTGAATATAATCTATTAAGATTCAACTATCATTTATCATTATTAAAGTAAAAATAAATTAAAAAGAAAAAGCATAAACAATTTCTTAAATGCACATCTACCAACAAAGATGCATTAACATATAAAAGATATTAAAGTGAGTTTTGAGAGATTATTGAGTCAATAATAACAAAAAAAATTTATTTGATTCTTGAAATTGTTTTTTTAATGGAAAAATTTTTTGTATTTTTTTATGCTTAAAAAAAGATCCATCAAAGTAAAAGTGTGAGCGAAAATATTAAAACATAACATAAGAAAAATCACATGATCAAGAGTTACTTGATCAATTTTTGCTAGGATTTGTGATTTAAGATTTATTTTTGTGTTTGGAAAAAAATAACAAAAAATAAAAATAATAGTGTAAAGTTATACCATCAAAAGAGTTACTTGATGTACTTTGTAATTTAAGGTTTAATAATACCCTATTTTTATTATTGATGTATTTTATTATAATTTATTTTTAAAATAGAAAATTTAAAAATTTTTAAAATTATAGGAGATCTCGCTTATGTGAGACTGGTTATTATAGATCACTCACTGCAGAGCATTTTCACTTAGGCAAGATAAATCTCACCCAAGCGAGAATAGATAATATCGCCCCAATAGTCCTCTCGTCTAAGCAAGACGGCATAGAAAAAATGAGAGCTTTTTGGATTAGGTTTCGCTTAGGCGAGAAGGCTTCACGCTCAAGCAAGATTAAAAGAAAATTGAATAAAATTTTTCTTCTAGTGTTCTCGTCCAAGCAAGAATGCATCTCACTCAAGCAAGAATCCATTTGCTCAAGCGAGAAGCTGTAGGCCAAAAAATATTTAAGGAACTTCGTGTTTTAAAACTTTTATTTTAAGTCAAGTGACCTTTCCTTACTTTTCTCTGTGTTCTCTCTCTTCCCTTTCTCAGAGAAAATTCATTTGAACTCTGAGTCTCTTTCAAGTCCAATCTTGAACGTCTCTTTCTCTTAATTCTAAGAAGAACTTAGTCTTTCAGATGATATCTTCCATGAAACCCTTCGCAAATCATCTCCTTGAGGTAAGGAGAGTTCTATATCATCATTTAAAGCTTTAACTGATAAAACTTCCTTCCATTTTCATACACATGCTTTGTTCAGTATGTGGTTATATGATATTTATTTCAAAAAGAAAAATCTAAACTTAAAAATGAATTCCTTGGGATGTCAAACCTTAATATTCAACTCAAGGGTTATTTGAATTAGAGTTTTCTAGAGAAAGTTATAAGTAAACGCGATTTAAGTTATTTTCTTGAGTTAGATAAAATTTGAAATGGATGATTGCATGATATCTTGTGTTCTGAGAAGTTTGCATGGGATATATAAAGAATACATAGTATAAAATAATTATATAGTGATGTACTTCAAACCCTAGTATTGAAGATTTATATTTTAAAGTAGTTACAGCATGTAAATGCGATTGGAATTGAGTCCAAAGGTATTCGACCTCAGGCAAATTGTTTGATGATGTAACTATATTTAAATGACATGATATCGTGATTATGGATCTTTGTTTGAAAGTTGATGTATATTTGATTATTCTTTGAAGGATATGAAAATATGATTTTTAAAAATATACAATTTAAACTGAGTTCAGAGGTGTTTAACCTTCAACATGATTGATGATTTTATGATGAAAAATGAAAAATGATTAAAGTTGTGCTATGATGAAAGGTGATAGAAATACATATAAATAGTTACAGAGATACACTAGGGGTATATAGGTACAAAGTTCGGAGACGATTTGGAGAAATTTAGAAGAAATAAGGGTGATGAATGATGTTTATAGTAAGTGCACATAAATTAATGAAAGCGAAAGCATCATAAGCCTTACACTCATTTCCTGACTAGACTTCTGATTATACCTTTTGCTAAAAGGGATTGTGTTGGCACATATTTTATCAATATTGCTAAGGCTAACCAACAGCTATTCATACTTATGGAAGACCTCAAGGGATTCTAGGAAAATAATTGTGTAATTTAGTATATATGTTATAGCATATTGATTGTATGATTAATATATATATATATATATATATATATATATATGTGTGTGTGTGTGTGTGTGTGTGTGTTATAACATATTGATTAGAGTGATTATAATATATTTATTATAATATATCGACTGGTGTGATTATAATACATGTGTTGTAATATATTGATTAGTGTGATTATAATATATGTATTATGCCATATTGATTGGTATAAACATATGTTAAATAATATGATCTTAGTGTATGTTTTAAAATATTGTTAATATGATTAACTTAGTGTTTGATTTGTCATAAATTTGTTAAATCATTATTTCAGTGATTTTAGTGGGAAGGAGAAGACTCATCATTATATTTTTAAGAAGTAGAGTCTAGACTAGGATTATATTCTTTAAGTTTTTGTGTACGGATGATTTGTTCAATAGAATCTAATATATTCTATTTTTCTTCTTTTTATAATTATGTAACTTAAGTTTTAATCTATTTTGATCATAATTTATAAATATTGTATTTATATATTTCAGTAGTATAAATAAAGTAATTGATTGATGTTGTTCAAATTTTATTTATTATTATATTATAATGAGAAATGTTTAATTACATTTAAATTTGTTATTTTAAATAATTATTAAATTTTTAAGTATTGATCAGTAAAAGATAAAAATTTTAAATTTTTGTAAGTTCTCACACGTTACAATTCAAAAAAAAAAATGCAATAATAATATACCTAAAATTTTAAATTCTTTATAAATTATCACAAAATATTTTATAAAAATAGGAACATCACACTTATAACAAAAAAACAACAAAAAATACGAATAAAGGTGTTAAAAAACAACATAAAAACAAATTATATTTATAATCTTCATATATATTATACTAATCAAATATAATGTAAATCGAGCCTTTCATATACTATACTAATACAATCTTACTAGAGATCGAAATCTATTTTTATTTTTGTCTCTAATGATATGGAATTATGATTGAATTCTTTTTTATAAACAAATTATTTAAAGAAATTAGATTTAGTCAATAAAATTTTCTAATTCTCTCTTTTTTTGTTTGTCCACTACTAGTTATATTATGTGCATCCAATAAAAAAAATATTATGCTCTTTAACCTTAGTTTTATATTCTTTTTTTTTTTACTTTCTTAGACTTTGATGGTGAAGATTTTTTATTCTTAATCTCTCTAATGATGTTTTCTTTAAGATATGTGTTCTAAAAATAGAGAGTTTTCTCAAGATTTATATTTTTCTCCAACTATTTCCTCCTTTTCTTGAGGACACCTCTCTTCTATCTATATTTCCTTTTAATTTTTTATTTATTTTAAAAAATTTCCATCATTTGCTTCATTCTCTTGTTAATTGATAATCAACCAATTAATTTTTATCCACCATATTATCCATTCACATAATTTTCCAAAATAACTACCCATTATCTTTCATTTTTTCTAAAATATTTTGCAATTAATTTTTTATCTACCATTTTATCCACTCATGTAACTTAAAAAAAAAAAAAACTTGCCCATTATTTTTAATTTTAAAATTTTGAATTTTGTTTATTATTATTATTATTTAGTAAACCATACAAAATTGGCTATTTAAGTCATTCTAAAAGACATGTTTAGCAAGTGCTAAACTCATAAAGAAAACTAACTATTTTGTAGAAAGATATTACAGAATGGTATAGTTTTAAATTTTTTACTTATTTTATTTATAAATTATCCTATTTATTAAATCAAAAATATTAAATTATTTTGTTTTTAAAAAATAAGAAATGCATATAAATTTTTATTTAATACAATTTATAAAGTAAAAAATATAAAAAAAATTATTAAAGACACAACAAAGCTCTAATTAGAATAAAACTGTCAAGTCTTAACAGTTGATCTAGGATTGCTATGATTTTCAAAGTACTATAATATTAGAAGTAAAGAATTTGTAGGAATAGACCCTATATCATAATTTTTTAATAGTTTAATTAATTTTTTGTCCTTATAAAAATAATAAATTTTGAGATAAGTTCTTTTAAAAAAATTATTAGAATTTAATCCCTACAATTAATTGTCATTTGTTAAGTGATGAGTTGGATAACAAAAATTCATCTCATCACTACCATATGGGGAATCTCTAACATGTAACATATCTTAGTTGGAATTAAAGAATAAGATTTGAAGAAAAAAAGATTACAAAAGAATTACCACCCTAATTTGCAACGTTACTTCGTCCTCTTCTCTTCCTAGCAGATAAAGGAAGGAGAAAAGCTCCAAATAAAAGTTGATGACAAGAAATTTGCGAACTAATAGGTCTTAATTGGCAGTGTTGAAGCCTTCACGATAGCGTATGAAGAAATGACGGTATCACTAACATCTAGTAGCAAGAATAATCCTAGAAAGATATTTTGAAGATGTCTTAATTGGAAATAAGTAAAAATGGTTTCCTTCATCAATATAGTACTTTATTGTTTATTGTTTTTCAATTTTTTTTGTTACATCGGATGTGATGAGCAATTGAGAGATTCTTGTGACTTTTTTGAATGGATTTATAAAGGAGTTTATAAGGAAGTGAAATGCATATGTTTAAATAAGGTTGCATCTGTCATTGAAAATTACGTGCGTAAGATTGGAAAACTAGAAAGAAACTTGTCCTCATAAGAAGATAAAAGGACTAATTCTGTCTTCCATAGATAGAGTTTCATATGCCATCACATTTTTGTTGTTAATGTATGTTGCTGTGAAAGACTAACAAATTCAGAATGTGTGATTTTTTGTGGTTATTGTAATGTGAAATTACAATTGATGTAAAATAAGTAGGTTAGAGATTTAGTCATTAGGAGATTTAATGGTTAGATATGTGTTTTGATGTGGCTAGACTCATACCAAAATTTGTGATCAATAAAATGGTGTTTTGTTTAGCGAAAAAATGATTATTTATTATGGAGTATAAGCTTAATTAACTAATTTTGTTTTAATCCAATTACAAATTTATTATATAACAACTTAATTAAGTATGCAACAATTAGTGGTGAAATAAATAACATTTATAGCACACAATTTAGTTATAACATTGCAATATGACAGCAAATTTTTTTCATCATGTTCAATAAATACATCCAAAATAAGAGGAACTTAATCTATTCCATCATTTGTCATAAACACATCCAAAATAATAGGAACCTAATAAAACTAAACTAAGTTAATTGTATCAAATTGACTTGCAATTGGATTGATAACCATATATGTAGATCGGCTTGTAGTAAGTACTAATGTTCGTAATCCAAGTTCAGTGGTGGTTGAACTAACTTGTATTCTCATTCCTTTGTCCTCTTTTGCTCCCTTTGCCTCTTGCTATCCCTCTTCCAACATCAAGATTTGATGGTTCCTATAGATAAAAAATGAGATTGGGAAAGTATTTAATGTGAAAAAAAAATTAATTATTCTGTGATCATAGTGATAAGTTATTTACTAGTGTGTTTAGGTTAATTGAGCATTAGACAGTGTTTGGTCAATTATTATGATTTCCTATTTTAGACATAAAATTCAATAAATAATTATTTATAGTGTGTTGTGATTTAACCAATAACAAATATAGATCTTACCTAATGAACGGGGAGTTTGGACCAGTAGCCGTGTATGTCCAAAGCTCATGCTAGCATTACACTCAATAGGCCTAAAATTTGGCGAATACTCATTTTACCTGGTTGCACTAGTTACATCATATTTTGATTTTGTCCATCTTATTGTTGCTCAATGCCACACCTTGTATAAAGCCCATAATCACACCAAATTCAGGTTTATACTTACAATTAGGCTTGATTTTACTCTTTACTCCAGATATTATTTCAAGTTCAGGCTTATTATTAAAGTATTTTTAATCTAACAAGGTATTTCAAAGAAAAAAAAAAAAGGATTTGATATATTAAAAAATATATAATAATATTAAATATTATAATTTTTAATAAAAATTATTATTTATTAATTTTATATTATGTGCTTCTATACACACATTAAATTTTTAAAAAAAATATATTTAGATGAATATGTTTTCATTCATCCTTTATTTGAATAATGGTTGAAATAGAAATGATTAAAATAAGAAGGATATAAATAGAAAAGAAATAAAATAAAAATATGTATTATTTGAATGAATAAAAATTGAAAAGAAAAAAGTAAAAAATAAAATAAAATAAATGATATAAAAATACTTTTTAAATAATTTAAAAAATAAATTTAACTTAAAAAATCTCAACTTATAATATTATTATATATTTTTTATCTTAATATAAAAATATTTATTATTTATTAGTTATAAAATATTTATTTTTATTTTTTTAAACTGCAACCATGAACAACTGTAATTTTTTTCCTCAAAAGCAAGAATTTAGTGGAAGACCCACTAAAATTATATCATTTCAATCCTGTATTTTACCCATATCAAATCAAGAAGACGTACAAAATTAATGCATTACTTCCTTTACAATTTCAATCCTTCTATTTCTTAAGAATAAACACACCATCAATCTTCATCCAACTACTCAGATTAAGTGATTAACCTAGCATTAAGTCTTAACTAAATATTAAGCATGACTCAGTTTAGTGTGTTTAAAAATAAGTTAACAGATTTATAAACATAAATTTAACGTAGAGCTATAACTAGTAATAGATTTATGCTGATTCAAATGTGAATCCAACTATATTATTAAACTATCGAATAAAAATATAAAAATATATGATTTTGAAAAAAGAGTTAACCTTAGGTTTTAGAATAAAATTTAAACAATTAAATTTTATTAAAACATAAACATTTATTACGTTTTATATCTTTAATGAAATAAATCTATTGTTTAAAGAAAAATCTACTATTAAAATACATAAATTTAAGCTTTAAAACTAAAGTTAAGAAAATCATTCTTTCAACTGTATCCCGTGCATCATGGGCACTAAATCCAAATCCATTCAATAAAGAGGGGACTCTAATTTCTTTTTAATCTCTGTTTCTCTTTACAATGATCATTGTTGGAAAAGAAAAAAAAGAAACAGAGGAAAATCCATTCAGTTGAACCTTTGTCCGTGTGTGTTTCGCTTATGTAAGAGGTAGTCCCATGCTGACATGGTCAGTCTCCATGTGCTCTTGATTGGTTCATGGCTCCCACACTCTTTATTA
This sequence comes from Abrus pulchellus subsp. cantoniensis, assembly GCA_024086825.1. Taxonomy (NCBI): domain Eukaryota; kingdom Viridiplantae; phylum Streptophyta; class Magnoliopsida; order Fabales; family Fabaceae; genus Abrus; species Abrus pulchellus. Next base: position 9,564,433 of record CM044051.1, on the reverse strand, counting down.
CACCCTTCCCTTCTTTCTTTTCCTCCACACAAATTATAAAAGAAAAGAAAAGAAAAAAGCTTCTTCTGTCTTCTTTCTTATTCTTTAATTTTTAAGTAATGCATAGCTTACCAGAAACAAATTAATTAATGCATAATGCATCGTCTCAATCCTTTTCGTGGATCATGATTCTGTCTGCAGATCAAGAGTAACGCAATGTGCCCACTCTGATCATTAAATACAATGTTGCTAAGATCAACTTTTAGAAATGACTTTAAATATCTAAATATAATGATTATTTATATATTTATTGTACTTTTAAATATTTAAACTCCCTCCCAAATGCTAAAATTAACAAAATTTTATTTAAATAAACCAAAACCCATTAAACCCTTATCATCATCAACCACTTTAATAACAAACAAAATCATTATTAGCATTTAATTCCCTGTTTCTCTTTCATTTTAGTACTAGAAAAACACAGGAATTTTCGTAGGCAGAGAGAGAGAGAGAGAGAGAGAGAGGTTTTTAGTTTTTACTGAAGGGCTCGGTGATTGGTTCATTTCCTTGTTCCCCTTTCCGGGGATTCTTCTCTTTTCCCCATGAAATTTTAAAATATCTTTTTGGGCTTTGGGCTTTGTGGTCTCTCTCTCTCTTTCTCTCTCTCTATAACTCAAACTCTATCTCTTTCAAGCATGTGGGTTCCATGCTTTAGGCTCACAAGGAAATGTAAAACATAAAGCTTCTGAGTTTTTGATCTGCGGGCCTGATTCTTTGAGATGTGGTTCTGAGCCTCAGAAAACACAGTACTGCAGAGTATGTCTAGTTTTGTTCTCTGTTTCATGTCAGCATATCCATATCAAGCCTTCTAGGGTTCCCTTCTCTCTCATTTCACTCTGCCAAGGTGGATACTCATAACTGCCTCATGTAGGATTTCACCATTTAGTCAAAAAACAAACAGAAAAATGGAATCTGGAGGTAGATTCTATTCAGTTGATGAGTTCAGATTGGACCCCAAGTGGCTCATTGATCCTAAACTTCTCTTTGTTGGGCCACAGATTGGCGAGGGAGCTCATGCAAGAGTCTATGAGGGAAAGTATGATTTTTTCTTGAAACCCCATTTGCTATTTGGTTTGCATAAGGTTAAATGTTCTATCTTTACTTAATGGGCAATTGCATAGTGAGACATGCTGTTTAGTTTTGGAATCATTTGCTCTTGGATTTGTGATTATTGATTTTTTTGTTTGTTTGTAAGGATTAGTGTGGGCTCGATGTTAAGTGTGTTTGGAAACTCACTGTAATCATGTTGTACCACGATTTAACGTGAAAGTTATAACTTGAGGCGACTGAATGGATCTGTGTTGGGTTTGAGTGAATTTCACGCCGATCCAAATACTCCATGTGGCATCATACTATAATTTATTTTTTATATTGTAGCATCGAAAACTGGTTGATTTGTAAGGTATCGAGCTTTTTAGGATGCATGTTGCTTAGTTGGATTGAAGTTTGGATTAATTTAAGCATCATTTGCTGCAACAATCACTAATGGGCCTGAATTAAGCTTCACTGATATGAGTAATTTTTTTTTTTTTATGAAGTTTGTAGTATTGTCAATCCCCTGCTTAGTTCTTTTGCTGGGATTGTTTCAGATATAAAAACCAAACTGTTGCCATTAAAATTGTACATAAAGGAGAAACTACAGAAGATATAGCCAAGAGAGAAGGACGCTTTGCAAGGGAGGTGGCAATGTTGTCTAGAGTGCAACATAAGAACTTGGTGAAGGTGAGAATTTGGTTTAGGCTCTCGCTGATTCTTGTGCATTTTGTATGCTGTATGTTATTGAAGCGAAAACAGGTATATAATATGACAACTTGACAAGGAGTTAAGGACTACTTATTAGTTGTTATATGCCATGTTTCCAACAGCTGACAATATATATTGCCACTCTGCTTCTCGACAGTTTATTGGTGCTTGTAAAGAGCCAGTAAGGGTTATAGTCACTGAGCTGTTATTAGGAGGAACGTTGCGTAAGTATTTGCTTAACATGCGCCCCAAATGCTTGGATACACATGTTGCCGTTGGTTTTGCACTTGATATTGCACGCGCTATGGAGTGCCTACATTCTCATGGGATCATCCACCGTGATCTTAAACCTGGTAAATAAATTGGTTTGCCTTTTTTCCCCTTTAAAATATCTTAAATCATGTTCAGTAAATGTAGGTTTGTATGCTTTGTAGTTTACATTACTGTTGCTTTCTGTGAAAAATATGAGTGGTAAATCAACAGTGTTCTTTTTTACCAGATTTCTAATATCTTCTTTTGACTTTTTTCCAATATAAACTCTATAATGTATCATTCGTTTTATATGAAATTGGCCAAGCCCATTTTTTTTTTATCTTTATTTTTCTTCTCTTTTAAATCTGGTTATATTTACAGATTACATAACCTCTTGTTAGCAGAGCAGAATTTAAATGCAAAAGAATATCACATTGTGGTTTCAAATCATTTTTGTCCCAAAAATGGTTGTCGCTTGTCACTTATGCATACTTGCCTACCAGTTTATGGAACTAGATGCCACTATCAAATACTCAAGTATTTCTTAATACTTGTCCATGAGTCAGCATTTTTTATTGGAAGAAAAATGAACTTGGACAGAGGACTGATTTGGAATATTTCTTGCAAATCAGTTTTTTAAGGAGGATAATGCTAAGTATGTTCACTATGAGTGATAGAATTTAGATCTTTAAGGAATAAACTTAGGTTATTTGTTTTATTTTACAGAACAGTTAAAGTAAACATGAAAAAACTTTAAAGACTCATGTTTTTCTTCATATACGTTTGTGTTTACTGGCATTGAAATGATCAGTTGTTATCTACATATGCAATAAGATTTGGCATCTTCTTTGGGACTAAAGATTTAAATCAAGTTAAAATCGTTTCAACAGTACATGATGATGACTGTCACTGTAACATGAATAGCTTATTGTTTGATTATAATATACCTCAACATGTCCATTAAAGGGGGTTAGAGTCGTTAGACTAGTGTACTGTTTCTGTTTTTATATGCATAATTGACCTTGGGAAAAAATTTATGTATGATAGCATTGTTCATATGCTATTAATTGTTCAGTGCTGAAGCTTCCTTTCTCTGCTCAACTGTATAACTTGCCCAAGTGTGAAACATCTAAATAATGAATATGAAGATTCTTCTTGTTTCCTTTATACAGATAACTTGCTATTGACTGAAGATCAGAAAACAGTCAAGCTAGCAGATTTTGGTTTAGCTAGAGAGGAATCGTTGACCGAGATGATGACTGCTGAAACGGGAACTTACCGTTGGATGGCTCCCGAGGTATATTGATGAATAGATGTGCTTTCTCTGTCTTCCCTTCATATTGTGAGCACCTGTGGATTGATTACAGTGACAAAATAACTGCAGTTGTATAGTACTGTCACACTGATGCAAGGGGAGAAGAAGCACTACAACCATAAGGTTGATGCTTATAGTTTTGCAATCGTGTTGTGGGAGCTCTTACATAACAAAGTTCCTTTTGAAGGCATGTCAAACCTTCAGGCAGCATATGCTGCAGCCTTTAAGGTTAAAAGACCCTCCGTATTACATCTTGTCATCTAACGTTTCTGAAGTCAATTCATCTTATACTGTTACATATAGGTAATAACTTGAAGTGCTTCTTTTGGTTTCAGAATGTAAGGCCAAGTGCAGAGAATCTTCCTGAGGAATTGGCTGTAATTCTTACTTCGTGCTGGCAAGAGGACCCAAATGCTCGACCCAACTTCACCCAGATAATCCAAATGCTCTTAAACTATCTTTACACTGTTTCACCACCCGAACCCATGATTCCTTCAAGAATATTCACTTCTGAGAACACAGTCTTGCCTCCAGAGTCCCCTGGCACTAGCTCCTTGATGGCAAAACGAGATGACACAGGCGATACACCCAGAAAGAAGGACGACAAGCCTAATGGTTTTCTTTGCTGTTTCAGTCAGTGTTATTAACACCATCAAGTCTTTGAAGTTGAAAATGTGATAAAAAAATGTTAGATAGCATCTAGTCCAAAGTGATCCTTTTGACAACTCGGTAAATGTTCAGAATAATACCTTTGCATTTCCAGTAAAATTTAGTTCTTTTTTCTGCAACTCCACCTAGCATGCTTTTTCATCTGACATATATGCATGCTAGCATATAGTCTGCTCAAGTTGTCTAATCATATAGCATTGTCGGGATTTGCACCTTGAATTTCTTAGAAGTTGGATTATATCTTGATACCTTGAATTTTGTTCATGTCAACCCAAAGGGTCACCAAGATTAGCAGCCACTTGGTTTTACATTCGAATTGCAGGCAATTTCTCAGTTAACAGGCATTACAGGGAGCCAAGCACTAAACATTGGCCAGACAATAATGAACAAAACTTTAGTATGATACTCATGGATAATTTGTACTCCCGCCGCCGGGAGGGGTGTTGTTAAGTTCTTTTTACAAATTGCTTAAGAAACGATTAATTAATTAAATATCTATCTTCTTGGTAACCTATGTTTCTATAGATGGATTATTTTTGGCCACATCATAGTACTAACAAACTGAAACAATGTCACAGTTCTTCGGTCTTCTCAAATATAACATGGTGACGCTACAATATATGTTTGGGTTTACAAGTAATCATAGGTGGATCATGCCACCTACTGCGAGTGTCATTGGAATTAATTTGTACTATATTTTTTCTTGTACATTTATTATATAATGTTAAGAGAAATTGGAAGAAGGGTCAGCAAATTGAGTTGAGACAAGTTGGAGGGTGGCGATGGTTAGAGAATGACAACAACAATAGTGATTGGTAGCAGGGAAGAATGGAAGGCGTTGACAATGATTGATGAAAGTGTTGACGATAGTAAGAGAATGTTAATGGTGTTTAACACTAGTTTTAATTGTGACTTCTATTGAAGCAATGGTTGCATGATGTTAACGACGTATACGGTGATCGAAGGTTGAGTGACACGGTCAATGACCAGAGACAAATTAAGGATATGATAATTTTTAGTGTATGTAATGTAACGGACGAAGACATCATCTTAATTGGATGACAAAAGCAGGGGTGGTGGGAACTATTACAATTAAAACAGAGGTCGTGCAATGGGATACAAGAGCATATAATACTCTTTCATTTTTTAGAGCATGTAGAATTTACTTGAAAAGTTAATACATTAGTTGATTTAATTAAAAATATTTGATAAAACTAATTAAGTAATAGTATGTATGTATATGAATCAAGATTCATTGACACTGAATATCAACGGTTGAATTATTCAATATTATAATCTTTTAAAAGTTATTTAGTAGTTAAGGATTCAAATTTAACACTTAATTGACAAATACTAACCCTATTTATATAAATAGATTAATTTATGCATAACTATACATAACAACTACATCTTAATAAATTCACATTTAAATTTATTAATCTATCAAGTATATTTTATAAAATTTTAAAATTAAAATAACCAATTATGCAGATATAATTTATAAGAAAATACGGTTGTAAATTAGAGGAGAATAAAAAGCTCATTTTCAAAAAATCTGGGGCAAGTTATTTTCTAAAATCATGCATAACTTATAAGTTATACGCTACTTTTTTATTAGCTTATCAAATCACATCATAGTTGTTTTTTTTCTTGCGAAACACACAATATCAAAATCAGATTTCTAAATTACAAACTAACATGTTTACTATTAATTTAATTTTGTGATTTTATTAAGGACATCTTATCCTATTTTATATTTCTTGATTAAAACTTTTTTTAATATAAACCATGAAAGTTACACAACAAAAGAAAATAAATGATAGAATAATTAAATTAATTAAGAACTAACACCATTATACAATAAGATGTATTTTAGATAATAATACCATGAAAAATATAAAGTGATATAAAAATTTTACAATTATATATTTGTATAAGTGTTTGAAGTACGATAATTTCATAAATCAATATAGAAAATATTTGTTTATCATTTTAATCTTTAAATTATAATTATATATTATTTATGTCAAATTTTATCAAAATAGAATGTTTATAAGATTATTATTAAAGGGTCTTACTTTCATAATTTTAAAAGTATATAATTATATAGTACATTATTTTTATGTATATAAATAAAGTATCAAATAATTTTAAATAAATATCAAATTTTATTTATATAATTCATGTGATTGAAACTTTTAATTTAATAATTATTTTTGGGATTAAATTATCCAACAAAAACTATTAAACGATACAAGAGTGATTATAACTAATACTAGTATAATTTTATCTCTCTTTCTCCCTATACACACACAAAGAGAGATTCTACTTTATTCATAAAAATAATTTAATTTTCACTTGCTCTATTTATTTATAATTTAGGCTAACTTAATTCATATTTAAGCATAAAGTGAATTTTAATGCAATACATTTTAAATTAATTATTTTTAAGCTAAATTAAAATTATAGTTTCTATACTTAATAACAAATTTTATTTTATTCTTTATATTGAAAATCTAATATTTTGATTCCTATATAAAAAATATTTATAAAATAGTTTTTGCGGTTTGTTGTTACTCTAATATTAAATTTAATTTCTACTCTTGATAATGTTTTTATTTTTGTTTAATCATTACATGAAATAAATTTATACTTTTTTATTTTGACAAAAGAAGTTTACATTTTAATCCCTATAATAAGTAGCATAATTTTAATTTAATCTCTAAAAAATATTCTAATAACATTAGGTTTTTTTACCTTAATAATGTAAATTAAAAATAATTTATTAAAATAATTTATATGTCTAGGGTAATTTGATGCCAAAAATTGAAATATTTGAAACTAGTTTTTTATTTTTAACTAAAAAAAATTAAAATATAAAAATTTAAGTTTTGTATTTTTCACCATCTAAACATAACACTAAATAAATAATTCAATTTCATAATTAACAATAACATAACAAATTGTAGTTGATAAGAAAAAATTCCGTTCGTAGAACATATATGATACAACACTTATTTCATATAAAAGAAAGAAGAAACTTAAAGGAAGAGGAGTTCTACATTTTTTTAGGAAGAGAGACTCACCCTAAAATGTTCAAAAATAAAATATAAGAAAAAGGAAACATCATTACCATCCTAGTTGATAAGTCCAGAATAAGATCTTCTTCTGTGGCCCATATATTTATGTTTAGTTTTTATTTTAATTGAGTTTTACATTGATTTATATGTTAAATGTACAATTTAGTATAAAGAGGTCACAAGTGAATTTTTGGAGCATTTTGAACTCAAATTGATGAAAGATTAAAGTTTCGCAACAGTCAGCACACTTAGACCCTTTCAACAAGGCCTTGCATGACTCTTTTCTTGGAAGTTCAACTATAAAGACTTTTTAGGGTTTTCAAACCCTATAAAAGAGATATCTCAGGCATTTTGTTAGACACACATTTTACATATTGTCTTTTACTCTATGATACACTTCTCATCTCGTTTCTTTTCTATGGGATCTTTAGTATATTTTTGACAGGATTTAGAGTTTCAAAAGATCGTACTTGAAAATCGAGAACTATCTCACACTCTATATGTATTTGTATGAATGATTGGTAATTACAAAGAAATCAAATTTAGAGTTAAATAAAAATAAAATAAAGAATTGAATGAGAAAATTTATATGTCTTAGGTTCTTTTTCTATAAGTTCAACCAAGATGTGTATTATTTTATTTGCTTTTATTTATAATTAATTTTATAATTAAATTCTAGTTCTTATTAAATTTCACATCTTTTAGACTCAAATGATTGAATTAAGAAATTCTTAATAATTGATGATCAATGTGGAACAATATTAACAATATTTTGAAAACTTATTTTAGAATCTTTTATTACTTCTTGATGGGTACATTTATCCAATTAATACATTTTTTTATGTTTTTTATTTTTTATTTTCTGTTATAGATTCAAGAGGGTGAATTGTTATTGTATTTTTTGTTGTTATAGCATGTTTGTGTAAGAATGATGTGTAAGCAGCTATAGTTCAATTAAAAAAAAAAAGTAGGTTTAAGTATACATATACCATAAGTTTCACTTTTTTCAGCTTGTGTAATCACTACACATGACTTATAATTTGATAAATCCATAAATTTTGTATGAAATTTATTTTAATAAAATAATTAATAAATTATTTATACTTAATCACATGATGGTTTGTTCATACTTTTCTCCAATATTTACTAGTGGCACCTACAAAACATTTGTGGACTTATAATAGTATTAAACTCAACATACCACTAGAACCTCAAAATCATTTATTATACAACTCACATCTTCATAGCCACATGCTTTCAAGCTATATGTTTTTTAGTGTGACGATCAATTAAACATCTTACTTTTAAGCTTAAAACAATTTAATTTTAAAAGTTTAAAACTTTACATAAATCCTTTTTTTCAACACAGTAAAACTAATATTATTAAGTCTTATTAAAATAACTTTATTGTTATTTTTAAAAATCACACTTTTTTTTTCAAGTATCTTTTTGTTTGAATACATAAAAATAACGATTTTATTTTAGACACCTTAACAGTTCAAAATTTTACTTATTAGATTACATTTAACTAAAATTTTTACCAATCATTTAATTAATATATTTATAAAAATTTACTTCTTTCAATACATTAACAACAATGAACAATTATCACAATATTAAAACTTTATAATTGAATCATGCTAATATTTTTTTTATATTGCTAAAACTATTAATAATAAACTTTTAAATAAATTTCCTAGAACATCGTAAAATTTATCATTTTGCAATGGATAATTAACGTTTACAAAAATTAATATTTTGATGAATATAATCTATTTTGATGTTTAATTATAATATTAATTATAAAAGAAAAGTGTCTAAAAGTGTTTAAATTATATATTTTTTAATTATATCTCATTTTAAAAATACTTGTACGATATATAAGAAAATTGTTGATATATATTAAAGTTTTTGGTTACTCCTCTCTTACTTTTTTTATCTTTCTCCCTAGATATATATATGACGAAGTCAACATATACAATCAGCAATAAAATATTAATTTTAAATTTTTATCTTAAATACTTAAAATAAAAATTCAGGGAGTTAAAATGGTGATAATTAAGTGTAATATAAGTTATTTTTTAATTTAATAAAATTAAACTTAAATTTTAAATTTTAATGTGAATACCGAACATGCTAATAAAACTAAAACACACAATTCCTGTTATAAGTCTCACTTGCCAAACAAATATTACGTTAATAATATGGTGATAATAGTCATTAAAATTGCCACTATTTGTTTTTTGTTTTTTTTGCGTCGTATAAGAGGAGAGGATGTTTCATTACTTTTATAATAATATATGAATTGGCATAAAATCAACACGAAATAGTAACATGCGAATATGCGAGCAGCACGTGTCCTTGGACTCACGTCAAACAGAATCAACCAAGACTGTTACTTATCTTCCGTTCTCTTCTTTTTCGCTCAAAGAATCTACAAAATAGTAACATGCGAATTAAAAAGAACTCTCCACTCTCCATGCTTGTGGTAACATACATCAATGTCCATGTTAATATTAAACCATAAATGTTATGTTCTAAACTTTGTCTGCGAATCGTAAATGTGAACTCATCATTCATCAACTTGATTAAAACCTTAAAATGGTATCAAACGTAAAATCATATTATTTTGTGGTTTACTTTTTGTGACACCTATAACTACATTTTCTGATTTAAGCTTTCTCCCATAGATGACTGACACGCGGCTAGAATATATTTCTATGTTCTAGAAGGTCTCATGCATGGTATTTATTCCAAGCAACGTGCGTGAGTTTAGAAAGAACTTGTGAACTGGCATTTTGAGAATAAAGTTTCTTCAATTTAGTTAAGCACCCAAATAATTTCATTCAAGAAAAAATCTTAAATAGGAAAAGTCTACTATAAAAATTCACGTTTTAATCATGTTAAACACTTTAAATCATATATATATTTCTTAAATAATCTTTATAAATTAATTATTATTTTGAGCATTTTTAATAATCGTCTCTGGATTGCTTCTCCACTTTTCTTTTCCTATGAAATTATTCCCATCTCAGTTATTATGGCCATACAACGAGAAAGATATATCTTTGTCGCATCATCATTAATTAACCCAAAAACTGATTCGGTGGGCCTACAAATGGTATATGTTTGGTTAGATCAATTTTCATACAAACTCTTCTTATCGTTTGATTTTAGTTTTACTTAAATCTCAAAACTTATTAAAGCAAGTTTATTTTATTTATTTATTTGAATCTCATGTGTCGTGTTTAAGCTCCAGAATGATTATTTTTCATTGATATTTTTAATTTAAGTCATGAAAAAAAAAAACAAAACAGATTAATAAATAAGCAATATTTTAACTTAAAGCCAAATTAAATTTTAATATAATTTTTTAAAAATAAAATATAATCTAGTGTATACTTGAAATATATCCCACCCGAGTAAACAAAATAATTAATATATTAAAAATAAAAAATAATTGTTTTAGTAAATTACTAAAGTTCATAAAATTACCAACTAAATAACATTTTTTAGCTCCTAATGAGCTCCAAATAAAACTCTGAAGAAGGGCTTGGGTTGAAAGACTTACATCTTTTAAACAATGTTTATCTAATAAAACTTTGGTGAAGGATTTTAACATTCCCTTCGGCCTTATGGGTCAGGTCCTATGTACCAAGTATAAATTTAAAATTGGTCAACATTATATAATTAAGAGTGGTTCAAAAGACTCTCATTTGTGGAACAATTTAGTTTTTGTTTGGGAGACGTTTTCTCAAGGGCTTGGTTGGCATATTGAGGATGGAATGACTGCTAAATTTTGGTCTAATAATTAGTATAATGAGATTGGTGTTCTGTCTAATTATAGCCTAGTCCTTATAACTGCTATGAATCAAAGAGCTCATGTTACTTTGTTTTCTAAAGATGGAGATTAGGATTAGGTGAGCCTTACTAAAATTCTTCCTTAGCCGGTTTGTGAAGCAGTTACAAACATTAAGCCTCCTGTATCTCTAATGGACCTGATTCAATATTGTGGAATTTAACAAATAATGATATATTTTTTCTAAAATCTGCCTATTCCTTGTTATCTATTTCTAATATTGTTTCTGCTGGTTACAAAAATTTGTTTAAAGTTGTTTGGAAATGGGAAGGTCTGCCCAAAATTACTTTTTCTATGAAAACTTGCTCACCATAAATTTCTTACCAATTTGGAAAGCTGTCATTGAGGTATGTCTTCTTCTTCACTCTCTGTGCTAGAGGTAATGAGGATGAGGAATCTGTTATGTATGTGATAAGAGATTGCTTTTATGCCAAAGATGTTTGAAATTTTTTTTGTCTTTCTGATCAATGGGTTGATTTTTTTAGTAGAGGAATCTATGACTAGATAGTACTTAATCTGTCTAATAAAAAGTTTAGTCCGTTCTATAAGTGAAAAAGTTTATTTGGCATTATTATTTGGCACTTGTAGAAAGCGAGGAATAACTTTATTTTTAATATTTATTCTGCCCAGCCACAGATTCTTATTCAAAATATTTTTGCTGATTTTCAGACTTTTGTTGGCAACCAGAGTAACCTGACTGATACCTTTTTCAAGCAGGTCACTAATCAACCTAGAGTGAAATAGTCTCCTCCTCCTGCTCATCAATGGAAGCTTAATGTTGATAGTGTTGTTTCGAAGATTAATGGAGTTGCTGCTTGTGGAGGCGTAATAAGAGATGATAAAAAAAAGGTTCATAAAATTACCACCAAACAAGTGACCAACTTGTTATTTAGAGTTAGTTTTAGTTTAACCTATAATTTTAAGTTCAAATATCAGTAAATAAAATTATTTTAAATATTTAGAAGAATTTCATTTTAATAATTTATTAAATTTAAATTAAATATAACAACGACATATATTATCAATTACCGTAAGAAAGTTTAGGCTTTAGGTCTTACAGCAGCATCACCATCATATTTGTTCTTTTCTCCAAAAATAAATTTTCATTTTAATTATTTTCAAAAATTAACAAAAGAATAAGTTGATAATTTTTATATAATTATGTAGAATTAGACATTGCATAATAACAGAAAAACTTTCTAGCAGTCTAAACTTTCATACGTCCATTTAGAGTGTACAATTATGACTTATTTGAGCAAAAGTAATTTTATAAAACAAAATTTAAAAGGTGTGCCTAATCATAAAAAAATAATTAATATTATTATGATAAAATAGTTTAATATTAATAATTTCTGTTTCTGTATAGTTGATTTCAGATTTTGGAATTTCGTTTTCATCGATTGATTAATTAATTGTATTTTATAACATTTGGATTGATGTTTATAAAAAATATTACAATATTTAATAATACATAAATTCAAAATAATTTTTTAATTTAAAAATATAAGACCTTAATTATATCATCACTGCACACACAGACTCTCGCACGAGGTACGGATTATATCTTATATGAATTGCACATATGTCACTATGTCTCATATAAAATACACGAACATAAAACATAATATTCAACCATAAATACTAAGTAACGTCTTAAACTTTGTTTAGGAATTATAGATATGAAGTCAAGATAATAAAATCATTTTTGAAAGTGGCTTGTAGTAAAATTTTTAGGAAGATGAATTGTATATATGAATTATTAATGAAATTTTAACATGTATTATTAATTATATTTAGTTATAATGAGTTAGAGTATTTTTTGTACTCTAAATTTATCTTTAATAAAATATTGATATTTAATAAAATAATAATAATAATAATAATAATAATAAAATTTTCAAAAATGGTATCAATACTGTAATTAATCATATTTTTAATTGTGTACTCTTTTTGACCAGTACGTGGCTAGAATTCATTCTCTAGATAGCCTCATGATATTTATCGCAACCAAAACGAGTGAGGAATTTGAAAAGAATTTGGCCGTAAAATAAAAGAGAAAGAAAAGAATTTGCAAACTAAACATAGAGAATAAAGTAACTTCAGTTTTTTAATTATGCGCCATATAATTGTACTTCTCCATTCAAGAAAACTTCTTAAATAAGGAGAGTTTGCTGTAAAAAATTTCATGTGTTAATTACGTTAAAACTTAAAAAATTTAAAAAACTATCCGTCCTAAAAGACACTATTGATTATTCTGAGCATTTTTAATAGTCGTTCCTTAAGAATCGCTTATTTACTATACGCTTTTCCAAAATAAAATAAAATCATGTCAATCATTGGCCATACAACTTGAAAGAACCATGAATCTAAATTTTTGGACGAATCTACTGTATACTTTGTTGACAATATCAAAAGCTAGGGAATTAGATACAACTTTTGAAAGTTGAGAATAAAGAACAGCATACACATCTATTTGCCTACACATATATATCCCAGGCACCTGCCCATTTCAATCTTGTGTTTGTGCCATTACCTGTGAGTTTACCCAACAGAGAGAGCAATGTCAACATACCCCAATGATCATCTTGACTTCAACAAGAAGGTTGTTTATGAGAAAGAAGAGATTGAGGGACTCCACCACCACCACCTCCACCACCTCTTTCACAAGCATCACCACCCAGAGACTCGTGAAAGTGTTAAAGTTGTAGAGTATGAGCAAATACCTGAGAGTAATGTTGGTGAAGTTGTCTACCAAGAGGAGGTGGATGTTGAAACCAATCAATACTACCCAAGGAACAGGCCAGGGTGCCCTTGAATTGCATAAATGGAACATCTACAAGGGTTGGACTTGTTATCATGTGCCTATTTTGCTAGCCTCGCTATCAATTAATCTATCAAATAACCGTGCACGTACTGTGCTCGTATTAAATAAGTTCCAGCTTGGCTAGCCATTATGTTATAAATCATATATCATTTACTAATAAAACTACGTTAATATATATAATGCGTGTGTATAAAATAGCATGTTGTACATTATTGTTTATTCAAACTTTGAGTTTATTAAAAATCACCATATGTATGGCTTAAATTATGAGTATTATAAATACAATTATTTTTAATGATATGGTGATTGATTATCAGATGAAATTTTTGTATCTCAATTAAATTATATTACTTTACCTGTTGTGTGGCGCAGAGGATCTTGATCCTCGTGGATCCTACAAATTAAATATAATAGAAATTCAAGTAGTGTCACCTAAACTCTTCTCCCCGCATGAAATTGCAATGATTTCTCAAAACTTGAAGTTTGGAAACTTGCAAATATATTGTAGTCCTATTAGTTAAAAACACATCTCAATGAAAACTAGAAACAGATTTCTAAAAACTTGTCATTCAAATTTTGAATAATATCCTGAATGCAAGAGTATTAGAGTATTATAAAAGTTAAATTTGAGATTAAGAATTTGAATGAAAGTTATTTCTTCCCATGATAACTAAAGATAAGAACAATCCTAAAGACGTACAAATCGAATCGACATAATTAAAGGTAGACTTAAACAAAAAAATTGATGTAAAAGTGACTTTACTTACCTTAAAAAGCAGCCTTGCCACATATATACCCATCAATATCAAAACCGAGAATCTAACGGAGACAAATGAGAGCGATAGAGGGTGGAGAGAACAAAGGTGAATGAGGGGAACCGCGCAGTGATAGGGACTCAGGACTAAGAAACAGGGTTACAATGAGGTGAGTTGTTTCCAAATTATTTGAGGATAATTCGTTAAATGGTGGATTAAGGTTATTTATTTAGTTAATTAAATAATTTTAATTTTAATTTTAATTATTTAAATAAAATAAATTCAAATTTTGTAAGCTTAACATTAATAATTTGTAAATAGTTTATATATTTTTTTATTATATTTACTTAAAATTTATAACTTTGATTCTTATAATCTTTTATGCACACATAATTTACTTAATTTTAATTTTTAAGAGTTATAATGTAAATAAATTATCACAGTTTTTTAAAAATAAATATACCATTTTCACAATAAAACCTTTATTTTTGACTTTAGAACGTGTTCTTATAATAAAATTATATCTTATTACTATTGTATTTTACTTTTTATCGTAAAAATATATTAAATACTAAATTTTAAAATATTTTTTTGATTAAATAAATTAACGAGTTAAGTTTAAATTAAAAAAAAAACATAACTCAAGCTTAAACTCTTCATACTCAATTAAACTTGACTTATTTATTCTTTATTAAGGACCAGAAGAATTGCCCATCTTGTATTTCTAATTCATCTAATTATAAATTCCAAACCTTTTATTTCTACAAATTTGTTACAAAATTGAAGTTTGACACACCATATCAAATTAAAATTTAATTCACATAATTTAGTTTTACCACTAATTATTCAATTTCGTATGTCTCATTTTCTTCAATCTATTCTTATATAGTAAAATCAAATATTCATTTTTTTAATAACGAGTACATCTCTTACTATTCTATTCTTCTTTACATGTTTGAGAATCTAAATATATTTCCATTCTATATTTTTTAAATCTATATTGTAAATTGTTGTCTCAATTTGAAAATACTTATATATGAGAAATTTATTAGTATATATTAAAAAAAAAATCTGATCCTCCCTTGTTGGAATATATATGACAAGGCAATATGAAGCAAAATATATATATATATATATAATAAATAAAAATAACATAGCTATTTTTAAACCTTAAATTTAAATTTTAATGTACATATCAACCTTGATAATGTATTTCGAATATATCATTTCTATTATAAATATCATGTTCTAAGTAACAATACGTCAATAATATGGTGATGGTAGTCAATGGAATTGTCAATTTTTTTTTATAATTGCATCATGTAAGAGAATAAGATATTTCATTAATTTTCATAATAACACACGGTTTAAGTAATAAAGGTCTCTCTATGCCTCATGTAAAATACATAAATATGCAACATAGTATTGAACTATAAAATGTTAAGTGACGTCTTAAACTTTGTCTGGGAATCATAGATGTGAACTCAACTTCATGAACTCTTTGTAAAGGTATCAATCGTAAGCGGAATCATATTTTTGGTGGTGAAATCTGGCGTTCATGACTACATTTCTTGACGCGTAGCTAGAATTTTATACTCTAGAAGGCTTTATGATATTTGTTTTTTCATGTAAGAAGGCATCGTGTAATTATCCAATATGCACGACGAATTTGAAAAGAATTTGTAAACTGAAGTTTAGAGAATAAAGTAATTATATTGAGTTATGCATATATTCTCAAGTTTTAATTGTGTTAAAAACTTAAAAATATATTTATCACTAAAAATTCTTAATATATCAATTATTATTTTGTGCATTTTTAATAGTCGTTCTCAAGAATCACCTTCATTATATTTTATTGGGAAAAACAATCATATACTATTTTGATTTGTCAAAATCAAAGTTGGGGAATTAGATTCAACTCTTATCTATTTGCCTATATATATGTATCTCACCTACCAATTTCAGTTGTGCTTGTGCCATTACCTGTGAGTTTATCCAACACAAAGAGCAATGTCGACATACCCTTACGACCCCAACATTTCAGAAGTTCGAAGGGAGAGTATTGAATACTCCAATGCTCAACTTGAGGAACCCCACCACCACCACCACCTTCACAAGCATCACCACCCAGAGACTCGTGAAAGGGTTGAAGTTGTAGAGTGTGATCAAGCACCTGAGAATCGTTTTGGTGTTGTCTACAAAGAGGACATGGATGTTGAAACCAATCAATACTACACTCGAAGGAACAGGCCAGGGTGGCCTTGAATTGCATAAATTGGACTTGTTATCATGTGGCTATTTTGCTAGGCAGGCTACCTAGTATATTAATAACCAGTGTGCTTGTATTAAATAAATTCCTGCTTAGCTAACCATATATTATGTTATAAAATCATATATCATTTGTTAATAAAACTATGTTGGTATATTTTTAGTGTGCATATGTGTGTGTAAAATAGCATGTGATAGTTTATTGTTTATTCCAACTTTACTTCTTGTGTGTAACTTAGGATCATATATATTCACCCTAACCGTTCACGGATAAGTAATTACGCCATAATATAATATTATAATTATTAATAATAAAATAAAAAATAATTTTGTTAAACTTCTAGGCTTAAATAAATACATAGTTTTTAAAAATATACTTTTTTAAAAAAGAAATTAGTCCTTATAATTTTTTTTTGGTTGAATTTAGTTTTATAATTTAATTTTATAAATAGAATCGTCAAGTGATAACTAAATAAATTGTGTTTTACGTCATATCAAGGTTCATTCAACGGTGAAGGTGATGAGCAAGGAACATAAAGAAACTAAAGATGATCAAAGAAAAATAAAGAAAGATACTAGATGAAATATTATTCATTGATCGTAAATGAAAAATACAAAATTATATATAACCTTAAGAAAATAACAGAACAGAAAAAAAAAAAAAACTAATGTACACAGGTTAATAGCTAAACAGATTTAAAACTAACAGCTAACAAATAAAAAACTAATTAACAACTTAAATAAAAATAAAAAATAATAAAAGGACAATGGTATATTGTAATAGCCCTTCTCAAGTTGGACGAAAAATGTTTTTGAGAGCCAACTTGCTTGTTTGATCTTCAAACTTATGTCTTGGGAGAGCTTTTGTAAATATATCTACTATTTGTTGATGTGTCTTTACATGGATAAGTCTTATGAAACTGGATTCAACGTGTTCTCTGACAAAATGGACATCAATGTCAATGTTTTTTTTATCTTTGATGAGAGATAGGGTCAGTTGACAAATATATGACTGAAATATTGTCACATAACACCATTACCATTTGAGGTTGATTCTGGAAGAATCTAAGGAGGTATTTAAGCCATAATAATTCTGAAGTGATAGAAGCAATTGTTCTATACTCAGCTTCTACTGAAAATCTAGATACAGTAGCTTGCCATTCTAATTTTCATGTTAGAAGAGGATCTCTCATGAAGATGCAAAAGTTTGTGGTGAACTTTTTGCTTTCAATACAACTGCCCTAGTCTGCATTTACATATTCACTCAGATTTAACTTAGATTACGAAGAGAAAAAAAAAAAACCTTGCCCATGAGTTGCCTTTAAGTATCTCAAAACCTGATAGACAGCTTGAAAGTGTGGTGTCCAGGGTTGGCTCATGAATTGACTCAGCTTATTTACTACAAAACAAACATCAAGTCTAGATATGCTTATGTACATGAGTCTTTCGAGCAACCTTCTATAAGCAGAAGGGTCTTGAAGTGGGTCACCATTAGTTAGGTTGAAATGCTGATTTGGATCTATTGGAACAACAAGTTTTGCATTGCTGAAACCTGTGTCTTCTAAGAGTTAAAGAGTATACTTCCTCTGGCATAAGTGAATGCCTTGATTTGACTTAGCAATTTCCAATTCAAGCAAGTATTTGAGATCTCCTACAATGTAAAGCTTAAATAAATTTTGAAGTAGGGTTTGACACTTGTGCAAAGAATCTGTATTTGTCCTATAGTATGATGTCATCTACATATACTAGCAGGTAAACTATGTGGTTTTCACTACCAAAATTGAAGAGAGAGTAATCACTTATGCACTAAATAAAGCCAAGAGATTTCAAGGATGTAAAGAATCTCTTAAACCATTGTCTTGAGGCTTGCTTTAGACCATATAGGGACCTATTTAGCTTGCACACAAGATTACCTTGATCCTATTGATTTATTTTGTAACCTTGTGGTATCATCATATAAACCTTTTCACTCAGATATTCATCAAGAAATCAGTTTGGACATCCAGTTGAATGAAAGACCATTTCTTAATGGCTGTTAACGATAAAAAGACTCTAACAATAGTTATAGTGGCCATAAGTGAGAAAGTGTCTTTTGGCTAGAGTGCCATCAACATTGTATTTTGCCTTATAGATCCATTTACAACTTATAACATTTTTGCCTTTCGGTAATGGTATAATATCCCATGTGTTGTTGACATTCATAGCTTCTAATTCCGTTGCCATCACTTCTCTCCATTCAGGGAATCTAACAGCCTAATAGTAGTAGGTTGGCTCATAGACATTGGTGATTTGCGCAGTGAAATCTTTGTGTTAAGTTGACAAGGTGTCATAGGAAATGACGTTTTGTACGGAGTGTGAGGACTTGAGATTAGGAATGAAGACTTGGTAATCATTAAGATATGATGGAAGGTTGGTTTGTTTGGATGATCTTCTTGTAGTATTATGTGTTTGTGGAGTTGGATTCGAAGTGTGGGCAGTTTGCTCAGTTTCATCTGGAGACTGTGTAGAAGCATCTTGATTTACATTGAAGTTTTGCTCATGAATTTTCTGCTTAGTAGGGTGATCTACTGCTAGTTTAGGAATGGCAGTTTGGCTAAAAAAATCTTGATTCTGACTGAGGGTTGATGGAGATGTATTCTGTTGAAGGACAAAAGGCATGATTTCTTCGTGGAAGAAAACATTTCGAGAAACTATAATCTTTTCAGTTTCAAGGGTGTAAAATTTTTATCTTTTTACTTTTGGAGGATAACCAATGAACAAAATGGCTTTTGCTTTTGGATTGAACTTATGCCTTTCATGCTTCTGTGTATTGGCATAACATAAAGAACCAAAGACTTTGAAGTTGTTGTAGTCAGGTTCTTTGTTATAAAGGAGTTGATAAGGGTTGTGCTTCTATAGAACAGGTGTAGAGATTCTATTTATGATGAATGTAGCAGTAAAAATACAATCTCCATAAAACTCTATTGGCACTTTAGACTGAAACATCAGGGATCTTGCCACATTTAAAATATGTTGATGTTTCCCTTCAGCTCCTGAATTTTGTTCTGGTGTGTAGGGACATGAAAACTGATGCAATGTTCCTTCATTAACTAAAAAATTAGTTAATAAAAATTCCTTAGTATTATCACTTCTCAAACATTTTATAGATTTATCAAACTGAGTTTTAACAAGTTTGAAAAACTTTTATATACAAACAGAAGTTTGATCTTTGGATTCCAAAAGAAAAATCCATGTAAATCTGTTGTGATCATCAACAAGAGTGAGAAAGAACCTCTAATTGTCATAAGTGGTAGTATGAAAAGGTCCCCAAATATCACAATGAACTAAGTCAAAACAATTATCAGACAAGTTGTTATTGCTATGAAAAAGAAGACATTTTTGTTTAGTTAAAAGACATATACAACAATCTTTGCATGAAAAATTATTAGGCAAGTGCAAACTCTTATTAGCATGAATCATTCTAAGTACATCATTAGATAAATGACCGAATCTGTAGTGCCATTTGGTTACAGTAGTAGTAGTATCATTGTTATTACTAACAGTTGCAACAGTAGGATATGAAGAAGGCAAGAAAAAACTAGAAGACTTATTGGTTAGTCTTTTAAGAATGTTGAGGCCATTTAGGATGCTACCTTTGCCAATCACCCTTGAATTTTGGTGATCTTGTATGGTAAAAGAAGAATGATAAAAAAGAATCATGTTCCTAGTAAACTGAGTTAGGGAACTTAAAAATATAAAATTTACTTTAAAGTCAGGTATAAACAAGACTTTGGAAAGAATGACATTGTTACTCAATTTAAAAGTGTCAATGGCTTTTACTTCAACAACACTTCTAGTCAGAAGGTTGATAGACGATTGTCGAGTCGCTATCAAAACAACTAAGTTTTCTAAAGATTTTGTAGTATAGAGTCAAACCTAGGTCGATTCATGGAGACATATTCTCAGTCAAATTTAATTTTAGGTTTTCTTTTAAAAAATCCAAATAAGGTTTTTGTCATTTTGAAAATTGCAATTAATCAAATTAAAATACGGACAGAATTAAAGTGTGTAAAAAAAAAATGAACTAAGAAACATCAATTCACAAAATATCAATTGCGTGTAACTCTGACTATCACAGTATCTAAAGATTTAAATCCATGTTTGAACAATCACCAAATTCAATTATTAATTCAATCGAACAACCTAATTAAATAGAGTTATGAATTAAATCAAATAATCATTTAGCCTAATTTGTATTAATTATCAAATTAGACCATCAATCGAGTTCTAATTTGAAATCTAACAATAAGAAAGTCAATAACGATTGCAATAAACAATTCTGAGATTAGAGAAAAAAAGAAAACAAACTCGGAGCAATTAGCACAGAACTTAAGTTAGAATTACAGCATTTGAATTCTACAGATAGAACGAGAGGTTTAGTCTTCCATCAAAACGCTTAACCCACCCAAGAATGAGATAAGTACAAGAGAGTTCGAGAGAAAGTAAAAATAAGGATTCTTATTTTGACCAAATCTCAAAAGCTCAAAGTGTCTAATCATCTCCTCTAATTCAGAACCTTATTAATCTATTTATAGGTTCTGATTAGAGTAAATTAAGTGGCCAAAATATGGACCTCAATAATATTTAAAAGCTCAAATACAATTATTAAATAACAAGGGTCTAAATGCAATCCCGCAACAATATTTAGTAAATCTAACTCAACTTAAAAAATCATAAAAAAATCATAAAAACTCCAAATCCAACGATCCATATATGCATTTTGAAGCCCTGGTGTGTAAAATCTAATGCAACTGAAATCAGGCAAAAATGATATCTATAAAAAAAAGATAGCCAAAAGAGTAGTCAGAGGTTAGAATAACCGGAAATACAAAATTAAAGCATTTATTTTGTAATAGGCCCAATTTAATCAAATAAGTAGAAAATGGTAAAAACTATAAAAATAAAACATATAAAAGTGTTTATTAATCGAAATAAAGTATTAAATATAAATATAAAATATGTTACATCAAAGGTAAACAAATTAATTTTCTAAATTGCTATAGCAGACAAAATTATCTATAGAACATGTAATATGTGTAGTAGCCCCAAAGTCTACTATCCGGATTGAAGAATTTCCTTTGTTTGGATATGTAGTGAAGGTCAAGTTCTTGAAAAAAGAAAAACTCAACTCACCATTTTTTGGTGAGTTTCAAGAGTTATACTGATGTGATGTTCTAACAGGTGCTACCTGACTTTGAAGAAGGTTTAGGAGTTGATCATATTGAGCCTTTATCTATTGGATTAGGCTATCTCCTATGTTGGAGTTGACCATATTACCTGTGTTGGAAGCATTTGAATCAGTGACTTGATTTACATTGGGAGTGAATTTCTTGTAACCCACAGGGTATCCATGCTTCTTATGGCATTTATTTTCTGTATGGCCAAGCATTTTACAGTAACTGCATTTGGGTCTTTCCTTCTTGTTTGAACCAGATTGTTGAGACTTGGAGTTGGATGGAGGAACAACAAAAGCAATTTGTGATGGTTGCTGTGTGGGAATGTCAACTTCATATCTTTTTTCTTCTTGAACCACAAGGAAAAAAAATTCAACTTATTGAAGGAATAGGATCCATTACCAAGATCTGGCCACTGATCTAAGAATAGTTTTCATTAAGACCTATTAATACCATATCAAGGTTCCTTCAATGGTGAAAGTGATGAACGAGGAGCAGAAAGAAAGTAAAGATGATCAAGGAGAAATAGAGAAAGATACTGAATGAAATATTACTCATGGATCGTAAAGGAAAAAAATATAAAGCTATATATAACCTAAGGAAAATAACAAAAAAAAAAACTAATGTACACAGGCTAACGACTAAACAGATTTAAAACTAACAGATAACAAATAAGAAACTAATTAACAGCTTAAATAAAAATAAAAAATAATAAAAAGACAATGGTATATTGTAATATGTCATGCTTGTTATGTTAGATACTAGCTTCAGATGTGGCAAAATATTTGACAAGTTAGTATTATCTTAGGTCAAAATATCATTTTTTTTAGTCTCATCTTTCTTTTAGGAATATTTGACGAGTTAATGTTATCTAAAATTAAAATATTATAGATGGTTAGAAGAAGTTGAATTGTATGAAGTAGAAACACTTACTTTATTGTTCCTTTGAACCTATATTTCTATTTTTCATTATCATTATGTATGAGGTAGAAATACTTACTCTAATCATGCTTAGTTTTACCTTTAATAATAGGAATATAAACTCTTTTCTAGTAACAATAAAAGTAAAAGAATTAAAAAATTGAAAACTTTGTACGTTAATTAATTCTAATTTTTTATTTTTCATTATTACATCTAAGACTGAAGTATTTTACTATTTGACTTCAAATAACACTAGCTTGAAAATTCTTAAGAGAAAGATAAGTGCAAGATGTTATCTAAATCAAGAATATTAACTTAAGAGATAATAATCAAGTTTATTTTCAAAAATTTAAAAATTTATGAGACTAAAAATAAAACAAAAATTTGATAAGAACTAATTATTTATTTAAGTTTTGTCACATTTGAAGTTATCATCTAATATGACATGACTGATATAACGTAAAATATTATTTGCTTTGTTATCACTTAATGACTCTCAATTAATGATAAGAACTATTTAAAAATAATTTTTTGGTAAGATTAAATTCAACAAAATATTTTTATAAGGACTAATTTTAGAAAAGGATATATTTTTAGAGACTGTTTATTTATTTAAGCCAAATTCTTATGATAATGTTTAACTTGTTTTAAAGTTTGAAAACAATTAGCACATGTGGGTTATTACTAATAAAAAAAATATTAGCTATTTGGATAAAAGAAATAAAATATATAATTGCATTGAATTATTTTTTGTTCATGTTGATATTAACTAAAAAAAAAGGAAGTTCTTTTGTTATAAACTTGATTTCAATTTTGAAAATCTCAACATGCTTAAGCGATTGACCTTAACTTTTGCTAATGGTCATTGCAAAAGAAAAATAATTAAAAATTGTCTTCTTTGAAACTTAAAAGGTATCCTATTATTTAAAGGAGTCAAAGATAATTTTGGTATGAATACCATTTGATCAGCATTATTTTCAAAAATTATCTTTGCTTAAAGGATATAAGCTCCTATATGAGTACTTATTAATCTGGTTCCATTGCACATTCCAGAACATTGATTTATGTTTCTTAATATCATAATAGGAACACCAATCTTCAACTTCAACTTATGATTTAGAAGACCAGATGATTTAATAGTATTGAGGATTTTTTTAGTATGAATATTATTAGGCCTGTCAAAATTGGGATCACTCTTATATGTGGAATCAAAACTAATATATATATATATATATATATATATATATATATATATATATATATATTGGTTTTGATGGCATTAACAATAACATGTAATCATTTATCATGTTAACAATCTCATTACTTGGTGCTAGTATAGTACGATCCAAAAAAAATGAAGGATGTATCATGTTTTCCAAAAAAAAATGGATATGTTGACTACACAATAAAATTAATTGAATCACCAGTTTCCTTTATAAGTAGATCATTTGATTTTTTTAAAAAAAATTAGCAACCTCTGAATCATAACTTCCAATTTGAAATCTTATGTTTTTTGAGTTCTGACACTTCACAATATTGCCACAAATAAGAACTAATACAAACATAAATTATGTCTTGTCTCTTTCTTTTTGGGATTACTGGTAAAATCTGACTAAAATCTCCACTATGTACACTACTTTTCTCCTAAATGACTTGTTTAGTATGTCATGATTAGAGAATCTTAAAATAACTATAAATTTTTATCTATAGACTCAAGAATTTTTACGACACATTGAAGCTTTGTCCCATATTATCAAATTTGATCTAATGATCAACTCTGCTAAGTGACTTCTCTGTTGATGTTGCAAATGGAGTCCTCATTCACATTGATGAGAATGGCAAATTTTAAATGAGCAATTTTGTCTCCAAGTATTAATGAAGCAACAATTCCAACAATTCTACTCGATGCAACAATGAGAACAATTTCTCCTTTAGATTGAATGGCTACAAATATGATTTTCCAAATAAAAGTGTTAGCAATACCACCATAACCATAAAGGAAAAAAAACTCCTCCAACTTTTTTAGAAATAACTAATATAATTTTTTTCATAAATACTTCTTTGTTCATATATAAATTTAGACAATATATGAATTTATTCAATAGTCAATGCATCCCTATCTTAATTTATTTCATCAAGAATAAGTCTATTTTGTATTTTTAAAATAACTGTCATGTCCAATTAGGGCATGGTTGTGAAGTTAGCCAAACTCATATTATTACTTTATAGCAAGTTATCAATTTCCCTAAGTGTAAAATTCTTCACCTGTTCTTCTATGAGGACTAAATCTACAACATTAAAATAGAAAAAATAAATTGAATGAAACTCTTGTTGCAAAAGTTCTTTATAATAGAAAAAAATTAATGTCTTAAATTTAAAAATTAATAATAACTTTCACGCAAAGAGGTACTCTCTGTCTGTGTAGTATATCATCACTTATATATAGTCAGGTTTTGTCCCAAACAAATTTTGGAATGGTAAGCTCGTGTAATAACTGATAAGCCCATAATTTAGGGTGTTTATATCTTTTATTTTTGTATGTTTGACCCTTATTTGATAAAGATATTGCACTGATATATTTATTATTTGTTATAATTAAGCATAAAGAAGTTATTAGTGTGTTATTAATGCTTTTTTTTTTTTGCAGTTGGATAAAATTAGATAGAAAGTAAAGTTACATTCAACAAGAAACATGACCTAACTTCACAGCCAACCTGAGAGTGCTTTGTGACCATGCATAGTTGTGCTGGAAGGTATGCATGGTTGTGCTTAGCTTTTAGTGCAACTAATAATTAAGTGATTTTTAAGGGCCTATTAGAGTGAATATGAAATTGAATTGAGTTTCAAATTCAAAATTTGGATTTTGAATATTGAATTTGAATCTGAAATTTAAATTTGACAATAGAAAATTATATTTTTCTCTATTAATAAGTCATCTTTGTTTGAGATAAAATATGTCTTTAGGAGAACAAATCATGATCTTTTGTGAATTTTTTTACTCTATATAAAGAGGCCTCATACACTTGAAAAAGACACATTTTCTTTCAGACTTTTTGCTTGGCCAACTTGTAATGACTTTGAGAGTCATTTAGGAGTAAAAATCATTGGTAAAGACATATGATATCTTTCCATGATCTGAGCAAGTGATTGAGTGCACATCTTGAAGACAAGAATTCTTCTCATCTCTTTCTCTTAAGGATTCGTTTAGTTTGTGTTTTCTTTTTAAATGACTATGAGTTTCTTTACAATTTTTTCTTTTATTTATTTCATTATAAGTAGCTAAATTCCTAATTAAGACTATGGTGGATCCTTTGCTCACTTTATGAGATTTTAATGTTTAATGACAATTACAATTTTCTTTTCTTGATTGATTTTTATCCTAGTAAGTTTATATTTGTGTGTTAAGAATTGACCACTCTTAATATATCATAATTGATTGATTTTGTAGGTGATCATACTACATTTAGTTAATAGATCTATAGGATAAAATGAGATAAAAAATTAAATGAATGAAACTTAATTTTTCTCTTTCAATCATTATTAAATTACAAAAATAAACTCAAATTCTTTATGATTTCTTGTTCTTTTTGCCTTGCATGACCATTGGAGATAATGACTTAGTGTCACACCCAGGTGGTCGCAATAATATGATGAAAACGTGTTTAAGAAAAATATTTTTTAAGAATAAAAAATATTTTCTAAAATATTAGAGGAGTTGATATAAAAGTTTATTTTAGAAAATCTTAGAAAAACTTTTAAAATAATATGATCTTTGAAACAAAAAATGAGTTTAACAGTCATTTACATATATAAAAGGTATTAACATCTTATAACATCCGTTTAAATAACAATTAGTTTAAATTAATTGTGTAAATTTATTTTAATTTTAAAAAATATTTATTTAACTCCTAAACAATAATTATTGTTCTTTTATTTTAAAAGAAGATAAAATATTTTATTGAAATGTTAATTGATATCTTAAAAAATTAAAAATTATTTTGAAAGTTATTTTAACTTGACGAGTCTGGTTCCCGCTCCTACTATCCCCAAATACAATGGAGAACTTAAAGTCACATAGTTTTATTATAAAATTTTTAAAGTTAGTTGATTAAAAATAAAATTTAGTAAAAGAAAGTTTATTTTAAAATTAAAATCATTTTTATAAGATTATAATGTTTAGGATACAAGATAACGCAGTTACACATATATTCTATAAGAAACAATACGGAGAGTGAAGAGAGATTACACAACTATATTACAAATCCTTAAAAAAATATTTTTATTTGTAAATAAAATATTTGAATTTATATTTAAATTATGATTCATGTTAAAAGAGAATTTTAAGGTAACGTAAGCCATACATAAATTTTTTATAATTTATTGTACAATCAAAGGTAATGTAAATCACATATTGATGTTGCAAGAATTTGTATAATAAAAGTAAAGAAAGGATTGGTTATTTAATTTATCAAAATTAGAAATATAACTTAAGAAAAATTAAAATATGAAATTAATTTTATTTAATATAAGAAATAAATATATTTAAATTAATTAAAGAAAATAGTTATTTAATAAAAAGATTAAAACTTCATTTGATAAATTTGTATTGCATGAGACCTAAGGTAATGTTGATACACAAATGTCTTAATGATATAAAGTGTATAAAGTAGACCGCTATACAATAATATTATAAATTGCTACATTAATATGATGAAAATATTCTAAATGATAGATTTTAATAAAAAATATAATTAATTAATTTTAGAAATCGAATAAATTTTTTAATATATTGATACTATATAAAACCTAAGGTATCATTTGTAACGCCTGAATTTTGTAATATTAATTATTGATATTTATATAAATCTAAATGTATATTCACGTGTTTATTTTTAGATATACATTGTGAATATATATATATATATATATATATATATATATATATATATGGGTGTATGCATAACTGATTGGACTGAAATTGGCTAAGTGCTTAAGTGCAGGGCGTGATATTAGGCTGTTCTCGCTGTAACGAGAGGATTCTCGCTGTGAGAGGGCCCAGGGAGGAAAGATAAGAATTGTCGCCTTTTCGCTACAGCGAGAGACGTCTCGTTGTAGCGAGAGAGCGACAGTTTGATGTGCATTTATGAGTGCAGTCTCGCTTTAGCGAGAGAGTCTTGCTGTAGCCCAAAGGATTTAATTGCCTTCAAAATTCCTTTGATCCTCTCGTTCCCAAAGCCCTATTTCATTGATTAATTACCTCCAAAGCCGTTCGGAAGCTTGATTGAGGTTGAATCCGTGTGGAGAATGCTTGGAGGTGAGTTTTAATGGTTAGGGTTCCGTTTCTCATCCCTATTTCTCTGTTTCTTGGTTTCTTGGAGTTCTCATAGAGTTTTTCCATGTGTTTAAGGCTGAAATTCTTGAGGAGAATACTTCTTGGTGAATTTAGCGTGTGGGTCTTCAATCCAAGGTGAGAGAGGACTCTACCATATCTCAATGTATTGTAATTCTTGTGTATTTCAATGAATAATGCAATGTAGCTGAAATAGAGAGTAAGAATTGTGTGTTTGGTAGAAATTGGTATGCAATATGATGTATGCTGGAATAGTTAGGCCTGTGAGGGTGATTGTGTGTGATAGAATGTCATTGATTGGTGAATTAATGGTATTGTGAATGAATGAAGGCTATGTGCCATATATTGTGGATAAAATGTGGGGTATGTATCATGTAATTTGAATTGAATATAGGTTGTGTGTCGTGTGCAAGCATGAATATACATGTGTTAATGAAATGTATGTGAATAGGGCGTGTAGCGCTGTTGTAATGTGCTGTGGATGGTTCAGCGATACACTGGGAGTGTGGGAGATGAGGACGGTAGAAATACCTTGGGTAAAAGGGAGTGGTGGTGACACTGACTATGGAACGGGTACACCACAAGCCACACACTCTCTTTCTGACTAGACCTCTGACCACTATTCTTGCTGAGCGACCCGTGACTGCCCACTTGGTATCCGTGAGGCGGGAGTAACCGGCAACCATTCATTGTGTAAATTTGTGATCATAGTGCTATAGTGAGTGTGGTTGTTGTTAGTATGCATGAGTTTGTGTGTTGTGCTTGTGGATGTGAAATGCTGCTTGTGATTGTATTTGTTTAATGTATTGGAAATGTTGTGGAGGTGAGACTCTACATTTATTGTGCGTTTTTGGTAGTGTAGAATACTCACCTTTACATTCATTTTTCAAGTAATCAAGACGATCAGCACCAGACTCAGTGAAGGGATGGATGGACTGCTATAGGACTTAGTTTTTATTTTAAAAATTTATTATGACTAAACTAGTCTTGTAGCAGTCATTTGATATTAATTTGTATCCCTTCCCTTATTTTGAAATATTTTATGAAAATTGGTTATTTGAATTTGTAAAATTCTTATTAAATTGAAATTAAATTTAAGGTGTTACATCATTGGTATACATAGGTTTTGACAATTTATAGCATATAAAAATAAAGTTATTACACATTAGTATTATAAATTGTTATAATAATT
Source organism: Abrus pulchellus subsp. cantoniensis (assembly GCA_024086825.1). Taxonomy (NCBI): domain Eukaryota; kingdom Viridiplantae; phylum Streptophyta; class Magnoliopsida; order Fabales; family Fabaceae; genus Abrus; species Abrus pulchellus. The sequence goes on along the minus strand of CM044051.1, from coordinate 9,534,953 downwards.
AAATAATTTCAATTTAAATTGATCAATTAATAAGTTAGTACTTAGAAGAGGAATACATCTTGATTAATTATTAAAATAATTATTTAATTAATTAAAAACAACATATAATAAATTAATATTGTATAAGTCAAAGGTAACATAAGTATATCAATATGTAATACATAACAATAGAGAAGTTATATGTTAGCATTATAATTTGATGCAATTATCATTATTTATTGATCATAAAATAAATTAAAAATATAATTTATCCACGTAATAAATAGAAACAAAACATAAGTATAAAATCAAATTACATTCTAAATTTATATAAAATAGCAAAGGAAAATAATGCTAAAAGAACAAACATCCAAAAATAAATAATGAAATAGATACAAGTAAAAATTTAAAAATTATAAAAATAATAAAAAAATTATTTTATTTTATTTATTTTCTATTTAATTTTGATGAAAAGAAACATATATTTTATAAGTGAAAAGAGAAATCAAATAAAATATAAAAATAAATATTAATATTACAAAAATAAAATAAATAAAGTAAAGTAAATTTAAAAATATAAAAAATAATAATAAAAGATGAGATAATTTTATTAAAATAAATTAAAGATAGCTAAATAAAATAATAAATAAAATTGGAAAGAAAAAGAAAATAAAATAATTTGAAATTTATTTATTATTAAAAAAACTTTTGGACCTAAAATGTTTTGTTTTAAAAAATAAGCTATCTGAGCCTAAGACCTAAAATAAAAAAAATTAATAATAATAAGAAGAAATCTATCTAATATATAATATAATAATGATAAAAAAAAAAAAAGAGAGAGAGAAAGGCGCCAAAGTAAAATTTGGAATTGAATGTCGAGGTACAGGTATTCAGGCCTCTCGATACGACTGTGGTCACTTCAATTCTTTATTTTAATAATAATAATAATAATAATAATAATAATAATAATAATAATATATTACTTAAAAAAATATTAAAAAATATGAAATTTTATGAAGTAGTTCCGTTGGTAACTCTAGGTTTATATTACTTAGTGTCTATTTAACTGTTCATTTTACAAGAGTTGACCAAGTTTCAAAATATAATTAGGGCAAAATGGGTTTCACATGCAAAGTAATTTATTTAGATATTGTAATAATATTGATTAAATTTTTATTTAGAATTAATTATAATATGTAATTATTTTAAATATTGATTTTGAAACTTAAATATCTTAAAAAATTATACTGTGGATAATGATTCAAAATATATTTACAACTTTTAGTAATTATTATTTATATCAAATTTAGCTTTACTGCTTTACTCTAAGTATAAATTTTTAATTTGTTCATTTTTATTGGTTCAGATTATGTATATAAAGAAAACGTTTTCTTAAATTATTTATATCTTTCACTTGTTTTAGACAAATTGTATTATATTGTATATTTGAATTATGAAATTATCTAAAATTAGTTAAGATGTTGCACCATTTGTAGCAATTATATTATCAAATTCAGCGTTAGTATTTTTTGATTTATCAATATTTTCTAATCTTACATTTGCTTATGAAGTTTCAATATCTTCAATTTCAATAAAAATAAAAGGGATAAAAACTTATTTTATGTCTATCATGTTACAAAGAAAAAATTTCAATATAAAAAATAATAACTTTTTGATACTTAACAGTTTACTAACTTTAACCATTACTTATAGACAATGCAAAATTGAAATATGACAAAAGAGATACAAAAAGAATGACATCGCTATTAACAACCAAATTTGATTTTAGTAAGTTATTATGATTATTTTGATAGAAATATTTTCTAAGTCCAATTTTTATTTTTTGATGAATTAAAATAATTTACCTGTTATCAAAATTGTTGATTTCAACTCAGTCAATAATAGTGCTAGGACTTCCTCTAAACTCATTTGTTGACACATAAATTTTGCTAAGTGACAGTTATAATAATTTAGAAATTAAAATAGTAAGAGTATTCACATAAATTACTTATAGAAATATTAGGCAAAGTACTAGGCTCGTTATTTTAAAAAAGTTGTTGATCATCTTTTAATGCATAATGTTCTGCATATTATTATAAATGATTAAGTCCGTGTTAAAAATAGACATGTTAACGCATATATGCTTATTTATAACATGATACCTTCAGAAGATATATTGTATGCATTTTTTTTCCTATGATAGCATAATTATTTGCTGTTGAGTTGAGTTATACTATTATGTTTTGCGACATTTATGGTCTCACTAACATTATTCTTTGTTATTAAATGTTTTTTTGTCATTTCCTTTCTTTACTGTAAGAGAACCTCTATTCCTTCTTTTAGATAAGGACTCAACAGCATATATAAACATGAAGTGTGTAAAAATATAACTTATAATAACACAATTTTCTCAGTTGAATCCCCGAGTAGCAGTTCTGTGCCATAGTTTATCAAATTATTCATGAAACCATTAATTGAATATCTATTATCTTGCTGACCAATGGTGTTTCCCGAGATGGATCATAAGTCATCCGCCATTCCCTTTTCGTTACTGTTAGCCGCACCCAACAACAAACAAACTGAAACAAGTCACAGTGCTTCAGCCTTCACAGAAAAAAGGGCACGCACCAATAATCCTCTTATACAACAACATAGATACTTTGTTTTACCAATAATCATTACAGGAACACGACCCCTCTTGGAAATGATGGAAACGGTTCCGATCCCTAACTATAATTTTTCTATTATACACCTTGGATATTATCTTTGTGGCGTTGTGGCAGTCAATACAAATTCTAAGGTTTTTTGATATCCTAATGGTAACCCCAGGTTGAGTTTTGATAAGACCAAACGCAATAGCTAGCTTCTCACTATGGTGAGATACAGAAATTACTTTATCTTCCTCCTCTGCATCTATTCTTGCCACTGCAGTGTCTGGTTCATACCCAGCTAACTTAATTCTCTTAATCATCTCTTCAGTTGCTCTATATATCTCTTCTGCGTGAGAATGCTCATCATCCTCAGAAAAGAACTCATGAACCACCCCTCCCAATTCAATCAAGCTACAACCAGGTGACTTCTTAATCCCCATTTCTCTCATCTTACACCTCACTCTCAAAGCATCCTTGTTTCTCCCCACCAAGGCATAAATGTTGGAAAGTAAAATGTAGTCCCCACTGTGAGCTGGCTCCAGTTGAATTATCCGTCTAAATAATTCTTCACCAACCACAACATTCTTATATGCCCTACAAGAACCCAACAGTGTTCTCCAAATCACTACATTTGGCTCAATAGGCATGTTCTTAACAAACTGAAGCGCTTCATCGATCAACCCAGCTCGACCAAGAACATCAACCATACAACCATAGTGCGGCATCTCCGGTTCAATTCCAAAATCTCTGCTCATACTGAGGAAAAGAGCCCGTCCTTCCTCAACCAAACCCACATGACTACAAGCTGAAAGCGCAGCAACAAAAGTAACATCATTCGGTTCAACGTTCGCCTCCTTCATCAAACGAAAGAACTCCAGAGCCCTTGCTCCCCGTCCATTACTAGCAAGCCCGTGAATCATCGCAGTCCAAGAATACACATTTTTCATCGGCAATTTCTCAAACACCTCAACCGCACTCTCTATAGACCCACATTTAGCATAGAAATCAATAAGTGCAGTCCCAAGAGTAACAGTAAGCCTCAGATTCTTCCTCTTCACAAAAAAATGAACCCATTTTCCCATTTCCACAGCTCCAAGAACCCCACAACAATAAAGCACGCTAACCAATGTAGCTTCAGTAGGATCCACCTTAGCCCTTTGCATCTCACTAAACAAACCAAGAGCCTCACTGCACCTATTCGCTTGACTATACCCAGATATCATAGCACTCCAAGCAACAACATCTCTACATTCCAATTCATCAAACAACACCTTAGCCTTATCAACTTGACCACACTTGGCAAACATGTCAATCATCGAAGTCATCAAAGTAAGGTTCCCTTTTAACCCATTAGCCTCAACATATTCCCCAATCCACTTTCCCAGATGCAAATTGGCCAACCTACCACACGCCGTCAAAACCGTAACCAGAGTAACCTCGTCAAACCCCACGTCATCACGGTCAACACACGGTTCTCGCATCCTAACAAACAACTCAACAACCTCGTCCCAGTAACCGTTTTTGGCGTAACCAGCCATCATGGAGTTCCAAGCAAAGCGGTCTTTGACGGCGATTTGGTCGAAGACGCGGCGCGCGAGGTCGAGGGAGGAACAGGCGGCGTACATGTAGAGGAGGGTGTTAAGGACGAAAGGGGTGGAGAGGAAACCGCGCTTGACGGCGTGAGCGTGGAGCTGCTGGCCTTGGGAAAGCGAGGTTAGTTTGGAACAGGCTTTGAAGAGTGCGGAGAAGGTGAATGGGTCGGGGGATACGAGGTTGTTGGACATGTGTTGGAAGAAGAGAAGGGCTTGGCGAGGGGAGTGGTGAAGAGTGAGGGCTCTGATGATGACGTTGTAAGCAGAGGAGTGTGGGTGAGGGGTGGAGTGGAAGATTGAGAGGGCGTAGTCGATGGCGTTGGGAATGATGATTGCGGCGGATTCCAGGAGGTTTTCGGTGATGGAGGGCTTTAGGACGAGGCCCGTTTTTATGAGGTGGGCGTGGATTTGTTTAAGGTCCTTTCGGCTCTTGCATTGTTCCAGAATCACTCTTTTCGGCTTTTCTCCCAACTGGGGAATGCTTGTTGTTTGTGAGGGAACCGCAGTTCCCCACGCCATCGCCGCTGCTCCCATTGCGTTTCCTCACTGCCTTTGTTTTCCCGTTGTGTCCTGTGACGTAATGGGACTATATTACCGTCTCTGGGAATTTCATCTTACCCAAACTTTAATACGCCATCGTTGCTATCCATTTTTTCAGGGGATTCAAGGAAGAACTTATTTTAGTTATTTAAATCAGTCTTTTGCTAACCTCTTCTTTAGAGGTCATTTTAAACATTTATAAAAATATTTTTAAATTATAAGGACTTATCATTTTAGTTTTTATTTTAAAATTATAATTTAATTTCTAAGTTTCTAAAATAATATATATTTTGTTTCTTCTAGAAAAACACTAGTCTTCAACAAGTCTCTGCTTGGATAGAGTGACGTCCTTCCATATCTTGTTGACGTTACTTTACTCCGATGCTAAAGTCAGATATATGTTTTCTAATAACAAGTATTCTTTCTGTAATTCCCCTTACTTTAGTTCCTTCTTTTTCTTTTATAGACTTCAATATGGATTAGATTCATCCTTAACTAGGCCCTTTAAGAAGTTCTAAGTCCTGTATCTATGGTTATTGTTTAGTTATCAATAGTTATCAGTTAGCCTCTTAATCTTCGGAGGGTGTTCAGTTTTACTAACCGAACAGCAGTTACCTTATCAATAAGGCTGCCCAAGCCCTATCCAGTACACTACCCCCCAAGCCCAACGAGGTACGAGTAAAAGGGCTTAATAAAATCAGCTGCAACTTTGTTTAGGCTGAAGGGGTAGTCGGTTACCTTTTAATAATATAGCCGCGTCAAGTGTTTGGTATGAGCAGAAAAAGATTGGCAATGATGTCAGCGTGGAAGACCTAGGGTTTCAAACCTAGGGTTTTGTTGTGTAGCGCCTTTTGAAATGAAGGGGTGCGTGGTTCAAGTCGTCAGATCTGAGGGAGATCTAACGGTTGAAGGAGTCATGACCTTTCACTTGCCCAAAACTCTGGATTCTATAAATACGTGGTGGACCACCCTGTCATTCACACACTTTTGCTATACACTGAATAGTACCTTTTGTGCTTTGTCTTTCCCACTTGTGCACAGTTTTCGTTTTCTTCAAACTGAAAGGTACGCTTCGTCTTTCTTACTTTTTTTCTATTATCGTCATGGCTAGTTCACTTGTGTGGGAAGATTCCCTGTCGAATCCTGTGAGACCGACTACTTCTACCGAGGATGAAAGCCTCGTTGCTAGGTTTGATGAAGTTTCTTCTCGACCGAATAGGGATAATTCTGGGGTTAATAGGATGGAAGACGAAAACAAAGCCGAATCATCCCAAACGGGTACGGAGTTGGATGAACCCCTACCGAATGCAAGCCCCCCAAGAGAAAGGCCTGTCTTCCCCCCTGCCCCATTCCTGGATACGAATGGGTGCATGATGAAGTGGCCACTTACTTTTCTCGCTTCCAAAGGAATAGATGTCTGCAAACCTTTGTAGATAATTATGACATTTCCTTGTGGGAAGGTACTGAGCCGTATCCTATAACAATAAACACCTGTCAGGGCGATGACACCGAGCACCCAGACTTCATTTTTTTAGGGGAAGAGGTTGAAGGGGCCGATACCTTTTATGTATATCAGTACATGTTCAGGGAGTTAGGTGTTAGACTCTCTTTTGACAACTTCCAAATGGGGGTATTAAGAGTATTGAATGTTGCACTTACGCAACTGCATCCGAATGAGTGGGCGGCCATGCAAGCATTTAGAATCCTTTGTAAATTTCATTACATAGAACCTAGGGTAGGTTTATTTTTGCATTTCTTCTGTACACGTCCATCCGATAAGGCGAAGTGGGTGTCTTTAATAAGGTAAGCCGAGTTCCCTTTATTCAAACCATATATCGCGTCGTTTAAGGGTTTCAAAACAAGTTATTTCAAAGTGACTGTGAACCCAATAGGCAAAAAATATTTTTTTGACAAGGAAAACTGGTCCCTCTTTTCTTTCCATTGGACCCGGGTACCTCGTCGTTATGACATTTATCCTGAGGAAATGTTGTTGGCTAAGGAGTTGGCGGATCTGGAGTGCATAAAGACTCTACCCAAGGAGCTCCATGCCCGGTATTTGGTTCTGTTACTAAAGTCTCCCCAACCCCAGGTGGATCTGGATGGTATGTTTCATATATCCGGCTTGCTTATGCATGAATGTTGGTTAGTACTGACTCATTCTCTATTGCAGGGTTAATGGCACAAAGAGGAGCCAGATTGGGTTATCGGCATGGCCTTAAGTTGAAGGCTCCTGAAGGTACTCCCACCCTCCTCTTACTGAAGGGTAGGCAAAAAAGAGAAAAGACAAGGGTAAGGAGAAAGAGGTGGAGAAAGAAAAAAGACCTAAGCATTCTCGTGATGCTGGGTCGAGTGGCCGAGAAGGTTCCTCTGTCGCCACTGTAGTGCCAACCGACACCATACTGGAATCCTTCTTTCCTGAAGGTTTCCGGGTTAGCCGGATGGTGTGTCCAGACTCGCTATCAGAATCAGCATGAGTCTTTATATACAAGCAAACCCATAGGACTTGGTGGCAATGGTTTTGCAAGTTCCAAGCGCGGGCGATGGCGATGGCATGCAGCTTTGTATTGGGGCCCCTGCAGGAGTTGGAAAGGGTCCAAGGTCGACTCATGGCCTCCGAACAGGCTCTTGCCCAAAACGAGGAGGTTCGATCAAGTTTGGTTGAAACCAACAAGGCATTAGAGGAAGAAGTGGCTCGGCTGAAAGAACACTTCTTTGGCTTGGGTAATCGTCTGCGAGAAGCCGAGGAGGCACTTAAGGCCAAAGACTCTAAGCTGAAAGCAAAGTGTGCCGAGCTGGAAGCAAAGGGATTGGAAGTAGTAAATGAAAGGGACAAGTCTGAAATCGAGTTGAAGGTACTGACCGACAAGTGTAATATGAAGATCATCGCGAAGCACGAGGCTGGTTTCTATCATGTTGTCCGCCAAGCCGTCAAGTTCTACCAGATCCCTTCGGGCTTTAATTTTGACTTGACGCGAGACTTCTTTGGTGGGAAATTCCTACCCTATGATGAAGTAGACGAGAAGGTAGAACCCAACGCCTTGGCCTGAAGCCAACTCATGAATCATGGCGAAGGGAATGGCCCAACTCATCAAGGTGGCGAAGGGGGGCAGTAGTATTAGAATTGATATTTTGTATTACAGAGGCCGAGTGCCTGATTTTTGTACTTTTTACTGATTAATGGAAATATTTGCTGAATTTGTCGTGTTAGACTGCTTGATTGCTTTATTAATGAAAATGTGCTTAATTGTTGTTCTAAACCGACTAGGAATGTTCTATATTTGCTTGTACTAAATCATCCTGTTGTGAATTGACTAATAACGTGTATGAGCAGTACTGATATTGACTCCTTAAGGGGTTTATCTAAACCATAATATAACTAACCAGGTAGGGTGTCCAGAATCACTACGCGAGTCACTTTTTGATGGTTATGCAGTTGCCGTTCACCATTCGAGAATAAATTAATTGATTCAATTTATGCTAATTGGGAATTTATGAAACCATGTAGTAGGGCCTGAGAGAAATATGTTTCGATGATTAATTCATAGCCGAATAGTAGGACTCAGGAAGCAGTGGTTAGTTATGTTTGCACGAATACGCGGAAGGAAATGGATACTCGGGGGAGAATGTGGATAATCATCCTTGGCCGAGCAAGTTCACTCGGGAGGAAGTGGTTAGTCATCCTAGGCCGAGTGAGGTAACTCGGGAGGGAATTCATCCTTAGCCGAGTAGGGGTACTCGGAAGGGATTGGTTAGTCATCCTTGGCCAAGTGAGGTAACTCGGGAGGGAATTCATCCTTAGCCGAGTAAGGGTACTCAGGAGGGATTGGATAATCATCCTTCGCCAAGCAAGTTTACTCGGTAGGAATTTCATTCTTTGATGATCAATTTTTGTTTGAGATGTTTAAAAGATTTATCGCAAATCCTCATCAAAATTTAAACAAATTAATGTAGCACTAGGGTTACCCTAGATTGTCTCCCGTGAACATTAGCTATTAATCTTCATTAAACATGTTGAAGGCATTAATTGAACAAACAATTAAAATGGGGGGTTTTGTGGTTTCAAATCGAAATAAAGAGTAACGAGCTAACAAGTTTAATTAATTCAAACAATAGAAAACTTCAATCCTTAGTTTATCCACAAAGATTCTATCCTCATTCCACTCAAGATTTAACATTCATCCTTTCTCCCATGAATTAGGTTAATTTAACAAGCAAAAATCAACCTTATTATCCTAACGAAATTACGCAATTTGCTAGGCTCTAATCTCTCATCCCAAAGTTATGCAACCTTAGAATTAAACGTAGGATTAAGCAATCCCTAGTTTAGAATCTCCTTAAAATGAAATTAGGGTTAATTGAGCAATACCCCCCTCATTCATTATTAATTCAATTCAAGAGACAAGGAAGAAGTAATTCATGAAAAGAAAGAAATTATATTATGAAGAAGTAACTCATGAAAAGAAAGAAATTATATTATCATTAAAATCAAGGAATTCAAGAATTCGTATGAACTTACTAAGGATTACACAAAATTTAGCCCTCCATGGAAATGAGAGTCAAAAACGCAGTTGGGAAGTGCAGAAAACTCATTAACATTAATGTAAAAGCAAGAGAAATGAGAAACCAAACCCTAGGTTAGACCCATGGCTGTCACCCAAGGTTGCCCTAAGCTCTGGAAAATGTCTTAAATTTAGTAAAGAAGAGAAAAGGTTCAAAAAGTGTAAGAACTCCTTACCCTACTTTGGTAAAAATCTATTTATACTAAAGCTGACGCCGCCCAAAGTAGTTATTTTCATTCTTTCATGGTAAATACGCGCAGCATCAATTGAATTTTTCCTCTCTGGAGTGATTACTATGAATATTCATAGTAACCACGCCCAGCACTGGGACATTTTGGAGTCTCTGGAGTTGTCACTATGAACTTTGATAGTAACTACGCACAACACCTTTAATTTGCATGCTCTGTAGTGACTACTATGAATATTCATAGTAACCACGCGCAAGTTTAGTGGATTCTGGGCTGCTGTAGTTGTCACTTTAAGCTTTGAAAGACTTTGGTCCCTTTGCTGGAAATGGCTTACTGTAGTTGTCACTATCAATTTTGAAAGTAGTTACTTTCACCTCAAAATCCAATAATTCTTCAAAATAAGCTTGAGGATTCCTGCCACATTATTCAAATGATCAAAACATGTAAAATAAACTATCTAAATCAATTTAAATTAACCCAAAAACTAAGAAACCTATATTATTTAGCCTAATTGGAATATTCATCTTATTTATACTATCTAAGTCTATTCTTTTCTATAAAAAGTAATAAATGATGTATAAAAATATAGTAAAATGTGGATTCATCACAACCCCAAACTTAAACTTTTGCTTATCCTCAAGCAAACAAAAATTCAAGGACTTAAGTAAAAAGGATTGGACTTATCCCAAAAAAAAAAAAATTCTCAAAATTTTTCTGTTACAATCTTTCAACTCTTTATATGCACTTTCTCCATTTCAAAATCATGGAGTCATTCAACAAAGAAAGCAAACTCATCAATTAATTTTATGCAAAGTCCCATACAAGTGAAACAAAAATTCAACAAGGTTTATCATACTTCACACAATGCAAAGAGATTATCTAGCTCACAAGGTGGTGTTTCACTCTTCACTCGTCAATGTTTCAGGCTAGGTATTTTCCCTCAATACATGCAAATTGCTTTACCCTACCATATGCTTGCCCATATTCTCAATCTCCTTTGCCTTAATACAATGATTTACCTATCAAAAGGACTTGGTTGGTCACAAATATGGATAGGTAAGGTTCAATTTGATCAATGAAGGTCAAAAGCTCAAGTGAGTTTTCAAGATAAAGGAATCCTTTTGAGTGAGTGAATACATCAATTAGAATGAAATGCATTAAATGAGGTAGCCTAAGAGGTTCAAGGATTTTTTTTTTCACCTTGTTTTTCATCATTTTTCATTATGTGAAGATCTCTTCAATCTCTTGGACCTTACTTCATTTTATTTTCTTTCGTTTTTCATTCTTTCTTTTATGATTTCTTAGACTTTGGCAACCACTCTTCTTCTTTTTTTGACATGTATTAGTAACATGTATGATGTCCATCACCCCTAAACTTGAGAGGTTGCTTGTCCTCAAGCAACTACTATCAAAATTAACACTCCTAAACTTAGTATTTGCATTCACTCTTGATGTCACTCTAAAGAAATACGTTCTTGATGGAAGAAAAAATGTTTGGCAGACTAAGTTTGACAAAAGAAAAGGATGTAATATATGAAGGTGCAAGGGTGGGCAATGGTGAGTGGGTGTGTGTGTGTAAAGGATGCCTCAATCATCTAGATAAAAATTGCATAATGCATATTCAACTAAGAAATAGGGCAAGTTCTAGAAGATAGATGCAAAATTAGGGGCTCAATTCTCTACTATGGTAAAAATGGTGATAATTACTTAGCATCATGTGTGGATAATTCACCTTGCAAGAAAAGATATTCAGCATGGCATGGAGAGAAAATTATTTACAAAAGTAGAGTGTGTTCATGAATTGAATGAAAATTGCAGTAAGAGTCTAGAATTAGAATTACAAAATTGGATTCAATGAAAATGAAAAAGAACAAAGATATATTTTTGTATTTTGATGTATAAATGTGCATGAAAAATGAGGTTAAAAGTATATGAAATAGAGGTAAAGAACTTCACCCCCCCCCTTTCATAAATGATAGTGCCTTAACTCATGGGCTAAAAAAATGATGCTCCTCTTGATGGAACTGAGGGCATTCTCTACACAAAGAGACAATAAATTCAGCACTGGCAGAACAGAATAACTCAAACTCAGATAATATATATATAGCATAAAAAAGTTAAGTTGTTGTTCAGAGTAAAAGCAGTAAAGGAAAATTAAAGGCAGGGAAAATAAAAGGAAAAGTGTACTAATTACAGGGAAATTAGCATAAAAAATATGTACAATGAAAGAGAAGGGTAAATAAATAACAAAAATAAAATTTTAAAGCTATATTGCATCCTCATTAGAGCTGGAAGAGAGGTCATCATTATCAGCTGCATCAGTATCGGTATCCTTATCATCCTGCTCTGCTGCTGCTGGATCTGGTACTGGCTCACCCTCAGAGCTGCTATCTTCCTCTTCCTCCTCCTCTTCTGCTGTAGGTGTGAAAGGCAGGAGATCATTCTGAATTGCTGCTCGAAGATAAGGAGCTGAGAAGGTGAGGGAATAGTAGATCTGGTCAGCAGTCATCCCCACCTTCTTTCCTATGTTGAGCAATATAGTCTCTGTGAGGGTCAGAGTAGCCTTCTGACCAACATGGATAGCATCTTGTCGTAGTGCTATTTGTTTCAGCTGATCCTTCATTTAGAAGGGAGGCCCTTCTTCCCTGCAGCTTGGGGAGGCATCTCTAGGGCTGAGCTCTTCTTGGCTTTAAACAGCTCCTTCACTATAGTTGTGGTGATGCAAGGAGTTGCTCTGATTTTCTGCTGATACTCCCCAAAGTCAACTCCAGCATCTTGGCAGAGCATAGTAATGATGGAGGGAAAACCTATGGAGTCTTTCTTCATAGCTAGGATCTCCATGATGGCATTGCTGATAACATCACCAACATGGATGGGCATCCCTGTCATGATGGCATAAACTAGCTCTGCCTTCTTCACTGCCAGGGTAAATGAGTGCATGACTGGCATGAAGGAGCTAAGGATGAAGATGCTCCAGACTTTTGCAGGTGGAAGGAGGTGCTTTGTAGTTAGATTCTTGGACTGGAGCTTCATGTCAAACTCCCAGTTCTCTCCAGCCTTGCATATTGCTTGAAGGATTGGCTTGTAGTCCTTCTCCTCTAAGTAGCTGAAAGTAATATAGTCCAGCTGTCCAGACCTTTTTTCAGGAAGAGGGATGTTGAGGATCCTTTAGATGTTGGCAGGGTTGAAGTCTATCACCTTGCCTCTGACCATGGAGTGCCTGTAGGGGAAATCATCTCCCTTGACCCTGAAGGCATTGGCATAGAACTCCTGGGTGATGTCCTTCCACCCATGCCCAGCACATGTAGTGAATAGATCCCACCCCTTTTTCTGGATTTCTTGCTCAAATTTGGGGTAGGTCCCTTTTTGTAGGTCAAAATTCCTGTCCTACATAATGTGTCGCCTGAGAATATTGGCTTTGAAGAAATTCTCATGAGCCAAGGACCGAAATCTGGGATCATGTGCAAGCTAAGGCCTAGATGAAGAGGCAGCAGCTGTCTTGGCCCTCTTGACCCTGGGTGTGTTCTATCTGGGAGTGTTTGCCATTGATCTGCACATAGAAAAAGGAATAAATGAGTGATAGTGCATAATTAACCATGCAGCAAGAATTTCACACCATTCGAAATGAAAGAGAGAAAATGCAGGCAATTTACAGCATTGTTGCAGCAGAAAGTAGCTACTATGACGAATGAAAGTAGTTACTTGGCAATAAAGCATGACAGAATGCAGAGGTAAGATGTGAACATAATTTCACAGCAAATGTGTAGAAATCAGAGAAAATTGAGACAAATCAAAGTAGTTCTGCATACAAAAGTAACTACTATGCTAGTTAGTAGTAACTACTTTGACAGTGAAAGATCAGACAGTTAAACACATGCAGAGTGATCACTATATAGTGAATTATGCCAGTTTTTGCAATATTGAAATGATAAAAGTGGCCACTATGAAAGTGGACACTTTCGGTGAAGTTCAGTAGCAAGAAAATAACATATAGACACATACACTTGCAAATTCAAGCAACAAATTAGGTTCAGTAAAGTGATCACTATGTGTTAGCAGGTAGCTACTATGACAGCAAAAATAGTTTCAAAATGAAATCCATAATTCATATGTTTAAAATGCAGAAAAACACATGTCATATAGTGAATCATGGTCTGCTAAAGAGGTTCATTTGATGGTCTGGAAAACTTAAATATAGTGTACATTTAGATCCAATCAAATGAATTCTCAATTTCTGAATCAGGCTGTGACATGTAGAATGCAGAGAACAGCCATGCACAGGATGAATTCCACTAGATCAGCTAAGGTAAAAAGCATGTGCAGCAATATGGGTCTAATTTCAAATCAAATTTCCAGAATTCAGAGCAAACAGGGAGTGAAAATGTAATTACATGGTAGGGCAACTGAATCAAATCAGCAATGAGTGTATGAAATGAGTAGAAAATTAGTGAGAGTAGTTACTATGAATGTTGATAGTGACTACTCCAGAGCAAAAACACTTCAAATTCACAAAGGAACAATGCAATTTGATTTCTACTCATGAGAATTGGAATTTCAATGCATAGAAATCACATTCCAGACTAAAATGAACCTAGGGGAAGCAGAATTTCAGCATTACATACAGAGTAATCACTACGAATTATGAAAGTAGCTACCCTAGGGTTTAAACATGACAATTTGCATACACAGAATCAAATTAATCACCCTACTAACTTAAAATCATGTAATCATCCCTGTAGAAACTGATCCTAACCAGTAATTTAAACTAAAATTGGTTCTAATAAAAAATTCCCAATTGAAAAATGAAGAACCCTAACGCAGAGAGTGAGGAAGAGGAAATTACTTGGATTGGAGTTCAAATGCAGTGCAAAAGTGTAGGGAATTGACGTTCAAATGCAGGGAATTTAATTCGAGGGAGTGGGTACTCAGGAAATTGGAAGAAGAGTGAAAAATTTCTCAGAAATGAAGAGTAAGAGTGAACATGAAAGGGGCCCTATTTATATAAAAATGTTGGGCGTGGTTACTCTCAATAATCATAGTAGCCACGCGCAAGAGTTTTAGCAAAAATGGGGTGCGCATGATTACTATGAATTTTCATAGTAATCACTCCAGAGGCGCCTTTCTCAGTTATTTTAAAAGAGGTTGCGCATGGTTACTATGAATATTCATAGTAACTACGTGCATCAAATGTTCAAAAATTGGTTTCTGTAGTGGTTACTATGAATATTCAAAGTGACCACTACAGAGGCGCCCTTCATGTGTATTTTCCCAGAGTGTTGCGCGTGGCTACTATGATCTTTCATAGTAGTTACGCGCAGACCAATGAATTTAAAAGCCTTCAAAGTGGTCACTTTGAAAATTGAAAGTGAGAACTACAGAGAGCAAAGTCACATACCTTGGTGGAAAGTGACCACTATGGCTTGAGAAAGTGATTACCTTCATGGCAAACTTAAAAATTCTTTCTAAAGTAAATGCTTGGTGCCATGAAAATGATTATTCCTCCCTCTCTACTTAGACTTCCATGAATATATTCATAAATTGAGTCCAAATAAAGTAATTTTTCCTCTACAAAAATTATGAACAAATCATCAATCAAATAATGAGTTAAGTGTTGAACAAAATGTTTGTGTAGCATGAACTAAGCAACATGACTAGTAACACAGCTCAAATGAAAGAATGCTTATTGAAATTAAAAGGGAACTAGAAAGTGCTATAAAAACTGTGAGTTGCCTCTTACAAATTTCTTTAACGTCACTAGCTGGACGTTCTATGGAGCTCTCACTCCAAAATAACTAAAGAATCAAGATCAGTTGGAGGTTGATCTAGGAAAACTTCTTCCACATTGGCCTCAAGTGTAGGATTCCCATGAAAAGGCTTTAGGTGATGGCCATTCACTTTAAAAACCTTGTTTGTGGATTTACTTTTTACCTCTACTGCTCCATAGGGAGAAATGGAAGTCACAATGAAAGGTCCAATCCACCTAGATCTGAGTTTTCCAGGTATGAGCTTTAAACGGGAATTGAACAACAAAACCTTTTCACCTATGAAAAATTCTTTCCTTGCTATTTTTCTATCATGAAAGGCCTTTGTCTTCTCTTTATAAATTCTGGAGTTTTCATATGATTCAAGGTGAAGTTCTTTTAATTCTTGCAAGTGCAATTTCCTTTATTCTCCAGCTTTGTCTATGTCCATATTACAGGCTCGCACTGCCCAATAAATACGATGTTCTACTTCTACTAGAAGGTGGCAGGCTTTTTCATAGACAATTCTGTAAGGTGACATTCCCAAAGGACCCTTGTATGCTGTTCTATGAGCCCAAAAAGCATCATCAAGACGCTTGCTCCAGTCTTTCCTATTTGGCTAAACAATCCTTTCCAAAATCTTCTTAATTTCTCTGTTGGAGAGCTCAGCCTGCCCATTGGTTTGGGGGTGATAAGGTGTAGATACTTTGTGTACTACTCCATACTTTCTTAGTAGAGTCTCAATGGTTCTATTGCAGAAGTGGGTACCCTGGTCACTAATCAAAGCTTGAGGTACTCCAAACCTACAAAACAAATGAGTACGCACAAAATCTTGGACCACTCTTGAATCATTAGTTCTTGTAGGCTTAGCCTCTACCCACTTAGAGACATAGTCCACAGCAAGCAAAATATATAAGAAACCAAAGGAAGAAGGAAAAGGACCCATGAAGTCTATACCCCAAACATCGAATACATCACAGTATAAAATAGATTGTTAAGGCATTTCATGCTTCAAGGTGATTACCCCTCCAGTTCTTTGACATTTCTCACATGTAGAACACACTTGCCAACAGTCCTTGAAGATTGTAGGCCAATAAAAACCTACATCCAGTACTTTCCTTGCAGTCCTTTGGGGTCCAAGGTGGCCTCCTACAGTGGATGCATGATAGAAATGCAAAACTGATGCAGTTTCTTCCTCAGGAATGCACCTCCTAATTACTTGATCACTACAAAACTTCCACAAATAGGGGTCATCCCAGAGGTAATGCTTGGCATTATTCTTGATCTTTTTCCTTTTACTCCTTGGTGCATCTGCTGGAAAAACTTCTGCAACTAAAAAATTTACAATATCAGCAAACCAAGGCAACTTTGAAGTACACAACTCTAATAGTTGCTCATCAGGGAAATCATCTTTTAGAGGAGTGAGTTCAGGGACTCCCTCTATCCTGCTCAAATGATCCGCCACCAGATTTTGTGCTCCACTTCTATCCTTTATCTCTACATCAAATTCTTGAAGTAAAAGCATCCATCTTATTAGCCTTGGCTTTGAATCTATCTTTTTCAAAAGGAACTTAAGAGCAGAATGATTAGTAAACACCACAACTTTTGACCCTAGCAAGTATGATCTAAATTTACCCAAAGAAAATACTACGGCCAATAGTTCATTTTCAGTTGTGGTATAGTTACACTGTGCAGGATCCAAAGTCCTAGATGCATAATAAATGACATGTGGATCCTTACCAAACCGCTATGCTAAGACAGCACCCACAACAAAATTGGATGCGTCATACATGAGCTCAAATGGAAGTGTCCAGTTTGGTGGCTAAATGATGGGGGTTATGGTCAAGACTGTCTTTAAACAATCAAACGCCTCTTTGCACTTGGCTCCAAACTCAAAATCAATATCTTTCTGCAGTAACTTGGAGAGAGGAAGGGCTATCTTGAAAAAATCCTTGATGAAGCGCCTGTAGAAACCTGCATGGCCAAGAAATGCATGCACCTCTCGTACACAAGAGCGGTAAGAAAGTTGTGAAATGACATTAAGCTTAGCAGGATCTACCTCAATTCCCTCCTCAAATATTGTATGTCCTAAGACTACCCCCTGCCTAACCATAAAATGGCATTTCTCAATGTTCAGAATAAGGTTTGTCTCTATACATCTTTGTAAAACTCTATCCAAGTTTCCTAAACATGCAGAAAATGATGACCCATATACAGTGAAGTTAGTCATGAAGACTTCAATACAATGCTTAACCAAATCAGAAAATATGTTCACCATGCATCTTTGAAATGTACGGGGAGCATTGCAAAGCCCGAATGACATTCTCCTATATGCAAATGTACCAAATAGGCATGTAAAAGTGGTCTTCTCCTGATCCTCAGGAGCTATACATATTTGAAAATAACCAAAGAATCCATCTAGGAAACAGTAGTGAGACTTACCTGCCAGGCGCTCTAGCATCTGATCTATGAAAGGTAGAGAAAAGTGGTCTTTCTTGGTCGCCTGGTTGAGCCTCCTGTAATCAATGCAGACTCTCCAACTGTTCTGCACTCTAGTGGAAAAAACCTCATCCTTCTCAGTCTTCACCACTGTAATCTCTGACTTTTTGGGCACCACCTGCACTGGGCTCACCCATGTGCTATATGATATCGGGTAAATGATGCCTGCCTGGAGTAGTTTGGTGATCTCCTTCATCACTACCTCCAATATGATTAGATTTACCCTCCTTTGGGACTGTCTCACTGGCTTGGATCCTTTTTCCAACAAAATCCGGTGCATGCACAGGGAAGGGCTGATTCCAGGGATGTCAGCCAAGGTCCATCCAATAGCCTTTCTATGCTTCCAAATCACATCAAGCAACTATTTCTCTTGGTCCTCATCAAGCTCAGTGGATATGATCACAGGGAGCTTCTCACCTGCTTCCAAATAAGCGTATTTTAAATGCTCAGGCAGGGGTTTAAGCTCCAAGGTGGGAGGCTGCTCAACTGAAGGCAGTGCTTTAGCACTTTCATTTGAAATGATTTCTGCAACAATTAAACTAAAAAGGTTAGATTCAATTATACTTGCTGTACTCAGTGAACCACATTCTATCCCTTTTGATTTTTCAATGTCATTAATGTCAGAAGTTGTAGAATCTAAATCTAGAAAATCAGCAATACAAATATCACACAAAGATGAATTAGTACAATATTCACAAATTTTAGTATCTATGGTATCTACACAATCAGAAAAATTAACGAAAGAGTCTCCTAAAAATTCAATAAAACTATCATCTATCAAGCTATCAAGAACATCAATGTGAAAAACTGAATGCTCCTCAGGTGAGTGCTTCATAGCATCTAGTATGTTGAAGCGAACCACACTCTCTCCAAACTCCATAGTGAGAGTCCCAGCATGCACATCAATTTTGGTCCTGGCCGTCTTCAAGAATGGCCTTCCCAAGATGATTGGTGCAACTCCTTTTATTGGCTCTTCTTCTTGCATGTCCAAGATGTAGAAGTCAGTAGGAAAGATCAAGTCATTCACTCTCACTAAAACATCCTCCACAAGGCCGGCTGGATTAGTGGTGCTCCTATTTGCTAACTGGATGATGACACCTGTGAGCTGCAATGGTCCAAAAGACAAAGATGTGAAGATAGATAAAGGGATAACATTAATAGACGCACCTAAATCAAGCATGACATTATCTATCCTATTGTTGCCTATAATGCAGGGAATAGTAAATGACAATGGATCTTTGCATTTCTCAGGCATGGAATTTTTCTGCCTCTCAAAAAGTGCTGATACATTCCTCTCCATGTTCACTCTTTCATTACCCTTTAGTCGCCTTCTATGAGTGCATAAGTCCTTAAGGAATTTGGCGTATTTTAGGATTTGCTTGATAGCATCTAACAAAGGGATATTGACTTCAACCTTTCTGAAAGTATCCAGAATTTCTTTATCAACCTCTTCTTACTTCTTACTGGGCTGAACCATTCTTTGAGGAAAGGGAATAGGAATGGACCTCTCCTCTTTGTCTACCACTTTTGGTTGACATGGCATAGGTACAGGCTGCTCTCGGCTCTCAGCCTCTCCTCCTTCACCTTCTACAGCTAAAGTGCAACTAGGATCCTTCTCCTTAGACATTTTTGGCTCTTACATCACCTTACCAGATCTTAAGGTAATGACACTCACATTTTTTGGGTTTGTTACAGTTTGTGCAGGGAGATTGCCTGAACCTTAAGATTGAAGTTCATTCAGGGATGAAACAAGTTGACCCATTTGATTCTCCAAGGTCTTAATACTTGCTTGAGTCTGTTGTTAGAAAGCCTGACTTTGTTGCTGGAAATTGAGATTACTCATAGTGAGTTACTTCACAAGGTCTTCCAAAGATGACTCACTCTTTTGAGGTGCAGGAGCTAGTGAAGAGGATGTTTGATGGTGCTGTTAAGATGAAGATAATGGATGGTGATGTTGCTGGGCTGAATATGGCTTGCTTTGTCCAGCTTGATGCGATTGGAAATGGTTGTTAGTTGGCTGGTTAGAGCCTTGATGATGCGCATTTCCTCCCCACCTTAAGTTAGGATAGTTCCTCTAACCGGGATTATATCTATTGAAAGATAAATCCCAGCTTTGTTGTTGCTGCAGCTGCTGAAAATGGAATTTATTAGCATAAATATTAGCAGCGTAAGCTTGAGGATTACCTTCCAAAGATTCAGTTTCTTGCAATGTGGGGCAACTATCAGTGAAGTGATCCGTAGATGAACAAATCCCACAAAGCATTGTTGGAATGGATGGAGATGGAGGTCTATAAGCAACATAATTTTTTTGGATGAATACCAACTGTTTTATCATAGAAGCCAACTCATCTAGCTTATGCTCCAGCTTGTGTGAATCTGAAGTTTGAATTTCATTGACACTTCTAGACATAATGAAATTTTGCCTTGTAGCAAAGTGTTGAGAGTTAGCTGCCATATTCTCAATGAGGTTTCTAGCGGCAGTGAAAGTTTTGTCAACTAGGGCTCCCCAGTAGCTGCGTCGATCATGCTCCTATCCATTAGGTGTAAGCCCTCATAGAAGTATTGGATTAGAAGCTGGTCACTTATCTGATGGTGGGGGCAGCTAGCACAAAGTCTCTTAAAATGCTCCCAGTATTCATACAAACTTTCCCTCTCCAACTGCCTAATACCACATATTTCCTTTCTTATTGAGGCAGCCCTTGAGGCAAGGAAAAATTTTTCTAGGAACAATCTCTTGAGGGTGTCCCAACTTATAATAGAGCCAGGTGGAAGATAATACAATCAGTCTTTAGCCAAATCCATAAGTGAGAATGGAAAAGCTTTTAATTTCATATGCTCTTTAGGCACACCTTGTGGTCTCATTGTAGAGCAAACACTGTGAAATTTCTTGAGGTGTTTATGTGGATCTTCACCTGCAAGACCATGAAATTTAGGCAAAAGATGGATTAGGCTAGTTTTAAGAACAAAAGGGACATCCACATCCGGGTATTGGATACATAGAGTCTGGTAAGTCACGTCCGATACGGCAAGCTCCTTAAGTGTCAAGTCATTTTCTGCCATTTCTAAAGGTTCAGAATTTATAGAATGCAGAGAAGAATATATAGAAGATGGAGAAAATAGTGAAGATGGTTCCTCAGTATGTGGAGAGTTTTGTCTATTAAGGTTCTTAAGATTCTTGTGGAATGTCCTATCAATTTCAGTATCTGGAGGATA
The DNA here is from genome assembly GCA_024086825.1 of Abrus pulchellus subsp. cantoniensis. Classification (NCBI taxonomy): domain Eukaryota; kingdom Viridiplantae; phylum Streptophyta; class Magnoliopsida; order Fabales; family Fabaceae; genus Abrus; species Abrus pulchellus. The sequence goes on along the minus strand of CM044051.1, from coordinate 9,513,991 downwards.
TAAATCTCCTAGATTTGATCTGGTCATTCATTAGGAATTAGCTATGAAAAATTGCAAAGAAATAAACTAATGAAGCAGTAAAAATGCAAACAAATTCTGGTGATAATTATGCAGAAAAACTAACATCTAAGTTCAGTAAAATAAAGCATTAACACCAAACAGCAAAAACAGAAAGAAATTGCAAACTATAGAACGAAAATATGCAACACACAAGCACCAATTCTACAGAATTATGCAGCAGAAATAGGGTAATTGCAGCAAAAGAAAATGCAGTACAACAAACTAAAAATGCAAAAATCAAAATTCATAAAGTGCAAACAATAGCAATTGGTTGTACCTAAATGCAAAATATCTCTACTTATCTATGTAACTACAACTATACTAAAGTTAAAAGAGAATTCACTAAATATGCATAAAGTTAAAAGAGAATTCACTAAATTCACTAAATATGCAAAAGTTAAAAGAGAATTCACTAAATATGCATAAACGAAAATGAAAACAGAGCAAATTACATGTTTATGAAAAATCAACAACAATGTTCCTTGGCAACAGCGCCAATTTGATGATCAATTTTTATTTAAGATGTTTAAAAGATTTGTCGCAACTCTTCATCAAAATTTAAACAAATTAATGTAGTACTAGGGTTACCCTAGATTGTTTCCCGTGAACATTGGCTATTAATCTTCATTAAAAATGTTGAAGGCATTAATTGAACAAACAATTAAAATAGGGGGTTTTGTGGTTTCAAATCGAAATAAAGAGCAATGAGTTAACAAGTTTAATTAATTCAAATAATAGAAAACAATAATCCTTAGTTCATCCACAAAGATTCTATCCTCATTCCACTCAAGATTTAACATTCATCCTTTCTCCCATGAATTAGGTTAATTTAACAAGCGAAAATCAACTTTATTATCCTAACGAAATTACGCAATTTGCTAGACTCTAATCTCTCATCCCAAAATTATGCAACCTTAGAATTAAACCTACGATTAAGCAATCCCTAGTTTAGAATCTCCCTAAAATGAAATTAGGGTTAATTGAGTAACACCCCCTTCATTCACCATTAATTCAATTCAAGAGATAAGGAAGAAGTAATTCATGAAAAGAAAGAAATTATATTATCATTAAAATCAAGGAATTAAGAATCCATATGAACTTACTAAGGATTACACAAAATTTAGCCCTCCATGAAAATGAGGGTCAAAAATGCAGTTAGGAAGTGTAGAAAACTCATTAACATTAATGTAAAAGCAAGAGAAATGAGAAACCAAACCCTAGGTTGGACCCTTGGCTATCACCCAAGGTTGCCCTAAGCTCTGAAAAATGTCCTAAATTTAGTAAAGAAGAGAAAAGGTTCAAAAAGTGTAAGAACTCCCTACCCTAATTTGGTAAAAATCTATTTATACTAAAGCTGACGCCGCCCAAAGTAGTTACTTTCATTCTTTCATAGTAAATATGCGCAGCATCAGTTAGATTTTTCTTCTCTGGAGTGATTACTATGTATATTCATAATAACCACGCGCAGCACTGGGACATTTTGGACTCTCTAGAGTTGTCACTATGAACTTTGATAGTAACTATGAGTAGCACCTTCAATTTTGCATGCTCTGGAGTGACTACTATGAATATTCATAGTAACCACGCGCAGGTTTAGTGGATTCTGGACTGCTGTAGTTGTCACTTTAAGCTTTGAAAGTGATCACTTTGGTCCCTTTGCTGGAAATGGCTTGCTGTAGTTGTCACTATCAATTTTGAAAGCAGTTACTTTCACCTCAAATTCCTCAAAATCTAATAATTCTTCAAAATAAGCTTGGGGATTCCTGCCACATTATTCAAATGATCAAAACATGTAAAATAAACTATCTAAATCAATGTAAATTAACCCAAAAACTAAGAAACCTATATTATTTAGCCTAATTTGAATATTAATTTTATTAACACTATCTAAGTCTATTCTTTTTTATAAAAAGTAATAAATGATGTATAAAAATATAGTAAAATATGGATTTATCATAGGGGTACTCGGGAATGAGTAAGTCAATACAATTTAGTTGGTATATAAGAGATTTTATTGATAATGTGCCTTGTTAAAAACCTTCCCAGGGAAACCCCTTCTTCATTTTTTTTAAGAGAATAAAACCTGGATGAGGAAAAAAGTGCACCGATTACATATTAGCAATGTTTAACTAAAATAATGCTTTAAATATATGTTGTTCCAAGTCTTCGGAATCAGCCTTCCTTCTAGTATTTCCAGTCTATATGACCCGTTTTTATGCTGTTCCAATACCCAAAATGGGCCTTCCCAATTAGCAGCTAATTTTCCTTCTCGACGGTCCCGACGTGCTTCCCCTGTTACTCGCCACACTAAGTCACCAACATAGAATTGTCTTGGACTGATTTTGGAGTTGAACTTCCTTGCCATAATCCTTTTGGCAGCTTCAGCGATGATTGCTGCTTGACCACGTACCTCATCTATTAAATCTAGATTAACTGCAAAGGATTCGTCATTGGCTGATTCATTGAAGTGTTGTCTTCGAAATGATGGTTTTCCGATTTCAACTGGTACCATGGCATCGGTACTATAGGTTAACCGGAAGGGGGTCTCTTTCATGGTGGTCTGTGGTGTACATCGATAAGCCCACAAGATCTCAGGCAACTTTTTAGCCCATTCTCCCTTTGCTGATCCTAATCGTCGCTTGAGTTCATGCAAAATGACCTTGTTAGCGGCCTCTGCTTGGCCATTAGATTGAGGATGTTCCACAGATGTAACTCTGTGTTTGATATTCAGCCCTTCTAAGAACTCGTTGAATCGTTTGTCTGTGAATTGTTGTCCGTTGTCGGTGATCAAGGCATAAGGGAGGCCAAAGCGTGTGATAATATTTTTTCAAGTAAATTTTTGGACGTTGTTGGCTATGATAGTGGCAAGTGGTTCTGCTTCGATCCATTTAGTAAAATAATCTACTGCGACAATGATGAACTTACATTGGCCTTTGGCTAGCGAAAAAAGACCGAGAAGGTCCATCCCCAAAGGGCGAAAGGCCAGGGAGTACTGATTGGGTGAAGGGTATCGGCATGCTTGTGAATGTGAGGACCATACTGCTGACATGGAATACATTTCTTGACAAAGATGTCGCAGTCTTTAGCCAGTGTCGGCCAGAAGTATCCTGCGCGTAAAATTTTTATTGCCATGGTTCATCCGCCTGAATGGGTTACACAGATGCCTTCATGGATCTCTCTCATTACATAACTGGCCTGATTCGTATCAAGACATTTCAACATAGGTGTTTAAATTCCTCTTTTATATAAGTCGTGACCGAGAATTGTATATTTGGCTGCTTGCATTCTGATCTTTTTGGCTAAGGCCGGATCATTCAGTAGGTTGTTGTTGATTAGATATTGGACGATTGGAGTCATTCAACACTAGGGTATATCCTCTATGTCCATACACTCGTGTTTAACAATACTAGGTTGATGAATCTCCTGATGAATGATGCTATGCAATTGTCCTAGTTTCCTTTGGCTTGCCAGTTTGGCAAGCTTATCTGCCTGTTCATTCATTGTCCTAGGTGTGTAATAAACATGTACTTCGTCAAAATTCTCTTGAATGCTCTTGAATTCTTGATAGTATTGGAGCATGACCGGGTCCTTCACTTGAAAGGTGCCATTCATTTGCTCCGCCACGACCTTGGAATCACTCCAACACCGGATGCGTTGAACTCCTATTTCCTTTGCTAGCCTGAGACCGGCCAGCAGTGCCTCATATTCAGACTGATTGTTGGATGCTTTGAATCCAAACTGAATGGATTGTTCAATCATTATAGTATTCGGTCCTTGTAGGATTATTCCTGCTCCATAGCCTTGTCGATTTGACAAACTGTCTACATGTAGGTTCCAAATTTCAGTGTTGGCTTGCTTTTGGTGGGTGAACTCATTGATGAAATCTGCTAGGACCTGGGCCTTAAGGAGGCGTCAGTTTTTAAAGTGGATGTCATATTGAGATAGCTCAATTGTCCATGTCGCTAACCGTCCAGCTAACTTCGGTTTTCACAAAATTTTGGCCATTGGGCAATCTGTGCGCACCACCATCTGATGGCTTTGGAAGTAATGCCTTAGTCGATGGCCTGTGTGGACTAGGGCCAAAACTACTTTTTCCATTATCTGGTAACGCGATTCGAGACCTTGGAGTGTCCGACTGATGAAGTATATAAGGGCCGGTTCAGGTGTTTCTTGTAGTAAAACCGAGCTGATGGCATTGTCTGACACAGCTAAATAAATAATCATGTCATTTTTGGGCTTCGGCTTAGTCAACACAGGCGGTGCCGCTAAGAGATGTTTATATTGGATGAAGGCTGCTTCACACTCTTTAGTCCAAATAAACTTTTGGGATTTTCGCAGTAAGTTAATGAAAGGTCGGGATCTATTGGCCATTGTAGGCAAGAATCTTGCTAGGGCAGCAATACAACCGGCAAGCCTTTGGACTTCCTTGATATTCCGAGGACTAGTCATTTTGATAATGGCTTGGCACTTGTCCGGGTTCACCTGGATTCCCTTTTTGGATAACATAAACCCGAGGAACTTGCCACCGGCTACTCCAAACGTACACTTTTCAGGGTTAAACCACATCCTATGCTTCCTGACTTCTCCGAACACCTCCTTCAAATGAATAAGATGCTATGCCGAGGCAGTGGATTTAACTACCATGTCATCAACATATACTTCCATGCATCTGCCCATCTGTCTTTTAAAAATTTTATTCATCAACCTTTGATATGTTGCCCCTACATTTTTTAAGTCGAATAGCATTACTCGATAACAAAAGTTTGCTGAATCCGTGATGAACGTTGTCTTCTCTTCATCTAGGGGGATACATCCGGATCTTATTGTAACCAGAGTATGCATCCAAAAAACTAAGTATCCTGTGGCCAGCCGCTCCATCTACAGGAGTATCAATGTTTGGCAGGGGGTAAGCGTCCTTTGGGCACGCCTTGTTGAGGTCTGTGAAGTCTGTGTACATTCGCCATTTACCATTTATTTTTTTTACCATGACCACGTTGGCTAACCAAGTGGAGTATTTAACCTCTCGAAGGCCTGGAGCAGTTTACCCGTTTCCTCCTTCACTACATGAGCTCTATCGCCACCTATTTTTCTTTTCTTCTGAGCTATCGGTTTGGCCTATTTGTAGATTGATAGGTGGTGACACAGAAATACAGGGTCGATGCCTGGCATGTCAGAGGCCGACCAGGCAAATAAGTCAGCGTTATGTTGCAATATTTTCTGAAAATCTTGCCTTTCTTGTAAAGTTAGGCCGACCCCTAGATAAGTAATTTGTTCAGGTTTCGGTCCAAGCTGAAAAAACTGCTTGTTTTCATTGGCCTCCATCCAACATCCCTCATTTACTCTAGGATCCAACTTGATCTCCCAGTCCTCCTGATGCAAAGGGGATACGATATTGACATCTTGTCGATAGTTTGGTAATGGTTTGAGGCGTAGACTAGCAAAATAGTATTCTTTCGCTATTTTTTTGTCAGCATAGACAGTAACAATTTGTCCCCTCTCTAATGGAAACTTCATAGCTAAGTGGGGAGTGGATACTATGGCCTTCAGTCTATTAAGTGATGGTCGACCGAGCAATATTTTGTACGAAGTATTCGCGCAGACGACCAGGTAAGTGACCTTGATGCGTTTTCCTTCGTTTTCTGACCCGAATGAGGTGTGCAAGTCTATATAGCCACAGGTCTCAACCCGTTCCCCAGCAAAGCCAACTAGTGGTTCGTGATACTCTCTGAGTTCATCTTCTGGTATCCTTAGTTGTCTAAATGTGTTCCAGTGGAGGATATCGGCCGAACTCCCCTGATCGATCAAAGTTTTTCTTACTGTGCAATTGAGGATATCGACACTTATAACCATAGGGTCATCCTGCACTGGGTCTATCCCCTGAAAGTCATTGTCATTAAACGTGAAGGAGGGAATCTGAATTCTACTACCGAGGGAAATATTGTTGACTGAGTGAATTTGTCTCAGGTGTCTTTTTCCGGCTGAGTTTGTTGGTCCCCCGCCCGCAAATTCACCGGCGATGGTGTTGATAATTCTTTTCGGGTGCTTCTCCTGCTCTGCGTATCGTTTCGCAAGAGGTTCTCTTGACCGGCTCCATTGCCGCTCGTACTGTTTATCATCATACGTTCGCAAGTGTGGGGGGTACCGATCTCTACTTCTTTCATCATGACTGGTGGGACTCGTTTGCTCAAATCTTCTAAAATGCCCTTCCTTAATCAGATCTTTGATTTTATCCTTGAGAGTTGTGCATTCTTTGGTGGTATGTCCTCTATTTCAATTAAATTGACAAGATTTGCTCTTGTCTGCCCGAGGGGGGGTATTGGCACGTCTGGGCATACTCAAGATTTCTGTTGATAAAGCCTGATCATGTATCATGGTCCTGTTGGTGTTAAGGGTGTTGAGTGTGGTGTAAAAGGAGTATTTAGGCCCTCTGGGTGGCCTTTCGGGCTCATCCTTTCTTCTATTTTCTTGCGGGAGTTTGAGAGTCTTTCTTTTGTCCCTACTTTTTGGGTTTTGCCCCAGATCCATCCGAATTTGATTTCGGTATTTGGCTAATTCTTCCATCTGCATATACTTGGCTGCCCGACACCAATTCATCCAAATCAGCTGGTGGTTTTTTGCAGATACTGTTTACGAAAGGTCCCGGCTTTAGGGTTGTCGTAAGGTGGTGCATGGCCACTGCTAGTTCCAAATTGTTGATGGAGAGGGTCACTTTGCCAAATCGTTCCATGAACGCTCGAAGTGATTCTCCTTTTTCCTGATGAATGTTAACCAGTGCTAGGGATGTCCAGGGGTGAGGGCAACTTGTGGTGAACTGTAGATTGAATCGCTAGGTAAAGGTTACAAAAGAGCCAATAGAGGAAGCGGAAAGTCAGGTGAACCAACCGAGGGCTGGTCCCCGAAGAGAAGTAGGGAAGATCCTACACCATAAGGCTTTGTTTTTCGTATACATACTAACTTGCGTAATGAAGATGTCCAAATGTTCTCCTGGATCTGTTGTTCCATCATACTTTTCTAACGTTAAACCTTTCCAATTATCGGATAATTTGACATCCAAGATAGACTGGATAAAAGGGCTCCGACCCAGGGCCTCATCCCGTTCAGCCGAAATTTCAACTTAACTTCTCCTTGGCTTTTCTTGCAACGCGGATGATTCTTCATGCTCTTGAACGACCGGGGTAACTTGAGAGGGCGTATGGGTTTTAATCCCTTCTCTTAAGTTGGTGTTTTCCCTCCTTAAGGCTGAGATCTCAAGTGCTTCTCATTCTCTGGCTTATTGTATTTCCCTTATCTCGGCTTAGAGCTACCTCACCAAAGAAGAGAGGCCTACATCTGCACCCCTTTCGGTTAAGGCTTCAGGGATCATTTGACTGGGTGTGACATCTTCCTGCTATAGAGAAGTTCGTCTTTGGTAATTCTGCCCCTCTTGTTGGCTTCTTGTTAGTACCATAATGATTGGAAAAGCGAGGCTATTAGGGCCCCATGGTAGGCGACAAAATATTCATGCTAGGAAAATACTAGTCTTCAAGTCTCTGCTTAGATAGGGTGATGTCCTTCCGTATCTTGCTGAAGTTACTTGACGTGGGGAGGGTACCTGCAAAAAGCACTCTAATGCTGAAGTCAGATATATGTTTTTTAGTAACAAGTATTCTTTCTGTAATCCCCTTTACCTTAGTTCCTTCTTTTTCTTTTATAGACTTCAATATGGACTGGATTCATCATTAACTAGGCCCTTTAAGAAGTTCTAAGCCCTGTATCTATGGTTATTGTTTAGTTATCAGTAGTTATCAGTTAGCCTCTTAATCTTTAGAAGGTGTTCAGTTTTACTAACCGAACAACGGTTACTTATCAATAAGGCTACCCAAGCCCTATCCAGTACTAAAATAATATATATTTAAAAATAATATATATTTTAATTTCTAAGTTTCTAAAATAATATATATTTTATTTTAAAAAATCACTTTATTAGGTTTCATTATTTTAAAGTTTCAACAAAATAGTTTTCAAATTAATCCACCATAAATACAACTATCAGTCACATTAGCATCTAGAAAAGTCAACTATAGTTTCAGTAAAGAAAACATTAATATGAAATGTTAAGTGGTAAGTGAAATGCACACATAGTCTTAATGTTGAGTGATGTAGCTAGAGAATCATCTCGAAACCCCGACATCTCTTTGGCAAATCGCGTCCTTTTTACTAGAGAACAACATCTTTGCTTTGGTGCAACTAAAAGGAGGGAAGGGAGGGTTTGGGCTGTTGCTGCATGGGGCAGGGACAAAGGCAAGGAAAAAGAAGACAAACAATTTTTATGCATGTAGAGGTTGGAGGAGTGAAGGCTTGAGTAGATGATACAAGAGTTTCTGAAGAAGCAAATGGAGAAGGATGTTTGTGATGGCAATACTCACAAATACGTTGCTATAATATTGGGATGAATTTGAATGTTGTTAACATGCGAAGTCGGCGCGAGAAAGGAGAATGAGGAAACATAATTAGTTAGTTACAGCAGTTGGACACGTGGCACCATATTTGGAAAAAGTGGAGTTAAAGAGAACCAATAGGCAGAGAAAGAAAAATGTGTATTTAACTAATTTTGTGTCATGAGAAGGGAGTTGGTAAAAGATTGATGTATCCTCTCTCTGCTATTCTTTCTTCCCTGCACTTCTCTTGAGGTTCAGATTCTATTCTGTATTCAGCTTGTTCTTGAATTGATAATTAACTGATTCCGTGTAATTGTTCATTGAGAATTCATTATCATTCGAGTTGTTCCTTGTAATTGTATTGTTTCCATTCAAATACGTAAATTCAGAATTCAGTTGTTCCAAATGTTGAGTTGTTAACTTATTCATTAAAGAGGCCAAGTGGAGGAAGAAGCATGGAGGAAGAAGCAGAGGGGAACCAAGATTAGACTTAAAACACCCTTATCATGTTACAAAATCATTGTTAAGGGTTGCCACATGAAACACCCTAGTCACCTTATACAAAATCATTAGCTACAGGGCCATACACACTACTTACACAACATGTGTCAAGCGCGTAGTGTTTATTATCCTACAGGTAAATTTATTTACTTTTTTGAATAAATATTACTCCTATAAAGATATATATATATATATATATATATATATATATATATATATATATAGGAGCTAATCATACCATGTGTAAGTCTAAAAGAGGTAACTTTTTAACCATTAAATTATTTAATTTATACAGTTAGAATTTTATGTAAGTATTTTAGACTTTGATAGATGATTGTCGAGTCGCTATTGAAACAAGTAAGTTTTCTAAAGATTTTTGTAGCATAGAGTCAAACCTAGGTCGATTCACGGAAATACATTCTCAGTCAAATTCAATTTTAAGTTTTCTTTAAAAAAAATACAAATAAGATTTTTGAATTTTTAAAAATTGCAATTAATCAAATTAAATTACGAATAAAATTAAAGTGAGTGAAAAATGAATTAAAAAATATCAATCTACAAAATACCAATTGCGTGTAACTTTAACTATCATAATATCTAAAAATTTAAATTTACGTTTAAACAATCACTCAATTCAATTATTAATTTAATCAAATAACCTAATTAAATAGAGTTATGAATTAAATCAAATAATCATTTAATCTAATTCACATTAATTATCAAATTAGAGTATCAATCGAGTCCTAATTTGAAATCTAACAACATAAAAGTCAATTACAATCACAATAAATAATTCTGATATTAGAGAGAAAAAGAGAACAAACTTGAAGCAATTAGCGCAAAACTCAAGTCAGAATTACAACATTTTGATTCCACAGATTGAACGAGAGGTTAGTCTTCCATCAAAATGCTTAACCCATGCAAGAATGAGAAAAGAACGAGAGAATTTGAGAGAAAATAAAAATAAGAAATCTTATTTCGGCCAAGTCTCAGAAGCTCAAAGTGTCTAATCCCCTCTCCTAATTCAGAACTTTATTAGTCTGTTTATAGGTTCTGATTAAGGTAAATTAAGTGGCCAAAATGCGAGCCTCAATAATATCTAAAAGCTCAAATACAATTATTAAATAACAAGGATCCAAATGCAATCCCGCAATAATATTCAGTAAATCTATCTCAACTTGAAAAAATCATAAAAAATTGAAAAAAAAATTCAAATCCAGCAATCCATATATGCATTTTAAAGTCCTTAATATGTAGAATTCAATGCAACTGGAATCAATAAAAAATGATATCTGTAGAAAAAGTTATGGCAAAAAAAGTAGTAAGAGGTCAGAATAATTAAAAATTTAAAATTAAAGTATTTATTTGTAATAGACTCAATTTATTCAAATAAGTAAAAAATAATAAAAACTATAAAAATAATGCATATATAAAAAGTATTTATTAATTAAAATAAAATATTAAATATAAATATAAAATATATTACATCAGACTTACACCTAATACCAATATATATATATATATATATATATATATATATATATATATATATATATATATTCTTTTTACTAAATAATTTTTTAAATAGCATTTTATTTTAAAATCGAGTCCCACAACATAAATCATTAGACTTTATTTTTCTTTGTGCCTTCTCTTTTCCATTATATATAAAACTAAAGTTAAATAATTTGTAAACTAATAATCTTTTCACATAGAAATTGTTAAATTTTTAAGATAAATAATTAAAATATATATTATATAACTTTTTAAAAGTTAATAAATTTTATAAATTAAAAATAAATATATAACATAAAAAACAACTATTTGACATAATAAAAAAAATAGTGCCTAAAATACTTCCATTTAAGATTATTTCTAAAATTATTTCCATTGAATGATTTTTCTAAAAACATTCTTGTTCAAAAATTACCTTATGCACGTTCATTATTTTTATACCTTATATTAAGGTATTTATATGATCTCCCTTCATTATTTTGAGTATTTATATACATGTTCTATTGTGAGTTCATTTTAAGGATGACTTGTCCTGATCTCTTAATGAAGTTTTGGGTTACTAGTGAGAGTGACTAGTGAAAAATGAGCATGAGACTGAAGCAAATAGAGATGTCCGAAAAAGTGATGGAGAGAAAAAAGGTGGAAGGGATATTGGAAATGGTTGAGACAACACTAGAGGAGGTTTATTTTGGGTATTCATCATTCTCACACTACTGCGAGTGTCGGCGAGTAACTTGTAGTGTCAAGTCCTTATTAGCAACAAGAAAAACTTGACTTTTATTTGATGCCTTATTTTGAATGATTGTACTTCTAGCTACTTTGAACAAATACCTTTTTATTTTATTGGTTAAACTTATGCCCACTCATTAAACTTATTTCATAGGATCTATTTGCATTTATTTTATGATATGATGATTTTTGTTTTGTCCTAAATATTAGGTTATGTTTTTATCAATTCAATACAACACAATATACGTCATGTTTAAATCATCATTTCTCTTTTATTATTAAATTAATTTTTCATACAAATGATGACTAAATAATTGAAGAAATTTTCATTTAAAAAAAAAAATTGACCCTTTCTATCAATTACTTAAACAAGTTTCACAAATAATCTCTAAAAAAAAATTAAAGTCTTATATTAAAGTTGTGGAGTATGATTGAGAGAATTGGATCTTCGCACGTCATGTTCTTCTTTACTTGAAAAATCAGTCTCACCTTCACTCTTATTGGTTGCTCTTCTTTTTCTATTATTACATTCTCTTCAATTTTGTCTTCCTTGCACCTTTAAATCTCCTCTTATTTTTTATCTATTTTATCTCACTTATCTTTAACAATATATTCAACCTTTCAACTTATTATTATATGACTTGACATAGGGGTTAGCTTCTTCCCCAGAACTTGTCATTCTACACTAGAATGTTAATTGAAATAAAAGGACCTCATAACAATTTTGTATATGTACACATACAAATAATGATCACACACACTCTTATTTCACACCTATATTGACTTTTTTTATTAATCATCACTGTAGCCTTTAATTTCTTTTTTTTTTACTCTCTTTGGTTCTTAAAGGAAAAAAAAAAAACACCGTCAAGGAAATCTTCAAAATATATTGACAAATAAATTGAAAGGATGGAACTCTATAGGCTCAATACAAAGATACACCATAAGAGTTTCAAAAAGAGGAAAAATTAAGAATAATTAAGAAAGAAATCGATATGACCGAAAATTAAAATAACACAATTGGAATTGGTTGAACACTTTATTTTTGTGCTTTCCTTTTTAAATTTTTTTTCACTGTCATTTCTTTTCTTGTATTTTTTTTAGAAAAACTGATATCCTTTTTTTTTTAATTCTTTCAAAACAATCTTTTTCTTGTTTTGGGATGCTACTTTTTAATTGAATAAAATTATGGAATCATAATATAGATAAAACGGGAAAAAATAAGAAAAAAATTACACAACAACAATAAAAAGAAATAAAAAAATATTAATAAGGTAACAATAATAATCAAGTTTGCATAGAGACAAAATCTAATTTTAAATTGATGTAAATATTTGAGAAAGAAAATCTTAAAATACAATAAAAAATTTGAAACTTTATCTAATTTAGCTGTATGACAGGTTTGAAGCCATAAAACTTAGATTCGTTAATTATGCATAACTAAGAACCTAAGTTATAAGAGATAAATTTCACAACGAAGAGATTTTTTTACAAGTTTGAGAAAGTTCTTAAAAAACACTTGTAAAAAATTAATACAAAACTATTATTTCTTCTATGCCTTTAAATACAATGAGACTAGATATGTAGACATCGTTAGCTTAGAAAAAAAAGTATTAATTAACTTTTCTAATTATCCTAAATAATATATTAAAAAATAAAAATACAAAATCATAAAATATATTGAAATACCTTGATTAATCAAATCCTTAAAAAATTGACATACAAACAAGTTCATTTTAGATAGTTCATGCTCCAAGTTTCTCTTTTAATAAGTTCATCTTTTGTTAAGACGAAATTAAGAAGATGGTTAGATTGAAATTTTATATGGAAATAATTTTCCATTTTCAAATTGTGTTGAACAAATCTATTTGAAGTTTCTTGAATTTTATTTTTTTTACTCCTACTCTTTACTCTTGTAATAGATTAATTTTGAATTTACAAAGGATCTCTTAGTGAATTTGAATTGGCTTGTTCAAATCTATGTCTTACATCAATAGTGTTGGAACACGCAATATATTTGTTCCAATCCAAATTCTTCGGCAAGGTTCGTTTCAATGATAAATATGGAGCAGCATTTTACAACTTTAATTTCTATTTCAATTCTGTAATAATAGAATTTTATTAGAAAAGAATCTAATTTTTCAGTAAAGACATAGAATAAGAATTTTAAATAGAATTTGGATTCAATTATAGTAGATACCAATTGGTGGAAGATGCCAACAGTGACAGCCATTAAAGGTAACTAGTGGTAATTGTGATTGGAGGACAATGGTGATGATTGTGACTATAAGACACCAATTGTGGATGGATGATACCAACGACTAGAAGCACAGTACGTTGATAAATTAAATTAAAAGTGTTTGACAAAATTAGTATTATTAAATTAGTTAATAATCATAAAACGATAGATAAAAGAATTATTAATCATAAAATTAAAATACGAATTGTGATAGTTATTTTTAAAATAATTATAATTTATTATTTTAAAATTAAGATAATAAATATTTGATTTTATTTTTAATATTTTATTAAATAAGTGAATGAAACAAATAAATTTATATTTTACGAAAAGCTAATTAAAATAATATTGAACAATGTTAATAAGTACTTATTTCAATAACCTTGTGAAATCTGAAAAAATAACTTGAAATAATATTATACTGACTGATCTATTATATACACTGAATGGTATAATTTATAGATTTTAAAGCAAATAATTAAATATAATATAATTTAGTTTTCTGAATACATTTAACAAATTAGGCTTTCTCGCAGCAATTCGGGAAGAATTTCTAAATTGACATAGAATAACGTAATTAACTTCAATTTTTCAGTTATGCGTTCAAATAACTACCATTTATGAAAAAAAATTATAAAATTAATTAATATTACAATTTCTTGCCGTCTTCGTCATTGTCTTCTTTTTCATATATTAGATTGGTTTAGTTAAAAGTAGTTAGCAATAAAAAATAATTATTTATTTGATTAACTTTTGAATGTTATCAATAAAAAATAAAATAAAAACTTTTAAAGTATATTAAAATAAAAGATAAAATTAGAGGATTAAATAAAATTAAAAATATTAGAAGAGTAAATTGAAATAAAAAAACTAAAGTTAAAATATTAAAGTGGTAATTAATTTTGCCTTAATAAAATTAATTATTGAACTAGTTGATCAATATCAAAGGATAGATAAGGATATCATTAATTACTGCACTAAATATTGAAATTTGACAACTATATATTTTAAATTATTATAAATATATATTTTAATTCATTTAAAATTATTTATTACATTACAAATTAATATAGTAAATTTTTAATTTTATTCTTATTTACAAATATTTGTTTGAAATAAAATTAGATAATAATATAAATAAATTCATTTTATTATTTTGATAATTTTATGTTATAAAGAATAAAATTTAATTATTTGTTAAATTATTTATGTTATTTTGAACATGATGAAGATAGAGATATTATGGTTTCATAAATTGAATAGATAAGAGAGAAAATATTAAAAAATAATAGGAATAAAATATAAAAACTTTCGGATAATATATAGTTTAAAACTAGCATTTTAGAAGATGGCGGTTACAATAACATTAAAAAAAGTGACAGTATGTATCTATTCCAGTTACTTACTAAACGATATTTTTTTCCTTAAACAAATTTTTGGTTAATAAGATAAGCTTTTAGGTAGTTAAATAGGTTTTTAAAACACATTCTATTGCTTGGTTCCATTAATAAAACTAAGTAAAATCTTATATCTTATAACTGGCTAATTAAATTATAGTCATTTGATAAAATTACAACTTGTTAAAATGTATTAAATGATTAAGAAAATCTAGTATTGTGATATAATATTAGGATGTAATATCACACATCTTATTTATTTATTATCACACCAAATTATTTACTAACTTAATGACAAAATTAAACTGTAAATTTATGATACTAAATAAACTCAATAAAATATCTTTACGTATCAAATTTTATTTTGAGCATTTTTATAGCCGCTCAATAAGAATCACTTTTGTTACTTTTTCTTTTTTAATTTCAGATGTCAATTATTGGCCATATAACCTGAAAGAACGATGAATCAAAGTTGTTAGACGAATCTACTATTCTAATTTGACAGTATAAAAAGCTGAGGAATTAGATTCAACTTTTATCAATTTGATTGATGTTGAGAATAAAGAACAACGTACGTATCGTTTTGCCTATATAAATATCTGACCTAGCAATACCAGTTATCAAAGTTGTGTTTGGGGCATTATTTGAGTGTATCAAACAGAAAGAACAATGTCATTCAACGACTACCACACCAACTATTCAGGGTCAAGGGTTGGATACCCCAATGATCATCTTGGCATCAACAAGAGGGTTGTTTATGAAGAAGATTTGATTGAGGAACCCCACCGCCACCAGCACCACCGTAGGCCTCATTACCCAACTGAGACTCATGAGAGAGTTAAAGTGGTTGAGTATGAGGAAGTTCCTGAGACTCGCTACGGTGGAGTCATCTACCAAGAGAATATGGAAACTGATAAATACTACCCTCGAAACAATAGGACTGTGTGGCCTTGAGCTTCTTAATTATCATGTCCCTATTGTGCTATGCAGGGTACCTAATATAAGCATCACTAGTGTGTTTGCATTAAATAATCTCCTGCTTAGCTAGTCGTTATGTTATAAACCATGTATCACTTCTCAATAAATATGTTAGTTTATCTATGGTGTGTGTATTAGCATGCGATGATTCTTACTTTACCTAATATATATTATTATATAACATAATCTAGATCAAGTAGTGGAATATATCTCTCCCCCTCAACTATGACTGATTTCTTAAAACGTGTAGTTTGGACACGAGCAAATGAACAGTCCTATCCTACAATACAAGACCTGTATTAGGAAACACACAAAAAATTCGATAATCTTGTCATTCAATTTTTGAAGACCATCCTAAATGCAAGAGTGTATATGATTACGAATATGTTGTTATAACAGTAAATTTTGAGATTAAGTAGTTGAAGACAGTAACTTTTTCCTACGACCAAAAGATACAGCTATCCAAAACAAGGATAGATTGCATTACAATTATTGATCAGATAGACCCAGAAAATAGCTAACATTAAAGTGGCTTTGCTTTATTGAATTCTAACAAATTTCCATTAGCCTTTTCTTCTTGCGAAAATAATGTTAGTCACTACGAACAAGTTTTATTTGGTGCAAATCTTCATATGACTTATTAGAGAATTGTAAATAGCACGGGTTCTAATCTAGAAGTTGTTCCATTTAAATGAAGGGCTCATTGTTGCCATGGCTGTAATATATATATATATATATCCCTCCAAAATAACAGATAAAAAAATGAATTGTGTATATGTGTAATATGCATGCACATGTTAAGTAGGCCATGTTAAAGGAACAATGAAATCTAAATTGTAGGAACAATCTGCTGTTTTGAATTGACAGATTAAAGGTATGGGAATTACATTCAACTTTTATCAAAAAATAAAATAAAATTTGGTAATGGAACCTGTTTTTTGTTTTTCTCTGTAACGTTCAACTTTTATCAATTTGGAAATTGAGAATAAAGAATAACACACACAAACGTGTAATATAAGAAAGTCTAATGTTTTGTAGATATTTTTTCTGCTTAAAGAAACGTTTGTAAGTAATTTTACGTTTTCTTTTTTACGGTCAGTACAATCAATGTCGATTCCTTCTACATCCCAATATGTTTCTTCTTTGCAGTGTCTTCTCCTTTAGAGTGAGGAAACTTACTACTTGATATACAGATATGAGGTAATCTATTAGTTCTATTGTTACGTTTTGCGCAACATTTAAGATTTTGTAAAAAACTATATATACTTTTTAGTAATACTATTTTAACACTTAATTTAGGTATCTAAACTAGATATCCTACACAAATATAGTATAATTAATTTTTTAATATGTATAAAGTATCTGATGTAAATAATTAAACCGAGTATTAAAATAGTACTACTCTATATAAAAATTGTGTGAATACAAAACAAAACAAAAATATTATAAAATAAACATAAAATTATAAGGAACAATTGAGATAAAATAGCGATAGCAAAACTAGAGAAGAAAAGAGAATCTCAATTTCATTTTGCACATTCTCAATACAAATGAGATACTTATTTATAAACTTAAATATACAACCAAATTATCTTACCTCTTTAAATATGAATTAAACAAAACGTTTATGATTTCATAAGTTACAAAGAATATGAGCAGTTATGAATATAGACATTTACTCACAATAATTCATACACTCCCCATTAAATGTCTATTATTTGAGAATATGTTTTATAACATAACTAGGAAAAATCCTATCGAATAAAAACCTAGTGAAAGGAAAAAAATATATTATTCTTTAATATGTTATTAGATACTGCCTCATTAAAACCTTGCCAAGAAAATTCAATAGAAAAAACCATGTCTAAGAAAAAAAGAGTGTAGAGCATATTTCATTCTCTGCCACATGTGGACAATCATTTATAAGTCTTGTGAACTAGTTTTTCAAAAATTTTACTTAAAAGTGACTTTGTGAAAATATCTTCTAGATTCTCACATGAGAGAACTTGTTGAATATTTATATCATTATTCTTTTGAAGATCATGAGTAAAAAAAAAAATTAGAAAAATATGTTTTGTTCTATCTTTTTCAATGTACCCTTCTTTCAATTGAGTCATATACACACAATATTATCTTCATATATGATTGTTATGGTCATTTTTTTGGAAGATAAATCACAAGTTTCTTGCACATGTTGAATCATATATCTCAACCAAACGTATTTTCGACTTGCCTCATATAATGCTAAAATTTTTGCATGATTAGATGATGTAGCTGTTATAGTTTATTTCGTAGATAGCCATGAAATGGCTATACCACCACATGTAAACAAATAACCCGTTTGTGATCTACCATTATGTGGGTTGAACAAAAAACCTGCATCTACATAACTAATCAATTCTAACTTAAATTTATTTAAATAAAATAAATTCATACATGTTGTACCTTTAAGGTAATGAAATATATGTTTAATTCCATTCTAATGTTTTCTTGTAGGTGAAGAACTATACTTTGCTAATAAGTTAATAGCGAATGATATATTAGTTGTGTATGACAAACAAGATAAATTAGTACTCCAATTGCACTAAGATAAGGTACTTTAGGACCAAGTAGTTCTTCATCCTTCTCTAGAGGTTTGAAAGGATCTTTGTTTACATCTAGTGACCTTATAACTAATAATTTTTTGGCAAGTGCACCAAATTGTTGAAGTAACAAATTAGATTATCATTCACAAAAATTAATGCTAAGTACCAACCCACAAGAATAATACTAGTTCGATCACCAAAAATAGAGTTTAAACAAAACAAAAATTAAATGAATGCAAAATTATAAAAACTGAATTAAAAGTGTTGGAATTGAATTTGATAAATGAGCAGCAATTGAGAGACTAAAATGTGGAATAATAATCAAACTAATTGCAGAATGTAAATGCTTAATTTACTGGAAGTGAGTTTAAAAATAATTAAAAAATAGGGTGAGTTCGGAACCCTTATACTTTTCCCTTTGCATACAAATATAAAATACAGCTTCATCTAATAGTCAGATTTTCTAAAATATTCAATCCCAATTCCTTAGTTAATTGGTTCTAAAACGAATTTAGCTTCCTAATTCCTTAGATAAAACAAAGAATATTCAGCATTAAGATTTAAACTCATTGACCACATCATCATAAATTTCTATTCCTAAATAATTTATAACAAGCAAATTAATCCTAGTCCAAGAAAGATCATAACTTTCTAGCAATAAACTCATTTTCATCAACCCCATTCACATAGAACAGAGAAACATTAAGTTCAGAATCAAAATGTTAGATTAAAGCTTGTATCTTGAGTTATTTTCAATGTTTAGTTCATTGTAAATGGTAAAAGAATATGTTCATCCTCACTCAACTTCAAGATATTTAGCTAGACATAATGAAAGTAAATAAACTAAAAATAAAATATATTGCTGAAAAAGAAATCATGTTCATAGAAATAGCTTACAACAGATAAGTGAAATGAGAGAAGTTATTGTTTCATTACAAAAACCAGAGAAAAAGGGAATATAACCCAAGTTCACATAAGAATCCTCTAGAAAGGATTTAAGAAAATTTCCCTAGCTACCATTCCTACGTAAAATATACGAAAATCTAAATTTTTGCGCCTCTAGAATGTAGTAAAAATGAAAGATAAAAAGTTCCATCTTTTCAGAAACTTCTGCTTTTATATGCTCTGTCAGTATCATGTCCCTACAATTGTGTCCTGCAGCACTCAACTTCTGCTCTTTAGTCCAATTGCCAATTTCCTTCAAATCCCTTCACACTTATAAATTGTCAAATTCCTTCAAATCCCTTCATACAATTTATAAAAGCATACACCTTCTCACTTTTCTTCCATGCTACTATACTTGCTTTTCAGTTTGTACCTAGGCTCTGTGCTCTTTTTGTCTCTATTATATGGAATCCTTTGCCTTGGAGTGAGGCTGTGGGTTGGATCAAGCCTTGGTTTTCTAGCACGGATAAATCTTGGGCTGTCATCCTAAACAATTACCCCCATGTGCCTATGGATTAATTTTCGTAAGTGCCTCACCTATTCAAGCATATTTTTTCAAAATTTATCCCATTGGCACATAGTATTTTATTGGATGCTCTAGTCTTCTCATTAAATGTCAAGACAAAATTTCATTCAAAGTTTTTTCCAACTTTTGTTATTTTTACATATCAGTTTTCTTTGAACAATACTCCTCGTTAGGTATAAGGTGAAACATTTATTGGCTATATTAAATCTCCCTTTTAAGATGTGTGTGTATGTATATAGTTTCTGATCTTATTTCTTTACTTTTGCGGACCTATGGCTTCTTCTTGCGACTTGGAATGCTCTTTAAGTGAGGTGCATCCTTAGGAACGAGTTCTGATGAGTTATTTACCAATCCTAATCTAGTCACTTTTTTAGCATTTTCTACCATCTTTCATCTCCTCGATCTAACCTATCAAATGCTTCAGGATGTTCCTCCTTCATCTCTTAGTGACAGCTTCTTCTCTACGGGTCCATTAGGTACTCATGCATCAAATTCTCAAGTTCACATTTGTTATGGCTTAGCAGAATCACCCTCTTCCGCCATAGGTCCCTCTTTATTTTGTTCACACTTGCTTCATCAAGAGTTTCCTTGGGCTCTTCTGTGTTTTGTTTCCTATGCATATCTTACAAGAGGTTTGGTTGATTGAATTAAGCACATATTCCTAAACGATTTTCCTTTTGTTGCCATTATAAAAACAGGGATTACAGTAGTTGTTCAAGAGTTTCCTGGTCTCTTAGTTGTGTGTCGCTCTAATGATTTTGACCTATTGCTTCAGCGGTGGAATGCCTCAACTCATACCTTCATTACTGCTTGGGGTGAGTTTACTCCCACACTTGAAAACGTCTTTGTTCTGTTAAAGCTTCCTAACTTTGGTACCTTAGATCTCTCTAACGCCCCGGTACCTAGTCATATCGTTGATTTGACTTTAGAGGTGAAGGGCCATACAAGTAAGAGCGCCTATTATTATAGATTTTTTTTTCGCTAAGTGTCATACTCATTCTAAGGGTTCCAAAAAGGTCATAGGGATCAATAACATTCTTTCCCAACCCAAGAAGTGAAGTTCTGTGAAATACACCTTTGCAACTTGGGTGCATTACTTTCATGGAGATAATGACTCTGATGGTAAGTTCGAATTTGGTCATTTGTTTCCTCTTCGTCTCAAATGTGCAACTTTTTTCGCTTTTTGGTTAAGTCGGTATGTTTTCTTAGGTCCTCCTTAGGAGTCTATAAGTCCTTCTATATTTATTTTGGTGTGCCTCTTCTCAAAAGGCGTTTATCATATGGCCATTTTTAATGTTTCTGTTGATTTTATATTTCTGCAAATATTTCTTTTCAATTGTTTCCCTATTTATGCCTCAATTCGCAATACCTTCATAATGGACCATGTTAGTCTACAATATCGTCCCCATTCTTAGTGCTGGTCAAGGGCTCATTCTCGTCATCCCTTATTGTCTGTTATTGATGATGAGTCTTCCTTTGTTTTTTGACCTTGTAACTCTTGCTACGAGGATCCTTTGCTTACTCTCGACTGCACCCGGGTTCAGGTTGATGGTTTTTCTTCACGTTCTAAGGCTTCTTTATCCACCCCTCCGCGTTGTTCATTTGAGCAACTAAAGGCCCACCCTTCTCTTATTGCAACACATTCTCCTTCCTCAACACACTTTGACGCTAAGTGTGCAAGAGGCCCACCCTTCTTGGTATTTTATTTGTTTTGTCTTTCTTCTTTTTTTTCCTTCTTCATGTTATATATATATATATATATATATATATATATATATATATATAATATTTTATTTTTTTATTATTGTTAATAGTGCTCACGAGTCTACTTAATTGGATCTTTTAGTGGTACGATATTTTTTTCCTATTAATCCTTCTTCATCTTCTCTGGGTAAGCGTTTCTCCCTCTCTTTCTCTCTCTTTTATGGAGCTTTATAGAGTGTGATATTCTTTCTAGGTCATTTTGCTACATCTCTTTCTTCGAAGGACATTAAAATGATATATGATTTTGTTGCGAGTTATGAAGGCTTTCTTCTTCTTGACAATGACTTTCCTATAGAGTTTAGAGACCATGCCTATTAGTGCTTTTTGAATTTTCTAAAAAAATATACCGAGTTAACCAAAAAGCGACAAAAGTTACACATTTGAGATGAAAAAGTGGGGGACCAAATTCAAACTTGCCAGCGGTGTCATAATCTTCATGAAATTAACGCACCCAAGTTGCAAAGGTATATTTCAATGAACTTCACTTCCTAGGCTAGGAAAGAAGATTATTGATCCTTTTGACCTTTTTGGAACCTCAGAACAAACACGACACTTAGCAAAAAAAAAAAAAAACACTCTAGAATAATGGGCATTCTTACTTGTATGGTTCTTCTGCTCCACAGCTAGATATGTGATATGACTAGGTATTGGGGGCATTAGAGAGATCCAAGGTACCAAAGTTAAGAAGCTTCAGCAGAACAAGGATGTCTTTAAGTGTGGGAGTAAACTCACTCCAAGTGGTAGTGAAGGTATGAGTTGAGACATTCCACTGCTAAAGCAATAGCACAAAATTATTAGAGCAGCGTACAATTGAGAGACCAAGCGACTCTCAAACAGCTTCTGCAATCCCTATTTTTATAATGGCAACAAAAGAGAGATCGTTTAGGAATATGTGCTCAACCTAACCTCCTGTAAGAGATGCATGAGAAACAAAACACACAGAAGCCCAAGAAAACTCTTGACGAAGCAAGCATGAACAGAGTAAAGATGGACCCATGGCGAAAAAAGGTGATTCTACTAAGCCATAACAAATACGAACCAAAGAATTTGATGCATGAGTACTTAATGGACCCATAAAGAAGAAGATGTCATTAAGAGATGGAGGAGGATCAAAATCACATTCTGGAAAAGGCGCGTCTAGCACCCAGCGTCCTGAAGCATTTGATAGGTCAGACTGATGAGAGGGAAGATGGGAGGAAATGCTAAAAATGACCAAATTAGGATTTGTAGATAACTCATCAAAACCCGTTTCTGAGGAAGTCTCACTTATGAGCACTTTGAGTCGCAAGAAGAAGAAGAAGAAGAAGAAGAAGAAGCCATAAAAGAGCAGAGAAATAATTTTAAAAGGGATTTGAAAGGAAGAGGAAAGAAGCCTGGAGGAAAACATTTTAAAAGGGATTTAATATAGCCCGTAAATGTGCCTCCTTATACCTAACGAGGAGTACTGTCCAAAGAAGACTATATATGAAAAATAAGAAAAGTTAAAAAAAAACTTTGAATGAAATTTTGTCCTTGCATTTAATGAGAAGACCAGAGCGTCTAGTAAAATACTGTGTGCCCAAGGGATAAATTTTGAAAAAACAGACTTGGATAAGTTGGGCACTTGCAAAAATTAATCCAACGGCACATAGGGGCGATTGTTTAGGATGATGGCGCAAGATTTATATAAGCTAGAAAACTAAGGCTTGGCCCAACCCACAGCCTCACTACAAGACAAAGGATTCTAGATAATAGCGACAAAAAAAGCACAGAGCCTAGGTACAAATTGAAAAGCAAGTACAATAGCATGGAAGAAAAGTGAGAAGGCGTCCGCTTTCAACCATTAGAAGAATAAGAGTGTGCGGCTTTTTGATGAGATCAGAGCATCAATTCCAAAAAAATGAAGCAAAACAAATGTTTAGATACCTGAGAAGGAATATGTGTTTCATTTTGCAGAATATATGTTTTAGTAAAACTCGAAAAATGCCCCACTCATCGAACTAAAAGTGTGCTTATTTTGTATTTACTTAATAAATGTAGGATTTGTCCATCTCCACAGTTTGTAACTATAAAAGAGATGATGTATGAACGAAGGAATCAAGCAAGAAATACACAACTCTTAGATATAATATTACTTGTTCATTTAAGCTTATTTCATTCTATCTTCTTTTATACTTCCTAAGCTTACGAATCCCCTCTTTAAATTTTATTGCAAAACAACTGCACATCTATAAATTGTAAGATGGGAAATATTTAGTTGTTAACCAAAAATTAATTACAAAAGGGATAATGTATGATAGCTTGTTGGCTTGATGCGAATAAGTGTTTCAGCACACAAGATTGCATGTCCCCAAGTAGAAATTGGAAGTTTTGATTTCATTAGTAATGATCTTGCAATTAATTTTAGACGTTTGATTAATGAGTCAACAAGTCCATTTTAAGTTTGTACATGTGTTGCAGGATGCTCAATATTAATTCCAATAGACATATAATAATCATTAAAAGCTTGAGATGTAAATTCATCAACATTATCAATGCGTATTTTCAATTATTGTTTGCATCATGATTGATTCAGGATGACCTAACCATTAATGCCAAATAAAAAATTATTATGATTTGTAAACTTCTGGTTTACAATAATGTGTGTTTAAATTATATTTATATGTGTGTAATATAAACTAGAAGGAAAAGAAGGTAATTTTTCTAACACACATTTTTTATTTGAGATAATTTTTTGATATAAATGTATTCTTCATTTCCTTCACTACCACAACTGTAAGTTTGCCTTTAATTACAATAATCATGAGTTGATACATTCATTTTTGGGAATGAAGCAATGTCAGTTGAATAAGATTTATGATTTTTCATTAAAAACTTGTTATTTTTCATCTAAATATTATAATGATCAAAAGAAAATTATATATGTGTGTGTGTAAAAAGAAAATTAAACATTCAATTGATAAATAAAACAATAATTATTTTTTAATCAACCACACAAATTTATAAATACAATCATTTTAATTAAAATAAATAAATAATAATATAATTCCATAAGAAAAATAAAATTGAACAAAATATTATACCTTTGTTCGAGAACGCTCCTTTCTTGCAAAAGTGCGTAATAGAATCTCATGTCGATAACATGTTTTAAAATAAATGTAAAATTATAAGGAGCAACTGAAAAAATAAAGAGAGTAATACTAGAGAGGGAAAGAAAATCTTAATTTCATTTCAAACATTCTCAGTACAAAAGAAATACCTATTTATAGGCTTAAATCTATAACCAGAGTCTTATCGCTTTAAATGTGAATTAAACAAAATAGTTACGATTTTTTAAGTTATAAATAATATAAGAAGTTATAAATATGGACATTCACTCACAAATTCATAACAGAAAAGAAATAAATTAGATGATTTCTTCATTTTCTAGAATTTATTTACCATAACTGTGCGAATGGACAACTTTTTGCAAAAAAACAAATACCTCTACTTATTAAAATTTATGTATTAGCGTGTCAATGTAACATCCTTATTTTATTTAATATGATAAGAAAATAGTTTCAGAATTTAGAAGGAAATATTTAGGTTAAACTCATTGTATGTCAAATACAACATGTAAAAATTTTGAAACTTCAGTAATACTTTAATCAACTCGTAAAATTTTTTAAAAAAACAAGTAACGGGAATAGTCAAATTAAAAAGGAAACGTGAAATAACATTAACATATATATTGTTCTAAAGAGTTTATAAGAGGTTGACTTTAGCAAAATATACATTAAATAATATTAGAACTCATTTACAACATTTACAAGATACAAAATGTAATAAGTCTTAATGAGCAATCTATCCACCAAAAGACCGAAAAAGATACTAGTTGTCCCCATGCCATCTACCTATCGCCACAAGGTCTTCAGAATCGAGATCATCATCGGATCTGAGATAACGATTGCCTGAATCCGTAGTGGCCTACTTCGCTCAAAAGTCCATCAAGTTAGTCTTCCGAGGTGATAACGATCATGATAATGAACAGGTAAGTCAAAAGGTACATAAACATGGTATGGTAGATTGTATTGTTTACAAGGAGATCAAAAGGTACACTATAGGATAGTTCCATTTCTAGCACAATAATGTCACGAGGTACATTGTCAACATGTAAGGCCAACTTAAAATAGCAAAATCTATTATACTTATTAAATACATAATTTAACCTACAATGTACAAAGCTATTTATGAGCCTAATGCTCTCTCTAGGTGCTGTTAACATGGTTCCCTGAAAGGTTTATGTAAGGATGAGTCTCTATTCTTATTACCAAGCATATATTCATAACTACATCAAACAATACAAGCAAAGGCAATACACAATCAATCCTACCATGAAGTTATATTCATACACATGCAAAAGTCATTAATTATCCAGCTTATTACATTTTCTATCTATTAACACTCAAAGTTCTCATTCCATAAGATACATGCATATACACTCAAAACAAGGATCTTACATGTCATCAATACCACAAAATATGCTTTAAACATAACAAAAACATGTTCTCATCCACAATATACTTAAAACCATGCATTTCATCACAATATTTTCATGAACACAAATATACTAATTCTTAGTAACAAGATAGAGCTTTCCTTACTTTGAAATGAGAGTTTAGTGAAGGGTTTTTGAGATATCTTGCTCAAAAAGTTGGGCTCTTCCTAAATATCATAAGAGATTCTATTTAAAAGGAGGACAAACAAAAAAATAACTAAAAGAATGGAGAACCGAACTTCAAGATCTTACCAAATAGCAAGGAGAGTGAACTTCCAAGCTTGGATTGAAGAAAGATTAGAGCTTTTCAAGAATTTTCTAAGAAACTAAGGAGAGAAGTGAAAGAGAATGGAGAGGATTGTAACTTTGATTATAATCCAAGTTTCTCAACTTTGAAACTCTTAAATACCTCTCAACTCGTGACATTTTCGTTACAGCGAGACCTTTTCTCACTGTAGCGAAAAAATCAGACACTCTTTCCCTTTTGCTGTCTTGGTAAAAAGAAAGGGTTTAATGACTGAAAAATAAGATTATTAAAGAATATTCTTTGAATACTAAAATTACATACTGAATTTGGATTCTTCCATAATTCAAAAACTTTTTGTGATTATTACCGAAGAACTGAAATAAAAGATACAGTAGAGCTATGGCAGTTATTGTATGAGGTCTACCAAATACTAGAGTTTCTCGCAGCGAGAGCATCTTCGCTATAGCAAGAGAGTGTGAGAGAGCCTGATTTCAGACGCTCATTTCTTGCTACAGCGAGACACATCTCGCTACAGTGAGAAATCTTGCAATTCACATACTTAAAACTCTCCTAATTTCAAGCAACATGCATCAATAATTATTATACAAAACAAAATCAATAAACAACAAAAATAGAGTGTTACAGTCAACGTCAAGAAAATTTAAAAATATAAAAGTTTTTATCTTTTCTTTTCCCTTAGAATGCTTTTTTAATTTAACACCTTATCCTCTTTATTTTCTTTTTAAATTAAGACTTTTATAATTTTGATTTAATTCTTTTGATCTCTTTTGAAGTTTCATCTTTTATTTTCTTCATTTATTTAAATGCCTCTTTTGTTTTACAAGATTTTGTATCTATAACTTGTCTCTTATCTTCTTTTTATCTTTTTGTTTTGAATTTTGAATTTGATTAATTTTTGTTTCATATTTTTTTAGGAAAACTTTTACATAATTTTTCTTTCTTTGGATTTTGACTTTTACTAAATTTTTAAAATACTAATTTCTTTTTATCTTTTCAATATGGCAAGAGATGTATCTATTATCAATAATAGAAGTAGATCTTCAAGTTTTAATTGCATTAGTTTAACTAATCTTTAGATAATTTCTTGTAAAGAAAAAAACCAATATGAAAATTAAATATAATTTTCTTTATAAGTTGAAAATATCCTATACTTCTTAAGATTTAAAGAAGTTAGATTTTAAAAAAAGTGAAGAAGTATACGTTAATTTTAACTTATAAAAAGAGTTTGATATATGTTACTATTTAATGTTTGACTCGTATGAATATTTTTTGAAAAATTTATCCAATAAACAATTGTCCTAATTCAACATGCATGTATTTGTCTTTTGTAATAATGCTCATAAGTTGGAATTTAATTGTAGCATGTAGCGGAGGCATAATAAAAAAATGTAAGGAGATTGCAAGCGTATTTATATTTTTCCTTTTAAGTCTATAAATGAATAACACACAATATTTGTCAATGTTGTACTAAATTAAATGGGTTAATAAAGGCAAAAACATAAAATAAAGCTTAAGATGTTAGTAAAAAAGTAACTCAAGCAAGATTAATGTTTGTTAATGATGTACCCAAAAATATTTAAAGAAACTCAAGAATGCAAGTAAGGGTTCATTATCTCCAAACTTTGGTTAGGGATTATTTATCATGTTTTACTGCTCCCTCTAAAATCTTACTTTAATTATTTTTTTTTACATCGATTATG
Source organism: Abrus pulchellus subsp. cantoniensis (assembly GCA_024086825.1). NCBI lineage: Eukaryota > Viridiplantae > Streptophyta > Magnoliopsida > Fabales > Fabaceae > Abrus > Abrus pulchellus. The sequence continues at coordinate 9,485,851 of CM044051.1, read as the reverse complement.
GAAGAATTGATAAAAAAAATGATTTTATATATTGGTTCAGAAACCAATTAATATAAAAAATACTTTCTATATTGGTTTAAATTTGGACTGATTTAAAAAGTACTTTCAGCGTTGATTGTTTAACAACCAATCTTAAAAAATTTGTTATTTTCAAAATTGTCACCACTCTTTTTATTAGATTGATTAGTTATTAATCAATGTAGAAAGTCATTGTATAGTTAGTTTTTCAACGTTAGTGAGTGTGAAAAATGTTAACTCCTAAAGATGACCTTAGTGCAAAGAATGTCTTGAATTGTTAAGGATTTAATGTGAAAAAAACTTGTAACATCCTTTATTTATATAAAAAAAAAAAATTTCCTTTAAGTATAGAAATATTAATATGATATGATTAAAATAAGTGAAAGATAAATAAATATAAGAAAATTTTTCATGTATGTAAAATATGGATCACCAAAATGGGCAAGATTTAAAATTTTATACATATAAATTTCATTCGTAATAGCATTAAAGATATAATTTTAGATTTATAAATTCACAATTAAAGAAAAGCTAAAAATTTTATATTAACGATTAATTACTAAATATTACACATGCACTTTGAATCATTATTTAAAATAATTAAATCTTATAAATAACTTTGAATGGGAACTCAATTAACAGTATATTTATAATTTTTCCTAATAAAGTGAATCCTGCACAACAGTTCCTTTCCTACCATTCCTTACGAGTATGATCCTAGAACGGATCAATCCCCTTTTTATCACTTAATTACTTGAAAAAGTTTGTAAAGAATTCTTATTTTATAACATAATAAATAATAATGCAAAAATATTTTTTAATACAACATGTAACAAAATAACAGTGTTTCATACTTAACAAATTTAACCAGACAAATTATTCATATACATCTTTTATTATTATTCATATGTATTCCATTTCTTATTTAATTAACCCAATCAAATTCAACGCCACAATTCATACTACTTATTCATACAATTTTAATTAACAAAAGTTATTTATAAATATTACTCCACATTTAACAAAAAATCATTATCCAATCTATATCTTTGTGTCACTTTATCTATCTCCAGTCTGAATATCTCATTAATTAACACTACTTTAGGTGCTCTCAGGTCCCTAAACTACTGCCAACGCACTCTCCTTAATTACGAATAACTTACACAACATGGATAGTCGATGGTCAGTTAAATTACACACGAATACAACGTGTGCGTTCATAGCCTTCCAAGCAAAGATATAGTTTAGAGTTCGATCAAGAAATGAGTGTGAGGCCTATAAATGCATCCCACTTTTACATCATGTATACATCAGTGAATCGTATTTACCACTCTTATTTCTACCATATTTTCATAATCAACTCCAGATCCTATACTTCCAATATATCCTTGAACTATCCATACAATATCTCAACATTGACACATCAAGTTATACCATTCTAATACATATATTGTAAACACATTAATTGGTGCACTATAACACATGTGTTATAATCTCACTTGTCGGTGTATTACAATGCATTGATCATAATGGCACCAATCGGTGTATTTGTAACACATGTATTAGTGTCCCTTTCTCTTTTCTCTACACGTATTCATCACTTTTCAATTTTCACAATTCCTTTTCTCTTCTAATCAATTGTATACTTTCTCAGATATTCTTAAACATTCATACTTATTCAAACTTAACCCAACTCACACATATAGGATATGATACCTTTTATATCACTATCATACAACAACAAACTTCTCAATTACATATATAATCACAACGTAAACACATATCATCACACAATTCCATACAATATGTCGAGGTCAGACACTTTTGGACTCAACCCAAATCGTGCAATATAGAATATACTATCAGAAATGATATTCTCTCGGTCTTAATAGAATTTTCTAGCCTAAAGTGCAACATATTTCACCTTTTGACTATTCAACACATACATTAAAAAAAAATAGTAACTTATCCATAAGATTGTTTAACTTATTCTTACTCGTAACTATTTATGATAAACTACGTCTCAAGTGATTTTAAATAGATCAAAAACCTCTTTTATACCAAAAATTCATTTCAAACTTATTTAGTTTCAAAAGAACTATATGGATTTACTTTTTAAAATAAGATAACCCTCTTCTTTAAAGATTAATAAACATATTTAGGTAGAACTTAGGGTTCATGAGTAACTCCCCTTACCTGGAAATGGATCTCAAGAATTAAGTTCTTCGTGTGCTCTAAAGAGAAACTCCATGTCTCGACCAAAAATACTCCCCAAGGACTAAATTTCTTCCTAACATCACAAGGTAGATTTCTATTATAAAAAAGAGAAAAGAGAAATAGGAACGAGATTCAAGGGATGAGTTATAGAAATTTACTTAGATTTGAGTGGAATGGACTTTGAGCTCAGAACCGAGGGAGATCTAGAGTTATTGGAGGTTTTCTTTGGGAAAGGAGAGGGAGAGAACACAGAGGATGGAGAGGAAAAGATTATTTGGTTGAAAATGAAGGTTTTAGGATGAAAGTCCTTTAAATATCTCTCAAACTTATGACTTTCTTGCTACAACGAGCAACTCTTGCTACAACGAAAAAAACTAGAAAGTTTTCTTTTTTTTTTGTTATCTATCATTTTACCTACAGCGAGAGATACTTGCTACAGCAAGAGGGTTATAGAGAACCTGATTCTGGATAACTTATCTCACTCTAACTAGATCTGCTACAATTTACATCAATTAAACACTCCTAATTTCAAATAACATGCATAAACAACTAACATAAATTGTAATAATAATAAATAACAAAATGAGGGTGTTACAACACTAACTCTTGAAGACAATGTCAACATGAAGAGTGCTTTAACTTTAAGGATTTAGCATAAAAGCATTAAGTCCCAAAGATAACCTTGGAGGAAAATGTACCTTGAGCATTGACCAGAAGGTTAGGAGTAAAGCATATGTTGCTACAATTGTCTCATAAAAACCCACTTAAAACAAACTACTATCACCTTGACACTATTGCTTAAATGATCGTGTTAAGTTGGGGGATAGTTGGTCTAATGTCAAAACTTAACTTCCACATAAAGTATAGTGTGTGAAAATCGAAGAAGTATAAGCTAACTTTGCATACAAGCTTCTCATCTTTGGACAATGGATGCTTATTTAGCAATATGAAATTCATGATCATCAATGTTATAAATTGATGGTCATAAGAGAAATTGCAAAAGGCTTTCTAATTCAACCATTGCAAGTACATGAGTAATAAATATCTTCTAATTTTAAGAATAACAAACCTAATAAGAAATTCTTGTATAAGTGATCAATTGTGTTTCAATCAATCATTGTAAGTTTATAATATGTCTCATTGAATGTGAATTGAGTTTAATTCTATGATTTAAATGATGTTTTGTGATGTTAGACTTCAATTGACTAATATGAATTTCTTGCTTAATTCTTAGATTTTTTTTCTATATGTTGAGCTTTCCTTTTTTTGTAGGCAATATTTAAAGTTGTAGGCATCAGATTTGGATGATCTTGGTGGCTATAAAAAGCTAAGACAGAGACTTACAATTTCTTATGAAATACTTGTTGGCTAATTTGATCAATCAAGGATAAAAAATGGGCTCAAAGTAAAAACATTGTGTAAATGGACAATATGACCTCTCCTTACTTAATTGGGCATATCTCACTCAATTTAAATCCAAATAAAACAAATAATTTTCAAATTGGTTTGGCTAATTTATATTTAACAAAGACAATATATATATATATATATGTATATATATACATATATATATATATATATATACATATAAATGGGGTAAGATTATTTTATACTTGTGTAAGTCTAAAAACTCTTATACCCAATCTAAGTCATTTATTTAACTTAAATCTAACGGGTTATAATTTTTTACTTCATTGACTATTAGATTTAAGTTAAATGAAAGACTCAAGGTATAAGAATTTTTAGACTTACACTGGTGTAAGAAAATCCTTTCCTTATATATATAAAATAAAACTGCATTAGTATATGTTACACTGACTCTTATACTATTAATTATTTAATATAAAAAATAATTTTTATCAATTTATTCATTTAATTATATTATATAAATTATTTGTATTGAATTATTTCAAAATTTAACATTTATAAAATTGTTATCAAAATGTTCTTATTTTTATAAATTTTAAAAGTAAATATTACGTTAATTTTAATATATATGAATAAGATATTAAATAATTTTAAATTAATATTAAATTATATATATATAATCTATGTGATTGGAATTTTTGGTCTAATAGTTAGTTTTAAGATTAAATTATCTAACAAAAAATTATTAAGTAAGTATAACTTACACCTATGCTTAAAATTGCGTTAATATAAGTTATATTTATTTTTATACGGTTGGATTAAAAGTTTCAATCACATAAATTATATACATACAAAAATTTAAATTAATATAAAATTATTTGATATCTTATTCATATATATATATATATATATTAAATTAACGTAATATATACATTTAAAATTATTGAATAATAGATTAACTAAAAAAAAATATTCTACCTTAATTTGTAGTCTCAAAGCTAAGTTTGAAATTATTTTTATAGCTATTTACTTCAAAAAAATTAACACATATAATTAAGATAATATATAATTATAATTTAACAATTACATCAACACAAATTATATTTATATAAATAGTATAAGAATAATTGAAATTTATTTATTTATTTATGTTAATAGGTAATATGATATGACTATGCTATAGGGAAAAATATTAAAATTTTTATCAAACTAAAACTTACTTTATTTAATTGTAGGCTCCGCTGTTTAAAATTAATAAAATCAACGTCATTTTCGTTTTAATATAGAAATCTGACGATACTTATCAACATAAAATAATAAAAATCCTTTTGAAAGTTGCAGTGGCATTGATATAGGAATTTTGCCGCCCATTTTGAAATAAAACCCTGGCTGGTAATCGAAAAATCAGTAGCAGTAGCAGGCAACAAAATGAGTTCTCCCATGGAGGCAGAGCTCACGACAGATGAAAATGGCACAGATTCGGAACTCCACTTACTTCATTCTTCTACGCTTCCCGAGGACAAAGTTCTTCTCCCTGGTTCGCTCACTCTCCCTCTTACTCTACTCTGCACATTCTCTTTTTCTAAACCAATCTAATTAATTTTGCTTCCAGTTGAGGTATGCCTCAAACCTTCCAGCACAGCTAAAATCCAAGATGTTCGTTCTGCTGTTGAGGGGTAATTTGCGAATTAACTTTTTTTTTTTTTTGGTGATATTACCTAATTGAACTTCAAATTTTTTTGCTGGCGAATTTATGCCCAACACACTTGTTTTTCAGAATGCTTGAAAAGAGGAGTTTGAGCTATATTGATGGACCCATTCCTGTGCCTCTTGATGAACCGTTTCTCGCTGATAACGTCCAAAGAATTTGCGTTTGTGATACTGGTATGCTATTTGTTTGTTTAGGGTTTTACAGTGGCAGGAAATGAAATGAAGATTGATTTGATTACTTTTACTATTTTTTTTTTTAATCTGACCATCAAGATTTTTGGTGTCTTAGAAAGTTGAATTGGGTGTTTTAGCATTTAGCATAGCAAAATGGAAGATTGGTGTTGAAAGGACAATAATAACTAAATTTTCCTCTTCACATTTCGAAGCAATAATTCAATCTCGAGAGAGAGATCTGTTTCTGCTTCTCTGATTCTGATGTTGGTAACGTTTATTTCTTTTGCAGATGAAGGGATGCACAACGATAATGTTCTTTTGTTCTGGCAAGTCAAGCCTGTTGTACATGTCTTTCAGGTGACACGGATGCTTTGATATTTTTGCCTATGTATCGCAGTCCCAGTTTTCCTTGGTTCCCATATCCTTGCCTGTGCAATATATTCACTGCATATATGGCCTTGTAGCTTCTTCTGTTCTGTTTATTTTATTATATTTTATTTTTTCTCATTGTAAATTGGTCATATGATCTTCACATATATTAGTTAAAGAACCATTCAAGTTCTTGACTATGCAATGTTTCACTATATACCAATATCACGTTCCCTCAGTTTGTAATTGTTACTTTAGTTTAGAATCTATTTTTGATGTTTTTATTTTCTGTTAAAGTGAACCTTAGAATTTCATGAATATTGTCTGACTTTTGCTTTGTCAGCTTAGCGAGGAAGGACCATGTGAGGATATAAGCTCTGATGGCCAGTCCTCTAGCTTCAATGAATGGATACTTCCTGCAAAAGAATTTGATGGCATGTGGGAAAGGTAATTACTTCTTACTTCTTAGTATTTTATTATGCTTTTCCTCTACTAATTCTATACTGTATTATTTTTCCTATAGTTGATTATATAATTCTAAATTGTTTACCCTGCACTATCAACTATTGTTTTTGCAGCTTAATATATGAATCTGGTCTAAAGCAACGGTTGTTACGTTATGCAGCAAGTGCGTTGCTCTTTACTGAGAAGGGTATTGATCCATTCCTTGTTTCGTGGAACCGGTAAGCAGTGAAAATTTGGTTTTTGACCAAGCTCAATGGCATTGTGCAATTCATGTAGCCGACCTTACTTAGTGAGATAATGCTTAATTGTTGTTGTTGTTGGCTCTAATTTTCTGTGTATGGTCTTCAATTCTGAAGCTCTATTTTATGACTGCATGGTGATCTGATGTTGATGTCCCTGATGTTGATATTTGCAGCATAATTCTGCTGCATGGACCTCCTGGGACAGGAAAGACGTCTTTGTGTAAAGCATTAGCTCAGAAACTATCAATTCGATTCAATTCAAGGTGCACTGATCTATTATCAATACTTTTTTAATACTCTTAACCGTATTTTCCAATGGAAACAAGTAAATTAAAGGAACAAATTCAACTTAACCGTTTTTTTTTTTTGCCACTCAGATACCCACAGTGCCAACTTATTGAAGTGAATGCACATTCTTTGTTCAGCAAATGGTTCTCTGAAAGTGGCAAGCTGGTATGCATGTGTGCCTTTATTTTTGGTTTCTGCCTCTTTCTGTCTTTAATAGATTTGCATATGGATTATGGACTTCTCTATAATTCATGCTTCTATTGCACATCCTGTAAAGTAACATACTCCAGGCATAGAATTTCCTTTAGTTATCATTGCCACCTTCAAGTTGATATCAAATGAGATCAAAGGATTGCTTGACTCAAGCTAGGAACACCCACTGTTAGGTAGTGTAGAATTGCATTCAGGAGATGTGAAGAAATTTCTTCATTTATCGGTTAGGGCAGAGTCCAGACATTTGTGTGTTTGGGCAGTGTTTCCAGCTAGATCTTTTCCTATATCACCAGAGACAATGTTGTTTGTATACCATTCTACCTCCATAGTCCATATGATGGATATGACTGTCTACTTGACTGATACATTCATGAGAGCAGCATTATACTGGGAAGTAAATTTAATTTGAAGTATCTTTTTCTCATTGTTCTCCTGGACTAACAGAATGTATTCAACAACAAAATTTGAAAAAAGAAAAGAAGTGTTCCCTATGGTTGCCCATACAGATACATAGTAGTACCACAACCATTTATAAGTAGTTGTGACATAGTTGATGGGTCTCCAATTCTCCATTCTTTATAGATATAGAAGCTAGGCAACTTTGTTGCAATATTAGCCTCTTTGGCTGTCTGTTTCCGTACTGTTTGAGACCAGTTCATTCTATTAGCGTCATAAACTGAATAAGTTCTCAATTAATTTTAATCTGAAAGTCCCACATATCATTGAGTATCATTTCACTATATCCATATTCCAATTTATGGATTTCCGAACCTTAACGATGCACTATACATGAACTGTTTTTTGTATGGTTTTGTTACATTCAATCCGTAATTGTGTTTCCTTGTTTTCTAGGTAGCAAAACTTTTCCAAAAGATTCAAGAAATGGTAGAGGAAGAAAGCAATTTAATATTTGTATTGATTGGTGAGGGCCGTGAGGCATGACAGGATAAAATTTAACTTAATGCTCATGTCTGCTTTAGTATATATGCTTATGATCCTGCACTCCCGCTGCAGATGAAGTCGAAAGCCTTGCTGCTGCAAGAAAAGCTGCTTTATCTGGTTCTGAGCCCTCAGATTCTATTCGGGTAAAACCCTCCTTCCGGTCATGTCATTCTTGCAGGAATAAACTCCCTTCCTCCGCACTATTTATGAAGATGTTTAGATTGTTGCAAAAACATGTAAAATTGTAATTTAGAAATTCAGAGGCCTTGGCTATTATTTTTGGGTGTTTGTGCATTAATACAAGTTCAATCTGAATATGCATCTCAGGTTGTCAATGCATTGCTAACTCAGATGGACAAGTTAAAATCATCTCCAAATGTGATAATTCTAACCACATCCAACATAACTGCTGCTATCGGTAAGCTTTACTTTCTCATTCATTCAAGTAAAATTTGTGGCTTTTTCCCTTTTAAGTGATGCCCTTCCGTCTCCCATAAATTTGAATAGTTAGATCTGCTTAATTTATAATACATTAGCCTACTTTACAAGTGAAGAACTGTAGATGTGCCTTCCCGATATGTGCAGGGAGTGAATTTCTGTATTTTATGATTTTATCATGATTTCCGCATAGTTATAAATAATGGGCTACAGTAGCGCTTTTGCAGAGCAGCCAGAGTCTTTTACAAAATTTGAATAGCGGAGCATTTATGGTGGTGGTAGAGTAAATTTTTTCAAAAGACTCATTTTTTTCCCTCAAATAAGCATTGTTTTGGAGTTTTTTTTAGGGGTAACATTGATATTTCTCTTTCCCATATCAGAATTTAAAAATTTCTAATTGGATATAGTTTCCCATGCCTCTATCGACCACCCACCCAGCCACCCTGCAGCTAGCAATATTGTTTTGTTTTGTTTTGTTTTAATTTTATTGTTTTTTACTCGAATGTTGCTTAAGACTTATATGACCTTTCATTTTTAATTATGAATGTCATGAATTTTGAGTATATTTTTAATTTTTAAGCATTTATATATAGTATAAAATATTTGATTTGTATATAAAAATTTAAATAGCTGTCATCCTGCCATGCTATTATGCTATAGGATCTTTTGCGGTGGAAGTAGGAAGCCAGCACCCCGTACAACGGTTTTTCCACACCCACTGGTTACCTGTTTAGGGAAAAGTCAAGTTGAAAATAAAGCACTAACTTCTGTTGATAGCATATGCATTATAGCAACACTATGCACAGATTTGAGATCAAAATTACCCAATATAAAACACATCACAACAAAAGCTGTTTTCCAATAGGTGGAAACATCACTCCTCTCATGTCTTGCTAAATATTTTATTCAATATCATCCATCACTAAAAATTTCATTTGAAACGCATGATTTAACATGTAGATCATACAAATTGACCAATTTTATGGCAGATATTGCTTTTGTTGATCGAGCTGATATCAAAGCATATGTTGGTCCGCCAACTCTTCAAGCTCGGTATGAAATATTAAGGTCGTGCTTGCAGGAATTGATGCGTACAGGGATCTTGACCAAGGTGCAGAGAGTTCTTAACTTCGTCCAACAAATATAATTGAAAACAAGAAAAGTATCAATATTTTAATCTTTATTTAGGTTCCAACATTTTGGCTTGTTAGTCTTATGGCTAATTATTATGAATTGATTAGAATTGTAAAAACGTCATGCTTCCAAATTATGCTAATGCAAAGGAGAGGTTGAACACGCCAGATTTTCAAGATGGTGCCATATTCATGCAACTGAGCAAGCAACTACTTGAAACTGCGGAGGCTTGTGAGGTAGGAAAAATAATTCTTGTGGATCTTGAACCTCAATCTTTTGGTTGTCCTTTAATCTTAACTGATTTGTTTGATCTGTTTACAGGGAATGAGTGGAAGGTCTTTGAGAAAGCTTCCATTTTTGGCACATGCAGCGCTTGCAAATCCTTATGATTGCAACCCTATTAAGTTCTTATGTACAATGATAGAAACAGCAAAGAGGGAGCGTTCTGAGCTTCCTGACTAAAATATCTAGTTTTAAATTTTAAAATGTGTAAATCAAAAGTGTAACGCTTGCGCCTACTCCATTTTAGTCCGATAAATGTCGATACAGTAGTGCTGTTTATTTATTAGAATGCACTAGTCAAAGACATAGCCCTTTCGAAAAATCATTGAACTGCTTGAAAATCACGATTGAGGGAAGAAAATAATTGCAGGGAAAAAATGATGTTTGGTTGTTTCAAACCAAATTTTCTTTTCTTCCTAAAATTGACTAAAAATATACAGGTGTAAATTTTGCATGGGGTTTAAAACATTAACCAAAATCGAAATGAAAAACTAGTTTACTATAATTAAGATAAAAGTTTTAAAATATGGATATAATCATTTCCATTTTTTTTATAATTAAATAGTATCCTTAATTCGTTTAGGCTCACAGGATCGATATTTGGTAAACTTGAGGGTTCTTTTCATGAGTTAGTTGATAGGTAATGGGACCTGCATGCTTTATAAGAGGACCCATCGTGCTGAGTTTTGCTTGCAGTCAATCTAATACTGCGGTATTTTCAATGGAGCACTTGACGATGCGAGCAGTTCGTGATAATGCCTGAAAATTAGCTAAACAAAACTTGTAACATGTGGAAAACAGTACATAAAACATACCATGATAACAAATATGGTATCGTGGATCTTTCTGCGCCTTATTCAATATTGGACACTGATAAGTGACAACCCTCAACTTTGCTTAATATTTTTGTGAAGTTTGTCTCAAAAATCAGTTAAACTCAATTGCAGTGCTACGTTTATTTTGAGTGAGTTTGTACGTAAGTTTTTACAAGAGAAGATAAATAATATGAAATTTTAATAAATTTTTTATAAGTTAAAAATAACTTATTCAAATTTTAGAGAAGTTAAATAAAAAAGTTTCTAAAAAATAAAGAAACATAAGCTGATTTTAATCTATCAAAGGAGTTTGATTATTTTACTACTTAATTAACTCTCATAATTACTTATTGAGAAGAGTAGCTTAAGTATTATGATGCACCGATTAGGGTTGTAATTACCATTCAGCAATGTTTTGGTGCAAATAATTAGTCATCCTAGGTGTGTTTTAGTAGAAATTATAGATTGCTACCTCTAACCGGTACTTTTAGTTGCAATTAAGAGTATTTTATAAGTCATCCTAACTAGTTTATTAACTATTTGGCTAGTAAATTTATTTAATTGAAGTAATGATATTTAATAAAAAAAAAACTATTTCGTTAATTTATATTTTTTTTGGTTTTAATTATAAAAATAAATATTTAATTTAGTAAAATCAACAAAAAGTAATCATACATCAATTTCAAAAATATCTATAAAATACTAAACGGTCAAATAGGTGTCCTGTTAAATGAATAAAGATAATAACTTGTATAAGTAAATAGTGAATATTTTATTAACATAAATCTTACAATAAATAATGATATAAAAGAATTTAGTAATTAATATAACTGAAAATATGTCTTTGTTTTGTATAATTAAGACCAAAAAATGTATTAACGGTTGGATTTATGTTAATTATTTTATTTATTGTATTCTTTAATATTATATTATTTATGTTAATTATTAAATAAATGATACTATTTATTATTATTCTTTTAATATTACATTTTATCTTTGTAAAAAATAATGAGCTTAAAATTAAGAAATAAAATGTAAAATTTTAATTATCTAAAATATATTTTTTCTATTGTGAAATTAGTGTAATTATATGTTACTATTCCTTTTGAATTGTGTTGCATTTACTTAAGTGTATGAATTTTCATATGTCAGAATGTATATATATAAAGGTTGTATGTTTGCTGAATTAGGAGTGTGATTGTTGTGCCGTGTGATAATGTTGAATACAAAATGCAGTGTGAGTTGAAGAATGATTATTAAGTGTGCTGTATGTAGAATAATTTAGAAAATATGGTTAAGAGTTGGTATTATTTTTCTCATGAGATAAATTTAGAATCTGGGTGCAGGGTATCCTGCTCAAGCGAGATCAATCTCACTTAAGCGAGAACAGATAGGATTGCCTCAGCTGTAACCTTGCCTAGACGAGAAGGAATCTTGCTCAAGTAAGAAGTGTGCTCGCTTAAGCAAAGTGTCACAAGAGTAATAGATAGCTCTCTAGATGCAATCTCGCCTAAGCGAGAATGTTGTTCGCTCAGGCAAGATATAGCTCGTTCAAGCGATGTATTACTCGCTCAAGCAAGAATATAAAAAATTTGAGAGGTTTCACTGTCTGATTTTCTCGCTCAGGCGAAAGCAGAGCTCGCTCAAGCGAGAAGTATCTCACTTAAGTGAGAGCGTGCAGGCTGGATGGGTATTTATGGAGACTCAGCATCCAGAAACTTCATTTTCTCACCAGACAACTTTTTTCTCTCATTTTCTCTCTATTCTCTCTCTTATTACTTTTAGAGAAAACTTTCCTAAAGCCAAATTTCTCTCTAATCAAAGCGGGATCTTCTATCTCATTGAGATCTAAGTGAGTTCTTGAAACTTTGTTTTCAATCTTTACTTTGTTTCTTATCCCTATTTCTTAAGTGACTTATACCTCATTGTTTTGAGTAGATCTGAGCCGTTTGAACGGTATTTCATATTCAAATGCTTGATCTATCCCTTTGAGACTTACTAGAAGTTGATTTGAAGAAAACTCATTCTAAGTAAGGGGAGCTTACTCTAGTTAGCTTGATTTAATCAGCTAATATCGAAAGGTATATATATATATATATATATATATATATATATATATGTATATGTATGTATGAAAATGTCTTCGGACCAAAGATAGGTTAATGTATGGGCAAAATCATAGGATAAAACCTAGGGTAAATATGATTGAGCTGTTTGATTATTGTTGATGAGTGAGATGAACTCGATGTATTTTGTGATGGAGTTTTCTGTTGTATTATTCGGCGGTGGTATAATATTTATAAGGCTGAGAAAACTGTCAAGAAGATGTTGTATATCATGTTGAGATCGATTGACAAATGTTATGAATAATGTGTTTTAATGTTGATTATGTGATGGTGATAAAATTGTATGGAAATAGTGGTAGGTAGATGTACTAGATGGTAGGCCAATGTGCTCAGTGATAAGTAAAGGTGTCTAGTAATAGGTTCCTTCTGGATTCACTAGTGATGTGATATCAAATAGAACCGAGTTGTTGTCATTATGATTATTGTAATGGTTTATTAATATTATTTTTATTGTCGTAATTTGTTGACACTCAAAAAGTTAATAGAAAGAAGTGGTATTGCTGAGTAAACATTGAAGAATTATTGAATGATGAACTATATAAATAATTAGATTTATTTATTTCTCTAAAATATTGTTTGTTATTATGTAAGCTCACCCTTGATATTTTATGTGTGTGATGGGTGTGTCTGACAATGATTATACTGTGGTACGTGAGCAAATGTGACAGGTTCTGTGATTATTTCTCATGTTGAAAGGTTCAGCTGAGAAAAGCATGAAGTCTAGAGTTTTATGAAGATTGTAAATTTTATTTTATTAGTCTAGGTCTGTGTAGAGGTTTTAGACTATTTAGTTACAGTCTTTGATGTGAGGAATGAAGTCCCACATTGGTGGGAACTTCTAAAGGAACATGGTTTGGAGGTTATAAAAGAAACCCCTTGCACCCTTTGTTATTATCCCATATCTTCCTTTGTTCTCTCCTTTCTTGTATTCTCATAATTTTGAGAAGTTCTTGTTGTGAAAGAGAGAGGTGCTGTAAAAATTTCTTCCATAGTATAAAATTTCTATTTTTGCCTATTGTCAGTATTTTCTCTTCTCTATTTTAGTTGTGTGTGCTTGTGCTGTATGACTAATATACCAACAGTGGTATCAGAGCTATTGGTTTGGTTTATTCCGCTGCTATTGTCATTAGAATAGTGTTGGTAAAATTCTGAGTATGCTCTGTGATTGCGGTTTAATCCGATCTTTCACATCAAAAAGGAGTTGTTACTGGAAAAGTTTGGTAGTGTGAACTTGCTATCTGAGAAAGTTCTGGCTAGGAAAGATTTGGTATTTAAGAGTGTCTATAGTGACCCACCTCTCTTTCCTGGGAATTTCTTGGTGTGTTAGTTTATGATCTACCTGTGTAATTCCAGTAGACAATACTATTTATAGTGAGAAGTGCATAAGTCGGTATAATAAAGAGAGAAAATATGGCAGCAAAATATGAGATAGAGAAATTTAATGGGAGTAATTTCTCGTTGTGAAAATTGAAGATAAAGGCAATTTTGAGAAAGGACAATTGCATAGCTGCAATTGAAGGAAAACCCGCAGAAATGACGGAGCAGAAATGGAAAGAAATTGACAACAATGCCATCGCGAATTTGCACCTATTAATGGCAGATTCAGTGTTATCTAGTGTGGCGGAGAAAGAAACAGCAAGGGAGATTTGGGATGCCCTCATAAAATTATATGAGGTGAAGTCTCTTCACACAAGAATATTCTTGAAGAGGAAACTCTACACTCTCCGAATGAGTGAGTCCACAACGGTGACGGACCACATCAACCATCTGAACACTTTGTTTGCCCAACTATCAGCGGCAGATTTCAACATAGTTGAAAATGAACGCGCGGAGCTTCTACTGCAGAGTTTACCAGACTCGTATGATCAACTCATCGTCAATATTACAAATAATAATATCGAAGGCTGTCTTCACTTTGAGGATGTTGCCGGAGCAATTCTTGAAGAAGAATCCAGGCGAAGGAACAAAGAAGACATATTGGAAAGTTCAAAGCAAACACAAGCTTTGGTGATGATGAGAGGAAGATCAACGAAATATGGGTCTAGTGGGAGTCAGTCCCATGATAGATCTCAAAGTAAGAAGCATCTCAAATGCTACAATTGTGGCAAGAGGGGGCATGTCAAGAAAGAATGTTGGCACGAGAAGAGTGGAAGAAAGAACTCTGAGGCATCAACCTCACAAGGTTGTATGGCAAATACTTGAGAGGATGAAGATGTTACGTGAGAAAGAGGGTAGATTTGGTAAGTCATACAAGCTCGAAGATCATGACATGTGCTTATGGTAGATACGTTGCGAAAGCTAATGCAATGGTTGCATTGACAAGTCAAGAAGAAGCGATGTTAAAGTGACATCGTATTTGGACAAATGTCAAAGTAAAGTTTGCAAGGCGGAACATAATCTGTACTCGGGCTCAGGAAGTATTTTTACTTCTATGCGAGCACCGTGTGATAAGCCAACAATATAGACCGAAGTTTGCTAGTTTGACTACCGAGAAAAGAAAACACAAGAAGACTTGGTTCATTACGATATAAGGGAATCACCGGAGTTATTCCTAGGAAGAGCAAAGTTTATTCCAGGAGTTTGTGGGTGTATTACATCAAGAGGAAGTCAAATGTGTTATTGTTACCAGTTCAAGGGAACCAATGCCCGAGTAGAGCTTGAAACTGGGGAAAGAATTAAGTGCTTGGGCTATGCTAACAATGTGAAGGGGTATTTCCTGTGAGTTCCACCGCTCACAAGGTTATTGTTAGCAGGAATGAAATGATGCTCCAACCAAAAGGCTTTGAAAAGCAACAAAACTTGGTTTGCAGGTTGATATGAAGGACTTGGAATCGGCAAACAAGATTTTAGGGATGCAAATTCACCGAGATAGAAAAGATAGGAAGATTTGGCTTTCTCAGAAGTAAAACTTACTGAAAGTCTTGCGGCGCTTCAACATGCAAGAGTGCAAGCCAGTTTTACCCCATCTCCTATCAATTATCCTCAAGTATGAGTCCTAGCAGTGAAGCGGAGAGGATGGAGAAGTCTCGAGTACCGTATGCATCGGTGGTGGACAGCCTTATAATTGTTATGATGGGTACAAGACCAGACATTGCACAAGCAGTGGGAGTGGTTAGTATGTTCATAGCAGGTTTAGGTGGAGAGCAAGAAATATTGATCGGGTGTTGCATTGCGTTTGAGAGAATCGAATTAGGTGTCAAAGGTTATTGGCAGATTTACGTAAATTCGATTCTACTGAAGTTTATAAAAAGAACAAGCAACATGAAGGCAAAGATGGTGTGAAGATTTGATTAGTTTCATCAAAATCTTCAAGTGGGAGATTGTGAGGAATGAAGTCCCACATTGGTGGGAACTTCTAAAGGAACATGGTTTGGAGGTTATAAAAGAAACCCCTTGCACCCTTTGTTATTATCCCATATCTTCCTTTGTTCTCTCCTTTCTTGTATTCTCATAATTTTGAGAAGTTCTTGTTGTGAAAGAGAGAGGTGCTGTAAAAATTTCTTCCATAGTATAAAATTTCTATTTTTGCCTATTGTCAGTATTTTCTCTTCTCTATTTTAGTTGTGTGTGCTTGTGCTGTATGACTAATATACCAACATTTGATAATGTAAATATAATTATTATTATTCAAAAACATGTATTTTTAGCTCCTTGTAGAGTAATCTTGATATATATATATATATATATATATATATATATATATATATATATATTTATATAAATTATTGTGTTTTATGAAAATGCATCAAAGCATTGTTATTTTGTTGAATAAGATATTGAAATACAAGTTAAAAATTTTTTTTTACCTTAATCTATGAGTATATTATTCTATAAATAAATAATAAAATCAAAAATAGTAAAGTGAAATGTCATTGATCCTTTATAAAAAAATAGGTGATGACATCTATAAAATAAAATATATAAATAACATAAATATATTCTTTATGTCCTTTTTATAGTTATTATCCATTTCAATAATTAATTATATATAAAAAATGCCCTTTTATTTTTTTTTTTCTAAACACAACCTAAGTTGGGAAAAGGGCAAGGGAAAGAATTTTAAACCAAACTACTCACTGAAACAAGCGTTGAGGAAGCACTAGTATTTATTAAGACATTTTAGATCATATCAGTTAAGCATAGTTTTTGAAAAAAAAAAGTCTAGAAAATTATAATTGAGGAAGCACTAGTATTTATTAAGACATTTCAGATCAGATCAGTTAAGCATAGTTTTTTAATCTAGAAAATTATAATTTAAAAACTGTCAAATACTTGTAAAGGTATATAGTTTATTAAAAATACTATTTTAAATTTTTTTAAAAATATTCTAACACTTTTGAGTGTTAATATACTTCACTTTTTTATTATTTTAAGAATGAACATTTTAATTTAAGTAATAAATCAGATTAATTAAATGATCTAAAAAAAAATACAACTTAATATACTTGTTTTGAATAAACAAGAGTTTATTAGTACTCCCTTGAACACATGTAATTACCTTATTACTCGTTCATTTTTTTTTTTTTGAGAGATAAGCTTGAAATTTTGAATAGAAAAAAGGTGCAAAAGAATTTACTTACACAATTAACTTCGCAAAACATGATCATGTTTTTTGTGCTTCTTTATGTGGAAGATGCTTTGAAAAAATGTTCACGGATTGTATTTTGAATTTCTTCATTTCTGACTTCATGTTATTTTCTTTTCAAATATACTTTTTAGTTATGCATTCTTTCTTATAATTTATTGGGTTCTATACCAATTTCCATAATATTTTTCTTTAAGTTACACTTTTCTAATTTACTATTGTTTGTAAGTTAATTATTAGTTTTAAATTAGCTAAAAAAATATGATATCTTATTCTTCTTTATTTTATCACTTTTATATTTTATAATAAAAATACATTAACGAAGAATGAGCATAACCGATAAAAAGATGACAATATGTCAACAAAATTCGTCACAATTAATATGTATGAGAAATTTCTTTGTTGAGATTTTGGGAAAGTAACACTTTAATTATATCTACATGTCAAAAGACGTTAGTCTTCAATTGTCAGAGATATCCTTAACCCGTACTTAAAAGAAAAGAAAAGAAAAGAAAAAGATGATAAAATATTTATCCTTAGAAAACCTACAGAATAAATTATTATAAAACAAACAAGTTAATATGTCGATTGAAAAATGTTGGTTGGATGATAAAAATAAAATAGAAAAATCACTTCAAATTAAATTGAGTGGGATCATATTAGAATCGAAAAATCAAACTAATTGTATGGTGAAATAAGAAAACCAAAACTTTCTTCTTCATGGACAATTTAATTCTATTTGCTTATCCCTGTCATGGCAGTGAGCAATGAAAACATTTCACGGAAGCTCCGTGATCTATTATCATTAGTTAACATTTGGTGAATAATTCAGTTTTATATATTAAGTTCGAGTCTACTCAATTTCTTTGTGTACTCTTTCTTTAATATATAACATTTGTCATTTTTTAAATCCTTTTACTAATTTTAATTTAATCTCCTAGAATTAATTAAGCATGTTTTTATAATAATTTTAAACATTGTTTTTATATATTTTACCTAAATTAAAAAAATATGTTCAATATACATGATATTTTTCTTTTTTAAAAACGTGCATGGATGATGTACATAGAAATGGCGGTGGATCATCCGAAAGGAAAAGTGGAAGCGCATCTTAATGTGTGGTTGGTGACGCCGTGGCTGCTGTTGCGTTTCAATTTGGAGTTTGAATCTCCACAATGAAAATTGTCTTTCACGCTAAGTTTTGACATCATAGCCCCTTCCCGTGAAAAGGACAACGACTAGTGTTAACCCTAGATTTAGTTCCGAAATCAATTAAAGCTAAATATAATGAAACTTTTCTTTTTTGTTAGAAAAAAGCAGCAGCAGAAGAAGAAGAAGAAGGAGGGAAAATGGAAATTATTCTTCGTTCTCAATCTTAGGTATATTACAGACTCAGCAAGTATTACTCATATAACCTAAATGAAGAATTAATGGTAAAGGGATATAAAATCTAAGCTTTACGAGAGAAGTTGAGATAGGTTTCTTCTGCCCTAAAATGAGAATACTATTACTTTAAAGATTAGAAGAAAAACTTTTGTTAATTATATGATCTAACTAATTAACATAAAGTAGTTGGATACTGCTGTTTCAATAATGGTGGTTTTAGACTCTTCCAAAAGAATGGAAATATTTTTTGTACAATTTTAAAAGATAATTAAGAGATGTTAAATGTTTTATTTTTTGGATATATTTTTGGGACATGTATATACAAAAGAATATAAAATATAAGTAAAAAAAATACAAAAATCTACATAATATTTCATATAATGTTAATTTTATATTGTTTAAATAACAAAAATGAGAAAAGAAAAAACCTGCATAGCGAGCAATTTTGTAAAGAAACAGGTAAAGTTGATACAGCAGGGAGCTAGCGCACCCTTTATTTGAATCTTTAATAATAAATATGTCATCATATCTAACCTGGATTGATAAAAGCTAATAATCAGACTGTGAAGTATTCATTATGGCACATGAAGATTGAAGATCCATGTTGATCGAGATTCCCTTTCCATATATGCTTTCACTTCTTTTTCACACTGCTATTTCCGTTTTCATTCTTAATTCAAAAGGAACATTCTTTGCTAATTCGATGCACCAATTTAATTTTCTGGATGCATTAATAAATGAAAATTGGGCCACTCCTATAGTAATTAATTCTTCAACACTTAAACTACAATTAATTAACCCTTATATTGTATTTAAAAAATGTTGCTGGTTAGTGATAATTCACTTCCTCCATGTGCAAGGACATGCTTTTTTTCACCCTTTGTGGGTTTTTTAACAAGTGCATAAGAGGGCTATCACTGACATGTGCAGAGACATCATTCTCCCCCACAAAGTATTCACCAGTTCCATATACACACAGCAGGTAGGTGAAGATCACTATGTGCAAAAATCTCTTGAAAAAGTTTTCAGACAAGCCCCACATGCTGCACCAAGCACTTATTATAAGCAAAGCGGTTCCAAAAAAAATTATAATAACTTTTTTGACACTGCCGACCAAAAGAAAAAGAAAAGAAAAGCCAAAAACTTGAAACACCATAGACAAAGACCCGTTTGGAGAGGGTAGCAGGCTTTGAGACAACTTGTTAACTTTGCCAACAAAAAGAATGCTTCAATCTTCAACAGCCTTCACTGTCTATATTATATCCCTTTCTTCCTTTCCCTTTTTCTCTCTTGTGGAAACGTGCCACCACTGTACATTAAAGAGAAAACGTTTGCATGCGGGAATATAACCTTAGACTCTCTCTATACTCTATGCGTGCATCACAATGTTTCAGTACTCTGCTTCACACAGCCGCTTTTCTGCATCTTTTTATATATATACATATAAACATGGTCCAATTTATTTATTATTTATATGTTCTATGCTCACTCAAATCCAATCTGTCTCTCTATTCTATCATTTCTAGTTTTCTACAACATGTCTCTTTTTCTTGTCTCTCTCTTCCACCTTTTCGTTAACAAATTTGTTTTGTTAAAGTACAATAATGTCTTCTATATACTCTCTCAACATCCTTCTACTTGTCTTCACCTTCATCTCTGTGACATTTCACATAATATTCATAAGGAAGATAGTGGCAGTGCATGCCTAGCTAGCTTGACATGGGAAGGGTTTGCAGCAGACATTTCCTTAATCTAGAGGTGTCTTTTAGCTAACAGCAACCATGAATTTGAAGGCCTAAAATCCATCCATGGGGGAATTAAGCACTCCTGGTCCGAATCCTTTTCACTTCTTAGTAGATTGTTTCTTCTTTCACTTCTTTTTCTTTTTCTCTTTTGATGTGTGCAACCATGCATACAACTATGGAACTAGCGGTAGCTAGCTGCCATGTTGTCAAGTTCATTCTGATTTATCGTTGTACCTTTTACTATTAGGCTACAGCTTAATTTGTAGATGAGTGAATAGATGACTAGTACTGAATAATCGTCGTGTTTAGTTGAAGTGTTACTATACCTTAGATTTGAGAATGTAAACGTTTCGCTTGCCACTGATTTTCATATAATAACATTTTCTAGATTTACTGTAGTTTCTTCTTGCTGTTAATCTTTCTTGTGTATTTAATTATTCTATAATATTTGCTAATATTTTGATGAGTTCTCGGTAAGTTAATTAATTATGACAACAGCCACTTACGGGAGTAAACACTTGATACTTTGATAACCCCAAATAAAATGATGCGGTTATGATTATCCTTCTTGGTATACATAGCTATGCATACGTACGTATTTGTCCATTATATATATATATATATATATATATATATATATATATATATATATATATATATAAACTCAATAACTGATGAAAAGCTATGTAGATCGCATTTTGTGAAAACAAATTAAATAAAATCTATATGGTGCGCAGTGCAAGAAATTAAAATGGAAGCTTCAATTTAATTTGATGATATGTTGAGATGTGATTTTCGGACTTTAGATCATATCCAGAAGAATATGAATTCAACTAAAAGAACTGCTTATTTTCCATCTTTTTTGGTGGTTACAATTTTAATTAATGAGGAGTTGCATGTCAAGAAAAAAACACATCTAGATTATTCTTCCAAACAAGTTAGTGGTACTATATGAGCTAATTAAGCTTTGGAAAGAAACCAAAGAAAAACATGTAGATTATTTCAACTAAAAGAACTGCTTATTTTTCATCAAGATTTTTCTTCCAAACAAGTTAGTGGTACTGTATGAGCTAATTAAGCTTTGGAAAGAAACCAAAGAAAGAATATGTGTGAAAGCAGTTTTACATATAGAAGCTAGAAAATACATGTCAGGCTCCCAGCTGATTAATTTGCCTACTGTTCTAGCCTTGTAGGTATTGATCCCAGTAAACATCATGATCTATGAGTTGACTCTTGGGGTTCTAATCAACTTTACCATACACTTAATTTGAATGTATTTCAACTAAGACTGGCTTTTCAGTGTTGATCGGTATACAATTACAAATATGATGAGTTTAAAGGAACATAGACTTTCCTTTTGCTTTTCTTTAATCATGAAAAGTTTTGGTTGACTATGGTTATATGTTCCGAATGTGCCTACTGAATCCTGGGCAGGCTCCACCTACGAGATACAATCCTATAATCAAAACATGATAAAGCTCATTTTTATCGTTGTAATCATTTGTGTCTTTAGTTTTTGTTTTTTGTTGTTTGATTTTTGCTTTTTCATTACCTTAATGATGATATGCAACTGAAGTGTCAATTTGAGCACGGCCTTCAAAATAAATAAGCAATCTGTCTCTATATTTGGCGCACCATTGTCATGTAGGATAAAATTATTATTAAGTATACAGAGATTTAAGGGTGGTTAATTCCTTACTTTCTCATTTTGTAAATAAACTTACTTTAAAAAAATCTCCATTTATTGATATATTTAAAGTATATATATATATATATATATATATATATATATATATATATATATATATATATATATTACTTACAAATGAGTTTTTATGTAACATTTATTTCATTAAAATTTTTCATTTATAATTGGACTCATCATTTCAAATAATAATTTTGACTCTATAATTGATAGCAAAAATAAAACATTGAAACTTATTTTCTTGCTATTGTGGGCATGTTCTGGACATTATGAAAATAGACTACAATTCACATTTCCTTCACTGTGCCTGGTCTATAATAATTTAATTAATATGATCTATTGCTAATTTGAGTGAATAAATATTTTCAGCTAAGATTTTTTTCTTGAGTCGGAAGTGACATGCATGTAAAAGGGAATATCTAATCCGTGATTTTAACTTTAAATGCATAGCTTAAGATTTTGGCTGTGTTATCTATTCAATCCATATATATAGAGAGAGAGAGGGGGAGAGAAAAATAAGATTTTCTTATGGTTTAAAAATTTTTATACTTAATCTAAACTTTTTATTTAACTTATATCAAATTTTTAGATTTATAACCGTGTAAAAAAATCTTTCTCCATATATATATATATATATAAAGAAAGCATGTATAAACCTACAACTAATATGTTATATGGGATCAAATAAGTATTCATTTCATCTATGTATATTATTTTTTATGAGATTTTAATTTTAGTTCTATAATTTTTTTTGTTTTAGTCTTTAAATTTAGTCTTTTTTTTTTTTGTATCTTAAGTGATAATGCTATTAACTAAGAGGTAAAAATGTATTAAATGTTGTGACATGCTATTTTTTTTTGTTATATTATTATTAAGGGTAAAAATTATTTTGAATTTGAAAAAGAATAGAAACAAAAACTTAAAAAAATTAAACAACTAAAATTAAAACATCACAAAAATATAACTTATAAAATTCCTTTTAATTTTAAGTGCATAAGTACTGCTGTTAGATCTGGCCACTTGATAATTATGGCATGGGTATTATATGTGGATTTTCCTTGTGATATTTTACCTTACTTTTGGGTCAAAAACTTTACCTTTCATTTTTGGTTTTGAAAATAAAGCTATACCTTCGTGTATTATTAGATCTGCGTAAGCCCAAAATCCCTGGCCCAAAGGGAGCATGACCAAATGAAAAATAGAATGTCCCTATAAGAACTTTCCAATTTCTGATGTACAACAAATTGGTTTCTTTTATTTTTTTTACCAACAATAACAATTTGGGGTTGGGATTTTCAGCACTGAAAACCCTAGTAAGCAACGCGCGTTATCTTAAAAATGAATAATTTTAGTGGTAAAGTAAGAGCGACATAGAAAATAAGGATCGAAATTTGTAAAAACTACAGCCTCTCTCACTCTTCCAATTCTCGCCTCTTCTCTTAGGAAAAATAAAAATAAAAAATTCAATAATTTAAATTTTTTTTTACCTTTTATATTTATAATTCTTCCTAAGTATTAAACAAAATTAATTATAATTTATTTTTAACATAATATATATATATAAATCTAAAATTTTTTCGTACTAATATAAATTTAAAATTTTTTATATTCGATTTGAGTCTTTTATTTAATTTACATATAATTAATTATAATTTATTATTTTACTTACTATTAAATATAAATTAAATAAAAAATTTATAGTATAAAACTTTTTAAATTTATTAATGTAAAAAGATTATATATATATATATATAAGATAATATAATATTTACTTTATTAAATATTAACACTTTTAACAAAACTCCTTACAAGCGAAAAAGGTGTATCCTTGTTAGGAAGTGGAAATAGATCAAATTCTTACAGGAGGATAGTACATTACCTCAATCACATTAGGAATAACTCGAGACAAAATTATATATTAAATGCCCGTGTGTTTTATTTTATAATAAATATATATAATTTAATAATTAAATAACAAGATTTTATATTTTTAAATAATTATATATATAATGAAATTATTTTAAATTATAATATTTTAAAAAAATATTTTCACTTAAATCTATTATTATAAATAATATATATCAAAATGATAATAATTAAATAAAATTAAATAATTTTAAAATATAATTTATTTTAAATTAATTGTATAGTGTAAAAAAAACTTTTAAATTAAATGTTAACAATCAATATATATTTAATAACTATAATTTAGGAGATGATCCCTGAAAAGTAAATTTTAAAGTTAAAAAATTAAAAATTAATTTTTTTATAAATATAAGAATATATATTTATCAAAAATATAAAAATTTATATAAAGTAATAAAACAAAATTAAATAACAATTTCAATCTCTAAAATTTTAAATAAAATTAAAAATATATAAACAAAAAATTATTATAATAAAAAAAGTGTAATCTACATATAATTTTTGATTAATTTTAATCTTAAAATGATTTACTTTCCAAGTAATAAACTTTCATTTATTAGTTTCATAAATAATTTACTTTCATTTATTAAAAAGATTCTTTTAAGATTGATAAGTTTGTTTATTATTGTTGTTTTTACTTCGCTTCATGTATTAAATTTTATTATAATACTTTAAGATTATATATTTATTGATTTATTTAAAAAGGTAAGTTTGCTGGTTTACAATAGGTTTATACTTTTAGATATATATTTTACTTATTTAAAATATCTTATTATATGATAAATGTTTAGACTAGATAAGACTTTTAAAAAAATTAAAATAGGTAAAAATAAATAAACCTTGGACACCAAAATAATAATAAGTTTTTTAGGAAAAAATAGTAAAAAGTTATTCTTAATTTTTTTCCCTTTATATCCAACAATAATTTTGAAAAGTAATACAAAGATGAAAATAGAAACATATATTAGATACAAAGATTATAATAAAAAATAGTTATATAAAAACTAAAATAAAAAATTATAAAATAATAGTTATGACATGTAATAATTGTGAAAATTATTTTTTTATTCAGATTTAGGAAAATGCATTAGTTTAGAATTTCATAGAATTTTAAAAGACTTTTTTAAAGTAAAAAAGTATGTTAGTATTTAATTAAAATTTTATGTCACCTAAAAATAATCTACTAGTATTTAATTTGGATTTTTAAGATTTTTTAAAAGAGTCTATTAAAATATATTGATATTCATTTAAGACTTTTTACAACTTAAAAATAATTCATTGATATTAAAAAATATTAAGATTTTAAAGTATTGTTGTATTAAAGAGATTTTGAAGGATTTTTAATTAGTGATATCTATAAATACCAAATTCATAAAACAATTTTATCTAAATTTATCAGATTTTGGAAGATTGTTTGAAGTGACTATTCAAGTGCTTTAAAAATTTTTAGGTGAGTTTTTCATCTTTTTTTTTTCCTATGTTCATGTATTCTCCATTGTTTTCTCTGCTAATAATAATACACTATTATTCATATATAATATTATACTACTGTTCCTATTCAATTCTTCTATTTGGTGAAAATATAAATGACAGTGTTATTAACTTATTCTATTTTACTTTGTTTAGTTAAGTTTATTTTTCAAATATATAACACAGAAAATGCTTGAAATTTTAAATTTTAAGTAGTAATTTTTTTTATAACACACATCAAGAAAAGGGAAAGGTGAAAGGTAAAATTGATATCATAAAATATATTAGCCGTTTTTTAATTTTAATTTAGAATTTATGTACGTTTTTAGTGGGTAGGAGGGTTCAACTTATGATTATAAGTTACTAAATGATGCTATAATAAAAAGGAATGGACTTAAAGTGACTAAAGGTAAGTGTTTATTTTTTAAATAATAATAATTATATTATTATTATTATTATTATTATTATTATACTAATATTATATAAATTGCATATATTATTCGGTAAATATTTCTTGGTGGATTGTAGATTTCCTAATAGATGCTAATTTTTAGCTCCATTTTGAGATATAAGATATTTTTTACAAGTTTTGCAGGTCAGGGTAATAACCCTGAAAATGAGAAAGAATTGTTCAATATTCATCATGTGTCTTTAAAAAATGTAATCGAGAAAATGTTTGGTATTTTAAATCAAGGTTCACAATTTTTAAGTCAACACCTCTATTTTATTTAAGACACAAGTAGAAACTTGTGTTATCAAGTATAACACTACATAATTTTCTTTACAAAGAATGTTATGCTGATTAATTTTTAATTGAACTGATGGACGAACCTTTATCTTTAATATTATCGGTTAATGAAGATCATAATTTTGAGCCTATTATTCACACCTAAAAGATGTTAATGCTTGGAGGACTAATATAACTATGGATATGTGGGTGAATGTTATTTAGAAGAACATATATTATGGATAATTATTATTATTATTTATCCAAACATTGTTATTTTTTATTATTTTTGTCTTTGATTCTTTTTAAATTTAAATGTATAAAAAAATCTTGAACTAAGTCAAAAATTTATGAAATTCTGCAAAGTTCTAACTTATAAGTCTTGCAAAATCCATTAAAATTTTGATTTTAAAGTCTTGCAAAATCCTGCAAAGTCTTAAAAGTCATGAAAATTCTATAAATCTTAAAAGTTGCCCCCTTGTATACATTTTTTTTTCTAGAAATATCTTATTAACAATTTAAATTTTATATAAGAGCTACAAAAGTTATTAGGTCTTTGTTTTAAAAAATTAAATTTAAAATATTAAATATAATTAATAATTTAATATTATATGTTCAAATTATTCATAATCATAAAATTTACATGGTAAATTCTGTAGTACCTTAAAAAATTTTCAGGGTAATATATATAAAAAACTCTAACCAATAATATTTAGGTATGTGCTCAAATAATAAATTTATTTAATAATAAATTATTATATTTACTATATTTGAGTGGTTATAATACAATAAAAAATAAATAAATTAAAATTTAAAAATAAAATAATAATATTATATTAATATATTTTTATATTTTTAATTATATTATTATTAATATTTAATTATTTAATTATTATATTATGTTATAATAAATAAAAATTATTTAAATATAAATTATATTTTATTTAAAACTAAAAATTTATCAAAAATAATAAAAAATAAAATAAAATTATATAATAAATAATATAAATAATATAATTTTAAATAAATGATATATAATAATAATTTTTTAACTTGTTATGTATTTTCTTTTTATTAGTATAAATTTTTAGATACTTTACCTGTAAAAAAAATTTAAGCTACCCCAATTTACATATGTAATGAGAAATCAATTAAAAATTCTAAAATAAAACAAAGAAGTGGTTAATTTGGCAACATATCTTGGGAGAGAAGAAGGGATTAAAAAATGATTTAAAAAAAGCTGCGTGTCAGCCATCCACAGTGAATCTGTGTGTCAGAAAAGAGGTGAGAGTGTGAGAAGCTAAGGAAATGAAGTGAGTAAGCAAAACACACACGAGCACAGTAACAGACCTTATGAGCGATGATGAATCATACTGACGGCAAACAAAGTCTTGTGCTGTGTTGTTGTTTGCCTTTACTTCACAGGCATTCATTCACACCCTTTTCCCTCTCTTCTATTCACAATTCACAACCACACCGTTTTCTTCTACAAAGTAGAAAGAAATTAATATCATCATGGACTTGGACTTCAGAGCTTCCACTAGTCATTCTACCAATCACTTCTCTCTCTCCGACCTTCTCGCTTTCACTCTGGTACTCCCTTCCTTCCCATTTTCACTTCACTTGTGCATTTCGTTTTTTCTTGCTCTATTGGGTATCCCTGGTTTTTCTTCTTATTTTTCCTTTTTATATGACTTTCCCATTTCCTTGGTGGGTACAAGTGAGGGAGAAAAGAGAACCCATTTGAGTTGCATTGGACTCTTTTGAGGAATTGAATAAAAAGCCTATATACCCTTTTGCTATGATTAACTTGTGTTAGCTCAGTTTAGTGTCAGAGTTCCGTTTTTTGTTTTATTTTGCTTTCATTGTTACCAGTGAGTACCTCCCACTTGGAACTACGCGTTCTGGGCTTTGCTATGTTGCTCTAATGATTTTTCAGAAGAGGTTAAATTTGAAAATTTGTCATTGTTTCTAAGGTTTGTTTGCCAGTAACTGTGTTACAAGTGGACCTCATTTGCATGTAACCGTTTCCTTTGGAGTGTGTGCATTTCATGGCAGATGCAAGAGACAGCGAAGATATACTCTGGCTTTAATGGTGATCCAAATTTCTTTTCTTTATTTAATTAGAAAATTAATTCGAGATGCTGTTTATGGGAAGTTCAAGAATTAATTAATATAATAGAAAAAGGGCCACTTAGAGGGCTTATCTAAGCTTCTATATATGCTTCTCTTACCATACAAACTAGTACTTCCAAAGCCTTCAAAGCAATAGATGAAGAGAAAAAGTTCAGTTTTTATGATACTTTAATCTCGTAGAGGAGAATTGGATAGTGATGACGAAGGAGGGAGATTCGGCAAACGATCACCCTGAAGTTGGTTCCTTTGGGGTGCACCTGGATAGGCTCAAGTTGGAGTTGTCTTACATTAATCAAGGGATTCAATCTTATATACTGGGGCAGAGAATCAATGGAAATTGGGGGGCTGAAAGATATGATGTTGAGGAGGAAGTTGATGAAAAAACACAATCCGATTATCCTGATTATGATGGAGGTGAAATTGAAAAAAAATTAATTTAAATTGTGTTTATGTGATTTTTTTTTTGTTGCTTAACAATTGGGGCATAGCAAAGATAAAAAAAAATGTTGGTGCCTTAGACATTAATCCTGATTAAAAGGTTCTGATCTATCAATTTTCTGGTGCATGAATGTTTTGATATTTGGGATTTTGTTGGATAGATTTGATCCTTGGGCCGTCCTGAATTTTGCATGTGGCCTGGAAATTTCTTGTTTAAGGGTGGTGAACAATCAAACCTTCTCCTTGTCATCGTGTTTTTCAAAATGAGGGGCATTATTGTGCAACCCTCCAAATCCTCCATTTCTTTTACAAATAAAAAGTTCCCCTGATTTAGAGAATTTTGGGATGATTTTAAACATCCAAATATAAGGGAAATTAAGTTTATTGCTTGAACTCCTATTCTCTTACCTCTATTTTCCCCTCCTAACACGCAAACATACCATAAAGAGCATAAGGGAATCTTAGCACTGTTCTTTTCCTTCTTGCTAGTATTTTGTGAGCTTGTGCATTTGTGCAGTGCATAACTACAGTTAATTAATTTTTCCTGTTGCTCTTTTCTTTAGAGATGTACCTTTTATGGCATTCAAAATGGAGTTTTTCGTGCAATAAATAACTTGCTGACATGGATCCCTTTTAAACCATGCAGAAAGTGATTCAGTGATTAATTACACAAATGAGGAGGATAATGCTCAATCTCTTATTCAATGTCCTTTCTGTGATTTTGAGATTGATTTTTCATTGGAAGAGATGCATTACTATGACCCACAAAATATGGTATGACAGTTCTGAATTTTAAAATTTTATATACAGCAGAAGTTATTGCTAACACCATATATCATGCTCATGCTTTACACCTTTGTTAGACTAAGTTTTGTTTTCCAAATTTACTTGATGAATCAGTAAATTAACCAGTGACTTTGTTGTAACTTATAAATGTTAGTTCCTTGGTTAAATGTAGTTTTATTTCAAACTAAACTGAAATTTTATATCTGCTTAATAGTGCGCTGTTCTGATCTGATTAAAAGGGATAAGGATAATGATAAAGTGAACCAACAACCATTTTTGTTAAACACTAAGGAAGAATAAGAATGTTTGTCTATCTGAACATTTCACTCAGGTAATCAAGTTATAATTGAAGTTTGAAATCTGATTGATAGTTTCAATGTTCCTATATCAGCTTTGTCCTATGTGTGATGAAGAATTAGGTGAGGATGCAATCAGGGTTGCACAGCATTCAAGCTCATGGAAGGTATATGCTGCTTATATTGAAATTTTGTGTTCTAAATGTAGCCTAGCCTGCTTTTGGTTTTAGGAGAACTTGATTCTTGCCTAAATTCAATATGTTAATGTAATGATCTATACTTTCTATAGCAAACTTGGAAGAGTGACAAATCTAGCGTCTCGTCTGATAATTCGGTAGTGCTGGACAAGAAACTTCATGCTAGGGGAAGCAAACATGAACCAATGCCTGATCCAATTTTGCCACCGAATGTCTGCGATGCATCTGTTCCAAACTCCAGCAGTTTCCATCCTGGCGAAGGTTCCTCCTACAATACCTCAGACATTTCCAATGCAAAAAGGTTTGATCCTTCTTTCCATCTATATTTTGTAATGGTTGTATGTTTGTATGACGAAAAGGAGCAAACATGAGAAACTTATTGGTTGAAGTTCAAAGCATTAAAATAATGTAGTTAAAAATTAACCGTTCTTTCCTTTGTAGTCTTTGTTAATATCCTGTTCTTGGAAATGTTATAAATGTAGAAACATAAGTAATTTCGCCAGTATCAACAAAACTAATAATTGAAGTAGTCTGTCTGACTTTAATATTATTGTAACTCATTCATTGTCCTCTACATCCAAAAATAAAGTCCTTCTAATGATACAGGGAATTGTATAGCTGATCATGATATCTTAGTTTCCA
Organism: Abrus pulchellus subsp. cantoniensis; assembly: GCA_024086825.1. Classification (NCBI taxonomy): domain Eukaryota; kingdom Viridiplantae; phylum Streptophyta; class Magnoliopsida; order Fabales; family Fabaceae; genus Abrus; species Abrus pulchellus. Next base: position 9,455,011 of record CM044051.1, on the reverse strand, counting down.
AATTGTTGTATTTTATACTACATTTCTAAATCATCTATGCATTGTGGATTTACAATGTATATCACTTGGAGTTTATTCATAAGTAGGTTATCAATAGTCTACATTCTATTGATGATGTGACATTACATATATGAAACAAAACAAACTATATTCTGCTTTGGGATTTTTACTTTATTCTTTCCATTTGAAGGTTACTTGGGGGGGGGGGGGGGGTTGTGCACATGTACTGACTCCCACATAGAGATTGTTTTTCTGCAGCTCTTGCTCTAATTCTAACTTTGCATAGACCTAGATGTTAACTATATTATAATGGCTATTTATAGGACAACGTAACAAAGTTTACTCAGTAATTTAGCAATTCTTCCTGTCTTTCTGAATATGAAAGCTGGCATCCCCTAACTGTGAATGTGATGTGACACCCTCATCTACTGCACTGGTCTTGTTGAACTTTGGTTAGTTAAATATTTGTAACGAATAGCATTCCAAAACTTATGAATCAAATATTTGTTGCATTGAATCACGAGGACTTTTTATAAATTATAAGCATATGGTGCAGATCCTGCATTTGATGCTGAATAAACTTAGTAGCAATATATACTGTTTTATAGGAATAGAAATGAGCTTTATGCAAGTTGGTGGTGGTTTTGTTTGCAGCACTGGAACAGATGCAGCACCGGATATGGTAGGTGATGCTCAGGATAACGAAGAGAGAAAGATGAGGGCATGTTTTGTTCAAGAATTGGTATTTTCTACCTTATTCTGAGAAATATGGTCTTGGAATTTATAGACACAGTCATGCATTGCTAGCTGATACTTTCATCTTCAGATTGCTCTCGTAAAAACTAATCCTGGGTTTTATTGTGCTGCATGCGTTTAGATAACTAATCTAAGCATTGTACAAAATGGATGGTTGCCTTCAGTGCGTATTGTTTGGTTTTGAAAACATTGGAGTTGGAGAATATTCATTTTCTCAAATATTTTCTGTTTTTGAATTCAACTCAAATTTTAGAAGTAATATTAGATTCTGACTAACGTGGTAAACGCGATTAAAGTTTACATTCTTCATGTTTTCTTCCGTTTACAAAATTTGGATTTTTTCTTTTGTCTATAACAAAATTTGAATATAATATTTTAATTAGTGCCTATTTAGTTCAAATTGAGTAAAATTTAATTTGATGAAATTGATTTTAAATTGTTAAATATTTTTTTAAATAAATGCATTAATTAATAGGAAGCACATGATTTTATCAAGTATCTTGTGTTGTGAATTGCGAAGAATTGATTTTTTAAGCATACAATAGACAAACAAGCGAATTTAAACTCTTTGCCTCTTAATTTTATAGATGTCGGTAGTTATCTCTCCAAGGTTATAGCTTTACCTTATTATCTGGGATATGAATTACTAAGTTTTTTGTGAGGTTGAAGGGGAAGAGATGAAAGGATTAAAATAATAATAATAATAATAATAATAATAATAATAATAATAATAATAATAATAAGGAATAGGAAGGGAAAACTAGAGTTAATAATTTTTTTTTAAAAAAAGTTAAAAACATGAAATTTTGAAGGATTAAAAGCTCATCTTCATCTAAAAACTATTAAACAAAAGTTGTTATTAAGTTTTATTTTAAATAAAATTTGTCACTTAAAATTTAATATCAAAACAAAATTTAAATAAAATCCATTACTTTTACAAGAAACGGAAAAAAAAATGAAAAGAAAAAAAATTCTAAGTTATATCACCTCCTCTAATAATAAGCACAAAAATCATGTATATTAATTAAATTTATTCACGTTTATGTTAAAATAATTCTAAATAACTGTGTTATTCTTTGATTAAGTTGCATGTGATTTGTTATATTAAGCACAAAGTTAGAGATAGAGATGGATATATATTAAATTGTATTAGAAGTAAAGATAGATATATGTTAGATTGTTCAACATGAACTTATAACTTTACTTTTTTAAAACTTAATTTGGCTTGGCTTATTTGAATAATATGTTTAATTTAAACTTTTTAAAATGATTAATTAATTGAATAGGTCAAGATTAAGATTAAAAAAACTCATTAAATTTGATAGAATGACACATTCAAGACTTATAAAATTTATAATTATACAAAAATTAAATAAATTTATATAAAAGTTATAATATTATATTATATTAAATAAGTTTTTAAAATAATAAAATTTTAAAAAATAGAAGAGTGACCTTACTATGTATCCTTTTAGAAAGAGATAGAATATGTCCACTTGTTGTATCTTTTAAGTTGTTGTTACTTAGATTTGTCTTACATGGATAAAGTTAATATATATTTGTGTTTGTTTTATATTTAATAATTTACTTATTTAAATGAAATATGTAATTTTATTATAAATATTCAAGGCGCTGAACTAATTTTTTTTATACTTTATTTAGATATAAGCCTTTTGATCTTTATAAACACATACCTAATTAGATGATTTGATAACCTATATATAAATAAGTTTAATAGTCTTTTAATAGTCTTGATACAAAGTAAGTCATTAAAAAGATTAATAGGATAAATTAAGCTTTTAAAAAAGTTAGATTATACTTAATAAAGTTTCTATAATAAATAATAAGTTAGATTTAGATTTCAAATTTATAAAATAAGTTAAATCTACTTGTATCTAACTTAACCTATTTTTATACTAGAGGGCTGTCTTAACATTGGTCATGAGGCATGAAGATATCCTTCAAGCAAAAAATTTCATATTTTAAATTGACTATCTTGTATTTCTAATAAGTTGTTCCAAAGTTAGTATAATGGATTGTATATCTATAATTAGTCAGTGTAGATCAATCATAACCCAATGAAAATAAATTATTTATATTTTATTAATAGATTAATTAATACAAATTAAAGTTATATTAAATTAAGAGGATTGGAGAGATAAAATTAAATCTCAAATTCTATATTTTTATTTAAGAAGAATAATTTTTTTTATTTAAAAAAAGAAAATTCTTTTTAAAAATAAAAATAAACATGCTCTAATTTTATAATGAAGTGCTATACATGAGATTATGAAAGTTAACATATTTATTAATTATTAATGGGTTAGATATTTTTTAGCCTTTATTAAATTATTAAATTTTTATTTTAATTATTTATTTATTTTTAGTCCTTATAAAATAAAAAATAATATGTTTTCTAGTCCCTAACAAAACAAAAAAATATATTATTTTTATTAAATATAAAGATTAAAAATAATAAAATTTAATGAGAAACCAAAACCAAAATTTGATAATTTTATAGGGATTAAAATTATATTTAATCTACAAATAAATTATAGTGTGTATTAAGATTAAAAAAAAAAAGAGAGTTAGATTTATAATTAAAAACAATCAATTTTTTTCATTTTTGTTTGGTAAATTTTTAAAAAAACTAAGTTATAATCTTTGAGTAATTTTTTTTTTTTTTGCAAAGACAACAAGTAAATTAGTTAAAAAAAATAGAACTTACGATTAAAAGCTATCTACTTATTTTTTAATAAATTTATTTTCATTTTACCTTTCATAATTAATTATTTTAAATGCAAATCTAACTATTGCCTATAATTACATATTATTTTCTGTAATTTTATCCTTAAAAAATAATTATTTTATATAACTTAAATAGAATAAATCATTTTAGAATTATTTTTCACATAACATATTCAAACTTTATTTATACTATCAACAACTGATCATATCCAAACATAACTTATTTTATATATTTAATTATTAAAATAGATTTCCTTTCCATCTAATTCAAATTCATTCTAAGTCAAAAATGATTTTAAAGTAATATATTATATTCATATTGTATAAAGAATCACTTTTTATGTTGGAATTAAAAAAATACAAAGTTATGAGTAATAATTAATTTATTTTTATTGACACCTTTTTTTTTATTATTTTTATTGATTATTTACTTTAAATACAAAAATAACTTACATTTATATTCTAATTATTTAATGATCAAAAACATAAATAAAAAAAAATCTACATTAAATAATCATTATTTGTTATTATGATTATAATTTTTTTTCACATACAAAAAAGAAAAAGAAAAGAAAAAGATATCAACATTTAATTAAAGAGGTTCAGTGGCATTTGAACTTGAATCCTCTTAGTCCAAATTAAGGAAAAGTCTTTTCACCACTATAATTATAAGTATTATAAGTATTTTTTTTTAATTACTTTTAGATTAAAATTGAATTTTATTTGATAACGTACACTTACCTTTAATATTAGAATATTAACTTTTATTATGCAAATTATAAAGATAAAACTCTAATTCTGATAAGAGAAAAGTACTCATAATACGTAAAGTATTCAAGCTAAATTTTATTTTACAATTATTTAATATTTTTTAACGTAAATTAAGGAAATATTTTAAAATATTTATTTAACTATCATGTATCTATAATATTTTTTTATTAAAAGTTAACTTTTTGTAAGAAGTAATTTTACTCAAAATTATTAAAAACATGAAAATATTTTTAATGAAAACTCATTTTAATTTATTAGAAGTTAGTTTTAATATATCATCATTATGAAAAGAAATAATATTATTTAAATTTAATTATGTTTTTGACCCAGACATGGTGAAACAACACATAAACAAATACAAAATAAGATTATAATATATACACATTTTTTTTCTAATAAGTTATGAGTAAAAAATTTATTAAAGTTAGCACACAAACACGAAAGATTACCCACAAGAAGCATGACATAACATTGATTATCATATGATACACACACCATCGTCAATAACAAAAAATCATGAATTTGGACAAGAAAAAGAAATTCTCAAGCAAAAAAAATGAAATAAATCGAGCAAGAAAATACTTAACACAATATCTAGTTGATTTGATCATCTTTTGCATAATATTTAAGAGAGCAAAAATGAGATATATATAAAATTAAAGCTTATATGTTACTTTTCAGCAATAGAAAATGAAAAGGGATAAAAAAACAAAGGTAAAATGGTAAAATATGATAGAATTAATTTAAAGTAAATACAATTTTTTTAAAAAAAATGGTATAAAGCTTGCAACAAGAATGCAATTAGTTATTCACAAATTACCCTAAATCTCCTATATTTACGTAAAATTCAACATTGAGATACTACATATAGCACATTTGGATGAAAATATGCTTTAAACATTTATCTTTGTATAAATTAAATAGCTTCCAGAAATATCAAACAAAATTTAAAAACTATAAATACAAGAAGATTTGAGAGAGTTAGAATAACTAGAAATCTAAGTAAAGATATGCAAGTTTAATTGTAATGTTGAAACTTCAACTCACGGTCAAATTTTCTTTCTTAGTGTTTTTATTGACTCGTTGATGATTACTAATTGAGTTCTCTTGAATTCTCTAAGGGTCATAGATATGAAAATTTATAATGACGGTGATATTCATACTTTTATATTCAGAAATGACATATTTTTAAAAAAACAATTCAATCATTACAGTAGAAATAAGTAATTATACTCAGAAGACAAAAAATGGAAAGAAAAGTAACACCTACTTTTTCCATATGATGATGAGCAGCTTCTAACAGGAGATTATAAGTTAACTGGTCTGCATGATTGTAAGAACCAGAATAGCAAATATTATGAAGTTATTATAAATTCTTTGTACGAGGAGAAGAAGGAAAAAAAAACTACAAAAGAAAAAAAATTACACCCTTTGCAAGCCCATCTATAGTTCATTGTATTGCTGGAGGTCGAAACTCATGCCAATTTGAAAAGTACAAGAAGACTGACAATTTCCATAACACATTTAAACAAAACTTAGTTATGAATGTATTGCAATTCAGAAACTAACAGTCATATGTTGGCTGGTAGATACAAAAATATAATAGAAAGCAATATTGAACACATGTAACAATCTAGCGAAGACAAGACGAATGACAAGAATTAGCTGGAGTGCCAAAATCTTTAGGAAAGAGGGGAAATCTTGAAATACCCATATTTCATGGGGAGGCTTATAGCTAGACAAACAAATTGGAAAAATATTTCTGAACTAAAGGAGTACTAGAGGATGGAAGAATGCACATAGGCATGATGGCAATGGATTGGTACACATGGTGAGAATGTTATGATCCTAGTCTTGGAATGGGTTCAAAACTCTGTAGTAAGGCAATTCCAACTATCTGCAAAACTCATATGAAATGTTGTTGGCCTTGAAATAGATAAAGGAATTCACAGAAAAAATTTGAAAGGTAGGCAAGACCTTTGAGGGGTTAGGGCAGGATTATCTTATGAGCATTTATTTGAATGGATTGTAAGAGGAAATTAGAGCAGAAGTGAAGCATTTTGAGCCTCAGAATTAACAAACAAGACTTAGATGGTTTATGAAAAAAATCAATTGGCAAGGAGAAAGTCTCGAGGAAGAGTCTCCATTTTCAGTGATCAAATTTTGACTCAAAGATAGTAACAGTGATCTGTCAAGATAAAAAAATATAGGGGCAGGAACAGAATCAAGTATAGAGAGTTAACTATTTAAACAGAGGAACCAATGGAAGAAGATACAATAAACTTGAAGGAAGTGGTTTAATGACTTTGAAATTGGATCCGATTGACATCTATGAAATTGTGGAAGGAAAAGGGACTGTTAAAATTTAGGACATAAAGTGTGGTTTTGCTTTGATCGTGGAACTTTCTCAATTTTATTTCTAAGAAATTACTAAAAATAAAGCAACTATGAGTAGAGGAAATACCTCCCTACTTCGTGGAGTGTATGAAATATTGAAGAGTGAATAGAAAATGGAGATCAATCATGATTTCTGTTTGTTTAATTGAGAGGAGCTGACTTAGTCCGGGTGTTTTAGTTAAGTGGCCAAATGAGAAGCTAAGACCTCAATTTAATGGGCCTTACAGAGTCTTGGAGGTTGGAGAAGTGACTCATTTCTATGAAAAATAAATTTTTTTAATTTTCTTTATAAATATATTAAAATTGTCTTTTTTTAACGAATGAAGTTCTACATAGTCCGTTCTTAAAATTATTCTGTATATAGATTTTTCTTTACATTTAGTTACGTATATTGTTTAATTTATAAATTTCAAAAAGTAAGGCATAATTAAACTCGTGCATAATTCGGAAGTGAAATTGCAAGTGAATATTCGTTCCAAAAACTAAGTTACTAATTTACCCAAGTCTTATTTAGACTTGGTCTTTTATTTCACTTCTTATCTTTGTCGATTACCTTTAAATTATTGAAATTGTAATTTTTTACAAATAAGTTGATCAATTTATTTCACTAAATTAAAACTAAATAATATAAGTTTAGGACTAAAATTTTTTATTATAAAAAAATTAAAACATGTTAACATTAAAATCAACATGTTAACATTGTTACGCATTTATGGAATCAAATATTTTATCATTTTTTAGAATAACTTTTATTTTCTTTTGAAGTTTGAATCCTATTGTTGTTTACTTGGAAGTTTTAACTTTTTTTTTCAAGTTTTTTAATTGGCGTACACACATGGGGTAAAAAAATCAAAAGTTATGACCCAAAGAATTCCATCATTTAATTTATGACCCAAAGAAAAGTTTGTTAGAAATACTTGTGATTTATTTTTGTAATAATGCCAATGGAAAAATGTGATTTATTTTGTCAAATGAAAAAAAAAACTTTAAAATGTGCATATATGTGATTTATTTTTGTAACACCGCCAGTGGAAAAATGTGATTTATTTTGTCAAATGAAAAAAAATATTTAAAATGTGCATATATTGATGATTTTTTCTTGATTCATAAAATTTTTTCAATAGAGTTAAGACTTTACGTGTTCCCATTAAGATTAAATTTAAAATCACTAATACAACATGAGAGAGAAGAAAAGAACTCTATTGATCCACCTTTGTGTAACGTGTTTAATTAAAACATACGGTAATATATTTGCAACGATTTTATCGATCTTTGGTGCGACAAATTTTACCAAGCTTTAGTGCGATGATTTTTTCCAATCCTTGACGACAGTTTTTATCAACTCTTGATGCAACAGTTTTTATCTATGTATCGTATTTCTATTTTGGAGTCACTCGCCAGTTATACCAAGAAACTATGAATTTCACTTGGTGAGCCGGGAATGTCCGACTTATCAATTTATTCGGTAAATTACATCACAATCAATATTTCTGGCCAAAACCTGTACATTTTGTCAGTAGAGTAAACATATGAATATGGCTATAAATTAATGCCTCAAAACTTTTCCTTGAAATTTTTGAGGTACTCAAAATTAAATAGTGTAAATAATTTTAAATATAAATATTAAATATTTATTTTTTTATTTTCTATTTTTTAGTTTTATTTATTACTTTTTGTTTTATTTATTTTTAAAAATGAGTCTCAAATATAAATTGTTATTATTATAAATACAAACAATATTTGAGATAGGATTCTTCATTTTTAAATTATATTTTATTTTAAAAACAAAATAATTTTGTAAAAAGAAATTTTTTATGTTTTATTTGAAATCTCGCAAATACTTAATAACTTGAAAATAAAATTTTATATTTTATTTTAAAAACAAATTTTCATATTTTATTTTAGAACAAAAGAGTTAATCACTTCCAAAATATTTATTTATTTATTTATTTATTTATTATTACTACATATTTTGTATTTTTATTTTTAAAAAATTAACATTTAAATCTAACTTTCACAATAAACAAAAAAAAAATCTTATTTTAAAAAGTGATTTAACATCCGAAAGTTTTTTATATTTTATTTTGCCACATTTAACAACCTAAAAAAAGTTAAAAAAATTATTTTATGTCATTTTTTATATTTTTATTAAAATATTTTTTATTTGTAATAGATTGTTGTAATCGGACAGTTGTAACGGTACGACAAAAAACGTTTTATAGAAAAATCAGTAGAGTCGCTACCAAAGTTTATCGAAGAAAACCTCAGAAAAACTTAAATTTTTGATCTTTGAAACTAAAAATGAATTCAGAGATAATTTACGTGTAAAAAAGGTGTTAGCATCCTACAATGTCTGTTTAAATAACAGTTACCTTAAATTAATTGTGCAAATTTATTCTAATTTTGAAAAGCATTTATTTAACCCCTTAAAAAATAAATATTGCTATTTTTATTTTTAAAGAAAGAAGATTTATTTATTAAAAATATTTTTATATCTTAGAAAAGAAAAAATTATTTTGACTCGACGAATATGATTCCACTTCTACTATCCTCGAGTGTAACGAAGAACTCAAAGTCACGTAATTCTATATAAAAAATTATGAAGTTGGCTGATTAAAATTAAGTTTAGTAAAGAAAAATTATTTAAAGATTAAAATTATTTTTATAAAATTATAATATTTAGGATACAAGATAACTGTTATACATGTATCTTACGAGAAACAGAAGGTGAAGGAAGATCACACAACTATATTACAAATCATTAAAAATATTTTATTCATAAATGAAGTATTTAAATTTGAATTTTGATTATGATTAATGTTGAAAAAAAAATTAAAATAGTGTAAGCTATACATAAATCTCTTATAATTTATTAGATAATCGAAGGCAATATAAATCACACATCGATATTGTAAAAATTTGTATAATAAAATGAAGAATTGATTAGTTATTTAATTTATTAAAATTTGAAATATGACTTAAGAAAAATTAAAATATGAAATTAATTAATTTAAATAATGAAATATATTTTAATTGATTAAAGAAGGTAGTTATTTAATAAAAAGATTATAACTTCATTTAATAAATTTATATTGCATAGGACCGAAAGTAACATTGGTATACAAAAATTTTAATGATTTAAAATGTATAAAGATAGAGACTCTATATAATAACACTATAAACTGCCGTATTAATACGATGAAAAAAATATTATAGATGATAAATTTTAATTAAAAAATAATAATAATTGATTACTTTTCAATATATTGATGTTGTGTAAAACTTAAAGTAGCTTTGGTACAGGTAAAGTTGCTATATATTAGCATTATAAATTATTAAATTGATTTTATTTGTTTATCATGATTCTAAAATAAAATATAACTTAACAATCACAAAATAAAAGACAATATAAACTCAAGATAAATTATATCAACTTAATAGTGAAAATAATATTAACGAATAATTAAGCAAAACTAATAAATGAATAACTAAGAAAAAGACAATTATATAATATAAAATAAGGAACTTAATTTTCAACATTATTCTTATTCATTCCACCATTATTAATATAATTATTTATAAAGATAAAAAAGAATTAAAAAATTCAAAATTAAATAAATAAAATAAAATAAAAATAATAAAATGTTAAAAGTTAATAACAAAATAAAATATATGAGATACATAAAAAATAATTCTAAAATGTCTCATTATTATTATTATGTATAAAATTAAAATATTTTAATTTATAATTTGAAAGATAATAAGTAATAAAATTAATATATATATATATATATATATATATGTAAAGAATGTTCATAAACAAAGGTCTGTACAAAAGTAATATTTCAGAACCATTAGTTCGTGGCGTTGTTACAGACAGGGACGACCATTACAAGTCTCACCCGAAGGGCCTGTCAGCTGTCCAGCCTATAAACCATGGTTACAGAAATTTCATAACAAAAAATAAAGTCCAGATCCAGAAGAATATAGTTATAAACAATCAACAGTTATATTCCTACTTCCCCAGGCTCTGATATCAGATCCAGTTGAGTAAGTTATGAATAATTAACAGGAGTATTGTTACGGAACCAGATGAAGGTGATGTGTCAAAAGTAAATTTTATGATGTCTAGATTGTTACGTTCTTTCTCCCGCATTTCTTTCCGCTCTGGCTCTAGCTCATCTTCCTCCTCTCCTACCAAAAACAACCTTTTTAATGATCAGGAGAAACAAACTCTTGAAATCACACCCAAACACAACCTCTTCGACGAAGAAGTTCATTTCGAAGAAATTAACCAAAGTATGGATGACTGGACCATTCCAGAAATCTCTCAGGACACATTATATGTTCTTGAAGAACACTCAAAGAAAAATAGTTTTGATTACATTATTAAGACTGTTGAGAATAACATTCTTTTAGGAAAAGATTTAGGAGAAGAATTTCATCTCCTGTCCAAATCTTCCATTAATGAGCACAAGCGTAAATACAAATACCTCCACATAGGATGTGTCCAGGTTGCCATAAAGCCTCTCATAGACATAGGAATAGATGTTGCTATCCTCATGTGTCTTAGAGATGCTCAACATAATGACTTTAACGACTCCCTTATAGGAACTGTCGAAACCAGTCTTAGCCAAGGACCAATTTATTTCAATTGTTTTCCTAACAAAACAGTGAGTCTTCTAGATGATCATATTATTGACTCTCTGTTCCTCAATATTTGCTTTCATGGGTTAAACATGAAAGAGGGATCTATTCCCGCTGGCATCATTGTTTATATTTTAGTTACAGATTTTACTGGGCAGCTTAAAGGATGGTGGGATAATTATCTCACTGAAACTGATAGAGAAAATATCCTCTCTACAGTCAAAATTGATGATAAGGGAAAAACCATTGTCAGTAACAATGAGCGTCTTCCTGATGCTGTGAATACTTTATTATACACTATATCCTAGCATTTTCTTGGGGATCCTTCTCTTTGGCGAGAGAGATCCGGAGAACTCCTTTCAAACCACAAGTGTGATTCTTTAGAACATTTTAAATGGTATAAAGATACCTTTATGTCTAGAGTTTTAACCAGAGAGGACTGCAACCAAGCCTATTGGAAAGAAAAATATCTTGATGGGCTTCCCAAAGCTTTCAGAGATCTTATTAGAAGTAAACTCCGAAGTCAGTCTCCTATTGGAGAAATAAATTACAATAGTTATGACTATGGCCAGCTTATTGCTATTATTATCCATACTGGCATCAAGGCTTGTCAAAAGGACAAACTCCAGAAACAGTTTGCCAAAGAAAAAGCCTTAAGTAAGAAAGAATTAGGGTCCTTCTGCGAACAGTTTGGCCTTCCATCTTGCTCCACCAAAAAGAAGAAACAGATCCCCAAAAAGGATACTGTAGAACCCTATAAGAAGCCTTACAAACGCAGGTACAATAAGATCCTAAGAAGCAAAGGGATAGTGTTATCCCTACCAATGTTCCCAAGAAACCCAGAACAGGTGTAACTTGTTACAACTATGAGAAACCCGGCCATATCAGCAAATACTGTAGGCTAAAAAGAAAAATTAGCAGCCTTAATCTTGAGCCTTCCATAGAAGACCAGATTAACAACCTCCTTATTGAATCCTCTGATGAAGATTCTGTTAAAGAATCTGAGGAAGATGTCAACCAAATCCAAAATGATGATCAAATTTTTTCTTCTGATAGTGATGAGACTCCAAAAATTAATGTTTTAACAAAAGAACAGGATCTTCTTTTTGAAGCTATAAGCTCCATTTCTGATCCTCAACAAAGAAAAGAATTTCTAAACAAATTCAAAGAAGCCCTAGAAATTAAGCCTAAACCTAAAGAATATTTTACTACAAATTACAAATATTTTTAAGAGATTAGAAAAGAATTCAAATATTAAACCAACCACTATTCAGGATCTCCAGATTGAGATTAACAATCTAAAGAAAGAGATTAGGGAGATTAAAGAACAACAGCAAATTCATCAAGTTATTCTTTCCCAATTAGATGACAAATCTGATATTGAGAAAAAAAAACTTCCTGAAGATAATAATTCTGTAAAAGTCGAGTCTAAAAATATAGAAGAAACTTTTATGTGTTTGATCAACAAGGTCAAAATTCAAAAATTTTATATTAACATCAGAATCATTATTGATGATTTTGCTCTTGATACTTTAGCCCTCTTTGACACAGATGCTGATTCAAACTGTATTTTAGAAGGGTTAATCCCTACAAAATATTTTGAAAAAACTTTTGAAAAACTCAGCACTGCTAGTGATTCAAAACTTAAAATTAATTATAAACTTTCCAAAGCCGTAATTGAAAACTAAGGGCTTAAGATTGAAACAAACTTTCTGCTTGTAAAGAATCTGAAAAATGAAGTTATTTTAGGGACTCCTTTTATTAAAGCCCTTTTTACCCTACAAATCTCGAAAGATGAGATTTCCACTCATCATTTAGGAAAATAAATAACTTTCAAATTTTCAAACAAACCATTTACAAAAAATATCAATTCTATTCAGAACAAGATCAATCGGATTAATTTTTTAAAAAAAGAAGTTTCTTTTGCCAATATTGAAAAACAACTACAAAATCCTCCACTCCAGAAGAAGATTCAATCCCTTTTAGATAATATACAATCTTCCATATGCTCTGACTTACCTAGTGCATTCTGGAATAGGAAGAAACATATTGTTAGCCTTCCTTATGAGTCAGGTTTTAAGGACAGCCAAATTCCTACTAAGGCTAGACCCATCCAGATGAATAAAGAACTCCTTCATTACTGCCAAAAAGAGATTAAAGATCTCTTAGATAAAAATCTTATTAGAAAAAGTAAGAGTCCCTGGTCATGTTCTACTTTTTATGTTAATAAACCTGCAGAAATTGAGAGAGGTACTCTCAGACTAGTCATCAATTACAAACCACTTAACTAAGCTCTCCAGTGGATTAGGCATCCCATTCCTAACAAAAAAGACCTTCTTAACAGATTAAACTCTGCTAAGATCTTTTCAAAATTTGATCTGAAATATGGGTTTTGGCAAATCCAAATTTGTGAAAGTGATAGGTACAAGACTGCCTTCACTGTCCCCTTTGGGCATTACGAATAGAATGTCATGCCATTTGGTTTGAAAAATGCCCCTTCCGAATTTCAGAAAATCATGAATGACATCTTCAATCCTTATTCAAAATTCGTCATTGTCTATATTGATGATGTCTTAATTTTTTCCCATTCCATTGACCAACATTTTAAACATATAAGTGTTTTTATCAATGTTATTAAACAAAACGGACTTGCCGTCTCGAAGTCCAACATAAATCTTTTTCAAACCAATATTAGATTTCTTGGTCATAATATTCATCAAGGAACTATTATCCCTATCAGCAGATCCATCGAATTCGCTGATAAATTTCCTGATAGAATCCTAGACAAAACCCAATTGCAAAGGTTTCTAGGATGTCTTAATTATGTAGGTGATTTTATTCCTCACCTCAACAATATCATTAAGCCTTTATATGATAGGCTTAAAAAGAATCCTCCTTCTTGGACTGATGTTCATACCAACGTTGTCAAGGAAATAAAAAATAGAGTCAGAAGAATAAATTGTCTCTATCTCCCCATTCCTCAAGCTTTTAAGATTGTTGAAACGGATGCCTCTGACATAGGTTATGGTGGCATCCTCAAACAGAAAATTGAGTCTCATGAACATATCATTGCATACACTTCAAAACATTGAAATTCTGCACAACAGAATTATTCAACTGTTAAAAAAGAAGTTTTAGCAATTGTTTTGTGCGTCTCAAAATTTCAATCAGATTTACTAAATCAAAAATTTCTTATCAGAGTAGACTGCAAGTCTGCTAAAGAAATTTTACGAAAAGATGTTAATAAAAAGATTATAACTTCATTTAATAAATTTATATTGCATAGGATCTAAGGTAACATTGGTATATAAAAATTTTAATGATTTAAAATGTATAAAGGTAGAGACTCTATATAATAACACTATAAACTGCCGTATTAATACGATGAAAAAAAATATTATAGATGATAAATTTTAATTAAATAATAATAATAATTGATTACTTTTCAATATATTGATGTTGTGTAAAACTTAAGGTAGCTTTGGTACAGGTAAAGTTGCTACATATTAGCATTATAAATTGTTGAATTGATTTTATTTGTTTATCATGATTCTAAAATAAAATATAACTTAACAATCACAAAATAAAAGATAATATAAACTCAAGATAAATTATACCAACTTAATAGTGAAAGTAATATTAACGAATAATTAAGCAAAACTAATAAATGAATAACTAAGAAAAAGACAATTATATAATATAAAATAAGGAACTTAATTTTCAACATTATTCTTATTCATTCCACCATTATTAATATAATTATTTATAAAGATAAAAAAGAATTAAAAAATTCAAAAATAAATAAATAAATAAATAAAATAAAATAAAAATAATAAAATGTTAAAAGTTAATAACAAAATAAAATATATGAGATACATAAAAAATAATTCTAAAATGTCTCATTATTATTATTATGTATAAAATTAAAATATTTTAATTTATAATTTGAAAGATAATAAGTAATAAAATTTATATATATATATATAAAAGAAACATGATATCAATTGGATACACACATGACACAAGTTGAGAATTACAATACCATGGAATCAATTGTATATGCATGTGACAAAAGTTAATAATTACGGCAACAGGGCAATATGAGTTGATAGCCATATTAGAGGTGATTAAGTGGCAATCTTCCATTTTACAAGTTTTCTATTCTCTTGCTCTTAATTTCTATGGCAATTTTAGACAAGAAATGGAACACTCTGTGTAACACGAGAATAAAAAGATGGATGAGAAGATTTAGACTCAACAAATACTCACCTCATCAGAAGTTAGACTCCCGATGGTTGTGATTGAGGAGAAATATGTATACGCGACTATGAGTCAAAATCTCTTCTCTCTTCTTTATATTTTTTTTCGGTTGCCTTCCAACTCCTAACTCTTCTCTATGTTTTTTAGATTTCTCTTCTCTAATTTTCTTTTCAATCCCCTCTTTTTCTTTTTTTTTTTCAAGAATGCTCTCGTTCCCTCTTTTATATCCCCTCTCTTGCTCCGTTACTTTTCTTTACATGCATTTGTATGTTTATTTTTTGTCTCTGTTTCACTTCCTTTCTCATTTGCTCATACACATTATTCTTGTTTCTTGCAATTTCATTTTTTGATGAAATTTTTTGCAGATAGTGGGAGCAATTTTTGCAAGCAGCGACAGCAGGTTGCTTGTTTTCTTTTTTTACAAATCTCCCTTTCTTTTCCCTTTTTTTTTATTTTTGCATTATTAAAATAAAAAAATATGTATTCATATGGATTTTAAAAAACTAATCTTTATATTTTATTTTTAAAAAAATATAATTAAAATATTTAATTAAAAAATCATTTTTACTTTTTCAAATACATTTTTATATAATTAAAAACTATCAATTTTTATTTTCTAAAATTTATTATTTATTATTTAATAAAATTTGTGCATAGAAAAATGAATGTTCCATTCGATATGGTACTCAAGACTTACCAAGGGTCGGTGTAAAAATATTATTTAATCTTCTACAGGTAAAAGCATTACATTAGTTTCTTGAGAACAATCCTTAATGTAACATTCTTATTTTTTTATTTAAAAATAATTTTTATGAGCAAAAAAGAAAATAGAAGAATTTTTTTGTTCTATTTTATAGATATAAGAATTGAATAAAAACAAAATTTATATTCCACTTATGAATAAATTCAAAAAAATAAATTATAAAGTATTTAAAACTTTCAAAGGAATAAATTTAAGACTTTAAAGTAATAAATAAACTTAATTTACATCTAACAAGTTATTTGGTTCACATTGTATACATATAAGTTTAGAAAATCATTAAGAACATTTCTAAATTATTTATTACAACCAAAATTCACTAAAATATTATAAATTTTAAAATTTGACATTAAGAAAATATTTACATAACTTGATCAACATGAAATGTAATTAAAATAAAATATTATAATTTCTCAAACTTTTTAATCCCTACAGAGCAGTCTTTCTTCCATTACCTGAAAATATTAGTAAGGGTGAGTATCTCCTGCCTCACTAAATCTCTTTATTTGACATAAAATTTATACAGTACAGAAAATATTGGCTAACACATTTCTAATACACATCAATTAACCATAACACTCAAAGCACACAAATTATCATTAGAGTAGAGCACACGTCAAATAAATCAATCATTTTTATAATTATTTATGACATACATTTTCTATACTAATCTGTATGTCATAATACATGTAGTCTATCTCATCAATCAATATGTCACAATACATGTGTTCTAATCGTAGCTGTTGATGTATTACAACATAAATTGTAATAACATTAATCGATATGTTACAATGCATATATTATAACCATAGAATCTCTATAATACTTCATGTTCATCACAATTTCACATTCATTACACTTTCATATTCATTGCCCCTAGAATCTCTTGAGTGTAAGACCTGTAGTATCTTTTTTCTGTATTTTTATTAATTTTTACACAATCATGGAAAGACATCTACCACCCTTATTTTCCTCAAATTTCTCAATTGCTCTTGTCTTCCACACCCCCAGTGTATCTTTGTGACTATCTATACTTATTTCATTTCTCTTTCTCTTTCTCAGCATTTCTCATTTCATTCTCATTCTTTTCTGTCTTTTTTATAGATCAACGTGTCATAATAAGTGAGTCTTTATCACATAACTTAATTATTACAATAATGTATTATGATTACAACTTTCGATATACCACAACATATGTATCCTAATAACATCCATCAATCTATTCGACTCATATTATAATCACATCTCTCATAATTCCTTCATTATGTCATCATTTACTTTTACACATAAAATTCTTTCCTTTTTTGAGAATAATACAACACTTTCATTAATAACCTAATTTCACTCATTTCAACATACCTTAGTCATCAACAAACATTAATCTAACACAGAAGATTCTCAAACAATTTCACACTACACAGATCAATATAATGTGCTGGAGGTCAGACACCTCCAGACTCAGCCCAATCGTACAATCTAATATACACACTTTCTTAGTATTAATAAGATCACCTATCCTAAAGTTCAATATTACTTGTTCATACATAAATAATAGTAAAATCTTAAAAATTTCTCGAAAGCTTAGTTACTCATCTTTTCACTATAAAATTTCATTTAAATGATCTTTGAATTAAATTATTAGTTCCTCATTCCTAAAATTTCATTTTTAGTAATACAATTTAGAGAATCATTGGGGTTCTATTATTCAAAATGAAATATTGAAGTTAGGGTTCAAAAGGGGGTTTTCTCACAGGAAATACATTTTTTATACCATAATTTTACAAAAAAAAAAAAAAACCTTACAGTTTTCTTACATAGAATCAAGTAGTTGAGTTTTCTATGTTAAACTACATAAATAAGACTTAGGGTTCGAAATCAACTCCTTTTACCTGGAAATGAGTTTTTTAGATCGAGCTTTCCTAGAGATTCAAGGGAGAGGCACAAAGTCTTAGTAGAGAATATCGTCTTAGGGGTTAAAGTTTCCTTGAGTATCATAAAGTACAAATCTTTAGATCATATAAAATAGAGAAATAAGAATGAAGTTGAAGAACTAAGCTCAAAGAAACTTATGTGGATTTGAATGATTGAGCTTGAAAGCCCAGCTCGAAGAAAGATTGAAGTTTAGAAGAAGATTGCAGAGAAGAGAGCATGAAAGATCAGAGAAAATAGAGGGGAGGTCGAGATTTTGGATTGTAATCCAAGTTTTTTAGGTTGAAGGCTCTTAAATACCCCTTAATTTGTGATATTCTCACTACAATGAGCTAATTATCGCTACTACAAGCCCTTCTCTCGCTATAGCAAAAAAATCAGACAAAATTTTTTGTTGTTGTTCGTCATTTTAGCTATAGCGAAAGAGCATAAGAGAACCTAATTCTAGATGTTCTTCCTCACTACAACGTCACACATCTCGCAACAGCAAGATATCTTGCACCAAAACTGCTATTTTTTAATACAAGGGCTACAAAATTGAGGGTGTTACACTAAGTACAGGGCCAATAGCATTTATACCATTAATTTCTCTTTACTTTTAGAGTTGACAATCTACACTTGCATATTTAGGTACTAGGCATGCAGACTTAGTCAAACCAATAATACTTTATCCAAAAAAATAGACTTGGGGCGAACATACGCAACTGAGAACATTGTAATCATAGAAAACACAAACACTTATCATTTAACATCACCTAAGAGCATAAATCATTGCTAGGTTTGAATAATTAGCTATTCCTCCTAATATGCAACTTATAAAATAAAAAAATAATTTAAAAATAAATTTGTCTAGTCATACCTCTGCATCATCCACAACATCAATGGTAACAACCCAAATAGATTTTCAATAAAATAATTAAATTGTCCAAAAATTTATATTGCATAAAAAAAGGAAACATACTCAAGTTAGCTTAAAAAAAGTTATTTTATTTCATTTTTTATATTTTTATTAAAAACACATTTTTTATGTGATGGATTTTAAAAAAATAATCTTTATATTTATTTTGAAAAAAATAATTAAAATATTTAATTAAAAAATGTTCATTTTTACTTTTTTTATATAATTAAAAACTATTTTTTTTTTAAAATTTATTTTATTATTTAATAAATTTCATGTCATAGAAAAAAATAGATGTTCCATAAAACATTTGTCATTTTGTTAGTAATAGAGCTATAACAACATCATCCCAATTCATCCAGGAGCTAGAGATAAAATGTTGCTCAAATGATATCTTGAGATGCTTCACCTGAAACTTTTCTTCCAAAGCCAACATATTATAAGTCATTCGGTCATCAAGACAAACTTTAGTGGTATACAGATAATGAGCAAAAGCTAGAAGGGTTTTGTGTAAAACGTCAAAAATCATGATGGGTCATGTAATGCCTCGAGTTTTGTAAACTATTTAATTATTAATATAAATATGTAAATTGACGTTTGAATATGCATTTGATTGTATGATGATTTGGATGTGAATATAATCATGAAGATATATATGTAGTGTGGTTGAAATGTGATGTGGACTTGTGATTGAGTTGGAATTGTTTGTGATATAGGATAAGTATGTGCTATAGAGGCATTCTCGCTGTAGCGAGAGTTCTCTCGTTATAGCGAGCGGGCAACAACGAAAGGATATTTTTTGGTAGTAGTTTCGCTGTATCGAGATTCTGCAGAAATCAGAGTGTAATTCCTTCTGATATTTTTGCTATAGAGAGAGGGGATGTTGCTGTAGCGAGAGATGCTTGCTGTAGCGAGAGTATCATGACCAGAAGGGTATTTGAAGGGTTTAGGGTTCGAGAAAGCATTTCCACTCTTTCTTCTTCATCTCTCTTTCGATTCTCTCGATTCCCAATCCTATTTCACTGATTAAACTGCCTCCAAAGCTGTTTGTGAGCAAGATTGAAGGTTGAAGTAGTGTTTAAGACGTTTGGAGGTAAGTTTTGTGAGTTAAGGTTTTGGTCTTTCATCCCTTTCTGTGTTTTCTTGTGTTCTCATGGAGTTTTCCAATGTTTTAGGGATGAAGCACCATGTGGAGAACATGTTATATGTTATAATGTAGTTGAGATAGGATGTAAAAACATGTGTGTTTTGATAGATTTTCTTGCTGGACATGACGTATTAAACATTAGTTGATATTATATGTGAGGAAATAATTTGATTGTGATTCGGTTGTAATAAGAATCTTATGTGGAACGTAAATATAATTGGTGTTGTGTATGATGCATGATGAATTGACTTAATTGTGATGATGTTCCAAATGATATTGAGCATAGTATATGTGATGTAATAGTTTGATTGTGATGGAGTTGTGATGAGAATCTGATATTTAAGTGTAATGTGATTGAATGTCGGTATACATGCCATGTGTGACATTGAACATTATGATGTGATTGAGAAAATGGTTGAAATGCTTGAACATGCCATTGATTGATATTGAATATTATGAAATGGGTGAGAATGCGTGTGAATGGCATGTTGAGTGTGATTATGTTTGAAATGTTAAAAACTATGAATGGTTTAACGATACACTATGGGTGTGGAAGATGGAACAGTAGAAATATCTTGGAGAAGAGAGGGTGGTGGTGACACCAATAGTGAGCGTGGGTGCACCATACACTCTTTTCTTGACTCGGCCTCTGACTAACACCTTTGCTTGGAGAGTTCAGTACTACACATGTTATCCAGCGACTATCCATTGTGTGAACTAAAAAAGTCCCTGAGGTTGAGGGCATAAGAAATCTGTGGTCATAACGCTACAGTGAGTGTGGCTAACGTGCAGTGAGTGCACGTGTGTGTGGATTGTTGATGATGCAGTGAGCACACTTGTGTATTAATAAGAATGGAATATTGAAATTATCACTTTGTATTTGTCGATGAATGGTATGAATTATGTTGGAAATGTATGGAAGCTTGCGTGGTGAATCTCTATGCTTATGTGTGTTTAATAGTGTAGAGTACTCATTCTTACATTTATTTTTCAGGTATCAAGATGATTAGTACCAGACTCAGTAAAAGGATGGATGAAACTGCAATAGGACTTAGAAACTTTATTTTTTAAAAAAACTGTGATTATTGATAGGTCTTGTAATAATGATTTGATTCAAATTTGTAATCCATCATTATTTTAAAGTATTTCACTAAACTTATGCATTAGAAACTATTTAAAATAAAATCTTTATTATTCTCATTTTTGTAAAATTTATTTATTTAAAAATTAAATTAAGGTGTTACAATCTGTCTTTCAATATTTTCAAACATAACTTTGAACGTAGGAGAGTAATTGATGTGTTCATATCTTAAAATATTATTACTTTTATTAAAAATATCCCAAATGAAAGTTTGTTAAATTAATAATTAATATATGTGTAAATAAATATTATTTATTATTATAAGAAAAATATTGGTAATTATTTTTTTTATAAAAAAATAGAAATAATAGAAACAATTATGAGTAAATTTTTTTATTAGTGAAACTCAGAATACAAATTCCATTAAAGATTACTTATAAAGTTAAAGTCATTAATGGTAAGGGCTCGAATAGATCTTCAATAAAATAATTAAATTGTCCAAAAATTCATATTGCATGGAAGAAGGAAACATATTAATGTTAGCCTTAAAAAATTTATTTTATTTATTTTTTAATATTTTATTAAAAAACATTTTTTATTTGTGATAGATTTAAAAAAACTAATCCTTATATTTTATTTTAGAAAAAAATTGATAATTAAAATGTTCAATTGAAAAATGTTTATTTTTATTTTTTAATATTTTTTTCTCACAGTGGGGTGATGCTTGAGGAAGAAGGAGAAACTCAGTAAAAAGAGGAAAGAAGAGAAGAGAACCAAACAAAAAAAAATTTTGTATGCTAAAAGAAGAAAAAACAAAGAGAAAAAAAAATAACAAATGAGAAAGCAAAGAAAATCATGTTATGTAAAAATTATGTGTAAAAAATTCTCTCTCAACATTTCTCTCTCCACAAAATTCTCTCTACTAAATTTGACTGTGTCAGTTACTACTTACAATAGAATTAATATCTAATAAAAAATTAAATCTATTTTTTACACATTGATTATTTTGATTCTATTTTATATATTTATAAATTAATTAAAATTAAAAACAAAAATTATTATCTGTAGAATATTTTTATAATTTTTATTAATTATATATCTTTTTAATTAATTTTTTTATTTTTTAAAATTTATTATTTATTATTTAATAAAATTCGTGTTCTAGACAAAAATGTTCACATTATCCATTTGTTATCACATTCAAGACTTACAAGCATAAAAGTAAAACCGTTATTTAGACTTGGTAAAAGCATTACATTGGTTTTTCGGTGAACAATGGGTGAAACTCTTACATTAGTTTTTTTTTTAAGAATAATGCTATTTGCACGACCACTAGTACTTATACTATTGCCAATTTCTTCTCTCTACTTCTAGAACTGACCACCTAGTGTGCATATTTAGATATTAGGCATGCAGACTCACAGTCAAACTAAGTCTTTCATCTGTTTAAGAAATAGAACATTTTGAAATTTGGTAACAGTAAGCGGTCCTTAAAGGAAGGAATTGTTCTAATGTCAATACATAACATTGCCAAAAAATTAGTGGATTACTTGTTCTATAGTGATAAATGTGGAATACAATCAGCTAGACTCCTTTTCAGAGCAAGCAAGTGTATACGATGAAAATTGTGAGTCTAGTTACTTCCTCTTCCAGGAAATAGATAAGTGATTAGAAATACAAATTTTTTTTTAAAAAAAATAGTTTCCTAGGAATACAAGGTTATTTTGTCGCCCATCTTTTTTCCACTGCTTCCAAGACATGTCTCCTTGTTTTGCGAAAAGAAAAGGAAGCTTGAACCGCTAGGGTTTTCTTAACCCTAGACATCTCGTGGTAGATAAGAACCCAAGGGTCCCAATATTGCTTTCTCTCCTAGATCTTCATTTGGAAAGGCGCAAACAAGATATGGAGCAACCAGATCCAGAGAAACACTCAACTGAAGAGATTAATTTAATGGTTCGCAGTACTAAAAAGGTTAAG
Organism: Abrus pulchellus subsp. cantoniensis; assembly: GCA_024086825.1. Taxonomy (NCBI): domain Eukaryota; kingdom Viridiplantae; phylum Streptophyta; class Magnoliopsida; order Fabales; family Fabaceae; genus Abrus; species Abrus pulchellus. The sequence goes on along the minus strand of CM044051.1, from coordinate 9,431,640 downwards.
ATGAACCCCGTATTAGGCATAGAGGACCAAATTTCCAGCATGCAAGAAGATAGTTTCTTTAAGGTTTCTGTAAATCGGGTGCTTTCTAACCTTGACTCCCCTAGATGCATATCTTATAAGGATAAAGTTCTAGCTGCTAATAACCTAGATCTAGTTTTTAATGATGAGGATATTATTAAATATATGATGAAGGATCTCAATATTCCTCTGGAGATTGAAGACATTGAACCCGATAAAAGTGACGAAGATAATAAGCCTCAAAATGTATGTCCTGAACTCAAGATCTCGTTGGAGGATTATGAATCTTGGTGTAATCCCTGGAAATTAACTCTAATTGTCAAACTGCTAGGTAAATCGATAAGCTTTAATTTTCTTAGCCAAAAGTTAAACAATATTTGGGGAAAAAATTGATGTCTTACTATTCTTGACTTGAACAATAATTTCTTTCTTGTGAAATTTGAGAATCCTAAAGACTATAAGGTAGCTTTACTCCAATGACCATGGCTAATCTTAAACTACTACCTTCTAGTTCAACGTTGGAGACCTTTATTTAGACCTAAGAAGTATAGCCTTAGGAAAATAGCTGCCTAGGTTAGAATCCCAAATCTTCCCTTTGAGCTCTATAATGGAAAATTTCTTTGGTAGGTTAGGGCTTCCCTTGGGACGATACTTAAAATTGACCCACACACCTCCCTATTGTCTAGAGGCAAATTTGCCAGGATATTCATTGAATTAGATTTAAATAAGAAATTAATTCCCTCATTTAAGGTTCTGGGTCAGGAATTCAAGGTTGAATACGAGGGTTTGCACTTAATCTGTTTCCAATGTGGTAAATATAGGCACAAAATGAAAAATTGCTTAGACAAGGTGGTGTCCTCTAATTTGTAGCCTAATCAAGAATTCAATGCTAGTTCCTCTATGATGGTTAATAAAGAGGAGTTATTAACTTGAATAGCTCAAGATGGTCTGGGTAGCCATAATTCTTAAGAGGATATGTTATTAGATGAACATGGAAAATTTGGCCCATGGATGTTAGCTAAGAAACCCTTGGGGAAAAAGCCTGGGACTCCCAAAACTCCAAGATCAATTACCTATAATGGAAAAGGTAGGGAACATCCCTTAGGTTCTAGATTTGAAGTTTTGGATAACCTTGGCCATGATGAGGGATAGAAATTGTCCCCCACTCATAACTCCTTAGTTATTGAGCATAGTTTAGGACATACTGAAAGGAAAAGTACACCTAAGACCCTTAATTCTAAATCTGTAGGTAAAGGTCTTTTTGCTCCTATTGCTCCACTTAACCATATGTATAAAAAAGTAATAGAACAAAATTTAAAACTAAAATTGATAAACTTGGGGAGGATAGACATGGGTGCATGGGTAATGATGAACAAATTCCAAATAAGTCTGAGGAGACTAATTCTATTGATAATAATAAGAGTTACAAGGAAATCTTCTCCTTAATGAACATCCTTCATCAAGAAATAAAAAACAATAGCTCTAAAGGAAGTTCTACTCAAGATTTAATAGGCACTAATCTTAAAAGCCATTGGATACATCCTGTTAATCCTGATAAAATTCCTACTGATAAACCCCCAGATATGACCCTTTTTATGGACATTGATTTGAAGGATAGTTTACCAAATATATAATCCCCTCCCCTTGGTAATTTTGATAAGCTAGATTCTAGCCGGTCTCGCCCCAAGTCTCTTAGAGACTCTGATCATTAGCTTAGTTTCCTTATGAATTGTCTTTTTTTTTTAATTGTAAGGGAGCTGGAGGTAAGACCTTTGCTAGACTTGTTAATGATTTTATAACTATGTATAATCTGAACTTTTTAGCTCTCTTTGAACGCAAGGTTAGTCTAGATAGAGCAGATACAATTCTTAACAAAATCCATCTCAAAGGTGTTACAAAGGTAGATGCTGTCGATTTCTCAGGGAGTATTTGGTGTCTTTGGAACCTGATAGAATTAAAATTTCTGTTTTCTAAATCAAAATATTTTGTCCACCTGAAGATTTGTAGCCATGGTCAGGTTGAGTGAGTTTTTATCCTCCATTTATGCTAGTCCTCAAGAAAACCTTAGAGATGAATGCTGGAAAGAACTGAGTATTTTTAACCAATCCATTACTAGTTCCTAGTGTGTGGCTGATGACTTTAACTCTATCTTTTATGAAAGGGAAAAATCTGGAGGTAGTCCTCCTAATTTGTGTCAAATAAAGAAATTTTTTTATTGTCTTCTTATTTATAAATTGTAGAATTTGGGTTTCAAAAGGAGTCCATTTACTTGGCAGAGAGGTAATATCAAAGAAAGGATTGATAGGATTGTAGTGAATGAGGCTTGAAGAACTTGCTTTCAGAATAGCTCTGTAATTAATCTTCTTTTGTTAAAAATCTAATTATATGAGTCTTTGGCTCAGAGTTAGGAATAGAGACTTCCCTCAAAACCATAGTAAACCTTTCAAATTTTTAGACCCTTAGAACTACCATCATGATTTTAATTCCCAAGTTAAAAACTCTTGGGTTAACTCTCAGTCTTGGGTTAATAATATCTATTGATTTAAGGTTAACATTACTCACTGGAATAAATTCAGTTTTGGTAATATTTTTAATAAGAAGAAGCGTATCCTAAATAGAATTGAGGGAATTCCTCGTAAACTTAGTAGTGGGGACAATCCCTTTCTTGGTAAGCTTATGAATACTTTATGAAGAGATTACCAACACATTCTAGACCAGAAGGAAGCCTATTGGTACCACCATAGGGCTAGGTGGCTCAACCTTGGGGATAGGAATACTTCTTTCTTCCACTCTACAGATGTCATTAGAAGACAAAAGAATAAAATTGAAGCTTTGAAAGATGATTCAAGGAACAGGGAATATGATCCTACTAAGCTCCAGCTTTTGACCCTTAATTATTTTCAAGACCTATATTTTGATCCTTTTTCGATAGTCTCTGGATTGGTAACCCTTAGTTCTTTTGCCCCCCCCTTATAGACTCTGATAGGTATAAGCTCTCTACTAATATTTCTTTACAAGAGGTCAAAACCTCTCTATTTAGTATTGGGAATTTCAAGTCTTCTGGCCTTGATGACCTATATGCTTTATTTTTCAAGAACTAATGGGACTTTTTAGCTCTTTTTATTTTTAAGTTTGTTCTAGAAATTTTTAGTGACCCCACTAAAATCTCAGAAGGTAATGAAACTGGAATCACCCTTATTCCCAAAATTGATAGCCTTGATTCTATTAAGAACTTTAGACCAATCTCCCTTTGTAATGTTAGTTACAAAATTATTACTAAAATAATTGCCAATAGGTTAAGAGAGTCTTTTCTCACTCTTATATCTGCTAACCAGTCTAGTTTTATTCCTGTTAGACAAGGAATTGACAATGTTATGGTCCTACAGGAGCTCATACACTCTTTTCATAATATTAAAGGTAGAAACAACTTTATAGTTATTAAGATAGACTTAGAAAAAGCTTATGACAAGATGAGATGAAGTTTGTCATTGAAACTCTTGAACTTATTGTTCTAGAGCCTTCTCTGGTTAGTCTTGTTTCACAATGTATTTCATCGTCATCTATGCATATTAATTGGAATAATGGTATTACGGAATCCTTTAAGCCCTCTAGGGGCATTAGGCATGGGGACCCCTTATCCTTTTACATTTTTGTTCTTTGTATAGAGAGATTAGCTTATATGATTCAAGATAGGGTTTTGAGTGGAGATTGGTTCCCTTTCAGGTTTGGTACCCAAGGTCCTACTATTTCTCACCTTTTTTTATGTTGATGACCTCATTTTAGTTGCAAAAGCTAATGTTAACTAGGCTAGGATTATTAGAGATGTCTTCAAGGGGTTCTTTGCTGCCTCAAGTTTAAAAATTAATACCAATAAATCTTCTCTATTTTTCTCAAAGAATTCTAACCCTTCCTTAGTGTAGTCCATTTCTGAGTGCATAAGTTTTAATAGTTCTAAGCAGATTGGCAGCTATTTAGGGGTTCCTATCCTACACACTAAACCTGCAAAGAGTAATTTTTCTTTTCTCATAGATAAAATCAGGAAAAAAAAACTCTCTTTGTGGAAAATGAATTCTCTTTCCTTAGCTGGCAAGGTAACTTTGGCTCAGTCCAGTCTTATGAGTATTCCATCTTATGTCATGCAAATTACTTTGATCGCCCCCTCTGTCTGTAATGAAATCAATAGTATTTGTAGGAATTTTATTTGGGATTTCCTGAGTGGACTTTGAGAAAGGGTCTGGCCTTTAAAGACTTAGAGATGCTTAATAAGGCTTTTCAAATGAAACTTTGTTGGAGATTAGTGACATCTCCTTCTAATCTTTGGGCTTAAATTCTTAAACATAAATACATATTTACTCTGGGCCAATCTCTTAGTTTTAAGTCTGGCCCTCATACCTCCTTATCTCTAGAAAAGTATAACATCTATTTGGCCTATATTCTCTCAATGTCTTACTTAGTTAGTTAAGGATAGTTTGTTTATTAAATTCTGGACTGATGACTGGATATCCAAGGTTAGAAATCTGATAAATTACTCTAAATATCCTATCTCTAATTTAGGTTTGACTGTCCCTGTGACCTTGTTCTCTATTGATGGACATTGGGATTGGCCCAAAATTTGTGATGCTCTTCCTGAAAGCATATGTAATTCTATAGCTTTGGTTAGTCCTCCAAAAATATCCAGTAGATCTGATACAGTGTTTTGGTCTCTAACTAATAATGGTATATTTTTCATTAATTTTGCTTACATTTTACTCTCTGCTCCCTCCAATATTCCTTCCAAAAGTGATAATATTTTTAATCTAGTTTGGAACTAGAAAGGTCTCCTAAAATTGCCTTTTTTTTCTTTGGAAAATCAGTCATGTGAGGCTTCTCACTAACAAGGAAAGGTTTAAACGAAATATGTCTAACTCTTCAATTTGTCCTAGGTGTGATGAGACTTTCGAGTCTATTAGGCATGTGTTGAGGGACTGTATTTTTGCTAGAGAAGTTTAGGGTTATTTAATTTTTCCTAGTTAATGGATGTCATTTTTTAGTTTGGGTTTGTCTGAGTGGTTAAGGTTGAATCTATCCAACTCTTCCCCAAGCTATTTTCAAAACTGGAACTATTTATTTGGTTATGTTGTTTGGTTCCTCTAAACTAATAGAAATACTTTCATTTTCATGAATCATTCTTTTCAACCTAAGGACATTGTTTCTAAGGCTATGTATGAGACTAACTACTTTTTGTATTGTTGCAGGTTCAATTCTAGAACCATCCCTAAGCTAGCTTCTGATCCCAAGTGTTTTAAATGGTTTCTTCCTCCAATAGGATAGTTCAAGTTGAATGTTGATGGGGCAGTGGCCAAGTCTGGATCTGCTTGCTCTGCCTGTGGTGGCCTCATTCATGATGATCAGGAATAGTTGATTGTTGATTTCTACAGCAACATTACTCCTTGCTGAGCTTTGGAGCATTCTCTTAGGAATCCAACTAGTTGTTCAATTTCATATTTATACAATTTGGATATAGAGTGACTCCAAAGAAACTATTGATCTCATCCTCAACTTGCAACAATCATCCCATCTCCTATGGCATATTATTAATAGAATTCAGGACAAACTTAAATATGTTTTTTTATAAGGATTATGCATATATGTAGAGAGGCCAATATGTGTGCTGACATGTTAGCTAAATTAGGTTTAAAAGAATTGTCTACCTATACTGTTTCACTATTTCTCCTAATTCCCTTCTTTCTTTTTTGTCACTGGATGCTAGTGGTGTGTGGCATCCTAAATATGTAGCTTAGTTCCTTTTTGTTGGGTCCTTTGACCCTATTTAATATATAAAAAAAAGTTTAAAAAGAAAGAATCTAAATATACTATAAAAATATTTATATTATATATTACCAGATTTAAAACAAATCTAAATTTTAAAATTTTCTAAATCAGTTTTTTTAAAAATAAAATAGATTAATTTAAAATCTAACTCACATAATTAAATTTAAAATAAATTTAAATTAATTTTGTGTAAATCCAATCTATAGCTATCCCTTAAAAAATACAAAGTTAAAAAAGAAAAAAAGTTTTTTAAATTTAAAAACCTTGCTGAGTGATTATATTTCATCAAGGATTTTTAATATTTTAACTCCAAATTTAAAGGAGTCAATACTAATTTCTCACTCATGATTCATGCCTATTGGTGGCAAGAGAATTTTGTGCACGGCACTATTACAAAACTTCGTATTAAATGGATAAAAAAATTATATTTTTTATTTAATATAATAATAATAATAATATTATTATTATTATTATTATTATTATTATTATTAGATCACTTGATTCTTAATTCAAAATTTTAAAAAAGTACCTTTTAAGTTTTATTATATTTTAGGATATGCATATACTTAATAATAAATTTGGTAAAGGATATTAATAGCACCTTTTTTTATTTTGCTATTAAAAGAGTTTTATATATATATATATATATATATATATATATATATATATATATATATATATATAACTCTTTATTATATCATACAATTGTATAAAAAGCAACACGACTAATGTCAATTTTACACAATAATCTCTTATAACAAATTTACAGACCTATTATTATTTTTATTACATCATCTTACTCCGTGTGTTTCCTATCTATGTTCTGTATATAATTTGTTATCAGACTTTGTAATGCAAACATACAACATTTCTCAGCCTATACTTACACAAACAAGTAGGCATATACATGACTTCATTTAATTTTAAACGCTAAAAGTGTATACTAAATCCAAGGTTATAATGAACTAATGATGTGAATTGAGTTTCAACTCTTTTTCTTTTAAAGTATATATTCTTTCATCAATTGTATTTATTTCATTATTCTCATTTCATTATTAAGACATGATCAACTTTAATAATTTTTAATTAATTAGATAAATAATAATTATACTATTAAGATATTGAACTAGAATTTTTAAGGTTAGTTTTTATGAGTGTTAGGAATATATATATTTTTAACACATTATTAATTATTGTATAAAATTTATAAAAATGTAAAAATATGATATAGAATCATTAAATTAAGAGTAAGAATTATTAAATTGAAAGTGAAAAGTCACATAAATTTTGTGCTTTTTAATATATAAATCTTAATTAATAATTAAAAGTATATTAAAATAAATATTATATTAGAGAATGTTTACTAACTGTTTTTAGTTTGTTTTGAAAATGTGAAGTACTTGTATAATAAACTTTAAGTGTTTTGGATTTGATTTCTATTCAATTAATTGAATATCCATTTTGATTTATAAAAGATACTTTAATGGTCAATCTGAAGTTGTTTCAATATCTTATTTAATTTTGATGCAGTTTCAGCGTAAAACAGTACACGATGTGTATAACTTTTTTATATTAATTATCATAAAATTAAAGATTGTTACTTATATATATAATTGAATAGAAATATAAAATTTGTTATATTATCAATAAATTTTAATTAAATTCTTATTTTTAACCTATTTTTTAGTTATATTTGATAATTATGCATATTTTTAACTACAAAATGATTATTTACATAAAAATATTAATCCCTTCTTTTCTCTTTTTCTTAACTTTTCTCGAAATATACGTAAAAATATCCCATGAAAAGTGCAAAACTCAACTTGAAGAGGGCAAACAATTTAAAGTGTGGACATATAAGACAAATTAGTGGTAGGTACCGATGACTTGAATTGAACTTCAAAGTCGACGCAGAGTCACCCACTAAAAAAGCAAAACTCTGAATTATTGAGTACAATTATTTTGTGCTTTTGAAGGGAATAAGAATGGGAGCACAATCACATGTACTCGAGAAACCAAAGCCATGGCGGTGCACTCAAAGCAGCTTCTGCAACTGCTACTTGTGGCAATCCTTATTGCAGCAACGAAAACCCAACCCATGTCAAAGCCAAACTGCAGAGACAAGTGTGGCTCTGTCACCATTCCCTTTCCATTTGGCATGACCAAGGAATGTTCCTTGAACCCCTCATTTCTCATCATCTGCAACCAAACCTCTTCCACACACACGCACATACCTTTCTTGTATAACGATAATACTAATAATAGCGTGCCCTTGTTAAGCATCTCGCTCCTGTATGGCAAACTTCGCATTTCATTGCCAGTAGTCAGAGACTGTTACAACTATAGCTCTTACGAATATCTTAATGGAATATCGGTTTTCGATTGCGACCTGACGCCTTTTCACCTCTCGCCCAACCGAAACAAGTTAACAGTTGTTGGCGCTGACACCGCTGGATTTGTGAAACCAGATACGAAGACGGAAAATAAATACACTGCACCAATATGCCTGTCTCTGAACTACAAGCATTTATTAGTGAATGGGTCTTGTTCCGGCGTTGGTTGTTGCGAGATTTCAGTACAACAAGGACTATCAAGTTTCTACTACTATGCTTATATGAACATCATCAACAGCAGTTTTTACGCCGAAGAATTTGGCAACTATCCAATCGTATGCGGTTATGCGTTCTTGGTGGAAAACGGAAACTACAGCTTCTTCAAAAAAGACCTCTTAAAGTGGGACAAGAAAGAGTTTCCTGTGATTGTGGATTGGGCAGTGGGGAACCAAACATGCAAAGATGCTATGAATTCATCAAGTTATGCGTGTAAGGCAGACAACAGTACATGTCACAATGCAAAGGACGGAAATGGTTACCTTTGTCGATGCTCTCCTGGCTTTCAAGGAAACCCTTATCTCCTTCATGGTTGCCTAGGTATATGTATATTATTTCGATAATAATATTTTTCCACTCACTTTTTTTATATTTATTTTTTATTACGTTTTTTTACATCTGTTTAATACTACTTCATGAATGGAAATACAATTTTTTAATATTATTTCTTAGTCCATTTTAAATATTATTTTTTCCAAACACTTGAAAATAAAAGGTTTTTTTAATAATTTAAAAATCTTATCCATCTCAGCTTTCTTTGAAAATAATCCCATCCAGCTTCTAAAAAGTTTATACATAATTTTAATTATGAAAATAATGTAATATATTTTACTTATTTTTTTCGTATGGAATGTTTATTTAGTAATTTACTCAAATGAAGATTTTCTTAAAAGCAAATTCTTATTTAGATTAATGAAAAAATGATAAATAAATAAATAATATTAAAAATAATCATAAAAATTTAAATTAAACTAATTTATTTTTATTATTATTATTATTATTATTATTATTAATAAAAATATGTTTTAGTTATTTTATTGTTTTTATATTATGTAAATGTTTTAAAAAATAAACTTCTCTACGACCTCAGATTCTCCTCCCCTTTTCTTCTCTCTGTTTCACTTCCTCCTATTTTGAAGTTTTTTTTACTATTATGGGGTCAATAAAGAATACCTTCTCTTTCTAGCTTTTCTTCATTTAAACAGATAGTCTTTCTTACCCTTTTTTACTATTTCCTTCTTTTCTCCTGATACAAACAAACCAGAAGTAGTTAAATAAATTTTAATTTGAATTAGTTATAATATGTTACCAAACTTGAGAATAAAATATTTTTTTTATAAGTTGAAAAACCTTATGCATCTCAACTTTCTTTAAAAGCCAACTCATCTAAATTTATTGTACATGCTTTTAACTTATGAAAATAATTTAAATTTATTTCACTTATTTTTCTTCTCGAGTAATGTTTATTGAGTAGTTTACCTAAAAGAAAACTTTTTCTTTATTTTATTGGAAGTAGAGTGTTTTTGATAACATAAACTTATAACTTATTTGACTTTATAATTTTTTTTCAATACATTAGTAGAATTGTTTGATAAAAAAAAATATAAAAAAAATTATAACTTTTAAAAACTAGTTTATCAAAAGTTACTTTAAGCAATACTCATCTTATTAAAAATTAGTTTTCAATAAAATTTTTTATTTATAGTCTATCTAAACATTTTAAATAACTTACACTCACACAAATAACATAAATATTTTCTTCTAAGCCATTTAATAACTTTTAGTTAATTAAAAAACTAATTTTATCAAACAAATTTAATTCAATTAACTAATTATAAACTATAAACTTTTCTGCTATTACAATTTTAAGTGTGAAATCAGAAAATATAACTAACAAATAATCTCTTAGATGTTGACGAATGCAAGGGATCTAACGATTGCATTCATCGGGAAAAGTGCAAAAACTATCCGGGAAGTTACAATTGTTCATGCCGAAAAGGATTCGTAGGAGATGGAAAAGTAAAAGGATCAGGATGCAAAAAAGATACGAACAGCAGAGACATCATACTCGTAACAACTTTGAGTGAGTATACTATTGCACTGCTGGAAATTACGACACATTTTGTTCTCAAATCTATCATAGCACATCATTTTATTGTCAATAATCAAGTTTACTATTAAAAGTATATTGATCAAAGAATCTTTATCGGTAATCAACAATATTAATCCTATGCATATATTCAAGGTGATTTTGGTACGATTAAAATAGCATTTACTCCATTGGGCCTATACGTATTACTTGTAAGGTCAGGAATTATCCGAATAGAGTGACATTTTGATTTTATAACATACATCATCGGCAACATGATGTTGAGACATGTACAAGACAAAACGAAGAAATTGACTTTGTTTCCGCTTGTTTATGCGTAGGTGTGAGCATAGGCATCATAGCACTGCTGGGGGGAAGCTTTTATGTGTACTGGGCATTCAAGAAAAGAAAGCTCATGAAACTTAAGGAACAATTTTTTGAACAAAATGGGGGTCTATTGTTACAACAACGAGTAGCGAGGCATAGAGGGTCAGAAATGACTAAAGTCTTCACAGTGGAGGAGCTAAAAAGGGTAACCAATAACTTCAATCCAGATAGGATACTAGGGCAAGGGGGTCAAGGAACAGTTTATAAAGGAGTGTTATTAGATAATAGAACTGTAGCAATAAAAAAATCCAAAATCAGTGATCCAAACCAGATTGAGCAGTTTATCAACGAGGTTATGTTGCTTTCCGAAATCAACCACAGGAATGTGGTAAAGCTCTTGGGTTGTTGTTTAGAGACACAAGTTCCAATGCTTGTTTATGAATTCATTTCCAATGGTACTGTTTATGAGCATCTTCATGGTCAAAGCCAGTCCTTAAAACTTACATGGAAAACTAGATTAAGAATAGCAACAGAAACTGCTGAGGCCCTGGCATATTTGCATTCTGCTACTTCTGAACCAATCATCCACAGAGATGTGAAAACTACAAATATATTACTTGATCACAATCTCACAGCAAAGGTTTCTGATTTTGGAGCTTCAAGAATTGTTCCTCTAGATCAAACTCAATTAACCACTTTGGTGCAAGGAACGTTGGGGTATCTTGACCCTGAATACTTACACACAAGCCACTTAACTGAGAAGAGTGATGTTTATAGCTTTGGGGTTGTCCTAGCAGAACTACTCACAGGAAAAAAGGCACTCGCTTTTCACAAGCAAGAGTGTGTTACGAACCTTGCTCTGTTCTTCGTTTCTTCCATGAAAGAGGATCGATTACTTGACACTGTGGACCCTCACATAATTGATGAGGCGACCGCAAATGTTGACCAACTGATGGAATTTGCCAAAATTGCAAAACAGTGTTTAAAGGTGAAACGAGAAGAAAGACCCACCATGAAAGAAGTGGCAATGGAACTTGAGGGACTGAGATTTGCGGAAATGCACCAAGAGGAAAGTGCCAATTTGTGTTCAGAAGACACTGAGATTTCTCTCCAATCAGAAGCGTATGTTTTAAGTGTTGAAAATGACGCTGGTGGAAGTAGTGGTATTAGTTCTGCTGTTGATAGCTTAAACCAGATTTCGACGACCTTCCCCAGTGGAAGATGATAGATAAGCAGATGTAAATTGTGATGGATTGTAATTGACAAGCCTATCCTTACTCAAAACTTCATTATTTGATGTTTATGTGTTGTATCAAATACCATATTAATGCTTGTATCATTATAAATAGGCTTCTCAAGTGAATTTGCTTTCGTTCATTTGCTTCATGAAATTTTTAGTCTCTTCAATTTCATATATTCATGTTTTTACTTTTAACTTTTTATCCTTCATGCATGCTTCATCGAATTTATAATATCTTCAATTTCTTAGTTTACTTTTTAACTTTAAATTTTAGATGTGAATTTATGTATAGCATTTTATTAAATCTAATTAATGTAACATACACAACACATATTTTTTATAAAACTTTACAGAATATTTCAATATCTGATATATAAATAATTTTAATTATTATTTTTTATTAATAATAATTATTTATTAAATCTTTATTGAGTATTCAACACATATGTTAAAAAAGAAACTCCTATAGTACTTTTTATAAGAAATAAAATAAAGTATTTTTTTCCTAATTATAAGAATAAAAAGATAAAATTTAAAATATATTAATCGGTAATTTTTTATACTTTTCTTTTATTATTAAATATATATTTAAAAACTCTAACTACACTAATTATAACCTTTAATATAATGAATGTTTTTAAAATAAAATTTTTATTTATAAAAAATATAATTTTTAATTCATTTTATTAGTTATATTAATTTAGTCTTTTGTTTCTTATAAAAAAATAATTTATAAAATTATATCACATAAAATTTAAAAAAAACAACTTGAATCTTAATTCGGTATGAATTAATACTCACAAATTTATATTTAGAAAAACATATATTAATAGGTTATAATTTTAATTTTTTTTAAAATATACTCAGTGAGTGTTTTGTGTGTGAATTTTTTAATTCTTAATAATTATGTTTTTAAAATGCCTTTTTTTAAGAATTTGTTAAAAATATGTATACCATACTAGGAGTGCAAATTTATGAAATTAAATATACGACTGTTTTATATGAGAACTTATAAATAATATAATTTGTTCATTAAAATAACTTTAAAAACTCTCTCTACACACACACACACACACACACACACACACACACACATATATATATATATATATATATATATATATATATATATATATAACTTCTTTATTATATCATAAATTGTATAAGAAGCAGTACGACTAATGTCAGTTTTACACAATAATCTCTTATAACAATTTTACAACCCTATTATTATTTTTATTACATCACTTACTCTATGTGTTTCCTATCTTTGTTCTGTATATCATTTGTTATCAGACTTTGTAATACAAGATGCAACATTTCTCAGCCTATACTTACACAAACAAGTAGGCATATACATGGCTTTATTTAACTTTTAACGCTAAAAGTGAATATATTCTCCCACTATCGTGGCAGCTAGCTAGTGGCCGGGGTCTATGGTAGCGCTATGCAAAGCGATGGTCTCCATGGTCAAGCCAGGGCCAAACCCATATAAAACGCCCCACTTTAGTCCCTCACCAGTTGTGTCTTTCCCTTCTTCCATGGACCACCTTCTCATCTCATCCAATATAAACAGGACACATGCACTCGACATGTTCCCATACTCACTCAGAACCTGTTTAGTTGCTCTTAGTTTCTCTGCCTTCAACCCAAGACTCGCTTCAATTTGCTTCAAGATTGCAGGGCCACCAGGGTGGGTTATCCAAAACAACGAGTTCCAATCGTTGATTCCAAGCGGGTGAAAGGTTTCTTCAAGGCTTTTCTCAATGTTCTCTCCAATCAACTGAGGAACATTGTCCTTGAGATGAAACGTGAGTCCCACCTCGCGCAAGTGTCCCTCAATGGCACCCTCAGAGTGGGGTAGAATGGTCTCTGAAGCCGAGACAAGGTGAAATAAGGGTCGTTCGATGGAGGGGTCAGGGTTAGATCCAACGATGACGGATGAAGCACCATCACCAAAGAGAGCTTGGCCCACTAAGGAATCCAAGTGCGTTTCGGAGGGTCCACGAAAGGTGACAACAGTGATCTCGGAACACACAACGAGGACACGTGCATGAGCATTGTTCTCAGCAAGGTCTTTGGCAAGACGAAGCACAGTGCCACCAGCAAAGCAACCTTGATGGTATAGCATGATCCTTTTGGTGGAAGGTTTGAGGCCTAAGAGTTTGATGAGTTGATAATCAGCACCAGGCATGTCTACACCCGATGTTGAACAAAATATTAAATGAGTTATCTCTGACTTGGGTCTTCCCCATTCTTTTATGGCTTTTGATGCTGCCTTCTCTCCCAGCTTTGGTACCTCCTCAACCAAGATGTCTTGTCGCGCATCCAAGGATGGTTCACTGTAAGTGCTTATGTTGGGGTTTTCTTTCAGGATTTCTTCGGTTAAGTGCACATATCGTTTCTTTATCATTGACTTCTCACCTGTTCTCCACGCCAAGAAGCTCGGGTCAACAGAGAATTTTCTAAACAATTTTTTGTAAACACCATGTTTATTTAATTCTATAAAATCTATGCCAGTAAAGGCAACTTTAACAATTAATCATTATTGACTATTTCATGGTAAACAAAAAATAGAAGTTAGAAAGAGGATAATTTTATGAATTTCTTTTGTATTTATGTTATATTTTAAAATACATGCATATATAATAATAAAAATAAGTGAAAGATATAAATATTATTATGTTATATGATGTTTATATTTATTTATTTAAATAATGAAATTATAAAAAATAGCATGTCTAAAAAAGTTAATATTCTTTTTCCTATTTTATTTATTTATTATTAGAGAGACATGTAGGATGGAAGTAGGTCAAATTATTTGAAATGGCCTACGCTTGTATGTGTAAAGTCTGCCTTAACCCAATTTATTTAAAGAATAGGATAAATTTAAATTTTTAAAAGACTTAAATTAATTAAATATGTTAAGTTTGAGTTTTAAAAATTTATTAAATTTGATAATTGGCCGATTTAAAATTCACTAATTTAATTATAATATATAAAATATTTTTATATATAAACTATAATATTTTATAATAATATATTAAATCAATTAAATTAAATTAAATTAAATTTTAAAATAAATAAAATTCTAAACTTGAAACTTTATTTATTTTTTTAACCTTGTTTTTAATTTTGTTTATACTTATTAATTTAAGGTGTAAAAATTTATGTAATTATATTTGTTTGATGATTTAAGGATTGATGTTTATTCAATTGTGTTGTTTGATGTTTAAAAATAATTGAATTATTTAAATGAAATATGTGATTTGAAAATAATAAATAAATATATGTGATTTCATTACAAATATTTAATATACTGAATATTTTATTTATGAGGTATTTAGTTATAAGTTTTATGATCTTTTTAAATATATACTTATTTAGATGATTTGATGATCTATTTATACATAAGACTAAGAACTTATTAAATATTTCAATATAAAATAAGTTATTGGAAATATTAATAGGTTAAGTTAAATTCTACAAAAATTAATAGACTTGGTAGCCTATTAAAAATCTTAATACTAAATAAGTTACTAATAAAATTAATAAATTAAATTAAGCTCTCAGAAAATTTAAATAATAAGTTATATTTAAACTTCAAAATCGTTAAATCTCTTACTTTCAACCTACCTGTAATGAAATGAAATTGGAACTAACATATTTAAGTTAATTTGTGTATTTTTTTTATGTGATTTACACAGTGAAAGAAACTGATATTTTATATGAAAAATTCAAGAGTTTAATACAAAAATTATGTGCATGATAAGTCATTCAGTAATTAAGAATTTTTTTTATAAAGCTGAGTTCTTTTTATAATAGTTTTTGATCTTTTATATATAGAGAGAGGGGGGAGGAGGTGAGATAATTTTTTTGATACTTATACAAGGAAAAAAACTTTTAATTATTAATTTCATTATTAATGATTAGAATTAAAACAAATAAATTATGAGAATCATATAAAAATGATATAATTTTTTTAAGAAATTATGTGACTTTATAAATATGGTTTAAATTAGTCGGGTAGCAAGTGTTTTTGTTTAACGTGTGCATGAAGGCATGCATGCACTTTGGGGTGATGCATGAATTTAAGAATGGAAAGAGAAGAATAGTGAGCTTACATATGCGCTTGAGCTTGGCCTTGAGTTGAGTCATGTGGTCACTCTTGGTGACTCGGAAGTAATAATCGGTGAAATCAGACTGGTAAATGCAATTGGATGGAGTTGCAGTGCCAATGGCTAGTATGGTGGCTGGGCCTCCACCCCTCTGTGCCTCTCTTATTTTCTCTAAATATGCCATTTCGTCTGTATATATCCAATACTATCAATGTTGTTTGGATCACCCAATACCCTCACTGCCTATTTATAGACAGATTAGATTTCACTCTATCCATGCATATCTAATAACAAGCTGTTGTTGCCCGCCACGTGCAGGAGCAGGTAGTTCATACATTTTCCTCTCTTGTTTTAAGGAAAGACACGAATTGTACCTAAAAATACCATGGATGTACTTCATGTATTTCATTGGTTCATTTGAAATTATGTTTGTGTGGCTTTCCTAGGCTCTTTCTCTATCCATTGCGTATGTGTTCTCCACAAACAAAACCGAAAACAAAATTTCAACTCACGTATCGAAACAAATGTATGACGCTTGTTGACTTTGTTCAATCCAAATGCAATTTAAAAAGGATAAAACTTACTTAAAATTAATAAATTTAAGTGTTATTAGTGTTTATAGTAATTAATTTTATTGTAATAATGTATAATAATGTTAAATATATGTTTTTCAAATAAAATATTAATTTTAACTAATAAACAATAACGACGCTTAAAAAATAACATTTAAAATTTGTTAATCAGCAAATTATAAGTTGTGATTCATTGCGATCTTAAACGGCCTGAAACTTGTTTGAACCCTTAACAGCAGAAAGCACAATCGGTCATGTTGGTAACATAAGATTAACCGGTATTTCTAAAGAAAATGATAAAAAAAAGAAAAGAAAAACCTCAGTTTCTCTTACTTTTTAAAAAAGTTTTATAAAAAAAATACCTATATGATTTAACAATTTTGTAACTAGCACCCCAAAAAGAAATACTAACAAACAAAAGTTGTCAAATATTTAAATAACTCATGTTAATAAAATATGTCTTTATCTAAAAGGAATAAATTATTAGTAAGAATTTTAGAAATTTATAACAAATCTTGCATTATACTGACATTCGATATATTGATATTATCAGTGCAAATTCATGACATTTATATTAATAATTTAATTTTTTAAATATATTAACAAAGACAAATTTAATATTAAGTTTCTTATAAATAGTATTTTTCTGTAATTCTGATATCTGGATAGTATGTACGTACACCTGTGAGTTATATTGTTGAAGTGATTTAATTTACATGAATAAAAGATATTTATCAAATCACTTGTCCAAATTGTACACTTCATCCGTTCGTATGCATGTCGTGCTTGTATACACGTTTTCATATACTGACATCATACGAATAGAATATTATTTTAAATTAGCACTGCCTTACAAGTTTGTTCCCAAAAATTTCACATAATCATTACGTGATAAATCATAGGGTTTCATGTTTTGAAGTATTAAAAAATTTATATTATATGTAATAAAATATAAAATAAAAAATCTTAATAGTACAAACGATTATTTATCTAATTCACACAAATACCACAGACCAAAATTCGAAATGAAACTGTAGTTCAATAAGCTCGGAACCTTTGTACTTTTAAGTTCAGAAAGCAATTAATCATAAAAAAATGTTTTCTACACGTATTTTTCAATTTGAATAAATTATAAATTATTCTAAGTAAAATATGATTAATTCAAGAAAAATATATTAAAAATATTCTACGTTATAGAACCTTTGTTTATCAACTTTTTTCCCAAACGTAATTATGATGTGGGTGGGTGCGCCACGCCACTCGTTCAGTCAAAGTTATCTTCACCTACCCTTTGTAATTAAAAGTACTTACAGTTTGAGTGTTAGAAAGGTATATAGAAGTCGGAGATAAAAGAGAAAACGAGAGAGAAAAAAAATAGATATAAAGAAAATAAATATAAATATATAAGATTTATAATTAAAATCATTATTTTTACAATAAAAGAGTTAAAACTAACACACTTTTAATTATAAATTAAAATTTATTAAAGATTATAAAGTATAAAAAATTATTAAATTAAAAGTAATGTTTACGATTTTTACCAAATAGATATTCTAACGTATATCCAAAACATCTGTAAAGGAATTATAAATTATAAATTTTTAATTAAAAATTAGTATTTAATATTATTGATATATAAAAATTTAAAATGTTTTTTTAATAAAATTTTACCGTAAAAACATTTAGATATTGCTTCACAACACTTTTTTTTTATAATTTTTAAAATAAATTTTTGGTTAATAACATTGTTTTTAATTAAAATTAATATTTTTTTCCATCGAACTTTTAATATTGTTATTTACAACATGTATTATTAAGAAAAAATTTATTTTTAATTAAATCATAATAATATTAGTTCATTATTTCACTTGAGAGTATAAATAAATTAATTTTATAAATTATTTTAATTTAACTAATTAAATATTTGATTAAGCTCAATCTTGATTCTGTCTACAGTTAAATTCAAGATTCTACCAAAAACGTAGATCAATTAGTAAAATATTATTTCAGCTAAATTTGTTAATTCAAATTTTAGTTTCAGTAAATATACTTACAAGAGTGTTTATACCAAAAACTAGTTATATTTAAAGTTAATAAATAATATATATATATATATTAATATTTTCCTAAAAAATATTAGATCCTTTTTTATGTTTAAATATAATTTTACTTGTTTTTCCTTTTATGTTCAATTCGTCAACTTGTAAATTAATTTAAATTTGACTCATATATATATATATATATATATATATATATGTATATACACACACACCGAACCTAGTTTGATTCATTTATGCTCATAAGTTTACCTAATCTTCTCCCTTTTCGTGTTTTATCTACCTTGATAGCTTAGTTGCTGCCTTATTAAATTACATAATACATAGGAATATATCCACATACTTATATGAATTGCATCTCCACCTGTTCAAACTTTATTAATGATTATGATTATTTTTTAGTTTATCCTTCGAGTGCTGTTTGAAAACATATTAAAATATCTTGTTTTAACCGAATTAAAATATCTATATTGCAGTAATTAGGGCGGTACCTCACTAGAGATAAAATCCAGCTCAGCCCAAGGCCAAAAAATTGTTACCTACTTTATGATGTTAAGATTATTATTATTATTATTATTTATTTTAAACTGATTTTGTTTAATTAGTTTATAAATATTAGTAAAAATACAAATATTTTAATTAGTAGAAAAATTTTGTCAAATTATTCTTATGATTGATTATACTTATCACTATATTTAAAATTTTATTAAAATTAGTATTTTAATAAAATCTTAAAACATTATTTCACAAAAAAATTGATTAAATTAGTTGTTTAACTTTTAGTTTTATTTTGGTTTATCTCTCTAAACTTTTTATTTCAATCCCTTAAATTATAAAAAAATTAAATAAATCTTTTTTATTAAAAAATATTAATAATTAAAAAGTAATGTTCATCTTTTTTTTTTTTTTGAACTCTAATAAAAATACAATGTATTTTAGTAATTCTTTTAATTTATTTTTCTTTTCTTTCTCTTCTTATCATCTACACTTTTACTAGTTCCCAAATTTTGATAACTCCAACGGCTTCAATACATATAATGTATTCATCTACAAACTCTTTTAAGATCAAACTCATCACTTCTATGGGTATACGAAAATATATAAAAATTAATAATTAGGTCACTTGTTTATTAAAAACAAAAAAATACAGAAAAGTGCATTAATATAATAAATAAATAAATTGAGAAGAAAAATATATCGTGTTTAAGTATTTTTAAAGAAATTGAGGGTGAGAGAATCTGTTGATAGATAATCTAGTGCTCCTCTTACACCTATTAACATTTTTTAAAGTTATTGATAAATCCAAAAAAAAAAAAAAAAACTAGAAAAGAGAAAAGTTTTTGAAATTTAAAGGGAAGAGTGGTATAAATGAGAAGTAAGAAAATCAAAAGAAAAAAAAATATTTTTGATGAAGTTCGAAAAGAGAGGAAAATGAGTTGCGCGAATCAGAAATGAGAGGAAGAATAAAAAACAAGTCAGTTAAGAAATTCATTAAAATTTATTATACTTTGGTCAAAGTTAAAAAAAGATAAATAATATTTTTAATAGAATTAATTTTTTTTGAAAAAAAATTATTTGAAATACTTTTAAAAGTTAAGAGAATAAAAAAAAGTTAGAAAAAAAATAAAAATTAATGAATCAATCTATTAATTAGGTTTTTTGGTTTTAAATACTACTTAATTTGAAATGAGAGAGTCTATTTAAATTAAAACTTTTATATGAATGCATAGAAATTTTTGACTTTATTATTTTTTATTATTTTTTTAAATATTGTTGGTTAATTTTTAAACTTTTAAATTTGTTTTGATAGATTTCGATGTTCGTAATATATATCTATAACAAGGATGTAAAAGAAAAAGAAAAACAAGTGGCAGCAATCCTGTCCATATGAGCAAATGCTAGAATATATCCAGCCTTCGAATCTTAATCATATGGGCCAAGTTAACGAGGGGGGAGGAGGGTGTGAATGAAACGGGCCTAGGCCCAAAAATTTCATCTACATACTCTACTAAACTAACATCGTGGAGAAATTGAAAAAACAAAAACCATCACGGAGATGGCCAGAGAAAGACCATGTTTCGCGCTTCTAAGCTGTCTTGTTACTTTCTTTCATTCTCTAACACAACATTTGTGTGATAATGTTATTATCGTCTTTGCGTTGTGGACCCAATGGATTGGAAATTTGGAATCTATCAGACTCAAAGATACACAGGGATGAAACGGATCGTACTCACATCTCACCCTCCTTCAATTAGATGGAATTCCCCAATTAGCTTTTGTCCTTTTTCTATCACCTTTTATTAACTGCTAAAAAAAGTAGTAGATGCTTTCCACATTTTCAATTTAAAGGTAGAATAGAATGAACATTATGAAGTAGCTTTCTTTCATGTGATGGAGACATGCACAAAACTCACTTGAATTGTGCATATATTAGATTAGTATATGAATGTTTCCCCCTTTCTTATGCGTGTCCCTACCATCATTAAGCAGATGAAGAGCTTTAGCCGGCAAGTGCCATCCTGAAAGTTTTGGAATCTCTTACTTTTTTATACAAACTCTTCTAATTATTAAGTAGAAAAATATTAATCGTGATTTATATTTTTAAGATAATAAATTCATGCACTGTTTAATTTAATGCATATTTTATATTTTATAAAGTAGTAAGAGAATGGTTAGGAGTCTATAACAGAGTTTCACTTAGATTGATATCTTTAACTAAATTACATATATCAATAAGTTAAAGTTAGTTTTTTTTTTAATATTATAACAACAATTTTTTTAGTATTTAATATCATTGAATTTAACCTTACTATTAATGTTTATCCTTATTAATTTAATTTAGATTCTCCCAAACTTCATTTATTAAAGAGTAAATGAAAAAAAAAATGCTTCACAAAATCTATAAAAAAAATTTATAAAGAAACTTGAGAAAAAACTAGATACCTTACGTAAACCTTACAAAATGTGTCTTATAAAAATAACCTGAGAAAATATCATCTAGCAATCTTGGTCCCCAAGTTTCAAATTTCAACGAATTTATTTCTGAAAATCGGAAAACTCGTTTAATATTATTTTCTAAGCATTCATTTATTTACTTCAAACTTTTATTGTCACCAAACATCCATTTATTTTAAACATCCCCCACAACCCCAAAAGTCTTTAAACTCACAAGTGAGGGACAGAGGACACAGAGAGGGGCATGGAGAAGGTTGAGCTAACTACTGTGGCCAAGAAGCTTATACAAACTACGGAGTTAGATATGAAAGTAAAGGCCACTGAGAAAAGGGTAAGTGAGGAAACACAAACAGAGCGGTGGCACAGACCCAAGAAAGGAAGCATCTTCCCTGCGAAGAGACGTTCAGTAAAGCAGATGATGTGGAACTGTGTTGTTGGGCCCAAGGGCTTCAAGATGGGCTCTCCATGCTCCAAGTCCAAGAAGAACAGCCTTATACACCCTTAGCTTTTCTATATTTGATGCATTAATTTCATTGCCGTTTATAGAGATCAAGACCTTGTTGATGTTGGATGATCGTGTGGTTTGGTTGTCTTTGGCTAACACTTTCATCATTGATGTATGTGTTAGCCATTTATGTATGCATATTTTCTTGTTAAAAATATAATTTTATTTCCGTATGAAATTTAATAAAGTTGATCATTCTACCTAATAACAGTCTTCAAACTAATGGTTGAATTGATTGATTTCATATTTTATGAAAAATTATTAAGTGTTATAAAGATTTAATTTCACGTTACTTTTTTAATATTATCAATGCAATAGATCTTATAATATCTTATGATTTTTAATAAAAATTTATTATATCTCCTCGTGTTAAAAGAAACATAGTAAAATAAACCATTTATAACATCAACTTTTAGCATTAGGTGAGATGATGCCAAGGAAGAAAAACAAAAGGGGAAGAATACAGAGACTCCACAAGTAGCCTGTACGATAATGATCACAAGCGACTTAAAAAAAGAAATTGATGACTTTTATATAGATAGATAACAAAAACGGGAAATCACTAACTTCAATGATAATCCTTGTTATCCATTTATTTTTCTTATACTACAATGTCTTGGTTCATGAGGCAGATAGTTGTCGTCGCATGAAATATTCCTAGCTAACCCTGAAGCCATTTTCTCACCCATCTACACTCAACTGTTTACAAGTTGTTTTCGAATAAAGAGTTTTTGGTCCTACCCACATCGAAGTGGTTTTAATAGTTACAATCGATGGTGCTTTATCTTTTTCCTTGTAAAGTAATAGTTGAAAAATTGGTGTTTCCCCCAAATACACAACCCAATTGCGGAAGAAGTGAAGGAAAGTCGGTTATACTTGAAAGCAGGTGGGCTTTTGGCATGTGATTCAGGGAAGAGAATAAAGAAATTTGCAGCCACTGATAAGTGAAGTGCAATGAAAATGCTTGTATAAGTCAAGGAACATTAAATTAAAGTGCTTATCCTTAACTTGCATAGCGAAACTTCAAATTTGGTATATGAACTTCCAGTGCTGGATAAAGACGCATGTCACATTCCTTTTTTTCCATGCCCAATTAACGATCACGATAGCATTGTTCATGCTACAGTGCAAGAATCGTAATAGATCTGTACTCTCCACTTATAAATTTAAAATCCAAGAATATCTATCTTGGACTAGTTATTTATTTATATTTATTCTCAAGCTCGAGTAGATATTGTATATATTATTTTATTTTCTTGTTTGGCTTACTTCATTCCACCTCAAACTTGAATAAACAAAGAGCAATCGCTTAAGCACCACATTAAAAAACTAATGCATTGAGCAAACCATATCTATTGAGCAAGTCATGCAAATAAACATCTTCATATGTAAGAGAAAGAATCATATTAGATTTTCTCACTTATAAAAGGCAAGGGAGATTAAGTTAATTGCCGTGGTCAAAGGAACGTACTCTCAAAAGCAAAAGACGGAAAAAGAAAAAAAGGTGATGCACAAAATATGTCACACGACATGCAACAACATTAATGATACCATTTAAATGTCAAAGATTCGACATTCACTGAAACATATAAAATATTTATTAAGAATAGAAATTAAACAATAAGGACAAAATAGGTTGAAAACTTGAACCTTTCAAGTAGTGCGTTCACACTTTACCATAGAACCTTTGAATAGAATAATAGAAAGCACGTAAGTTGAGTACACCTAATGCATGTAATTAAGTTGTCAGTACTAAGTCAAATAATAATAATTAATTTCACAAGTATTGTATGGCATCAATGTGTTAATTTTTAGTTAATGTATCAGTGGATTGATGATTTTGTTGATTATAGCTTAGAGCATAAACATATTTAATATTGGTATATGTAAATCTTGTCGGTTGACTCAGTGCATAAATTTGTGGAAAAAATCTCTACGGTCATAGAATGACAGCTTAGCTTAATTTTAAATCATATTTACACAATAGTCTATGTTCATAAAAATCAAGACAATGTCTTGTATAAAACCTTCCTTATATGAAGAAACTTCTTCAAGTTTGAGAGCTCTGATTCTAGTTTTCATTGAACGTGAAATTTAGCACAGTGACTCCACGTAAATCAAGCTCAAAATGTTGTTTATTTATATTATTATAATAGAAATAGAACTGGTGGAGTACTGGTACATTACATCAGATGATGATTCAGATTTAATGACTCGTTAAAATGATTCGCGAGCATATCTAATTCCCATTTCTGCTTTTAGGCATATCCTGACGTATCATTGAGAGAATTTAATGGACTCATTCGATGCTTAGAAAAAAAATAAAAATACTAACAATGCACTATCTTAAATATTTTTTATTAATTGTTAACATTTATTATTTTTTAAAAATATATATAAATTACATTTTTAATTTAATAAAATTTGATTAATAATAAATTAATTTAAAAGAATCAAAACCAATAATTTACTAAAATATAGAAACTAAAAATTTATTTAGAAATTAAAAATAGATTTAAATATATTATTTGAGAAAAATTGTTTTACTTTTTATACTTTTGGTCATGTATAATTTAGAATTAAATTTTTTAATTCCAGAAAAAGCTAAACCAGTTTATAAAAGTAATCTCGTGAAAATAAAATATCATTTTTAAAAGTTTTGATTATGTGTAATTTAAAATTTGAGGTTTTAAATTATGTGATACAAGTCCAGCAAAAACTAGCACTAGTTTAGGGTTTAGGGTTTATATGTAGCTGAATATAATAATGATTTAACATGAATTTATTAATATTTTTTTACAGAAAATGATTAAAAAAAGTAATGTCATTAACGCAACAAATAAAAAACATTGTAAAAGATACTAATTCTATTACAAATGGGATTGTCAAATAAAAGAGGTGGTAAGGATGGTAAGTTTAGACTTATCCAAATGGTCATGTGTTAAATCAACTTTCACCTATTTCACGCAAAACCATTTGTTGTTTAAGATCACTTTCATACAAATCAAAAGGTAAATATCAAAAGCTAAACCACAAATTAATAAAAGCTTGAAGTAGAGAAAATAATTCATTCTAGTCCTTTGAAACAAATTAACATATGGTGAAAAACTAATATAGAAGATTAAAATGATTTTATGTTTTATAAAGTTAGAAAATACAACTATCCATGCTTACAGTCTTAGGAATCAAAATGTGAGTTTACTCCATTGAAAATCATTATTATATTTGTCTTGGATCCTACTGAGTTATTATAGGTACTTACTTGATATTGATTTGGCTAACTATGATCTTAATTAATGACACAGGAAAATAATCAATAAATATTATTTTATAATAATCACAAAAGGAATGCATTAATAATACTAAATAATATTTGTTAATAAATTTTGTATGTTTAATTTTTTACTACTGTGATGAAACTGAATTTATAATCAAAGTTTTCTATTATTTGCATCTGCAAGCACGTGATAAGAGTACTTCTCTCTGTTTTTTTTATACTTCAGCAGTTTTTTTTGTCATTTTATAAAATTAATAAATGATTAAGTTTTTATAATTTGATATTTAATAATTAATATGTGTTTCGTTAAAGTGTGTATTTTTTTTAAATGCCCATTTTTCCACCAACTCATGTTATGTATCACAATTTTTAATAATTTTTATTTATTAATTCTATAAAGAATCCTGTTGGGTAAGATCAAATAAAATTTTACTGGGGGAACCAAATTTTCTAATTCAAAATTTTAATCTGTTTTTTTTTTTTTTAAATTTAAAAAGAGGAGAAGATTTACTAAAACATTTGTCATATTTTATGGAATGAATGAAGAAGACAACTAAGGCGGAGAAAGAAATTAATGAGATATTAACTGAGATAATTAAGACAATAACCAAAATAAATAAAATTGATAAATTTTTAAACAAGAGTAGTTCTGAAATTTTTAAAAATTGTGACTTAAACAAACGATCCTTATGTAAATTAAAAATGAATTATTAAAAAGAAACAATCAATTATAAATAAATATGGGCTTCTAGCAGCCGCCACCCTTGACTCACCATTTGACTTGGAAATTCTCTTTCATGATAAGATATATCAGATCAATAAGTTGTAGTTAACATCAACTAATAAATTTATTTAATTATAAATAAATATGCATGTTATTTGTCTTTCTAGTTCTATAATTTTTTCACACATACATATCTTTTTATTTTCTTTCTCCACGCTGTATATACATGATCGCACAAAAATAATACTACATTATTATAGTGGCTAGTGTGAGCAGGTTTAGAGATCAAATTAAGATCAATTTGTTGGATGGTCATGCCAAAGCCATAAAGATAATAGTGCCGACCATTAGGAATTAAAAAATAATAATTAAGAAAGGAAAATGGCTTGTGAATTGTGAGATAAAAATTATCAAACTCAGTTTGTAAAAATTATAAAAAGAAAAAAATTGTGGTTACATTAACAAACCGTATATAATACTTAAAGAAAATGTCATCAATCTTAATTTGTTATGCTCTAATAAAATGTTTCATTTTATATTATTAACCACTATTTTCATTTTAATAATTAATTTCAACAGTAATTATTAACATAATATGTTGATTTTAAAGCAACACTAATGATGGTTTCTTATTATTATAAAAGGTAGAATTTTGAGTCTCGAACTTATATATATTTTTATGAGAATTAATAATATTCCAATTTTGAACAGCTAGCAAATAGAGGTACTTATAGGTCTAGGGTTTTGGGGGGAAAAATTGAATCAATCAAAATGGATTAATCTTCTCTGAATTTAGTTTTACAAAGTTTTTTAGTCAAATATAAGTAATTAAAAACACCTTTTAAAGATACGTTGATTTTAATTTATTTATTGAGTTTGATGTATGTTTTATATTTGCAAAAAATAAAAAAAGATTTTGGTAGCTTTGAGTGAGTGATGAAGAATGGTAGATGTGGAGTGATTTTTTTTATAATCTGTTATCTTATACTAACATTAAATTATATATTTTTTAAAATAATTATGTAAAATTGACACTAAAATTATATTTTTTGTGGTAGTTAATAAAATTAATATTAAATATTATTTTATATATTTTTTATTAACCATTATTATTAATTGTCGTTAATGGACGAATGCTAAATGACGCAATTTTTTTAGTGATAGTATCCTTTCACCAATGTTATATTGTGTATTAAGTAAAATTAAAATAAAATAAAAATGAGGTTCGGCTTATTGATTCTAGCAAACATTGTTTTTAATTAAAAAATAATATCGTAATGTGGTATACAAGTAAATAATGGCCGGGGCATTAGAGTGGGCCGGTTTACATTAAAAATACATAATATATCAAAGATGGAACTAATATCGTAACTGAAGATGGTCTATTTTTATTGGTTAAATTGAGTTGGTTTTATAGAACCAAAAATGCATTTAAATGTTATAATATTTTTTACGTGGTATGTTGTTTTCTTAATCAGATTATATTATTTAATTAAGAATAATTTTCTATTTCATTACATACAAAAATTATAAAATATTTATGTATATTCAACCCCAATTCAATTTCAATTAGACTAATAAATAATAAAACAATAATTTTACGTACTTAATGTTTGGTCTAATTTTAAAAACATTAACTCTGCTAACATCCATTGATAATTTGGCTGATTATTATGCTAACCATACTACCTTTTATTTTTTATATCATTGCACAAGATTAGACCAACATCTATCTTAGCCCAAAACAAATTTAAAAATAAGGTTTTTAAAATTTTTAAATTATTTTATTAAAATTTATCTTTCATGCTTTTGTGATACAATTTTTTTAAAAATCATCTTAATTTTTTTATTTAACACTTTTTTTTTTATAATTTTAATAAAAATAATACATTTAATCTTTTTTTTTAAAAAAAATATCAATCTTAGATAAAATTTTACTACTTTTGTTTTAGAAAACTTCTTTCTATTGAAAAAATAGTTTCTATAATTACGTAATATATGCATTTAGAAAATAATAATTTTTTTATATATAATTGAATATATTATGATATTTTTTTTAGTTGTTTATTTAAAAAAAAAACTCTCAATTCCAAAAGTAAAATATAAGTCATCAATATGAGAGCAATTATTAAGGAATATTTAAGACTAAGACAATTATTTTTTAAAAAAATTCTCACTATCTAAGAGTGGTTAGTATTTATGAGAAGAAGAAAAAAATATAATAGGGTAATGAGTTTATATATATATATATATATATATATAATATTATATACTAATAGGATAGTATTATTTATAAGGTATTTCTTAAAATTTTAAAAATACGTTATTAATTAAGTATAAATATTTTTAAAAATAAGAATTAAGTGTTTCATCTATTTCGAGATTAGGTTAAATTATTTGTGTTAACTTAATACATACTGTGTTCGCGATCTTTCTCATCTCATTAACACGTCTTGGCTTGTACTTTGAAATTAATTCAATGTAGTGTGTGTATATATATATATATATATATATTAATAATTCTATATAAATAATAAAAAGTTTTAATTAATAATATTTTACAAATTTTGATATTAAATTTGATATTATTTAATTTTTTAAAATATTGTAAAATACGTCTCAATGTTAGTTTCATAATTTTGATTATATATTTTAACTGTATATAATGTTGACAACCACGAATTAAGTTAACCTGCTTTCAATCCGGCTAGTGTAATTTTTAGATTTTAATTGAGTTGAATTTAAATTTAAATAAATATAATTTTCAAAAATTAGATGAAAATTTTGTTAAACTCGTTTTAACTTATTTGAATTTATATCATTAAGATTATACAAATTTATATAATTTATCCTTAAAAATCTGATTCCCTTTGGTGGCACCAAAATGACGTGTGCAGACATGACTAGGAGTAACGTCACGGCTTTTGACGTCACCTCAAGGCCGTGTGATGTGCTCTTAGTCGACTTGCGTATCCTCAGCTACTCATCACTCAAAAGAAGAGGAAAGGTTCATGCATCAACCTTCATTTCATGTCTCAAAATGATTATATATAATTTTTTAATGTGTATTCTTAAATATATTAAACAATGTTATTTTATTTTAAAAATGTTTTCTTATTATACGTATATATTTAACCATTTTATTACCTTATAAAAAATTATAATTATAATTATTATCTTAAACATATAAAAATGTTATATATTTGTATATTAAATTATTACAAAACTTCTAAATATAAAAAGTAAGAAGATTTAAAATTATTCTTAATAAACTGTGTTTCTTGTTATTTTATCTTGTTTATTATTTCTCTTTATTTGTCTTATAACATTTATTGATAACATAAGCTAATTACTCAAAAAATAAATAATTTAGTACCCCCCCCCCCCCCTTTATACGCCCTGAGTTTTTAACGTTTTAATATATATATATATATATATATATATATATATATATAATTCAACTACTTTTAAATAAACCTTTGAATTACCAAGTCACAACAGAATGATCACAATAAAAAAAAATGCGATCATGTATAGATTTATCATTTATTAATATTTTCGTCATTTTTTAAAATTAAAATAATTATTATAGTTTTTTTTATTGAATGAAATTATGGAATGAAAAATTTACTTTTGACAAAAAACAAACAACTAAATATAAATAATTAAAACTAGAGGAACTAAAATCATATATAAGCTAAAGTACGGGGCTAGAAATGCTATTTAGCTCAAATTAAAACTAAAATATGAATTTTTTTTTATGAACTAATATAAAGCATGAATTAAAAACACACCGAATATTATGCAAAATTACAATAAGTACCCAAAATATAAATATAACATTTTAAAAATATAACTATCGAACTGACTATGAGTTTGAAATTGTAAGGTCATTTATGGTTGGATTTATTTTATTTTGTTTATCTTCCACAGATCTAACACTACAGAAAAAGTCACATACTATCAGTTTTGTCCATAATATCCATCCCCCATTGTTAATACAATATTATAATATTCATATTAACAAAATGATTTCCCACAGTGTTTAACATTTTTCTTTGAATAAATGGCATTTTTATTGTATAAAATATTATTTGCTGCTATTTTTTTTATTAATTTTCTTTGGGAAACAAAGGAAGCCCCCTTTCATTTCTGATTAGTATTTTAGTTAGAATTTGCATAGGATCTGTGATTCTATTATAATTTTCTTAGAGTTCTTTTTTAACTCTAAAAGAAAAAGGATTTCATCTCAGTTTGATTCTTTTAAAAAAGATAACGATGAACACAATTTATTTATTTATTTTGGGCTTACAGGATAATAGATGAACAATAAATGTATGCATATTTGGAAAGGAGTATTTGTTTAAAAATAATTTATGTTTAAACTATTTTAACAATTAATTAAAAACCATTTCTTTAAAATAAACTATTTCAATTATTCGAATACGTCTCCATCAATAGTAAGCTTGAAACTTGTGTATCTGTTTTTTGGAAGGGTCTTTCTTCTATACATAGTGGCACTGTAAAAGAGATGGGGAAGAAATCAATCAGTAATAAATAGGATCAGTTTCATAGTTTAAGGGAAAAAAGGATCCCAGAGGACCTCAACCTTTTAAAAACAGACTATTGTTTGATAAAATATTTTTTTAAAATAGGATTTAATAAGATTTAGTCAATAGATAGGATTGCATCATGTGCAGTCAAAATGAACAGTTAGGAGTCAAATTGCAATAAATATATGAGGAGAAAAAAGAACATGACAATGTGACAGCAACACATTATAGATTGTAGATGAAGGTAAATCTTTTCCGGGACCCCATTCACCTTTTCAATCTTTAAAAATCTTCAGTCAAACCCAGTTTATTCTTATTTCTCAAGTGCAAATTGGAGT
The DNA here is from genome assembly GCA_024086825.1 of Abrus pulchellus subsp. cantoniensis. NCBI lineage: Eukaryota > Viridiplantae > Streptophyta > Magnoliopsida > Fabales > Fabaceae > Abrus > Abrus pulchellus. The sequence goes on along the minus strand of CM044051.1, from coordinate 9,400,666 downwards.
ACAAACTTTAGAGGAGAAAATAATGAAATAAAAACAAAGTCTAAGAATGACGTGTGAACACACACACCAAATAAAATAAAGGAATAACGAAATAACAAGCATTTTATTTACAACATCAACATATAAGAAAAGAATATAATTATTCCTAATCTAATACTTTGATTTGCTGTCATTGTTCCCATACCTAGACTTGGGTCTTCATGCTTACTGGCAAGCATGTTTTCATTGGTAGATAAAAAGGAAAAGCAACTATATGTTCTCTGCCTTTTGTTATGACGTTTTAGCTTCAAGAATTTCCAGAGGGTGTGTCTTAGGGAATTTGTTAACATTTTATTGGTATCGTTTTATCTTTTAAGGTATATTTTTAATATATATAAAATATGGCATTTTAAATAATTTAAATAACGAAATAAAGATATATTATAGTTATTGTTATAATTGACATCCTTTTGCTGCGTGTATTGAAGGATAATGATATGGAATAAAAAAAAGTAAAAGAAGAATGAATGAATGATGAAGATTTATCCGTTTCTACGATAAGTCATTTTTGCTAATGAAGACATGACTTTGAATCTTTGATGACATCAATTTGAGGGCCATTCCACTTTTCTGACCGTGGCAGGCTAATAGTGATTAGTGTAGGGATGTTTTCTAGAAGTGACGAGGTAGATGGCGGTAACAGGACATTTGTGAGAGTTGAACTCACATGGTAATGAAGTTGTGGCCCAAATTAAGAACGGATTTTCTTAATAAACATTTCTTTTGATATTTTTTATAAAAATAAATAATCAAGTTATTAAAATTAATAAAATTTTTTTATATTATTAATTTATATTGTATTTTAAAATATTATAATGTTAAATAGTTAAATTGATCATTTATATTAAATATCATAATAAATTAAAAATAAAAAATAAACATAATTTCATGATTAGCGTATTGAAAGTAAATTTTTATTATTTTTATTATAATAAAAATATTTAAATAAATAAATAAATAAATTCTTCTTATTTATTATGAGACACAATTAAATGATATTCAATATTAGATAATACAATAATATTTTTAATAAAGTGCTATCAAAATAAATTTTGTTAATTTAATTATTAAATCACATGATATTATTACAATGATCATTTATATATAACTTTAAATTATTTAAATATTTATAAATTTATAATTTAGTAGTATTGCTTATTTATATTTAAAATAACATATCATGTGTCAAAATAAAATAAAGTAGTGAATTAACAATTAAATTTTAATTGAATAAAATGTTATGAGCTTAAATATTTTAAATTTAATACTCAAATTGATAAATTTATTTTTATTAAAAAGTTATTGAATATATAACTTAATATCAAGTATTATTTGATCAAGTTTTATATATCATTTAATAAAAGATAAATACAAATCATAAATACAATTTTATCGTATTAAAATTAAGGTAACAATAAAAATCGAATCCAGGCAAGTAGAAGACTAACATACAGCAACCATAGAAAAAGTGGTCAATTATAACATTAATCTCACTGGCTGTTCCAACTCAACAAAGTAGAGTGGCAGCCATCTTATAATGACGTATATACAAAACAACATTTCATCACGTTTCTCTGTTTAAAGGAGACTCAGTTATTTAAACCCTTACCATTGGTGGTGTCCCCTACACGAAGCCTTTGAAGGAACCAAATTCAAATCAATGGAAGGTGGCAAAAGACCAAAGGCCACGGAGAAAAAGGTTAGTGAGGAAACACAAACAGAGGCCTGGCACAAACCCAAGAATGGGAGCGTCTTCCCTGCAAAGAGACGTTCTGTGAAGCAAATGATGTGGGATCGAGTGGTTGACTCCAACACTGCTTCCAAAGCTTCCAATTCACAACCTTCTCAGGCATCCAAGTCCAGTAACAACAACTCTGTACACCCCTTCTCCAAAGATGACGAATAGTTTTTTTAGCTTTATATGCATTTCTTAGCCAAGCCATTCATATCATATATATAAGATGCTCTTCGTCCTAGTTGATTTCGTTTCTCGCTTGGGCTACCTCTTCATTTCAATCTGCATGTATGCTCCTACTTATTAACATGGATTACTTTTTATGTCTTGTATCTTCTCTTCAAATTCTTCATTTTCACGCAATGTTTGTCCTCTGAGACCCCATTTTCAGTGGGTCACGAAATCGAAACAGAGCATTTGGGAAATTAAAGAAAAGGTTGTCCTCGAATAAATTGAATTTTAAGACCCATCATTTTAAGAAGCTAGAATTTGCCAAGTAATTTTTTTAAAGACGTAATTCAGAAGAAATGAGGATGTGTAGTGGCACGAAACCTAAGGTAATCTATGATTCAGATTTAATGCAAAAAGAAGAACGTGAGCTTTTTCCTTTCTTAGAAATTTATTGATGATTATTTCGTATGAGAAGTGGGGTGGCTTGAAGTGACCCCAACTAGCTTGAATCCACTTTAAGTACCAACCTTCACTCTTAACCTTTGTCAAGGTAATTTTCCAAGAGACAGAAAGCGGGGTAAAAAATACCTCTTTCGGTGTGATAGATAATATATTAAGGTTCAACCAGTTTATAGATAATTATTAATGCGGTTTTAGTCCAACTATATGATCTCGTGTTCTCATTTGAACCCTTAATTGGGTGAAACCTGTCTCCCCAATCATAGTTATTCTTTGCCTTGTTAATTAAGAAAATGTGAGATTCCGCTCCCGCAAATGTTTCCGCATTTCGGCAAAAGTGAAGTAAAATTGATAAAGATTACAGGATTAAAGTGGGTGGAGGTTTTGTGCCTTTGTGGCATCTGATTCAGGGAAAAGAAGATAGAAATATGCAGCCAGTAATGAATCAGTCAAAGTCCTATATGACTACAAGGAAACTTGACATGGAGAGAACGTATTCTCGGTATATTTGAGACTTCAAGGAGATTCATATGTCAGACAAAAGCTAACTATTTTTGTGCTGACTTTATAAGTAAAAATTGTTACTTCCGTCTTTAATTTTATAACACCTTTTTACTTTACTTTATAACTTACTTAAATACTTTTAATGTTAGTTCATATAGTAAATTATGGTTAATTTATGAATTAGATTGCATACCTGGCATGTTATTTAGTAAAGTTCTCATGTAGGACATAAAAAGGACATTGATTTTTTTTGTGAGAGAAAAATTAAACTTAGATTAAAAAATTTTGAATTAATTAAGAAAATATAAAAAAAAAGAAAAATAAACAAAACCTTCAAATGGATATGAGAAATACATTATAACAAAGGATGTGATTATTGGAGGGAACATAGTTATGAAATCAAAACATTCCAGCAGAATCAAAGTGACTTTAAGGAATATAATTAAAATTTCATCTCAAAAGGTGCAAGGAAACTTAATTGAAATATTTTTATTTACGTTGAAGGCTAAAATAAATTATCATACAACGTAACAAGAACCAAAATTAAAAGATTTTAATTAGCATCAATTAAACTTATTAATAGCAATCTTGCTTTTTTGTATAGAGACAAATGTTCACTCTTCAAACAAGTGATATTAGGTGCTTATTTCAAGGTGTGATAAGTTTCATAACAATAGACTTATTTGTCTAAACTGGAAAAATAGAGAAGTAGCAATGGAACATAATTCATCCGATGCCAATGCACTAGCCAACCTTGCTGATGTCATGTAATTAAACACAAAGAACAAAATGATTGAGAAAAATATCTCAATTCTCATTGATTTCATTTGATAAAAAAAAAAGTAAACTTAAATATTTATTTAAAAGAAGACTTAGGTTACTAAAAGCACCCTATGAGAATATGGTGAACATTTTGTCCTTCTGACTTCAAGAAAATTAATTGTGATAGTGTAGTCTGGACATGACTAATTTTTCCATTTGTAATAGTGTTGAGGTTGAAATATATGTTGTATGTGAAGGAGACAACTAGAGTGTTGTTGAGGATAATTTTTTCAATAGTGAGGAGGAATCTTTAAACAAAATTTATTTATATGAAAGTGAGGAGGATAGGACTGGTGACATGGATGATGGATTTGGCAAAGTGTTGGAATATTTTCCTTCAAACACGTCAAGTGTACCAGTTCTGTTGCAAGTAATAACCGGTAGAGTATCGAAATATCGTCCTCAGGAAGCAATTCGAATGTATTAATTAATAAGATACAAATTAATTGAGCTTATATACAATAGAATTTATGAATGATTTTCATGAAATATTAAATGACGATTTAATGTAAAGCACTAATGTAAAATATGATAAAATTCATATTAAAAGGCTGGGATCGAATTTCATCTATCTCTCCCGTTATATTCTAGTAATCCAGTAATAAATATAGCAATCATTTCCAATGAACTTGATGCAAAATACAAAAATCATATATTTCAATTCCTTGAAAATACATTCCTAAGATAATTTCTCAAATGTTGATTCATCAAACAATTAATAAACTATCCAGCATTAAAATCAGGATTTAAAAGTAATCAATAACTTGAAATCTATTCCTAGAACAATCGGTTATTGAGTAATCTCAATCAAATCTAGATCTAAACAATATTTTTCCAAATATAACTCAGATCTGAACTCCAGAAACTATCAAATAACTAGATTTAACCATTAAAAATAGATTGATATTACCAAATCATTAGAAATGAAGAAGAAATAACTATATTTATATAGATTACTGAAAGTACATCAGGTTTGAAGATTTACATTCAATCTCATAAGAAAGTTTAGCTACTCATGGCAACCATAACAACAAAAATGAAGATACAAATGGAATAAAGCATCAAAAAATGAGTATTCCTACTCTTCTTTGCTGTCTTGCACCGTCTGGACCTGTGAAAATGAATATGGAATAGTATTTTTTCACTTGAATGTAAAAGTTGCCTTTTATACTAGTCTGATCGAGCTTCTCTCGCTGCAGCGAAATATCCTCACTACAGCGAGACACGAAGATAACAAATTAGGTCATTCTATTTGTATGTCGCTGCAACTAGAATCCTCGCTACAGTGAAACGAAGGCCTCTCACTACAGCGAGAGACGAACAGATCTCTCCTCTTTGCACTGCACATTCTCGCTGCAGCGAGTGTTTCTAGCTACAGCGAGAAACCTCCAGAAGTGACTATTTTTGCAACATTCATGCTTCAATTACTTCTCTTCTGGCTTTTGCTCCTTTTCTTCAACCTAAAGTGATGTTTCTCTTGTGATTTCAGCTACAATAAAGATCAAAAAGACATTAAAACACTAAAATTACTTTCATTTTCAAAAATATATATGTATTTGTAAAAATTTTAAGTTTGAAGGGAATTTAACAAAATAATTCAACTTTTAAACATGAAAGGTGTTCAAGACATCATCTCAAATCACTTATTTTATACACTTATCACAAAGACATTCCAGAATTTAGGCAAGTAAAAGGCAAAAGGAAAAAGTCATTTGCAAAGAAAGTGAATGAAGATGTTGAGACTGAAGAGGTAGATGTTGCTCAGAGTGTTCATCAGCCTTACAAAGTCGATGTTTGTATAGAGATTGTCTGAATTTTTGGGGGTGAAGATTCTATTGAAAAGTCAACCCCTAACGGAGACTTACCAAGTGCGCTTTAGAGTGATGGTTAGTATAAAAGAAGAGTGGCTGTTGGTGGTGGTGTTGCAGGTGTTAGGGGTGGGGATGCTGTTGTTGAGGGTGGGGATGTTAATGTTGGGGGTGATGATGGTGCTGTTGGGGGTGGGGATGAAGTTGTTGGGAGTGAGAATGATGATGATGATTATGTTGGGACTACTGCTACTGTTGAGAAATCTGGAGGTGAGAAAAAAAAAAGAGTGCTAGGAAGAGATTTTGATTATTCAACTAAAGGTTAGGAATCATTATCTTTAAGAAAGATAGTGGTTTATTTTAGGAGTTCTTGCAGCAACAAGGAATTAGAACTAAGTAGTTGATGGAGAATTCTAGTTATTTGGACATTTAGAATGATTTACAATCTAGATACTCACCTATTTCTCTTGAATACACTTAGTCATATTTTTCTAGATTTTATTATCATAGAAATCTATTTCTATTTAATTGTTATTCTTTTTAGTTCAGCAAAATTTATTAACATAATTTCTTTGCTTATAGTCATTAACAATTGGGTAATCAAGGAAGTAAATATTAATAATAGTCCCTGTGGATACGACACTTAGTACTCTACTTTTTTTTTTTTTTGTAATATTACTCTGACAATGGGTGCACTTGCCCAATACTCAATTTTTATACATCAATCTTATGTCATTGAATTCATTCAACCATATTCAAACCAACTTTCACTCCATTGAGTTACAAATTGTCAATATTTAAAACTTTCCTACCAACAACATTCATTGTTACTACAATGCTCCCAATGGTAATGAAAATCTAAAACACAATCACTAAACATCCTAAAATCTTCACCCTATTCATCTTAACAACCATCTTTTTTTTGTGTGTGATATTTTAAGCTTCATTAATACAAGTTGTTGATGGAGATCATGACATTCTTGCTGAAGTCTCACCATATCTTCTTTGATTTTTTTTTTTCATTTTCTCATTAGTTACTTTTTTAACCTCCATTAAATCACTGATCTTTACCTTCAACTCTTGAATTGTATGGATTTCTTTCAATATAACAAACCCATTATCCCCATCTATATGATCTTTAACCCAACAAAAATAATTGCAAGAATTAGGTTCCTACAAACCAAATACAAACAAATTTGTAAACACAATCACAAATCCATAACAAATACAATCAATTGAACTTATATTCCAACCAGAGCATCTCCAAAATCTTCTACCAGAATTATCCTGCTCTGTGAGGTCAAAATTATAGCTCTTATAGCTCTTATAGCGTGCTTCTTACATTTGCAAGTTATAGCTCGTGAAGAAGATGAACACGATGAACTATTCACATTACTTATTTTGTCAAGACGAAGAATCTAAATAGAACCCGAGATGGATAACAACAACACACGATAGACAACCCTAACCTTCTTTTTCCTTTTTCTGCTTTTTCTTTTCGAGTTCTTCTTCAATGTCTTCGTTCTGTGCTTCTTCTTCAATTAGGATTTTAAATTTGACCCTCTTTCCCTCATGTCACCCAAAATGCAACGTTTAGATTAAAATTTAAAAATACTGATGTGGAATCTTGACGTGTTAGTTTAATGGTGAGGTGGATGAGAGAGATCGACGATGACATGACAAACTGTTAGTCACGTCACCATTTAACTGACGGAGGTTAACTTCAGGTATAAAATTAAAAAAAAAATTAGTTAGGCATTAAAATGAAAAAAAAGTAATGCATTTTTTTTACTTACTCATCTCACATAATCTTATCCTTTTGTAATATATTTATATTTTTAGAACCGATAACTCTTAACTATGTCATAATTAATTATATTGTAGACAAACGTATTACATATAATTAAAAGATTTATAAAGTAAAATAAGAAAAAAAAATTAAGTGAACTAAACTTAGTTCTTTTTTTTTAATTTATTAAATTAATAGTTCATAAGCTTTTTTATATTTTCTTTTCCTTTTATCTTGCATAACCGTTGGAGGTAATAACTTAAAGAAAAGACTATTAACATCACATGATTATTGATTGTTAATAAATTTAGTACAAGTAGTTGACAATCATAAAAAAAATTAGAATTAGAATCAATCTAAAAATAAATATAAAAAATTATAAATGTGAAACTATAAGCCTTGAAATTCATTTCGATTAGTTTATTATCATATGATATGTTATTTTAATTCTTCTTATATTTTGAATCTTTGTTTTATTTAATTTTGCATTGAGTAAGTTCAAACAATTAAATTAAAATATTTTTGAAACTTAAAAACAATTGTTGTGGAACAATATTTCAATAACTTATTTTAGAATTTTTTTATTACTTTTCGACAGATACATTTGTCCACGAATTACAATTATTCAATTGAACTTTATGTAATCAAATTCTCTCTCTTTTTTCTAATCCATGGTTGTTCATAATTTCTTTTCTTATTTTGCATGAACAATTTAATGATACTAGTGATTCAATCCTTGATCAAAATTGATCCCTAAACCGCTAAAATTTATTTTGTTTTTCTGTTAAATTTGTATTAATTAAGTAATTTTTTATGTAAAATGCAGATTGAAACACAATATCATCAAATGTATTTAGCCCAGTCTTATATATTATTTATTTTTACCTCATTTTAGCCCATTTAACTTTAAACAAAATAAAGATCCATTTAAATAGATATATGCTCACTTTAAGTGAATTACTTAATTTTCAACCCCTACTTTTTTTTTTCAAATTCGCTGAATATTAATTAAATTTGCTTGTCTAGGTCTAATCAAAACTTATTTTGCTTAAGCAAACATCAGGTTGCTTAAACAAATAATAAGCCTCAAATATATTAGTTTGTCTTAAATTTACATAATTTTAATTATTTTTGTTTAAAGATACAGAAGCTAACAACAATTCACTTAAGCAAACAACAAGTCTTAAATACATTTTTTTTTTGTCTTAAATTTATTTAATTTTAATTATTTATATTTAACGACAATTAAGTGAACAACAATCCCCTTAAACAATAAAAGATTTACTTAAACAAAATAACCTTAAAGTTTTCTTTTTATAGCTTAAGCAAGGTTCACATATTGTCTAACAAATTTTTATTTTCTTAGGCATTGACTTGGTATCTTAAAAAACAATTTACTTATTAATTTAAAAGAGCTCAAATTTACTTAAACAAAAATTGACTAAAGAGAATCTTGTTCCCTAGTCACACACCGCACCAATTCCGATAAAAGAAACGCAGTAGCGGAGCCACCTTTGTCCGCTAAGCTTGCTAATGATGTGGGTGCATAGTTATAGCTTTTCTTTTGGATACATCTGGAAGCATATAAAATATATTAAATATCTTTAATTTAATAATAAAAATTGTAAAAATGATAAATAGAAAGATTTAAGATCAATCGTTTTAATTTTATATCTGTATAAGTTCTTGAATTTTGATGTATCCCTGATACACACTTATTATTAGTATTTGGCATCTAACAGTAATATTCTCACGTTCATTTTTTTACATTCTATTTACATTCCCTTTTTTTTATTTCTTTTTATATCATTTATAAAATTTTTATTTTTTGTTTGTCTTTTCTTTTTCTTTTCTATATCTACTACACTCTTCTTCGTACCGGTGTGAAACTATCATTGATATTTAGCACCATTTACTTGGATTGATTCTTGAAGCTTTCTAATTTATTTGTTTTATTATTTACCAATTATTCATTGTATTTATTATTTGTATTACTTTACCTCTAGGTATAGACACCTATCAAGATGTTTATAAAATATTTTTATTTTCATGAATTTTTTTTAAATATTCTCTTACACATGCTTTCAATATATATTTTTATTTTATAAAGCAAGTACTAAATAAAAGTATATATATTTTGATGGAAAAACAACAACATAATAACTAAAAGTATCAAAGTAAGCAGCAAAAATAATTTTTCCAACTTGCAAGAATCAACAAGGAGTAACAACAACAGAAAAAGGATAATAGAAATCACAAAGACATAAATATTTTTAACGTGAGAAAATTCTCTCAATGTGAGAAGTAAAAATCCACAAATACAAGCTAGTAAATCAAGTTCCACTATAATCAAATAAAGAATATAAGAGAGTCTAATCAAATGCATAAACAAGTGCTTACAATCAGCCAATACATCAAAGCAATAAAGCTTCTAATTTGAAGAACCAAGAAGAAGAATCATAAAAATAGAGCAATTGTGTGAAATTGATTTCTTCAACCACAGATTCCAATTCACAATCTCAATGATAAGAACAAAGAACACTGTGTTATGAATCAGCTGTCAAATTTTCTGCCCGATCCAACAGTGAATGAAGCAAGAATCGTGATTTTATTGAGGTTGATATGTGAATATGTAAACCAATTTTTTGCCGTCTTTATCTGTTCCTTCTCTCCCAAAAGGCTGTAAAATTAACACCCACTCTTGTCCTAGAAGATCCCTCTCCACTTGGGTTAAGTGAGATAAAATGGGCTTGACAAGTTTGGACATTTTTTTCTTGGATACATAGTTGGAAGTCCAACCCAACCCATCTCCCACCTCACAACTATGTGCAGGTGAGCGCCAATCCAGCGATCTCACAACAAGCTTCAAGCTTACACGTTGGTAATGTCTTAGTCATCATAACAGCACCATTATATTAGAATGGATTTTATCCAATTCTAACAACTTAGCATCCAAGACATCACGTATCCAATGATACCTCATATCAATATGTTTGGATCTAGAATGAAAAGTTAAATTCTTACCAAGATGGATAGCACTTTGACTATCTACAAGTAATGGATAGTTTTCTTGCACAAAACTAAGTTCTTGCAAAAGCTTCTTCAACCATAGCAACTCTTTATATGTTTCAGTAATAGCAATGAACTCTACCTCTGTAGTAGACAAGGCTACACACCTCTACAGCTGTGATTGCCAAGGCACAGCTCTTCCTGCAAACTTAATCAAATAACCTGAAGTAGACTTTCTGGAGTCAATATCTTCAGCCATATCTAAATATGAGTAACCCACCAAAGTAGGCTTATCACCTCCAAAACAAAGTCTCAAATCACTAGTACCGCAAAGATACCTCAAAATTCATTTCACAGCATTTCAATGCTCTCTACCTGAGTTTGACAAAAAATGACTGACTATACCAATAACATATGCAATATCTGGTCTTGTACATACTATTGCATACATCAAACTGCCTATTGCAGATGCATAAGAAGCTCTTCTTATATCTATCTTCTCAGTTTCATTTAAAGGACTCTATTTAACACTCAATTTAAAATGAGTTGTAAGAGGAGTGCTCACTACTTTAGCATTTTCCATTTGAAATCTCTGCAATGCCTTCTTAATGTAATGCTCTTGTGATAGCCAAAGCTGCTTCTCTTTTCTATCACGCATGATACTTATACCAACAACATAATAAAAATTAAGCTCCTTTTCACTGATATGGCCAAGCCTTTGGTGCCACAAAGATGCCTCCATGTACACAACATTCACACTGTCCTTAGCAACCAAAGCTTTAGTCCAATACAATTTAGAATTTTTCTCCCCTCTAGCCATAAGTAAGTTACCTTTGGTAGGCTTCCATTTACCAGAACCAAAGTGATTGTCATAACCACTATCATCAAGCAAATGCACAGAGATTAGATTGAAACGAACATCTGGAACATGTTTGACTCCTCTAAGTAACACCTATACTCCCATGTTGGTTTGCAAGCAAATATCACCAACCCCAATAACCTTTGATACACCATCATGACCCATTTTCAACACTCCAAAATTACTAGAAGTGTAAGACATGAAGAACTCCTTCTTCGGTATCATGTGTGTAACACCTTAAATTTAATTTTAATTAAATAATAATTTTACAAATTTGGATAACCAAATTTTCATAAAATATTTTAAAATAAGAGAAGGATTACAAATTAATATCAAATAACCGCTACAAGACTAGTTCAATTACAACATTTTCAAAATAAAATCTAAGTCCTATAGCAGTCCATTCGTCCCTTCACTAAGTTCAGTGTTGATCGTCTTTATTACCTAAAAAATAAATGTAAGGGTGAGTACTTTACACTACCCAAAAACACACAATTTATCATATAGTCTCACCTCTAACACATTTTCAATACCTTTGCACAGATATAACACAAACAGTATCAACACATGGTTCATTCCAATTCCACGCCGGTGCACTTATAGCACCAACAACATTTCACATTCATAAATACAATTAATAATAATCTCGTGCACCTGCGCGCCAGCCACATTCACTGTAGCACGATGATCACAGATTCACACCATGAATGGTCGCTAGTTACTCTTGCCTCACGGATACCACGTGAACAGTCACAGGTCGCTCAGCAAAAGTAGTGGTCAGAGGTCTAGTCAGGAAGAGAGTGTGTGGCCTGTGGTGCACTCGTTCCACAGTCGATGTCACCACCACTCCCCCTTCCCCAAGGTATTTCTACCGTCCTCATCATCCACACTCCAAGTGTATCATTGAACCATCCACAGCACATTACAACGACGTCAACACACCTACTTACACATATTCCATTTAGGCATGCAATAATCATGCTTACACACGGCACACAGCCCACATTACATTCAAATACACGGCACTAAACCCACATTCATTTCACATTGCACGGCATATAGCCAATATTTATCTATATTATACGGCCTTCGAGCCTACATTTGTTCACAATATTCATTCCATCATGCAACATCTAGCATACAATTCACTTTTATCCATTTCGAGTAAACACACAATATTTGCATCTCACGGCACATGGCCCTCATCATATTTCTCAACAATTTCTTACCTTCTAACTTAGTTACACCACAATATTCAACAATTAACAGCAAATCACACACAATAGAGTATGATAGAGTTCTTCCTTACCTTGAATTGAAGACCCACACTCGGATTCGACCGTAGAAATGCTCCCCACACATATTTCAACCTAACCATATGGAAGAACTCCATGAAGAGAACCCAAGGAAACTGCAAAAATAGAGAATGGCTTTGAAAAACTGAAACTCTAATAATTAAAACTCACCTCCAAGTATTTCCTATACGGATTCAACCTTCAATCTAACTTCCGGACGGCTTTGGAAGCAATTTAATCTGCAGAAAAAGGGTTTTGCGTCGAGAGAATCGAAGGGATTTTGAGAAATAAATTCTCAAACCCTAAACTCCCTTTTAAAACTCCTCAGATCGCGACACTCTCGTTGTAGTGAGGCATCTCTCGCTGCAACGACGCCTTCTATCATCACAGTGAAAATCTCAAACGAAACTGCACCCTGATTTTTGCAGAATCTTGCTACAGCGAGACCCTTTCGCTATAGCGAGACTGCACCCATAAATGCACTCTTCTTTGTCGCTCTCTCGCCACAGCGAGAACACCCTGCATTTAGGCACTTATCCCATTTTCAGCCCTATCCAATCATGCATACACACACACACACACACACACACACACATATATACACAATAATTAATATTACTAAAATTTTGGGTGTTACAATGTAAGTGTAGCACCGCTATTAATTATCCACATTCTCTCATCTGATACAAGATTAACAGACTCATAGTCACAAAAAAGAACAAGATCACCACCTGTAGTAGTAGTGACACGATCATCATCATGATCTTTCTCTTTTTGCTTGCCCTTTTTGTCTTTGTTCTCCTTTTTCCATAAAAAATAATTCCTTTGGATGTGCCTAATTTTATTACAATAATAACACTCCATATTCTTGTATCTTGACTTGAACTTGCTCTTACTCTTCTCTCTACCACCTTTCGGTTCCTTTTTCTAACTTTTCCCCCTATTTTTCGTGATAAGCACCTTAGATTGAGATGAAGAACCTTATGCCTTCCTTCTCATCTCCTCATTAAGAGCACCACCTTTTGCCATTTGCAAAGAAACACCACCATTGGGAGACTGAGTTTGTAATTGAAACATGAAATATCTTCCAAGACTCATGTAGAGTATTTAGTAGCCATAGTCCCAGAACTTCATCATCAAAATTGATACCATTCTTGACAGTTGATCTAAGAGTCATTGAAACTCATTCAAGTGATCTAAAATGGAAGAACTCTCCCTGTATCTCAAATTCATCAAGAAATTCAACAAATATAACTTATTGTTGCCTGACTTAGAAGCGTACAAGGACTCAATCTTCTCCCACAAAGTTTTAGCATGAGTCTTGTTAGCAATGTAATTATAAACATTGTCTTCTACATATTGCCGAATAAAGTCACACACATGTTGGTGCTCAAAGTCCCATACTTCATCGGACATAGAATCCGACTTCTAATAAGTAGCAAAGGCTAGAAGATGCAATTTCTTCACAAACAACAAGTCTTTCATCTTACCCTTCCATAAATGATAATTTGTACCATTCAAAGCAACCATATTTGTATTTGCCTCCATCATTCAAGCAAGTAAGTATAGCCCTAAACCAAGGAGCTTTGATACCACTCTGATGGGAAAACAACAATATAATAACTAAAAGTACCAAAGTACACAGTGGGAATAATTTTTCCAACTTGCAAGAATCAACAAGTAGCAACAATAACAGAAAAAGGATAATAGAAATCACAGAGAAACACAAATATTTTTAATATTAGAAAACTCTCTCAATATGAGAAGTAAAAATCTACAAACACAAATGAGTAAATTAAATTCCACTATGATCAAATAAGGGGTACAAGAGAGTCTAATCAAATGCACAAATAAGTACTTACAATCAGCTAATATATTAAAGCAATAAAGCTTCTAAGTTGAAGAAGCAAGAAGAAGAATCCTAAAAATAGAACAACTGTGCAAAATTGATTTATCTAATTACAGACTTCCAATCCACGATCCCAACTGTCAGAACAAAGAACACTGTGTCAAACTTGCTGTCAAATTTTCAGTCTGATTCAATGATGAACAAAGCGAAAATTGTGATTTTATTGAGACTGATATGTGAGTATGCAAATCAATTTATTTACCCTTTTTCTCTCTTTATTTTCTCCCAAAAGGTTGTGAAATTAACACCTACTCTTGCCCTAGAAGATTCCTCTCCACTTGAGTTAAATGAGATAAAATAGACTTGACATGTTCAGATTTCTTTTTATACATAATTGGGAGCTCAATTCAACATCTTTATTATCTTAAAAAAATATATTTAATAGTTAAGAGAATTTATAGGTACATAAAATAAGAAAATTTAGTAATAAAAAATTTTAAAATTATTATTTCATTAAATTTATTGCAGACGAAGAAACACTTAACTAGCGAAGAATTACAATTAAATTTTCTATTGAACGAATAGATATCTGGAAACCAATAAACAGAAAGAAAATGACAAAGCGAAGAAGAATCAGCAATACTATTTCAAGAGTAAAGAATTAAAAAAGTTCATTTATCTTTATGCTGTCACTGTAGCAATATTTCACATAAGAGCGCAATCTGTTGTCAACTTGAATTAATTCCTATTAGTTTCCCAGAAATAGTTTGCGATTGTTGCCGCACACGTCGAAATTAGTATTTGGTATGCTAATGGATATTGTCATTATAGCTGATAATACCCAAAGGTTAACTATAAGCCACACATTGTTAGTCATGCTGGGACCACCAACGCCTGCAGAATATAATATGGTCATGCTTGTCAGCACCTACTTGGAAATTTAACTTTGATTGAGACTATTAATTAGTTGGATATTTACTCTGTTCTTTTCTCTTTCTTTATTCAACAAAGCAAAACTTGTGTCTTTGATAGGTTCTAAATCGGATGAAACTTGAATTGAATTTCGTAGAACATCACATCTATGTGGTCACTGTAGTTGGATATTACGTGTATTTGAACATGTTATAAAATTGTATTTTTGTTGACACAGATATACTTACACACTTGTGCCAGTGTACTTAATGACGGAAAATATTGGCATGTGGCATTTGTTGTATTGTTTAAGTACATGTATATTGTTCGTACCTATTGTTTTATCAAATGCATTACCTTTTCATGTTATCTCACTAAAAATGTATAGCGGCAACCTCATATTCTTTCATGTTATCTCTCTAAAAGTAATATAAATAAAAATATACTACCATATGTGTGTTAATTTCCGTCACAATAGGTTTTTACGATGAAATTTGTAACACTACATATTTTGTGGCATTTTGGAATGGAATTTTGCAGTCGATCTCCGTTTGCAATGAACAGCATGTTTGTAATCATGTAATCGATTTTTATTTTACAATAAAAGTTGAAAGACTTTGAACGGAAGTGTTGAATTCTTCTTTATACACGAATTGATTATCATTTTAACACAAACACGCTCAATGTTGTGGGCAAACATTTGACTTAATTTTATTTTTTTAAATATTTTTTTGGGCAACCTGGTATATTTACACGAGCATGAAAAATTAATAATTCAAAAAATAGTTAGAAATTAGTTGCAATTTAAGTAATTTTTATATTATTTTTAAATCAAAAACAATATTTCATTTTAGTGATTCACACCAATTTTAAATGCGAATATTTTATCAAAGTAAAATTTTAATTTAATTAAAAATAACATAAAAATACTTTAAAATTATATTTAAAATTTTTCTTTCACTAAATTCACAATCAACAAAAGAAACAGAACTCATTTATAAATAGAAAAGGAAAGGAAAAGAACTCGTTTTCCAGTTGATAAAATGTACCTTAATAAATAAGAAAAAAATCACAATGAACTAATTTTAAAATTGTGTACATAAACCTAAACATAATTGTTCCACGTTTAACTTAAATGTAACTATTTTGAAACTACACAATGATTTATACTTTCACAAAAATATCTAAATGAATAATGCGAGTTCTAACTTGTAATTAATACCCAAACTCCACAAATCATAAATATTTTATGTAATAATTACCGAACACGAAGCGCTGAGTAAGCAGTAGTATACCAATAATAGTATTGAATGGTAATGAGACGAAGAAAGAAAGCTGAAAAGCATTGCTGAAACAGGTCTTTGGCGATGTGACATTGCAAAAGGGAAAAGGCAGGGATTGAAAAAGGTTGAGAATGGTCGTTTACATGAGGCAAGTTGCTCTTAATTTGTTCTGAGTTTTTCTCCGCATTCACACAAGCGCTTTGCGACCTACTCAATAAATAGGGAATGTGGATCAGACACGCGTCGGGTTATTGAAGCTTCCGTGGATACTTCGCCATCGATTTTCTTTCTTCAGTCCTTTCTCCACCTTCCTCAGTGTGAGGGCCAGTGTATATATATTGGTGGGTATGCATCAGTGATTGTGAAACGCGAAGAGACAATTTTTTATTGCAAAGGGAGAGGGTGGTGGGTGAAGAGTGAAGAATGAGATTGGTGATGATGGGTTCAGGTGCAGCAGAGACTACAAAGGTGACGAAGAGCAAGAAGCATGCTACAGTGATTCCAGCTCCTAGAAAATCCGTCAAGAGAATGATTTTTTCGCTCATTTGTTTTCATCTCAAGAAGCTCCTCCATGGCTGCTTCCAAAAGAACCCGATCCAAGAAGAAAAACCAAAAGCCGAAGTGGCGTAGTGGATATAGAGCAACTAGTGTATGTTGAGAATAACTTGTAATTAGGAACTTACACGACCAGCTTTCTGAAAGTAAAGTAATGCTTCAAGGGTGCATGTAGACACCTTTTAAACATTGATATGACGATAAAAGGGGAAATACATAGAGATGGGTGTTAACTTGATGGGTATTGAATTGAATATGTTTCAGAGTTAAAAGCTTCTATATATTATAGCAATAAATGGTTTAGTAGACGAAATGCTCACTATTCCTTTTTATTTTGCGTTTGATTTTATTTAGTAGTGTTTTTTTTTTCTTTGAAGCAAAATATAAACAACATAGATTAAACTTTTGTGCTCAAACATTGAGGCACCATCCATAAACCACACATAAAATTCTGACCCAAAGAAAACGAGAAGAACATAGCCAAACATGACACTGCATATTAACATTCCATTGCCAATAATCATCTTCTCCTTCAACATCCTCTCCATCACCAGACTTTGCATCAATCTCCTTATAATCCACGAGAAGAGAATGTGTTGAAAGGACAGTGTTATAAGGTTCAATAACGGAGGTTGAAATCTGGGGTGAGGGATAAACGATGAAACCCAGCTTTGACATAACGGAGAGACGTTCCAACAGAAGCGAACCAAAGACGTAGCAGTTATTGGCGAGCTTTCTGATCCTGTCGAGGCAAAGATGAACGATCTCCTTGCTAATGGTGTAATGTCCACGCGCGGGATCTTCTTTGCCGCTGATGAGTTGCTCCGGGTGGAAGAGTCGGTTCGGACTTCGTCAAGGACGGCGCGTGGAAAGCGTTTTCCTGCGCCGGTTTCGCTGAAGAACGTGTCGAGCATTTGTCCATCGATCAGGCTGAATG
This sequence comes from Abrus pulchellus subsp. cantoniensis, assembly GCA_024086825.1. Classification (NCBI taxonomy): domain Eukaryota; kingdom Viridiplantae; phylum Streptophyta; class Magnoliopsida; order Fabales; family Fabaceae; genus Abrus; species Abrus pulchellus. The sequence goes on along the minus strand of CM044051.1, from coordinate 9,382,640 downwards.
CCGTGTTCCAAGCAGGCATTTCCGACCGATGTGGATTGAAATGCATTCTCTCATTTTTCTCGCCAACATCGGTAAAACAAAAACCGTAGATAAATCGAATAATGGGATTAAGAGGAGTACATGTTTGGATTGCGAGTATTTAGTGCTAATGCTTCCAATCTTCCATCCTTAATTAATTGCTGAGACCCAGAGGACATGTCGATCCATATGAGGATATCCATTGCATATCCACCTCCGATTCGAGTCAATTCCACCGGAAACAGATGATGAGCATTGCTAGAAATTCCTAGGAACAAGCGAATGCGGTATCCGAAAACAGAATCATGCGACGTTGGATAAGAATCACATCAATCACATCAAGTCACTCTCCGTGACAAAGGACAACGCGTCTATTTGGATGTTGGCATCCATATTCGGAAAAGCATACGCCGCTGTTGGGATATCAACAATTCAACACAATTCCTTCTGCGGGGTCAGTTTGGTAAGTTCCATCGGTCGGACCATACCCTTCCGGCGTTAAGATCTTTCCAAGTTCAAACTTCCCAAGATGTGCAGTGTTTAACCAGTTCTTTAAAATTTATTAAAAATATACTATTTAAAAGAAAATTATATTATAATGATGGGGAAAATGTTAGACACCATCTAAGCAAAAGGAGTTATGTTCTAACACTACTAGAAAAGTGCTAAATACAGACGGATTTTACAGACGGATTTACAGACGGATTTGTGAATTTTTTTTTTATTTTTTTTCTGAAAAATCCGTCTGTAATATAGACGGATCCGTCCGTAAAATCCGTCTGTAATACAGACAGATTTTAATCCGTCTGTAAAATTTGTCTGTATTTCGCTCGCCTTTTGGCGTCAAACGTTACAGACAGCAAATACAGACGGATTTTTCCGTCTGTAATTTGAAAATAGGAGGGAATATTTAAGCGGAAAATTACAGACGGAAAAATCCGTCTGTAAATGTGGCGGTTTAATTACAGACAGATTTTTCCGTCTGTAAATTGGATTGACGCATTACAGACGGAAAAATCCGTCTGTAATGTGGAAATAAAAAACCCACCGTTTCATTTAACCAGTTACAGACAGATTTTCCCGTCTGTAATGGCTGAAACCCATAAAATCGCGCCTCCTCTTCCCCTCCCCCATTATCACATCGGTTTCTCTCTCTAGCTCCCCCCTCTCTCTCTCTCTCTCTCTCAAAGAGCTCAGTGTTTTGGCCATTGCGAGTGATTGGAGCAACCATTTGAAAGTTTTTTTGCATCATTGTATTCCTGGTACGATACTCTAACTTTTAATCGGTTTAGTTTTTTTAATTTTTTTTGTTTTTTAGAGACTTAAAATTTCTAAGATAGAGTTGTAGGATTGGAGATTGTATGACTGGGGGAAGGGGTAGAGGTCCTTCTCTGAACCTGATTATTGTGTGCTGTGGGATTGTTTGTGTTTGTGGAGTTTGTAGAATATGCATGTTGTGGAGTTACAAGGGGATGTGCTCTAGAACGGTTTAGGATTGTGATGTGTTTTTGTTTGATGTATCGAATAATTTATTGTTATATAATTTATTAGTTGATTTTAGGTGAAATTTTCATTGTTGTAAAAAAATGGTAAACAAATGTAAGGAAATTAACATGTATTAGGGGAGATTCTGCCAAAATTTATATTAAAATTTTCTGTAATGTATTTTAGAAGGTTAATACAATATTGTATATTTGTATTAGGTTTATATAGTTGTTGAGGAAGATGTTTCTCAGAAATCGTCAGTGAATGTATGATAGGTTGCACCCAAGTCGAGGGGGAATAAAACCTGAATTCTTTGAGGGTGTAGAGGAATTTATACGCGTCTGTTGTAATTCGCAGCAATTCATCACCAATCAGGTCATTAGGTGTCCATGTTCTAAGTGCAAGTGTAGAAAGTTCTTGGATATTGATTCAATTAGATATGATTTGTATAAGTTTGGATTTAAACATGATTATTGGATATGGACTGAGCATGGGGAAGAAGTTAATTTAGAAAATCAAGTAGGTAATTCAAATATATTACAATCAGGTAGTCATGTAGGTCATGTAAGTTGGGAAGAAAGTAATAGTCGTTATCAAGAAATGGTTTATGATGCTGTTGGTCCTTAATTTAGAATTTTTCATGATTTTGAAGCTGAAGAAGAACCTAATGGAGAGACTGCAAAGTTTTATAATGTTTTAGAAGCATCAAACAAGCCTTTATGGGATGGGTGTGTGCATTCAGAGTTATCTTTAGCAATAAGAATGTTAAGCAAAAAGTCAAAAGGCAATCAAAGTCTGAGTTCATTTGATCAATGGGCTACATTAATTAGTAAGCTTAGTCCCGAACCTGATTCCATACCAAAGGACTTTTACCAAGCCAAAAAATTAGTTTCTAAACTTGGATTAAAAGAAGTCAAAATTGATTGTTGTTTGAAAGGCTGCATACTGTATTACAAAGATGATGCTGTTTTGACCAATTGCAAATTCTGTGGAGAGCCTAGGTTTAAACCAAGAAGAGGTGGTAGAAGTGGTAAACATAAAGATGTACCGCAAAGTAGAATGCATTATTTGCCTTTGATTCCTAGGCTAAAAAAGTTGTATGCGTCTATGAGTTCAGCTCCTTACATGACGTGGCATGCTGAAAATAAAAGGAGTGATGGGATAATGACTCATCCATCTCATGGTCAGGCTTGGCAACATTTTGATCAAGTGTATCCTGAGTTTGCATCCGATCCTAGAAATGTAAGGTTAGGGTTATGTGCTGATGGGTTCGCTCCATACAATCAATTTAATAAACCATATTCTTGTTGGCCTATTGTGGTTACACTTTTTAATCTTCCTCCTGAAATGAGCATGAAAAATCCATATTTATTCTTGACTGTAATAATTCCTGGTCCAGAAAATCCAAAGACAAAAATTGATGTATACATTCAACCTTTGATTGATGAGTTGAAAGAGTTATGGTGTGAGGGTGTATTAACTTACGACGTATCAAGGAAACAAAATTTTATCATGAAGGCAGCACTGATGTGGACGATAAATGATTTTCCTGCTTATGGAATGTTGTCTGGATGGATGACTCAAGGAAAATTAGCATGTCCAATTTGTATGGAGGATACAAAGGCATTTACTTTAAAACATGGAGGAAAAAATTCATGGTTTGATTGCCATAGGAGATTTTTAGATATGGAACATCCTTATAGGCGTCAAGCGTACAAATTTAAGAAAGCAACTGTTGAGAATGAGGACCCTCCCGCCCGTTTAAATGGTCATCAAGTATGGGATAGAGTTAAACACTTGCCAAAAATCACAGAAGTAGGAAAATCCATTAGGTTTCCTGGTTATGGGATGACACATAATTGGACCAAACAAAGTATATTCTGGGAGCTCCCATATTGGAAGGATAACTTAGTTCGTCATTGTGTTAGATGTGATGCATGTGGAAAAAAATGTATTTGACAATATCATGAATACTGTAATGGACACTGATCGAACTAAAGATAATGTCAAGGCAAGGCAAGATTTAGAAGAATATTGTAGGCGTCATGAATTGAGGTTACAACAACTTGCAGATGGTCGATGGTCAAAGCCAAAGGCAAGTTACACTTTGACTTTACCACAAAGACAAGATGTGTGTAAGTGGGTGAAGAAGTTAAAAATGCCTGACAGTTACGCTTCAAACCTCGGTCGTTGTGTGAATGTTGAACAAGGAAGATTTTTTGGGATGAAAAGTCATGATTGCCACATATTCATGGAGTGTCTTCTACTTGCTGCATTTAGGGAACTACCAGACCATGTTTGGAAGCCATTGATTGAGTTAAGTGAGTACTTTAGGGACCTGTGTTCACCTACTCTAAGGGTTGAAGATCTATTAGTTATGGAGAAAAATATTCCTGTCATTTTGTGCAAATTAGAGAGAATACTTCCCCCTGGTTTCTTTGACTCCATGGAGCACTTGCCTATACACTTAGCGTATGAAGCACGTGTATGTGGACCAGTATAATACAGGTGGATGTATCCATTTGAATGAGAAATTGGAGGGTTCAAAAGGACTGTGAAAAATAGAGCTCAAGTGGAAGGATCTATATGCCAGGCATATATATCAAAGGAGACATCAAATTTTTGCACATACTATTTTGAACCTCATGTTCAATCTAGGAGAACTCGAGTTGGTCGAAATGATGATGGGGGAGAAAGTAGTAATGAGCCAAGTCTATCTATATTCAACCAACCAGGTCGTGTATCTGGAAAATGCGAAGAACGATGGATCTTAGGTGATGAATCAGAGGCCGCCCACTTGCACATCTTATTAAATTGTGATGAAGTTCAACCATTCAGAATGTAAGTGACTTATGATTGTTTTAATGATTTTTTTTTATCATGGTCATTCAAATCTAGTTAATGATGTTGCAATGTTTACAAATATTTTGAACAATTATATGGTCACGAATCCCTTAATCAATTTCCATCATGGTTCAAAAGTTATGTAAGTCATGACATTTTCCTAACATGTTAGTTAATCGACTTTTTAATATTATTCTGTATTCAATCAATTGACATTGATTTATGGTATGTGTAGGTGTGTGATCCTAGTAATGGTATCAAAGATCCTGACCTATATAACTTGTCCAGAGGTCCAAAAAATAAAGCATATTGTTGGCTAATTTACTTTGTTAATGGGTATAAATTTCAAACTATTGAATCATGTCAAGGGAGAAAAACAGATAATAGTGGAGTTAGTGTAAGAGGAAATTCAAGTGATGGTGACTGTGATTGGTATGGAAAACTTCATGAAATTGTTGAGCTTGAATATGCTGGTGAAACCATAAAAAGGATTGTCTTATTCAAGTGTGAATGGTTTGATCCAACACGCCCAACAGGTACACGTAAACATAACCATTATAATATAATTGAGATTAACCATACCAAAAGATATAGAGGCTTTGACCCCTTCATCATTGCACAAAATGCAAGACAAGTATATTTCTTATCTTACCCTGGAAAATGTAATAAAAGTTGGAGGATTGTAATTAAAACTAAACCAAGGGGTCGAATTGAAAGTGATGAAGTAGATGATGAAGATGCATATCAAATTGATGACTCAATTCCTTCACGTGTAGTAATAGACACTGTTGTCCCTCCAATTTTATCTTCTCCTTTGAATGAGATTGAAATAATTGACCCTCCTACCCAAGTTATGAGATATAATGAAATGGATGACATCATAGAAGACGAGGATGAAGGAATTATGGATGAACTTTCATCGAATGATGATGAAGGTAGTCTTGAACTATCAGAGTAAATGAGGTAAAGTAAGTAGGTTTGTCAATTTACTATATTACCATGATTATTTAATTTGAGTTATCACCAATATTATTCATATTTTAAACAAATTATAGTATTTGTCTCTAAATATATATATGGTTTGATTCAGATATGGCAGGTAAAGGTAAAGGTAAGAAGGGTAATACTTAGCAAATTGATCGTGGCAACACTTCTTCACCTACCGCTCCGACTTCCACGTCGACACCAGCAATAGTGCAGACCTCCCAGGTTAGGGGACAGGAGCAATTTATCATGGTGCCCAATCCTGGGTATATTGCTCCTCCCCCTCCAGTACAACGAGTTTCACACTCTGCACCCCCTACTACACAAAGCCACACGGTCACCGCTACACAGGGCACAGGAGATGGATCCACTGCTGTCCCATATTTAAGCGGGCAGCAGTCATCACAGACCCAGACATCAGTGAGATCGTTAGAAACTTTGAGATGGGATGGGTCCACTTGGTAAGTAATTCAATCAAATATGCCTAACATTGCGTATTTTATGTGAATGTTAGTAGTTATAATCCACTTTATATTGTGTTATTAGTTGGATACCACCACAGAAAGGTCTCCATCAGGTCACAGATACGATTAAGAAGATGTTTGATGCGCCTTACAAAAATTTTGCAAAGGTGCCAAATGATACAAAGATAGAATGGTTCAAAGATTGGAAGGTAATAATAGTGTATTAATTTTAACTAAGTGTAATTACATATGACTGTTTGTACCTCTTCTAATGAAATTGTGTTTCTGTAGAGCAACTTTTTCATTCCTCCCAGGATGAAAAGATGATTTTCAAGGCCTGGAAGAGTCGCACTACAAAGCGACTAAGACAGATGTACACTGAGGCTCGCCAGGACCCTTCTACTGCTGATTGGATAGCACCCAACTTTCTTCATGCCTTGCAGGAGTATTGGGGTACAGATGAGTTTAAAAATCTCTCTATAAAGAACAAGACAAACAGGGCATCTAATAAAGGGGGGTCACTGCATACTGGCAGGTCTACGACTTTGGCTGGCACTAAGGCGAACTTGGTATGTGATTTTAAAATTCAGTTGACTCTATCTATAATTTCATATTTGAGATTGTGATTTATTTCTAATTGCAGGAGAAGTCGTTGAAGAGGCCACCTACTACTGGAGAGTTGTTTAAGGAGACACACACTCGCAGGCAGGACAAAAACCTGTGGGTTGATACACGATCTCAGGCCACATATGTAAGTCATTGTTATTGATAATATATGTTATTATTAGCGACTTATTAAATAGTTCTCCAAACTAATATCTAATTATACGAACTGAATCGTAGGATGACTATATTCAAAGGCTTGAGGAAGCATCTTCTCAGAATCCAGAGTCAGTAGATGAGGATGTTATGTGGTCACTGACAGTGGGTGGCCTTTATATAGGTCGCATTTATGGCTTGGGGGGCCGCTTTGCAGACTCCATGTCCCCTGCATCTGTCACTTTGGAGATGCCCCTTCTCTTGCACCCGAGGATGTGGAGGACATGGTCCGCACTCAGGTCCATGCCCTTAATGAAGAACTCCAGAAGCAGAATGAGGAGATGTGGAAGAGTAAAGAAAGTGCATGGAAGAAGAAGTGGGCAAAGAAAATAGAGAAGAAGATAGAGAAGAAGGTGGCATCGAGAATGCAAAGGGAGGTCCAGCAGCAGATGACGCAACAGCATATGCAAATGCAGCAGATGCATGCTTATTTTGAGCTCATGAGAGCAAGCAGCTTCATACCTCTTCCTCCTCCTCCACCAGCTCCAGCACTACCGGTTTTCACCTCCATGCATCATTCCTCTACTGACTCCTCTTCTACTGATGATGATGCTCCTTCGGATTATGACTTCACAGATTATAATTGATGAAGACTTGTATTTTATATTTAAATGTATTTATTTAGATGCTTTTTTGTCTTCCTTTGTAATAACATTTAAATTTTATAAATCATTTTGGATTGTTTAGATGCCGAATCTATAGTTTCTATTTTATTTATAAATTGTAATAATCAAGAACAGCAGGAAATAACTTTCTATATAAATAAAAAAATATCAATAATAGTAAAATATATCACCGACGGATTACAGACGAAAAAATCCATCTGTGAGTTACAGACAGAAAAATTGGTCTGTAAATTATAGACGAAAAAATCCGTCTGTAATTCTTTACCGACGAAGATATTACAGACGGTTTATGTCCGTCTGTAAATACATCTGTAATAGAAGAAACCGTTTGTAATACTCTAAAAATCCGTCTGTAAATCCGTCTGTATAAACAGACTTTTTAGTAGTGTGTAAATCTATCAAAGACTAAGTAATAAATATATATTATAATGATATTAATCAAATAAATATTAAATAAACAAATTCAAATAAAACTTTATTTTTATCTTGCATACTTTTTCTTATCTTGATATGTTTCTCTTTTTTATATCATTTTTCTCGTCACAAATTCTATTATGTTCGAATAAATGAAAGAGTGTTTTTTTATTTGTTCTATTGCTCTATTTTTTTCTTCTAAACTACACCTACACTAATTAAATTAAAAAGGTTCTATAAATTGAAGTTCGTAATTTGATTTGATACAAGAAGCTTAAATTATTACTGTTAAGGATGATTTCTAAATCTTGCTAATTCAGTTTTGGTTTTTGACCCTATTTTTATGTTAAGAAAATGCAAGTCTTGGGATAAGAAAAATAATGGTGGGAATTGCAAAGGTTATGGTAATTAATTTGGTTTCGATTGTGCTTATAGCCCTTGAGTGTTTGTTTGTAAGATGCAAAGAACGGAATTCATTCGTAAACAAGTTAATCCTTTTGCTTTTTTAATTTACCAAAAAATAAGTTAAGTTTTTTATACGACGAGTATCCTTCAATTAAAATAATTTTAACTCAGTAAAACTCGAACTTGAAATTTCAGATTATTTCTTTGAGAATGAGAAAATATTTAATTTTATTAAGCGGAATTATTGGTTTTTATCACAACCTCTTGATGCTTGCTTACGCTCCACGCTCCACGTATTTTGTCCACGCTAAAAAGAAAGCTACGTTTGTTTACTTTTTATTTAATTTGACTTTTTTTTAACATTATAGTTTGTTTATTATATTTATTATTTAGTCTCAGATAAATTTTTATAGAAAACCTCATTAATTAATAATGCGCATGACGTTATATAATTTACTTGCAATATATATCTTATACATAAAAGTTAAAATTTGTTGACGTGAAGTAGTGGTGTAAGTATCAAAATTTTACTATTACAAATTATAACATAAAATAAATTGATATTTTTATTATATATAAACTCTTAAAAAATAATTATTCAAAAGCTTCATTATTGTATATATATTCTATCTATTGAGGATAAAAATAAATATCAAGAGATGAAATACAATATCACTCTCTTTTCATGTTATTTATTATTGAAGCATCAATCAGCCATACAATTATACAACAATTTCCACTCCTCATCTTCGTATCGTCAAAGCAGTACACACTTGATGTGTTCCTTGCACGCTGTTTCCTTATTTCATTTGCCAGTTGCAAGAGAACCCTTCGATTGGTTTCCATTGTAGTCTGCAACAAATGAAACAAAAATCAAAACAGCCAACAAGTCATCGCTACATACACTTCAGGGAAATAAGAACACACGTACAACTATCCAAGAGAGGAAACTATGGACAAAACATAAAAGTAAATGAAACATTAAAAAAAATTGACTACCTGCTCCACTGGTCTTGGTCTTCAAGCACTTGTCACATACACAGCTAATAAAACAAGTACACACCATTTTCTTCACACACTTTCTCTTTGCAGGAATCACACTTGCTTCCTTGGCTTTGTGGCATGGATCTGTTTTCTTTTGGACAATGATTTTCTCTTTTGTCTCACTCTCCACGCTGTAAGTGTCAGGCTCAGCTCCTTTGCAACAGAACCTCAACCTTCTCATTTCCCAAAACATGGATCCAATCCTCTCAATTATAGTGAACAAGACGGCATTGTTAACTCCTGGGGTGTTAATTTTATAAGCACCCGCTTTCAATATATATTTTTTGTTTAAGTAAGAAGGGGCAATGTGAAAGGGGTTAAGCTGAAGCGCCGAAAGTACACTCTCCACAGCCATGGTTATTTTTTTAACAATTTAAACCAATTTCTTTATGTTTTCACCCTCGTAAAATTACTGCTGCATTGTGGGAAAGCAAGGAAAAACACCTCACACTGATAATTATGACGAAACCACACACTAAGAAACTGACGAAATGAAGCATGACTTGTAGCATCTTATGTCAGTTTTTTGACGCATAATATGAGAAAGGTAAATGTAGTAATACAAACATTAAAATATTTATATAGATGCGGTAACAATCACTGCTGTGTATGCGCTGGAATTGTTGCCGATTGAGTTGGAGGAATCAACCACAAGCCGACAACATCTTTTCATCCTCTAGAACAACAGATTTAAATTTATTTCCTTTTTCTTGTTTATTTAATTGAAAAAAAACTCTTTTAATTAAATTGTTATAATTTTTATTTGAATTATTAAAATATTAGAAAAAATATTTTAAATTCCCTACCATTAAAAAATTTTATAATTTTTATCTATAAACATCAGAGGCGGCTTCAAGTATAGATTTTAACTGCGTTATGTTTGGATTAGACCAGAGTGTTGTGATGACTTATTGGCTAATGAAAAATGAAAGAGAAAGGCAGAAATGAAAATAAAATTTTCTGCATTCATAGAACAACATATATGATTCTAGATTAAGTTCTAGTTTATTTTAAAAAATAAAAAAGGAAATTTTCAGTCAGAAATTACATGTTTTAATAAAATTTAATTTAAATATAAACTTTAATTATAATTAATAATTTAAAATTAATATTTACTAAACTTTAGATTAAACGTCACATGGAACAGGGCTTCGATGGTTAAGCTATGAATCGTGCTCGATGCCGACAAAAGGAACATATTCAATCACTCACATCACAATTGAGAACGAGAAACTAAGCAGATGCTGCAAGTGCAAAGGGGTCGCCTTGGTTTGCCTGCTTCAGATCACACCACTATCACATCACAATACTTGGATGATCTAAGAAAGTTGCCCATGCCTGCCCTACTTAAATCATTCTAAATCTTATTATATTAACATAGTTAAATAAAAATGTATTGTTTTATTTTTCATGTTTTTAAAATGATAATTACACATTTTCATTTAATATCTTTTTTATAATAATAAAAATTATAATAAAAAATTGTCTATCTTTTTTAATATTTTTTTAAATATCAACATTTTATTAAAGATAAATTTAAAAGATAATTCTAATTTATTATAATTTTTTTAAAAATTAACTATACATGTCAAATAATCATTTAATTTATATATATAATTGATTTTTCTAAAAATTTTATTACAAATTATTTTTAAAAATAATATTTAAAAAAATTAAATATTTTACTAGCATTAATATATTATTATTGAAGAGAATATTAGTCTGTTGAAACTAAATTATTTATATTATAGTAAATCATATTATTATAACTCTCTTGATTTTTTTTTTTCACATTAGATTTCACACGTGCTTAGTAACGCTTTGTACAAATTTTTAGATAAGTATAAACATACTAAACCATTCAAATATCATATACTACAGTCTTATAAAAATACTTCAATGCAAAAAAAGATATAGTATGTGCTCATCTTTAGTATTATATAACTCACAAGCTTCTAAGTGAATTGTTAATCTACTTTTGGTCAAATTTCTTTACATTAGAATTGCATTAAGCATTAAATGCCAAATAATTTTTATGATTTTTTTATAAAAATAAATAAAACACATATTTTTAACATATATTTTTTAATAAAATGTGTAACTTTAATATAAATGATTGTTCTATTTAAATAATATATTTTTAAAAAATATTTTTTTATTATATATATAACTATTTCTTTGTCTTTAAATTTTTTTTATCACACACCAAAGTGTATGTGATATTATTTTTTATTTTTTTTAAATTAGTATTATACATTTTAAATCATACTCATTCTATTGACAACACGTTGAATGAATTAAAAAATATTTTAAATTATGAATTTTAAAAATATTTAACATGTTAGAAGAAAATTAAAAGAAGGAAACAATATTAAACATTAAGGTAATAAATGTATGAGTTTTTTATAGACTTTTTTTTTTTACACTTAATTTCAATAATCTCTCTTAAATGTAAATTTATCTATTTCACCCTTACTCATCTTCTACCAATGTGGGAGAAAGGACTAAAGAAGAGAGCCTCAGAAGTATAAAATATTACAATGCAACTCAATACTCAAAGGTCATGGATATATGGATTTTTTAAAATAATTCTTTAACTAGTCAATGTCTCATTTTATGTGACATTTTCTTTTATATTTACATTTGATTCGAATATAACAAAGTGCAATACATTATGTCACATGCAAAAAAATATAAGACAACAATATTTATATATAGACATATAGATAGATATATATATATATATATATATATATATATTAATAAAAGAAATATTTTTAAAATATATTATTTAAATTTTAAAAAAAGTCAATATAAGTATGTTGATGTACATATTAATGTCACTTGTCGGTCCAACGAGGAAAGGAGTAAAGCTGCTGTGAAACTCGTATAGCCTGACAGCCTACATTATTGGTAGATGGAAGGAACGCTTATATGATACTGCAGGATAAGTATGTCAATTTCACGCATAATATGAATTAAGTAAATTTGATTTAAATTATTTTATTTATTAAAAATCATACAAATTAAAAAATAATTCACAGTTTATTTAAAAATTTTATTTTAATGTTCAATATTCTTTAAAATATTAATGAGTATAAAATAAAAAATTACACATTTATAAACAGAGTACAATGACAGAAGCTCAAACAGAGTTAAAGAAGTTTAACATTTTAAATGGGCTTTGATGTAGATTGAGAAGAAACCTCAAGAGGAGAGTTAAAGAAATTTCACACTTTAAATGGGCTTAGATGTAGATTGAGAAGAAACCCATGAGGAAGCGTATGTGATTTTAGTCATTGTCTTTCGGTTGTACTCAAATAAAGGCCTATTGGGGAGGATGAAGTGGAAGAGAATAGAAGGTATTTTGTTTAAGGGGAAAAAATTGAATGTCTTAATAGCAAAAAAAACTTCACACAATTCGATAATTATAGAATACTTTCTTGTATACTTTCAAAAGATAGGTAAAGTGAATTTTTTTTTCTTAAAATAATGTTTATTTACTAAATTACTCAAATAATTTTATCAGGTGCATTTGCTAAATTTAAAAACATTTAGGTTAACTAAATACTTAGATGACATTTAGCAAACAAACATGAAATAAAAAATACTTCACAAAGAAACAATTGATATGTGTAAAATTAAAAGATTGATTTTTATGTATTTTTAAAACTTTTAGTAAATAACCTGGAACTACTGTTTAGTGTTTGCTACTTACCTTTTAAATAAGAAGAATGTTAAAAACCCATTTATTAATACATTTGTTATTATTAGACAAAAATAATGTTAAATAATATGGGCGATAACTTCTATTTAATGATGTAAAAATAATAAAAGGCGTGGGAAACAACGAAAGTTAAAATCCAATTATCAGGTAGTTGTAAGTTATCAATGATCTCGGATTGAAGTGAAGGAAAGGGAGTGAACGAATTGATTCAAGTTAATATGGTTTGGTTTTCGAGTAACATAATCTCAAAGGGCTCTGAAGTCTAAACAGAGTTTTGAACATCAGAATGTTTCTCAAAGGCCAAGGATGCAATTTTAGTAAGTTTATGCATGAAAGCGTATAACGAAAACTCAAACTTGCAACAACCAAGACCTGAAACAAAAGGTTTCAAAAATGAAAAAGCAATTCAAATAAGAAAATTTATATTAATCAAACTACACATTAATTACACCCTAATTTGATATTTGATATGAATCATTTGAAAGAACACAGAGAAGCAAAGAAATGGACAAGGGTTTTCCCCATCATCCGCTTCACCGATTTCCTGGGAGCAGGGATTACAGTGGCATTGACCTTGCGTCTCGATGATGTCTTTGCTTGAGGTGGCTCCATCCACACGTTCACAACCTTGTTCTTGTGTTGCTCTGTCTCTAACCAGACCACCATGTTGTTCTTCAGTGGTTCTTTGTCTCGAGTCTAGCCAAGAGTGTCTTAATTTCTTTTCTATGAATGATCATGAGGACCAAACATTGTCTAAGTATTGTTGCAACGACGATACAGAAATTGAATATGTACCGACAAATTAAGTTTCTAACGTAGAAAGCTACTTTTCAAAATTAACAGCTTGGATGCGCAAGTCCAAGTGTGGTCCAGTAGTCCATTTTCAAGACCAAGACCTTAATTAACATAAGAGCACGCCTAAGCAATGCAAACCATTCTGTGTTCAATTCATTGGGTTACCCCGGCCTTGGAATTGAATTTTATTTTATTTTTTTTACCCAGATTGTTCCAATTTGATCCTCCACATCAATATAAAGAATATGTACATATACAAAATTATAGTAAATAAGACATTCGTGAGTCACAGGGTGTGAATTCAAGCCGGCACATTCCATGATGTCCAATTTGTTGCTACCCAAGCCGAATTTATTTTATTTTATGATGTTTATCAGACATCCAAAACATAATGTAACGTTATCTTAACCTTTTTCTCATGCCCAAAATAAGAATGAAAAATTCGCAGTTAAATTTACAAGGTGTATGAATCAGTTACGAAAACTAATAGTAGTCATAGATAGATGCATAAATCTGAAAAAGAAAAAATAGACATAGAATTAGTTTCTAATATATATAAGCCTTTTTAGATCCATACTTGCTTGTGAGTATACATTCATTCAACAATCACAAAATTTAAAACCTACTTAATCATGATTTAACACATACATCTCCAATCAAAAGGGTCTAAGATCAAATTCTCAATCACTACTGTAGTGATAAATTAATCAAAGTACATATAAATTAATTTACACTCGCGACTTTTCTACAACACAGACAGGCTTTAAAAAAATTACAACAGAAAGTCAAGGAGAGAGAAGAAAACTATTGTGCTCACATCAAATACAAATAACTTGTTTTTCTTCCTTTTCATGAGTTTCTTCTTGTGTTTTCGTACTCTGTTTATTTTTTCTTTCTTTCTTTCTTTCCCTTTTTCTAAAACCTTTTTCTATCTTTATTACACACAGACACAGGAATATTGCTAATTCTCGATTCCAAAGGTTTAGTTTTTTACCAATTGGACAACCATTCTATTCTTGGTCACGAAGTATCATCGATTCCTTTCCTTCGAGATCAAGATATTAAATATAATAGCCGAAGCAATCTAAATAGCATAACAAAACTATTTTTTTTCCATGTTAAGGATTTTGTGCTCGCGTTCTCCCCCAGATGCATGGAAGATAACGATATATTATCCGGTTGAAACAAATTTTTGCTCAAAATGTTTTGCAAATTAAAAAATCCAAAATAATATAAAAACAAAATATATTTTTCTACGTCAAGGGTGGGACAAAACCCTGATAATTCAGCCATTTAAACAATATAAGGGCTAGAAAAAGTTATCAAGAAAAGAAAGGTTTAACCTTATGCAAAATACTAAATTGACGGTCACCTACGACTGGATTCATTGTCCACTAGATTCTGATCACGAAACCGCAGAATTTTTATATATAGAATTAAAGATACCGATGATTATATATAAATCATATTATAACACTATACAATTATATCTCCAACAAAAATGTACAACACTACAAAAAATTTATATTCCAATCAAAGTATAGATAAAGGAAACATAAATATTATTTTTACAAAGGTACAAACATAAAAAAAATGTCATAAAAGATATTTCAGTAGTGGAATCTTAGCCAGCAATTGAGGAAGGTGCTGCCACAAATCAAGGTGGTGCTGAAAGGATAATCAAAATGGGTAAGAAGCATAGAAGGTATTTTAGAATCAAGAAATTGTTCAACAGTTGATTGATGAGATTGTAAAGGAGGAAGAAGGACCTTCAGTTGAATCTCAACTAGTAATTGAACAAGGTGATACCACAAATCAAGGTAGTGCTGAAAGGGTAATAAAAATGGGTAAAGAGTATAGAAGGTATTTTAAGATAAAAAAATTGTTCAACAGTTGATTTATATACTTTTGAGTTGTAAAGGAGGAAGAAGGACCTCTAGAGTAACGTCAACAAAACATATATCTCATAAAGAAATTAGACAATAATGTCAATAAATTAATACAAAATTAAACTCTCACTAATCCAAAACATCAAAAACTTGACTATACCTATATAAACTACATTATTCTAAAACGCTCCAACAATCAAGATTTGGTTAGTGGATCTGCTAACATGTTCTTTGTAGCAATGTACCCAATTCGAGTCTAAAACTAAAGTACTTTCTCTTTAACAAATAAATACTTTATATCAAAGTGTTTCGAACGAATAGAACTTTTATTATTTTGAGAAAAAAGTACAACAACGTCATAATAAATTATCTATAACTGACATACTTTGCCTTTATAGTAGAAGTATCTATAACTGTTTGTTTAACACTCTTCCAAGATACAGCTCCTCTCGCTATCATAAAAATAAAGTCTAAATTAGACTTATGGTCGTCAAGACAACATGCAAAATTAGAGTATTTAATAACCTCAAATTTATCAGACTTTCCATAGGTCAACATATAATTTTGCTTAAAGCATTAACAACATAAGCAATATCGAGACAAGTGCAGACTTAAGCTTAAGCATACATCAAACTCTCAACAGCAGAAGCATATGAAAATATGAAACTTTCTCTATTTTAAACAACTCTCTATCGTCTGAGGACACTAAGAATTAGAGAGTTTCTCATCCTCTTGAACAAGCGCGCACAAGAATATATATTATTAAATTATTATAGTTATATTATTATTAATTGTTATGATATAAAATAATTGTGTATAATTATTATTAATTATATAAATTTTGTGATTGTACTCTTAGTGTGAAATATTTCGTGATGGGCTGGGTCATTCTATATGCCCAAAAAATTCTACTCTTATCTTATCTAATTAGACTTATAAATATAACCATTGTCGACAGTTATTAGTGTAGGATAATAATAATTAGAGAATAGAGTAATACACGTTGACCTAGAAGCAATGATTATTTGTGACTCGCGAGTTCTCATCAAGTACGTATTTAATGCAATTATTTAATTATATATAGTTAAAATTATTTAGAGATGTTATGAATAGTATTCATTATCGGTATCTTTAATTTTATATATAAAATTCTGCATAAACTAGCAATCAATTAAGGGTGTCGTTTTTTGTCCTGAAACATCTTGAAAGATGGTCGTCATTTTCTGAAGTAAAACATCGTTTGCTTTTCGAAAACGATAAAGAATATATAAAAAAGAATTTTCTCAATGGGACCACTAGACCACTATCCCCCATCGCCTTCCCTTGGTGTGTGAACATTAAATCTCACTACAGATATTTCAATCTCGTATGGTTCTGTTCCACACAAGGTATTTTGCATGACTTGATACCTTAATCTTTCTGTTTCATAATCTGTACATATATAGTAATTATATATGTAACTAGATTTCCTTTATACTCACCTCAAATTTTGGTAATTTCACTAGTTTAAAACGCTAGAGAAGACAAAAGTACATTGCTCTCCAAAATTTTAGTTAAGGCTCTGAGGAATATAAAATATTAAAAAAAGAGATGAGATATAAATAAGATATTAATAATGTTGGTAAAATACTTTAATAATTTGTTTGAGTTATAGCACTTATTTATTTTAAAGATAAAACTATTTATTTATTAATTTAATTACATTATTAAAATAATTCATCGAAATTAATTTTAATAAACTTATGTAAAAGTGCTAGTCCATGCAGAAAAAAGTGCATTCGTGATGTTTTCCTGTTAACTTTAGGATCATGCTATTTTGCCTAGGCTATGTGGTCGCAAGTTGCTGTTCATTGTCGCAAGAAAGTTGAGTTAGCTTGTGCTTTTCTGCTTATTGTTTATGTTTCCTTATTTTCAATTATATTTTGTTGTTTGTATATAACTGTATTCATAACGTGGAATGTAAATGAGTTGAGCTGAATCTAGTATTTAAAGTTTAATTTAATTTATGAATAAATTTTTGTAATATTAACTTATCTATTTAAATAAGTTAAATTTAAAAAATAGAAATGATTTTAATTAAAAAATTTACAGTTTATGCTTGAGTAACTAGCTTATTTATAAATTATTTATTTTTACTATTAATTTAGTAGTCAGTAACTATTTTTATGATAAAAATAAATAAATAAATTATAAATTTATCTATATAAAAATCACTTAGAATTATAAATAAAACCTTTAATTATAAGAACAATAAATTTATTTTAAAAAGTTATAGTATTTTATTTAAAATATAGTTTAAAAATTAAAATTAAATAAGTAAATTTAAAATTATCTAAATATACATATATATAAATTATTACTATCAAGTTTACAAAATTTAACTTTTACTTTATATTATTTATTTAAAACATAAATAAATATTTAATAAATCAAACCTCAATAATTGACGAAAAGATGAGTGTACTTGCACAGCTACTCATTAATGATGTGATAATGTTACTGACGATTTGTTATAAAATATATATTACCCCTTTGTTATATATTTTTTAAAATTAGCATATTGTGTGAAAACTAAATGTCAATCTTTACATAATTTCTTTCTTCATTTACTTGTAGTTCTATTATTCTTTTTTATTTTACTTTTATGCACCCTATTAAGTAAGTATTAATCAGTATTCCTGATATTGATATCAATGAGATTTAATTTCTTATATTAGATTTTGATTTTTCAGAAAATAATGGCGTCCTGCATTTGATAATTGGAGTTTATTTTGTACAAAAATTAAGAAAAAAAATGCACATCACACCATTCTAATTATTTTTAATTAAATTTATTCAGATTCATAAATTACAAGTGAAATGTTAAATAAAAATTAACATCTACATTATTTTATGAGTTTTAATTTTGACGAATAATAAAACACAATTTAAATATTACTTTGTTAATATTCAAATAAAAAGTTCAGATCTGACATACAAGTAACTATAGTGTGAAAAATTGTACAATATAAAAATTATTAAGGTGCGGCTATTGTTTCCTTCACTTTTGATTGCTCTCAAGTTAATGGGAGTGTGAGTCCTATTCAAGGACGTACTAACCACAAAATCAAACCCCGGTCGAAAAGAGACAAACCATAACCCAAGAGGCCACAAAGCCAGTTGAAAAATAGCATTGGATTGATGCTAGCACACATGCATAATTTGCTTTTGGGAGTAAAAAAGAAGCCCCAACTGTGATCATTGATGACAGATAATGAATTGAAAACAATGCTTTCCCTTTTTTTTATTTTTGGGAATCTCATCGCTTTGTGGTTGGATTCCTGACTCTATTTTTTGATTCCATGAACTCCAGTTATTTGTGGCTTAGAGATGATATGACTAGAAAAATCAAAGTTTTGCAGCTCATAGTTTTTATTCCACTAAAGTTTTGATGCCAAAGCCAACAAAATGTAAAAATCCTAAAACGAAAACAGAAGCCGGAAATCTTTTGTGCTGTAATAGGTTGATAGCACATTCATGCACCCAAAGGAATGTGTTTAACGAATAACGATGTCAGGGCAGGGCATAGAGGCGTTTCTCTTTAGCTATCTCTAAATAATACTAGTTAATGGTTGTTTTACATCTTTATTTATCAAATTTAAAACGCGATAATCATGCAAAGTTTTAAGGTTGACCCACTTTATATAAAATTTAATTTTCTAACGTGTGTATAAAGTTATGCAATAAAAAATTTATAAACAATATTTCATTAAAAAATATTAAATGTTATCGATACATAATAAATTTTATTTTAACGAATAATTTTTAATAAAATTTATTATATATAAATTTTTATTGTGTATTTTTAACGCACATTAGAACAGTCGTTATATAAATTTCAAATGGCAAAATAGTAATATAATTAAAAAAAAGAGCTTAATAAACAAAGACGTTTCTCGTGTACCCTTCTTTCTTTTGTCGATAGACAAGCACATCATATAACCAGCTTTGTTTAAAAGTTTGACACATGAACTAGATCTATATTCAAATTAACAAACAGGTATATAATCTAATGTTGATGTGAGTTTCAAAAATAGGTTAAATTTTGATAAAGGAGTTGTAATCATGATCCTTATACGTTGGTTTAAGTTTCAGACTACTGGTGCTCTATTTATCTTGAGCGGGCATAATAAGTAAGAATCTTATTGCTATTATTATTATTATTAAAATTTTATATATAGATTAAGGATCAAACTATCAAAAATTACATTTTACTCTCTCACTAACCTCTAAACTATCGAAAAGCAGAGGATCATTTTGGAGCTCGACGCCCTCGCTGAAGAATAACGGACAACTTGTGAAATTCAAACAAATGGCAATGCAGCTACTAACAGTTGTGATGCACATACTAATGGGCCAAACTGAAAGGAAGAGAACACATGCATGGCTGAAAATTATAGCAACTAGCAAGGGCACATGGTTGAAATTCTAAGTGAGAGAGAAAGAGAATAAGCCGAAGCAGCAAATTTTTTTGGAATAATTAAGAACTACTCTCTGTAAGTACATATGCCAAATGGGGATAGTGTTGAGTTTTGAAAAACCAGATGCCAAATAGTATGACAAGGTACCAAATGCAAATGCTAAATGGAAACGGTCTTGAAGAACAAGGTATCTTACCATATTATTCAAGTTTTGCCTATGATTCTTACATCACCTGAGAGCCAGCCATGCTGTCCAAACATTTTTAGTAGGATATTAATTACGTTTTAATGTGAAAGTTTCTGTTTCTAAAATATTTCAGAAGATTCATGTTTCCTTAAATAGTTGTTCAACGGCTTAAATTAGAAAATAATGAAAAATAATTAAGCATATCGACACCTAAAGCTGGTAGCTAGGAAATTTTGCTAATCAAATCGGGCTTTCTGAGAAAACGACAAAAATAATGAGCTTTATTCTATTCTCATAGAATAAGTAAATAAATTTATCGTTCCTACATAAATATCTTATGCTCATCAATAGAAAGAACTTCTCTAGTTTAATATTTTTTACGTTTCGCTACTCTCAAAATTACATGATTGTATGATTGAGAAAAGGCATATTTTACGAACCAAAACAACTTTTTAAAAGCACATATTCTTTAAGATTTAAGGAAGTAATACAGAATCAACTATTTTTTTTCTACTGGTTAAGAGGTTTTTCATATATATAGAAATTTATCTTAGAAAAGAAAATTGTAGCCTCATTAAATGAGAGTAAGCATCTCTCAATAAATATTATATGAATAAGCCAATATTTTAGTACTCATCAAAAAGAAAAAAAAAAGTCTAATTATAATTTCATCAATTAGTTATGGTTAAATTAATAATTAAATTTAATTTTAACATGTTATCAATATCAGTATCTTAACAAAAAAAATTATTTTAAAAATTATTTTGATATCCAAATAATTTTTCAATAAATAATTTTTCTTCTTCTAAAATGAAAATAAAAAATAATTATTGTTTAGGAGTTAAATAAATATTTTTCAAAATTAAAATAAATTTGCACAATTAATTTAAGATAATCAATTTTAAATGAACATTATAAGGATGCTAATGCCTTCCCTATATGTAAATGACTCCTGAACTCACTTTTGGTTTCAAAAATTATATTATTTTTAAGTTTTTTCAAGACTTTCTTAAAATAAAATTTGGTAGCGACTTCTCTGATTTAAAAAAAAATATTTTTATTCTTGAAATATATTTTTCTTAAACACATTTTTTGTGGTACCGTTACGACTACCTAGTTGCGACAGATAGCAACTCCATTAGAGACTTATTTTAAAGAGTCGAAGCCTTTAATAATTAATTGTACAAATTTGTGATTATTTTGTTTCTATTTGTTTAATCCCTTTCTCTTTTCTTTATTATTTGAATTAATTGTATTATGTTTCTTTTTATTCTTGTATTTATTTCGTGCATGTATTTTGTAACCTTGTTGTATATATTTTTCTTGATATTGTTGTTAACCCTAGGATAGATGACCATTGATATTTTTTGTGGTATTCTTGTGTTGTTTAAATTTTGTAGCTTTTATTTTTGTTGAGTTAATAAGGTTTATATGTTCTCTCACACACTACCACTTACACACTCATGACACACTTTGAGCGGGACCCTATACCTGAGTCTGAGTATGCTTAAGATTAGAGAGGTTATGTAGCGGTGTCACTTTGGATGCATGTTCTATTTGGCTATAATGAAAACCCTAACTAGAGTTTGACTTTTTCTTGATGTCCCACATCTAGTAGACTCCATACTGTTGTGGTCAACATCAGGGATCAGATCTTAACTTTAGTGATCTTTTAGGATTACAAGCTACTTTTGGTGAGTTTTTACACATAAAAGAAAGTCGTAGATCTTTAGGTTAAACCATTTAGGTGATCCGAAATAGGACACAAAGGGAGGATTGTTTCCTTATCTACTCTTTTAGAAGTCATGTAAAATATTAGCACCTTAAAGTTGTTAAATAAAAAAGAAAAAATTTTGCTACATTTTGGAACAATATTAAAGGCTAGTGATTCACATGATTCATGTATCATTGCATATCATTTATTGGAGTATTGCGCTTATTGTCATCCATGTATCACTAGTAATTTTTAAAATTGATTTTGAAATAAGGTTAAGATGTTAACTTGCATATTTCTTGCATCATTGCACTGTCATATGAAGCATTCCCCTTTTAAGTATCAATTTAGATTTATTAAAAAGTAAAAAAATTCAAAAAGATCTTAAAAGGGGCAATGATTCATATTATTTTTGCATACATCATCACATATTTGTTTCATTTATATAAGTGCCTTGCCAGTTATTGGTTCATTTAAAAGCAACATTAATTCTTATTACCACTAAGACCTTGTGTCAATGAAACAAATACAAGATTTTTCATCTATTTTATTTTTATTTATATGTTGAGGATCACAAAGTTGTTTAAATATCTAAGAAAAATAGAAATTAATTCAGGATCAAGTAGCAAGAAGGTGACATAAGTTGAATTGATGATGATCCCACGTTAATTTCCATTTAAAAGAAAGATTAGAAGATACTCAACAATTGTGATGATCCTTTAAGTTTTCAAATTTCTTTTTTAAATTTATTCTTCATTATGTTAACTTCTTTTTGATTGCATCATTTTTTTTATTGTATCACTCTAAAAAAATTAAACAAATATAACGGAAAAATATTTTTTAAAGCATTCTTATAGAACTCGCGCTCAAGCAAGAATCATGGATAAGTTAGAAGAGCATAATAAAGAACTGAGGAATTATATTAACCAACTAAAAAAACAAATGGCACAAATCTTAGAGACATTAAAGTTTTTAGAGAGAAGAGCCATAGAGGGAACTCCTACTCAAGCACCTCTAGTACAACTCACTCCTACCTATCTACCAAATTTCACCCCTACACAGGACCCGTCTCAAAGTTGTCATCCTCATGAAACAATGGTGCCTTTTATCTTGCATATAGAAAGGCCTCCATAACAAGGTTTTAATCAACAAGATGTTCAATATCTTCCATATGGTCTTCCCCCTGGTTATACACCACTGATAGCTAGGAACTCACCAAACACTAGCCAACTATCAAATTAATCCAATCCTACACAACCTTCAGGCCCACAAATCCAACTAACCCAAACATCTATCCCGTCATATGCTTATCCTCAAAATTTCCATCCTCAAAATTACTATCCCCAAGAAGCTCATATACCCCACACTATACCTACCCCAAACCAACTGATCCACCACCAACCACAAATCACTAATCTCAGCCTTGATGGAAATCCAGCCATATCACCATTCCATTCCCATAAGACCTTGGGAGAACCTCAGCCAAATTATTCAGATGAACACTTCCAATCTAGAGAAAATTTTCAAATATTGGAAGAAAGATTGAAAGCTATTAAGGGGAGTAATTATGGCATTGGAAATGATGTGGACCTTTGTTTGGTTCCAGATGTGATAATTCCTCTAAAATTTAAGGTACCAAAATTTGGCAAGTACAGAGGAATAACTTCCCAAAGAGTCATTTGATCATGTACTATAGGAAGATGGCATCATATGTCCATGATGACAGTTGCTGATCCATTTTTTCCAAGACAGTTTGATTGGAGGAGTCTTGAGTTGGTATATGCATCTTGAACATACTCATATTCGTAGTTGGAAAGACTTGGTTGATGCTTTCCTAAAGTAATACAAGTACAACATTAATATGACTCATAATATATTACAACCCTAGAACATGTTAAAGAAGGAGGATGAGACTTTTAAAGAATATGCCCAAAGATGGAGGGAAGTTGCAGCTTAAGTGGATCCCCTTTTGTCTGAAAAGGAAATAGTAGTGATGTTTATTGATACTCTCCAACCACCTCTCTATGATAGGATGATTGGAAGCGTTTCATCAAACTTCTCGAATATTGTGATTATCGGAGAAAGAGTGGAAGGAAAAATGAGGAGCGGTAAGATATCCTATAATTCTGTCAGACCCTGCAATATAAAGAAATTCACGAACAGTCAGGAAATGAAGAAAGAATGGGACACTAATGCTGTAACTTTCTACCCAAGAGAAATCTCTTTCACTAGATCTAGCCATGCATTCCCTCAGTTTCAACCTATATTCCTTACCCCTCAAATGGCTTATCCATATGTCAATGCCATTTCACAGAACCCAAGCTTCAAATCTTATCAGCCACGACTTTACCAACTCACTTTACCTACTTTTCTCATAGCACCACCCATGAGACCACCCCAAGATTGGAGTCAAAACCTGAATGCCAACTTTATTAGACCCCAAAACAATCAAGAAATGAAGCAAGTTTATTTTGACCCAATCTCCATGTCTTACACAGAGTTGTTACCTCATTTATTTCAAAGTTCATTGTCTAATGAAATCTATTGAACCATCCTATCCAAAAAGGTATGATCCAAATGCAAAGTAAGAGTATCATACTCGTGGCATTGATCATTCGATAGAGAATTATAGAGCACTAAAGTTTAAAATGCAAGACTTAATCAATGCCAAATGGATAAATTTTAAGGAGGACAATCCGAACATTAGGAGTAATCCTCTCCCTGGGCATGGAGGACCATCAGTAAATACAATTGAAGAAGGATCATCCCAGATTTTAGTAAAAAAAGTTGAAGATATCAACTTTGTCTGTTGAACACAGAAATTTATAATTATGATATCATCAAGTTTTTTGTAGTTTTTAATGGCTATTCCTAGTAATCATGTGAAGCCAATCCTATCATTTTGTCCTAAATCTTTAGGATATTCTTACTTTTTGAAAAGACTGATATAAAATTTCTTTTTGTAATTTGAAATATCAGTTGATTTTGTAAGTTGGGACACATGTTTCCTTTTAAGTTATATTTTTAATGAAATGTATTTTGAATTCTTAGTAATTTGTTGAATCATCCTTCCTTGTTATTTGAATATTGTCATTTATTTTCTCTTTTCTATCTCAACTCTCATATAATACATATTTGAAAGTGACATGCTTAAAAGTAACAATGCTAGTATTTCATCCAGTAATTGTGATTGTCCCATTAATCAAACTGCCAAAGATAATGATTGTGGTTGTGATTTATCCTAAGAATTTCTAAGATTAGTCGAGTAAGATGCAAAAGAAATCTAACTTCATGAAGAATAAACTGAGACGTTTAATTTGGGAATTGAAAATGATAAGAGAGAAGTCAAAATAAGTACCCTCATGAAAGAACAAGAGCGTGACAAGTTAATTAAGCTCTTGCATGGTTATGGTGATGTCTTTTTGTATGGTCATATGAAGATATGTTAGGTCTGAGTATTAGTATGGTCGAGTATGGATTGTCACTAGAGCCAGAATGTTTCCTAATTAAGCAAAAATATAGGATAATGAAACTTGAGATGCTATTGAAGACTAGGGAAGAGGTAACACAAGTTGTTTAAGTAGTTGAAAATTTTCAAATTGCGGTTGAACCAAGCTAAATGTACCTTTGGTGGTAAATCAGCCAAGTTGTTGGGTTTATAGTCAGTCAAAATAGAATGAAGGTTGATCCTGTCAAGGTAAAAGCAATCATTAGGATGTTACACCCTCACACCGAAAAAAGGTCCATAAATTTTTAAGAAGATTCAATTATATTTTTTGATTCATATGCTAATTAATTGTCATTTATAACACCCTAAAAATTATCTCATTTCCTATGTGTCAAATTTTGAATTTTGAATTTTGTCTTAATTAATTTTTTTCTAACATTCGTTTATGTCTAAAGATAGTTGAAAACATTGATATTTAAGAACTTCATTAACTCACATTACATTAAAGATGAAAATAAAATTTTTCTCTTTCTTACCTTGAATTCTCATAGTGATTATATATGTGCACACCTAGTTTAACATGCAACCATATTTTTTTCTCTCTTTTACAAAACTTGCAATGGATATTATTGTCTTCAAGTCCCCATGTCCATCTCCTCATTCACT
This sequence comes from Abrus pulchellus subsp. cantoniensis, assembly GCA_024086825.1. Lineage (NCBI taxonomy): Eukaryota > Viridiplantae > Streptophyta > Magnoliopsida > Fabales > Fabaceae > Abrus > Abrus pulchellus. The sequence goes on along the minus strand of CM044051.1, from coordinate 9,356,651 downwards.
ATTATTTTAGAATTTAATCTCCAATGTGACAAGTTTTCCCTTAATTCCTTTCACATACACATTATTGCACAAATGGTAGAAAAGGGTCGCTTCTTACCCAATCTCTGCATGCTGAAAACTAATGTGGCATTTCATTTGAACCTACATATGTGATCCACTTCCATTTACATCTCATCTCAAACAATCTTCAACCATGTACAAGAATACATGTAGCGTAGATTTTTCAATACTGATTCCAACATTAAAACATCTGGATTTGGCAATTAATAGACCTCACTTACTTGTCCTTCTTTGCTGTTACACAACATATTAAATTCTGCATGAAAAGATCAATCGCTGTACCTCTTTCTTACACCTCATGAAAAGGAAGTATCCTTATCATCCATGCCATTTGAGTGGCTTTGGAATTGCAACCAAACTGCACCTTTTATTTTGTAAAATCAGGCGTTAATGCACTTGAAAAACTCTATAGAATATATACCATCGAAATCAAGCAAACCAAAGAAAAGAAACAATTGCATATTTTCTTCATATATCTAAGGAATAATTTATGTAACTAACTCTTGATTTCCTACGTCAAAAGTACACAAATTTTAGACTTTGTTCGCTTACTTCCTTTCATTCTTCTTCTCCATTCTGCACTTAGTTTACATTACTAGAAGGGGAAAATCAAGGGCAGCACCTAGGACTGTAACTTTCAAGTTCTTCTCATTATCCTTTTCACGAAACTTTCACTATAAGGTAAAGGGGAGTCCATAATGTGTGAAATTTTACCAAACCTTACTGTATGTTGACTGAGTTTTCTTGCTGCATGTTAGTTGAGTCTTTGTCGCGTGACTAGCTGGATTATTACCTTATGGTTAGTTAAGATTTGTTAAATGCAATCTAATGGAACTGTCCCCATTGAGGAAAGGAAGGAGACCGAGTAATAAGACTTGTAGTGTAGATACATGGACTAGTGCTAAATGGAACTCGAGTAACCCAAACATGACTCTTGCATGTAAAAGAGTACTATGTGATGTGCTTCTTAAATTATAGGGAGAAACCAAGAGACAGAGTGAGGAAAATAGATGAATATAATAAATAATATCATGACTTTATAAGTAAGAATGTTATGTAATGGAAGTAATAAACACGAATCCCCTTTTTGTTTCCAAACTTTATTAGTAATAGTGTGAGTATGACTTATTTTGTAAGTTGTGTATATGATGTATATAGAGATAAATCAAATAAATAGAGTACTTATCTTTCTATTGTAATTGTTCTATAGGATGATTGGAATGATATTTTATTATTATACATGATTGAAATCAATATGTTGGATAGTAAAGTGTTTATTTTGGGATGAGATGAGATTTCGCCCTTGGAGTTTTATAGGAATGAGACTGTGAGGATAGCTTAACCATCCCAAATAGTTTCCCCATATTTAAACAGAAAGGAATAAAAATCAATGCAGAGGACACAACAAAATAATGACTACATGAAAGGCACTTATAGTGAGAATAAACTAAAGAAGGGTTAAAAACTGAGAGTTGAGACCCAATAATAATTCCCTTGAACTTGACATATAAAAATAGGTGGTAGCCTAAAATAAACAATTGAACCAAATATACATTTAATCCAACGAAAGACCATAAGCGAGAAATATAGGTAAAAGTACTTATAATGAGACAAAATAAAATTCCATTATAATGATAGATATGCCCCCAAAAATCGTGAATAATGAAACTAGGAAAATTTATTGTAGTTCATGAATAATAACACTAAAAATTAAATAATGATAATAAACTAAATGAATAAACTAAAATGGGGTAAAAATGGTGCAGGGCCTAAATAGAAATAACCCCTAGGCGTTAGGTGACGATGTTATAATATATATAACCAACGGGATATTAGAATTTTAGATGTAAAATAATGAATGGGAATAGAATTTTAGGAAATTAAATATGATGTCGAGAAAAACAAAAAAAGGAGAAAGATAATAGAAATTAAATAAACATCAAAATCATAAGAAATCTCACCTTATACATTGTAAAATCTAGTGTTATTTATCGTACACTAGTGAGATGAGTGAAAAAATTTGAATTCATGAGTTTTAGAGAACATAGACCCTAAATGAGTATCTCCTGACATAGTCAGACCCTAGATTAACTAACTAATAAAAAAATAATTAAACAATTCAACCATGTGAAGTTTTCAAACTCTTCCAAAAGAATTCCTAAAATCATGTAGTCCAAAAAAGAAAATTTCATAAAGTTAAAGGATCAACAAGATGTGGAATAATCACATAGGAGTTGATTTGGAATAACCTTGTATGAAAACCTATTTTGGTGTGCTGGGAGAAAGTAGAAATCAAAGCTTATGAGAACAAAGCAATGGGATTAATTAAAAATTATGCCATTATCATACATCATACTCATAAAAGAGAAAACGGCTTAAGGTTACAGTTGACACAGTTGTGAGACACTTGTATTAGGATCAATGATGAGCCTTAGGGGTGGTAAAGGGGGGATGACCCAATGGCGTAGAGTAACTCACTCTAACCGGGTCACGTCGCTAGCAAACCCTTGTCAAACCTGACATGAACACTCGTTACCAGGTTCGTAGTAAGCCCATTCTTAAATGATACCCTTGAGAAATGAGATTGATTTGAAAGTGTGCTGGATGTGACAGTAGGAAATAGAGTCCTCTGATCGCCTTAAGACCTAAAGTAATTTAAACAGGAAGGAAGGATATAGGATCTCCATGCATTGCATAAAGACTATTAAATGACGAGACATTCCATAATTAATCTGCATCATGCATTATTTCATTCACATTATAAACAACCTTGTCATCTTTATCTTGAATGCTACATTATATATATATATATATATATATATATATATATATATATATATATAATGTATAAGGCTTATCTGTATAACTTTTGTATGATTTGATTGAACTATATGGACTCACCCTTTAGTTCTGTTGCTGTTTCTCCTTTTTTTGTGGTGTATGGACGTTTGTTTGGTGTATTGCATGTGTGTGTGCAGATGGAATCCGAGATGGTCAAGGTGACGGTCCTCTCAACAGGACGACCTGTAGATATATGATAACGCTCCTCAGCAGATTGTTTACTAAGGGTTCGCCCACATGACCCATGGTTCATTATCTGAGATGGGTTGGGAATCTTACTGTACCACTGATTTTCCTGTAGAGATTATTTTTCCTTTGCCACTGTATGCTACCTCCATACCTTTTCGTCTCATTACTCTGAGAACTATACCAACCCTTATGGACACTGATATCCCTGCTCTTGTACCTATCCAGATGTGGCCTCTAACGCTCATACATCTCGACCATCCTCTCCACCTCTTGTGGAGCCCGGGTGCATAAATATCTATGTCATTGAGTCCACCGTTCAACCCCGTCCACCTACTCTACCCCGCAAACTTTCTCTCATCGATGAGGCTGGTCCTTCACTCCCTGTGTCCTCTCCACTCTCCCGTATACCCCCCACCTACTCTTGGCTGGTTGGAAGATGTAAATGAAGACCTGCCTAGTTTGTCTTTTGACCCAGATACTGCATTGTCCACTTCACCAAACTCGGATCCTTCAGAAAAATACACTTTTTTAGTAGTTCTTTTACTATATATATATATATATATATATATATATATGTGTGTGTGTGTGTGTGTGTGTGTGTGTGTGTGTGTGCTTTCTTTTATATGATGGGGCTATTTTGGGAAGGGACAAGGGTATAGTAGTCCTTTTACTCTCTTTTTTGCAAACTTACTTTAGTGATGAGCCCTGGTTGTTATTAGTATTGTATACTTTCATTTAGTTCTTTGGTTATTTTACGTGAATGATTATAAATGGCTAATGAACTTATCTAAAAGGTGACATGGTGACACCTTCAAGTGTTTAAATCATATCTAGTATTTTTAATTACTAATCGATTTTCTACCTTTATTGACTATTTAGATTATGTACTTGCGTGTATACGTCTCGTATTTAGATATTGCATTAAGTGTACGTTTATTTTGTATTCAAGATGGATAGACTAGGATGTTAAACCATTTATAAGTCAATTTTCAAGCTATTAACAAAAATCAACTGGTGGAAGGCTTTCTTACAATGAGCTTTGATCCTCACAAAAATAGATGAAAAATGTCTTTCAAGCCCTATCAATTTTGATGCTATTAAAAAATATTATGCTTAAAACAAAAATAAATAAATAAATAAATATATATATACATATATAAAAAGAAAAATAAAAGAAAGTAGCTCGCTAGGTTGAAAACTCGAAGGGCAACCTAGGCAAAAGTTAGAGCAATTTGGTGAGTTAAAAACTCAAAAGAGCAACTCAGGCAAAAATTAGGATCAACTAAAATTTTACATTATATTGAAAACCTAAAAAAGGGAAATTCAGAAGAGATGTGGAAAAAAGAAGTTGTAAGAAAATCCTTCACATTGGGGCAATATGATGAGTGAAGCATTAATTTGGGACAAATTTCACAACGATGAAGTCAAATCCAACAATCAGCATAGACTGGAGCAATCTGACATGGTAAAATTCTGCACTGTGGCATTTTTGGATTGTTGAAGTTGAATCGAGTGAGATATGAGTGAAAAACATCAAATTGGGCCAATTATTTTTGGAAGTTTTGTTAATGGGTGGTCAATTTACATGAAAGACTATCACTGTTCATTTGGAAGGTGTAACTTAAGCGGCATGAAACTTCACTATTTTTGTAATCATTCTAATTCTTTTTTTGATGTATTTGTTTCTTCCATTACTCATTCCATAATTCTTCTTTGTAAATTAACCATGTCTTCTCCATTATAGTGATTCCATTTTTTTATTCAAATAATTGTTTCTTGTCGCATTTCATTCAATATGTGCACCACCTCACTAATTCATTTACTGAAACTTTTCAACAATGTCATTACAAGAAAAAACAAATTTAGCTACAAATAATTTTCTAGCTAATCCATAGCTAAATTTTTTAGCTCAGATTAGCTACGAAATCATTCTGTAGCTAAGCTATAGCTAATCCGTAGCTAATGCATAGCTGATTATTCAATAAACAAAATAATAAGTCCATAGCTAATTAGCTAAGGATTATTAGTAGCTTTGTCCGTAGTTATTCTGTAGCTATTAATTTTTAGGTCCTAGCTAATCCATAGCTAATCCCTAACTGATTTTCAATAAACAAAATAACAAGTTCGTAGCTTTTGTGACATTGCATTATCAAGGTTGTCTTGCATATATAACAAGCAAAATATTTGCCAATTCTATAAATATACTTTATCTATAACTTATATGATTATACTATAGGAGCAAACAACACAAGATGATGTAGTGTCAATCTAATGCATGACCAAACAACACCAGAAGCATCCAATAATATAATTATCATATTACAACTCTATATTTAGTGATAAGGCTACACAATCATTACTCACTATGAAACCCAAACAAAAATTATTGATAAGTAATAGACAGAAAGTCTTCCATGGCTAACAACACATGACCAAATTCAAAACAAACAAAAGATGTATATCACCTACTTGAGAATAATATTCAATTCATTGAAAAAGGGAAGATAACTATATATTTCTTGAGATCTTCAATCCATATTACAGAATGCACAAGAAAAATAATTACAAAGCTAAGAATCCTAAAACTGAAATCTTCAGCAATCAGAATAGTAAAATCTCCCTCACATACAAAAAGTCAGCAAGTGAAGATTATCTATACAAAAGAAATAGTAAAACCAAAGACATGGGCAGCTAATGATAATGTACAACAATACTATAAATCATATGTTCTTATATAGCAAATAGTTTAAAACAACTAATAGTATAAAAAATTAGGTTTAAGCCACATATAACAAATTGCTTAGAGTGCTCAAATACAAATGCTCCAGCCTTGTTCTTATGTGTTTTATGGTACATATCTCGATAAGAAACTTAATGATTTTTCTCTATCTCCTGTAATCAACATTTAATTAGATAGAATATATATATATATATAATATAATTACTGAATCAAATTTGTTATACTATCTTCTTTTTGTGTTCACAAAAACTAATAAATTCTACTGTGTGCAACATTACATTAGGCATGAAGGCTCTATTCCTCCGAGCAACTTCTGACTTCCTTTGCCATTGAGAGGATAACAAGATGTCAACTAATTCATCTCAAACTTCATTTTTCATCCTCTTAGGCCCATGACCCTTTGCATCAGTCAAATTTATAGAGTTTGCAACCACTAGTGCTTTAGCCCTTGCCTTTTTCAATATGTCTGGATAGCGATCATTGCATGTCATCTCCCATACATGTCTTGCTATAGTGCGATCATATTTTGATACAAATTGATATCTTTCCTACAATAATAAAGGAATGAGTTAATATCTCTTTCATTTTTAAAGCATATATAAAGAACTCAATTAAGATATTACCATAAACTCTTGAAATAATGCAAATAATGCATCTTTCATATCAGTGGGATACTCTTTTCACCTTTCTGCTGGGCTGGGCATCCTCACTAGCATAGAGGATATAATGCCACGAGTCACCTCGTGAGGGACAAACTGTCTCCTATAAGTTGTGAAATATAAGGAATTAACAATATGACACATAATTAAAATTATAATATTACTATTACTATTACTTATGGATTAGAAATGACCTCCTTAGATATAACTTACCTCCCATCAGTTACACAAGGCTCAATTGAACCTATTGAAGTTGGGCCACCCGTCATTGAGTTAGGTATATGGGTGCTTGCAGTATGCAATTTCGGAGATGGAAAAATAGTAACAGGAGTAGTAGAATCGCATGGGCTAGAATCACATGGCCTAACAACATCTGATGGGATAATTAGTTGGACAACAGCTAATACGATAGCAACTGGTAAGGAAGCATCACCTAACATGTTTATTACAAAAGAATTAAAAATATTATGCAATACATTTAAGTGCAAAGAAATATAGAATTAATTATTCAATATATAATAAGATATACCATGAACAGGCTGAGAAAACCGACCTCTGCCTCAGGCTCGTCGACTGCCTCTACCTCGAATCGGCATAAATATTTATACAATGCATTATATAAGGTAAAACACTAAATGATAATAAAGATGACTTTGAAATAATTAAATAATTATATATATATATATGTGTATATATATATATATATATACACACACACACACACACACAAACGATACTATTAAAGTACCATTTGCAAGAAAAATCAAATGTTCAAAAGTCACTACTTGAGTCTGAATCAAGTAGTTCATCGTCTAAATCTAAGAACTCATTATGGTCAGTTTCTTCATTGTTATCAATAAACTGATCAGCAAACAGAGCATGATTCAAATTAGATAACTCATCTACATTCACTTCTTCCATGGGATCATGTGTATCAAGTAAGCTAATCACTTCATTGTCTAAAGTGATATTATGTACTCTTAGAGATTTACCATCTTCGTAATAATCGAAAGTAGATAACTTATTAGATACTTCACCAAGAGACTTAAATGACTCATCCATGAAGAGTTTTGCTCTAACCTTACAAGCTGCCCACCATCGACCATTAACTCTACTTCTACTTACTGGGTATTTCGTATAGTATACTTGTTGTGCTTGCTCAGCTAATATGAATGGTTCATTTGAACCAGTTCATATCTTTCATCAACCTTAACTCCATCAATTGGATCAAACCAATGACATTGTAAAAGAAAGTGTTTGTTCTCATATCCTAAATATGAAAACTCCAATACATCTTCAAGGATTCCATAATAGTCTAGGTCATTCTCACCATATATATTACATGTAACACGTACTCCACTATTCATGGTAGCTTTATTTTCTCCAATTCCTTAGTATGAAATTTATACCCATTAACTATTAATCCATTATACGACGTCACAACCTTAGAAGGACCATAAATGAACTGTCAAATTATTGGGTCTTCAACACCACCAAATTGTACCTTAGAATATAAAAGAAATAGAAATTGTAATAGAAAGAACATTATTGATGTCTGAATGATGATTGTCGAGTCACTATCAAAACAACTAAGTTTTCTAAAGATATTGTAGTATAGAGCCAAACCTAGGTCAATTCACGGAGACACATTTTCAGTCAAATTCAATTTTAGGTTTTCTTTTAAAAAATGCAAATAAGATTTTTGGAATTTTGAAAATTGCAATTAATCAAATTAAATTACGAATAGAATTAAAGTGAGTAAAAAAATGAATTAAGGAATATCAATTCACATAATACCAATTGTGTGTAATTCCGACTATCACAATATCTAAAGATTTAAATCCACATTTGAACAATCACCCAATTCAATTATTAATTCAATCGAACAATCTAATTGAATAAAGTTACGTTAAATCAAATAATCATTTAACCTAATTCACATTAATTATCAAATTAGAGCATTAATCTAGTCCTAATTTGAAATCTAATAACAGAAAAGTCAATCACGATCGCAATAAATAATTCTGAGATTAGAGAGAAAAAGAGAACAAACTCGAAGCAATTAGCGCAGAACTCAAGTCAGAACTATAACGTTTGGATTTCGCAGATTGAATGAGAGGTTTAGCCTTCCATCGAAACGCTTAACCCACGCAAGAATGAGAAAAGAACGAGAGAGTTCGAGAGAAAGTAAAAACAAGAATTTTTATTTCGGCCTAGTCTCAAAAGCTCAAAGAGTCTAATCCCCCTTCTAATTCAGAACTTTATTAGTCTATTTATAGGTTCTGATTAGGGTAAATTAAGTGGCTAAAATGTGGGCCTCAATAATATCTAAAAGCTCAAATACAATTATTAAATAACAATGGTCCAAATGCAATCCCACAACAATATTCAGAAAATCTACCTCAACTTCAAAAAATCATAAAAAAAAAAAAAAAAACTCCAAATCCAGTAATCCATATATGCATTTTGAAGCCCTGGATGTGTATAATCCAATGCAACTGGAAGCTGCTAAAAATGATATTTGTAGAAAAAGTTATGGCCAAAAGAGTAGTCAGAGGTCAGAATAACTAAAAATTCAAAATAAGAATATTTATTTGTAATTGACCCAATTTATTCAAATAAGTAGAAAATGATAAAAACTATAAAAATAAAGCATATGAAAAGTGTTTATTAATCAAAATAAAACATTTCATAACTGGGAAAATCACTTATTATCCATAACAAAGCCACTTTCATAATGAAATTCTGCTTCTTATTGACATCAAAAGTGTTCACCCTATTTTTCCATAACATCTTTAACTCATCAACGAAGGGTTCAAGGTAAACATCTAAACTCTTACTAGGTGACTTCATTCCTAGTATCACTAGACTGAGGAATATGAATTCTCTCCTCATACACATACTCAAAGAAAGATTATACAGAGTGACAAAAATAGGACAACATGAGTACGGCATGGTTGAACCATCGAATGGGTTGAAACCATCTGTACAAAGACCAAGTCTCACATTTCAAGGTTCTTAAGCAAATGTTGGATGATTGGAGTTAAATTGTTTCCATGTCTTAGCATCAGATGGATGCACGATTACATGTTCATCATGGCGCACTTTGTCTGCATGCCAACTCATAAATTTTGTAGTGTTATTTGACATATACAAACGCTAGAGCCTTGGAGTGATGGGAAAATACCTTGAGTATGGTACATCCTTATTTCCTACCTTTGATTTATACCATTGATGTCCACAAGTTGAGCAAATTATCTTGTCACTATTTTCTTTGTAATACAACATGCAATGATTAGGACAAGTGTCTATCTTCTCATATTTCAATCCTAGTTCATTAACAATTAACCTTGATCTATAATATTTTTTGGGTAATTTTTCTTATGTAGGAAGCATACTTTTAATTATGGCAAGCATTCGGTTAAAGCAATTTTGACTCATGTTAAACTCAAATTTCAAGTTAAGGAGTTGTGTAACAGTAGACAATTTTGTGTGCTTATAGCAACCATTACACAAAGGTTCATCGGCATCTCTTAACAACTTATAAAACTTTGAAGACAATGGATTAGGATCTTCTTGCAAATATTCAGAATTTGGATTTAATTGATCACCTACGACATCCATAACTATATGTACATATGGGGTTTCTAGTATCCACTTCATCATCAACAACATTAAAAATTGAAGTTTCACCACCCCATACATTCTCACTATGAAGTGTCTGTACGGAGAGCAAGTGTACCCATCGAGAAGTAACAAAGAGTTCTTAAATTAAGTTCATAAAATATCGTCCCACAAAGATTGTTTTCCAATTATTAAGAATTTACTAATTCAATTGTTTAACCTTCAAAGGTACGAGATTAATTAAAAACAAGAATTTATAAAATCAATTATAAAACTAAGAGCAAGGAATACAATATACATCTTGATTAAACTTATCGGAGAGGAACCTAGGGCATATGGGTTTTCTCATTCAATCTTTTATGTTATTTTTTCTGTTTAACTCTAGATTCAAATTTTTTGTGATTACCAATCATTCATATGAATACTATTAATACCCAATGGTCAAGCAATATTAATATTCTTTTCTCTAAATTAACATTCTCAATGGTCATGCAAGACATTAATTTAAGAAAGCTTGAGGAGCCTACGAACTTGCTAATTTAATAACAATTAGAAGAGAAAGATTAGTTTGATCCAACTTTCCTTTGTCTTGTTTTACCCTAGAGATCTATTAATTAACCAAGGTACAGTTGCTTGACGATATAATTAATTAGGATTAAGAAAGAAGCGTAATAGAATAAAATATAATCACAAAATAGAAATCAAATTTAAATTTAAACATCAAAATTCTCTAAATTTATGAACAATAGTTTTCATAATTCTAGCTATGGACTTAGTTATTCATGCTAAAGAAAAGAACTAAAACAATCATAAACAAAGTCATAAACAAAAAAAATAGCAACCTAGAGTATGAGATGAGTTCCTGGTCTTCAAGTACGATCGCTCGAAGCTCCAAGTCTCACCAAGCATGTGCCAAGGATCTCGTGCAAGAGAAAAGAAACGAAAAGTGTATCTGAAAGCCAAAGACTAGATGTAAAAAAATGGTCCCCTTTACGATGCTTGAGATCACCTTTTAATAGGGTTTGAAAACCCTAGAGAGTCTTGATAATTGGGCTTCTTGCAGATGAGCACGGCCGTGCAAGGCCTTAAGCACGATCGTGCATGGGCTCGAAGCACCTCGTACTTGTTGAAAGGGTCTGGGCATACTGACTGCTGCGAAGCTCTAATCTTCCATCAATTTTGGCTTAAAATGAACCTAATATCTACTTACGGCCTCTTTATACCAAACTACACAATTAATATATAAATTAGTGTAAAACTCAAATAAAATAAAAGTCAAATATGAATATATGAGATGTAAAATAGGGTCTAATTACAGACTTATCAGTGTCCAATTTAGATAACCCTTTACAAATCCATAATCATATAAATGTTTTTCTAACGAACCCTCCACAAATCCATAATCATATAGATGTTTTTTTAACGAATATGAATCTATTCTAATGCGATTCTTACATCTATCACATGGGCAAAGAATTCGACCTAATGAATCAATATTCATTGGAAATTCAGTAGCAAATTTCATAAAATCATCAACTTCATCCATGAATTCTTCACTTACACACCCAGTGAGGTCCTTTCTTCTTAAAATCCAACTTCGATCGAGCCTCATTTTTGCTAAAATTAATTATTTAATTTTTTATTTTTTTAGATGTAATAATACAGGAACAGTAAAATTAAATAAAAGAAGATGAGTCAAAATAAAATAGGAAAGATAAAATTAAACAAATTCTAACCAAAATTCACAAAAAGGAAAATAAACTAGTTAATGAAAGATAAAAGGGAAGAAATGAGAATTAATCATAAACATAACCGTCACTTGTTTTTATAGCAATAGGATTATCAATAATTGCCTACACAATTATTATTAACCTTAAAGTGCTCTCCTTATATAACCATAATTGTCACTTGTTTTTATAGCAATATAAAAAAGCTCTTTTGTTTGTTCTCAACCAGAATAGTCCACCTGTGCTAACGGGTAAATTAACCTGAGAAATTTTTAACACGTGGCACATAGGGACCTTGTTTTTATATGTGTAAATATATAGTTCTAAATATATGCATGATGTCCACAAGAAGGAAATCTAAGACTGCAAGTAATACAAGAACAAGATTGCAAGCAGAGAAGATTTTACCCTACATGAGATTCCAACCTTATTCTTTCAAATTTTTTTGGCTCAAGTTTATTTAATCATTCTATTTGCGTAATCTAATCTCTCCTGTTAATGGTGTTGGCATGCATAACTAAGATTATTTGGATATTGAGGAATACTCTACATAACCTCAAACTATAATCTAATCTTATTTATCTGATACACTAAGTATGCCACCTCAGACACTCAATCCCTTGGCACACACAAGTAAACAAAAAACTTATCTAACTGTTATACTACAAACCCAAAGAGGCAAAAATAGGTAAACAAACTCTAACAATCAAATCAAACAATATGTGTCAACGAAACTTACCTGAGACAACTAATTTCAAAAGGTAAACCGAAAACATGAATTAGGGCAACAAAACACTAAAATCTCCAATTTAGACATCAATTAGAAAGCACTACAGCAAAAAACCTAACAATCGTAAGTGCAAAACATGAATTGAGAAAAAGAAAAAAAAAGAGAATCAGAAAGATAACTCTATCAATGAGTGAAGCGCAAAAAGGAGAAAAGAGAAAGAGTGGTCGACAGCACTGTGCGACCAAACAAAACCCCAAAGTTGTGACTGTTGCTCCAAATAATGTTAAGAGAAAAAGAATCCCTTTTATTTTTTTTTAGTGAAATATATGATATTTAGTGATTATCAAATATCATATAATTTCATATATTATATGTATTTAGTTAAAAAAGAAACACTTATCAAATAATAAACTTCATAAACTCTCATCTACGTAGTTAATGAAATAATGTATTTGTCATAAAATATATTATATATTTTACAAATACTTTAAAATTTAAATAAATTATAAATTAAAAATATTAATAATTATTTTTCTTAAGAAAAAATTAAGAATAATATTGTTATTTAAATATATTACCAAATTATGCTTAAATATATTAAAATTTTTAGTTAATGTTAAGAAAAAAACTTTTAATTGAATTTAACGTAAGTTAATAAACTATTTAACTGAGCGTAGTTTATCTTTTATTCTATTATATATATCTTTCTCAATCATAAAAAATAAATCCACCGGAACACGTACTTAGCATGCTAAAAAATTTAGAAAAAAATATGCTCCATTTAATTTCAAGAAGGAAAAAAATTAAATTTAACCTCACAATTTATTAAATATAAAATATTATCTTATTATAATATTTTTATATTATTATTTAACTCTAATTAGTCATATTTATGGTTTAAAATTAAATTTTAATTTATTTAATAAAAATTTAATTTACAATTATCATAAATAAAATTCTAAATTTGGTTAATAAATAATATCAATAAATTAATAAATAATTTTAATAAAAACAAAAATAACTTTTAAAGAGTATTAATTTTATTTATTTAGTTTTTTTAATGATGAATGCATGTTATCTAATTTATATAGATTTTAGAGTGTTTTATATGGGTTAATAATTCACATTATTTCATAATTCATTAAATTTTTATCATTTATATTTTTATTAAAAATTTTTTTAATATTAAAATTAATCATTATTGTTTAAGTTAATATTAATTATTTTCATACATTATATTAAACTTTAATGGTTTAAAATTTTTTAATCAAATATGTTATTTTTCATATAAAAATATATTTAAATAAAAAATACTAAAATTAAATATCAAATATATATTCATCTAATTTAAAATATTAAATAATAAAATAAATATATTTTTTTAGTTTTTAAAACTTATTTTTTAAAGCAAACATATCAAACAAGTGTTTTTTATTTTCTCATCTTAAAATCAGTTTTGAAAATTAAAATACCAAACAAATTTTCTTTTCTTTTTTTTTTAAATAATTTTATAAAACTGTTTTAAAATATTATTTTTAAAAACTATAAATCAAACAAGCTCTAAAACTAATTTGTAGCTAACTTGTGATTTTTAAGTCTAAATTTGTCACCGAATCATTTTGTAGCTATTTTGTAACTAAACTAAGAATATTTTGTAGCTAATTTTTACTATGAAAAATTTTTGTAGCTAATACATAGCTACATTAAGAAATTTTTAACTACACAAAAGTCTGTAGTTAATTCGTAGCTAACTCCAAGCAAATTTTTTCTGCCATATGGCGCCACTTATTCCCACCATAAGTTTATTTTACTACAAAAAAATTTCTATAGCTAATTCGTAGCTAAATTAAAAAAATTTTAGCTACGAAAAGTATGTAGCTAATCTCAAGCAAATTTTCCCATCATAAGGCGTCATTTATTTCCACCATAAGTTAATTTTGCTACGAATTTTTTTTTTTTACCTAATCCGTAGCTAAATTAAAAATTTCTTAGCTACACAAAAGCTTGTAGCTAATTCCAAGTAAATTTTTGCTATCATATGGCACCACTTATTTTCACTATAAGTTTATTTTGTTACAAAAAATTTCTATATCTAATTCGTAACTAAATTAAAAAAAATTTAGCTACGCAAAAGTTTGTAGCTAATCCCAAGCAAATTTTTTCCGTCATAAGGCGCCACTTATTCCCACCATAAGTTATTTTTGCTACAAAAATTTTTTCTAGCTAATCTGTAGCTAAATTAAAAATTTTTTAGCTACACAAAACCCTGTAATTAATCCATAGCTAAATCGAAGCAATTTTTTCCCACCATAAGGTGCCACTTATTTTTGTGAATTTAGCTACAAAATTTTTATCCCTAGCTAATCCCTAACTAATTAGTTAGGGATTTGCTACGGAATAATTCCATAGCTAATTTTTGTAGCTAAATTTTTTTTTTGTAGTGCATGAACCAACAATTTAATTGTCATTTCAGTAATTATATATTAAAAATAAACATGTTAATTGTTGAAAGAGTAATAAGAAAATATAATTACAATAATAGGCTCTAAGAATCCACACAGTAAGTTCGATGAATTTTCTGATAAATTCAGCGTGATAGAAGAAGTTGACTCCTTATGACAATTCAAAAATAAATGGCATTCTAATTTGATTGATGTCTCACCCAGCTTAGATTTCATGAAAGAATTGATCCTGACCGAAAAGCTTACTCATTCCTAAACCTTGAGGTGCATGTTCTGATAAGGTTGAAAAATTAAAATTCTGAAAAAAAAGAAAGAAAGAAAGAATAGTTTATTTTGATTTAATGTCGCATCACAACATTTGACTTGATCATTCAATAACTTCATTCCAAGTCTTAACATTCATTAAGTTTGTACAATCACATCTTTACATTAGCATGTATTTATTTTTATCCATTGTCACCTTTTAAAGTTTAATTTAAATTCATTATCTACCTCACAACCTTTATTTTCAGTCCAAGTCCAAGATCTGACTCAGTACTTTACCTTTCAAAAAAAATTCAAAAGATGATTGATTTATTTATTTTTCTGTCTTACTTTTACTGTTAAAGTCCAGAGTCTGACTGTCTTTTTTATTTTCTTTTGCAATCCAGAACTTGATCGACTTTCTTTACTTTTCTTGTCCAAGTCTTTTTACATTTTTTTTTTGTCAAAATCCAGAACTTAACTGGCACATTTCACTTTTCTCTCAAAATCCAAAACTTGACTAACACATTTCACTTTTCTGTCAAAGCCCTGAACTTCTTTGACACATTTCACTTCTCTGTCAAAGCTCAGAACCTAACTGCCACATTTCATTTTTCTCTCAAAGCCCAACACTTGATTAGCATATTTCACATTTCTGTCAAAGTCCAGAATCTGACTGGTAAATTTCATTTTTTTTGCCAAAAATCCAATACCTGACTAGCACATTTCACTTCTCTGTCAAAGGCCAGAACCTGACACATTTCATTTATCTATCAAAGCCCAGAACTTGGCTGATTCCTTTTACTTTATTGTCAAAAGTTTAGAACTTGATTTACATCACATGCAACTTTTATTTTACTCTTAAGCTCATTATCTGCCTTGCAACCTTAGTTTTTAGCCAAAGCTTAATGTTGTCTTATAATTCTTGTTATTATTTGTTAAACATAAACCATCACAAATCATGATTTCTCTTATAGCTTCTCATGTTGTCTTTTTCATTTTATGTATCTTATCATTTTTAAACCAAAATTGGTTCACCTCTTTACTCAATTTCATTACTATAATATGAAACTTGTTCATACATATTATTTGATAAAATCTTAGTAAAGAGGGACAACTGTAAACACTAAAATTTTGATTTTAAAAATTTTGAATTTTAATATTACAAAAGAAGAATGGAAACAAAGGGTTTTAAAGAAAAAAAAAAACAAAAATTTGTCTTAATAAAATAGAAAAAATTTATAATTAATTTTTTTTTAAAAAATAGAATATGACAAATAATCAAACTCTTAAACTAATGTCACTTTATACATAAAAAGAGAAATTTTTAGATTTTTGGTATTTTATGAAAACCTTAGCAATAAAAAGGGAGAGAAACCATGAAAAAAGGGTTCAAAAATTTTGGAGAGGAGGAGATTTTTCAGAAAAATATAGAAAAAAGAGGGCTAGTGGAAAGAAGAAAGAACAAAAGGCAAACAAAAATTTCAAGAACATCAAGTAAGTTTTATCATGCATTTTATACATTTTTTTTTCTTCATGCATATTTATATTTTGAATAAACATTTTATATATCAAATCAATCCCAAATGGCAAAAAAAAAAAAAAAAAAAGATTTCAAACCACCACTACAAATATCCAAGTCCCACTACCTCTCCACCCATTTCTCTATCCATGATCCTCCACAAACACAAAACTCATCATAGAAGTTCCTTCCCCACCCTTCCTCCTTTATCTTCCTTTTTCTCATACTAACGTCCACCACCCAAAACCATGACTTCCATTATCCTCACCTCCACCCTTTCATAACCTCTTTTGTTTTTCTTAGAGAAAAGCACACCCCTAACCCTAAAGTCCTTTCCTCTCAAATCTAAAAATTTTAAATTTTAGACCATTTTACCCTTTTTATTATTTTTTATTATATTTTTTGTCTGAATTTTTTTATTTATTTTTATTATTATTTAGCTTAACATACAATTTCTTATTTCAGTTTTATTTATTTATTCATCATTATTATTTTTAGTAATATTATTATTTATTATTATGATAATTATTAATTTATTTAATGAATGAGTTCTTATTATTTTTTATTTTTTATTTTTTTATGTTAGCCTATTTTAAATAAAAGGTTTTGATTTTAATTTATTTGTTTATTTTAATTCTCTTGATACTACTTACTTTATAATATTATATTTGAATTTTTTTTAATTTATCTCATCTTAACATTAACAATAAATTCTTCTAATTTTTTTTTATATTTCATTATTTATATCTTAATTATCATGTTGATTATTTATTCTTTAGGATTGTTATATTTTATTTTATTTATTGTATATTTGTAGAATATTGATGTGATTTAATTTTATATTTTTTATTACTTTTTTTTATATTCTGAATAGTAAATTACTTATTTTTTGTATAATTAATTAATAAATAATAATATAATTACATCAATTTATAATATTAACATATAGTTTCTCTATCGTCATGTATTATAAATTAATAAAGTTTATGTGTACCTACGTTACCAAGACTTTATGCAATATTAATTTATCATATATTATCTTTAATTAATTAGTTAACCACCTTAATAATAAATCAAGATATATTCTCCTTCTAATTACTAATTTATGAATAAATCAACTAATTTAAATTTAAATTTTTTATTAATGAAACAATTTATAATGCTAACGTGTAACGATTCTACCTTTATGTGTTATAAATTGTCAAAAACCTATGTGTACCAACGTTACCTTAAGTTTTATATGATATAAATATATCAAATGAAATTTTTAATGTTTTTATTAAATAAGTATCTTTCTTAATCAATTTAAATAAATTTATTTCTTTTACTAAAATAAACTTAATTTTATATTTTAAAATTTCTTAAGTCATACTTCTAATTTTGATAAATTAAATAATTAAACATTTCTTTACTCATTTATACAAATTTTTACAATATCGATGTGTAATTTACATTACCTTTGATTATTCAATAAATTATAAAAGATTTATGTATAGCTTACGTTATCTTAAATTCTTTTTCAACATTAATTATAATTTAAAAATATAAATATAAATATTTTATTTACAAATAAAAATATATTTTAATAATTTATAATATGGTTGTATGATCTTCTTTACCTTTTCTATTATTTCTCATAGAATACCTGTATAATCGCGTTATCTTATATCTTAAATATAATTTTATAAACTAATCTCAAAATAAATCTTCTTTACTAAACTTAATTTTAATTAATCAACTTCATAATTTTTATATAAAACTACATGACTTTGAGTTCTCCATTGCTTCTAGAGATATATAGGAGCGAGAATTGAACCTATCAAGTCAAAATAATCTTTTAAGGTATTCATCAACATTTTAATAAATAATTTATTTTCTTTTAAAATAAAAAAAATATAATAATTATTATTTAGGGGTTAAATAAATATTTTTAAAATTAAAATAAATTTGTACAATTAATTTAAGGTAACTGATTTTTAAAAAAAAAACAGATGTTGTAAGATGCTAACACCTTCCAAATGACTTTGGGACTCATTTTTTGTTTCAAAAATTATTTTTCAAAATCTTTTTAAGATTTTCTATAGTAAACTTTGGTGACGACTCCTTTAATTTTTAGAAAAATATTTTTTTATTCTTAAAAGATATTTTTCTTAAACACATTTTCACCGTATTATTGCAACAGAATTAATATTTAAATTAAATTTTAACATGTTATAGTATCAATATTTTTATATCATCACCAATTAAAATTTATTATGATATTATTTTGAAGTAATAATTATATATTTTTTTAATTTTGTCGTCATAAATTTTTAGAGTTAAAGCTTAAGCATTTAAATATGTGTTTTTTCTAAATAAAATCATTTGTTATATTAAAGATACAAAAGAATAAAATACCTTATTTTTGATAAAAGATTAATAGTAGTCAGTTTTTAAACTTGTTTATGAGGATTGAATTTAATATTTTTTGTTGTGTTTTAATCTGTTAATGGGCAAACTTCATGGACCAAAACGATGGTGGAACAAATTTCATTTGTAAGAGGCTGAGGGCTTGGGCTGTTTCTATAAACAGGTGAAAAGAATGGAGCAAGTAAAGGAAACAACAAACAAAAAACTCAATAGAAGCAGAGTCTAGAGAGGTACTGGTAGAAGTGTTGGCCCAAAACATTGTGGCATTGCACAATACATGCAAAGACCCTACCTTGACTTCTCTAAGCACTCAAAACTCAAAAGCAACGAGTGATGATAGCAACTACCACCGTTTCTTCTACATAACCGTTAGCCAACGGAACCCATCCCCGGTAATCAAATTCAAACAAACACACTCTGAAAAGCTAAAGAGAAATACACCAAAAGCGAAAGACATTCACTTACTTTCCCTTCCTTTTTTCAAATGCAACTTCCAATGCTATATTATTAATCTTTCAAATCCCATTCTTTTTCTTCTTCTTCCTCATATCCATTCCCATCCACATCTCCTTGTACCTCATTTCTCAACCAAATGGGTTGCTGCATTAGCAAATGCAGGCCCAACAAACACACTGTAGAAGAACACCACTTCAACCATGTTCAAGACAAACTTGTCATCTCGCAAGCTCCACCAACACCAACCCTCTATTCTTCAACAAAAATCTCACCTTCCCCTCCATCACCAACCTCTTCCACTTCCTCCATTTCATCCTTCACCTGCACCACTTCCAACACCATCTCCTCAGGCTCTTCCTTATCAACTGCATCCTCAACTTTGAGCTCCAAGGACAGATCCTTCTCCAACGAGTTCCTATGGTCGTGTTACAAGGACAACCCTCACATCACTCGTATCAACTCACTCAGGGAAGCCACTCTTTCCTTGATGCCACCAACAAAACCTAAAGCTCAATATAGGAAGATAAACCTAAACCTGAACCCATCATCACCGAAACCCAACTTGGCAACAGTAAAGCAGTCTCCACCACAAAACTTTGTTGGGTCATTTTCAATGCCACGAAAGAGGGTGCGATCAAACTCACCAATGAATCTAACTAGGCAGAAGAGTTTCCGAAAGGAACCCGAGAGGTCTATTACTATTAATTCTGCGTCCAACATGCATAGTAGAACACTAGGGTCACCTTCTCCAAGCAGAAGATTCAATGGGGACAAATGTGGAAGTGCTAATAATTTGGCTACTACGATCGCGGATAATAGTGTTCCGAAGCGTGTGATGAATAGTCCCAAGGTTAGTGTTAGTTCGGTTTATTCTCATTCTGCTTTGTCATCGTTGAGGAAAGAGAGTGTTAAACCAGCAAGTCCGAATAATAGTTTGCAGCGGGTTCAGTGTGGTTTGAGGCATAGAGAGACTTGCGCTTTCAGAGTTGGTTCTAAAATTGATGAAACCGTGGCTAAGGATGCTCTCTCTGATCATGACATGGACGTGATTCCTATGGAGGATATTGACAACCCTCTTATCTCCTTGGACTGTTTCATCTTTTTGTAAAAACAATTGTGTCCTAGATTGATATACTTTGGTGTTTATAGAAAGTTCGAAACTGATTTTTTTTGTTTGTTTGTTTTTTCTTTCTTTTTGGGCTTGTTGAATATTTGTTATACTTTACTCATAACTCGCTAGAAGTTTCCAAGGTTGAAGAAATTAATGTTTTCAACCTTCTATGTATAAGATTACATAAAACACTCTTGTGTGTTTTGTGGCTGGTTTGAATTTGTTTTGTTTGAGCATGATGAAAGAAATCCTTCTGTAACGTTTGAATGTAATATTCAACCATTGAATTTCATTTCAGTTTTATTATTGATGTTTTAATATAATATAATAATATGATGACAATGTTCACTTGTCATGATTTAATGAAGTAGAATCTAGCTAGTAGATGTAATTCTAGCTTGGAGAGTGTAGTTAAAATTCTCACTGGTTGGACTTCAAAATAAATGGGCAATTCCTTGAAAGAACGAAAGATATGGATATAAATATAATTAACAAACTATGAGCCTGACAGGTTCTAAGCAAAACGGTACTAGTAATATTAAAATACCACTACAAGGAACATGAAAGTGACTGTTTGATTAAAATTCAAACTAAAGTTTGCACGATTTTAAAGACATGAAATTACATTTACAGCTTGATTTTTCAAAGCAAAATTTTTCCAATGTGAGCCAACGAAAGTTAAAATCGAACCAATTGAGCCCTGAAGGTAGTAGAGAGATCGAAGACATGGATACAGAACCCATGCTCAAATCACAAATTAAACGATGGATATTCGATTGGATGTATTATTTATACTGTTTTAATACTTGGGTTATTTTATTTTTTACACTAGAATCTTGTGTGTGGTTTTAGTCTATGAGACTATTACACAGAATTAATCAAGAAATATTAATGCAAAATTCATAATAAAAAATGGCTAACATAATTAAAGAGAGAATAGAAGTAAGATATTCAATGATAGATATGGAGACAACCTCTGCAAAAGCACTGGGCTGGTCCACCGTATTGCGTGATTTATAATTCAAACATTCTCATTGCATACCCCATAACCATCAACATAGTTGCTAATAAAACAAATAATTTTGCAAAGAAACATAATTGGTGTGTGCTGAATGTAAAATTTTAATTCATTAAACTAGCTATATGCGTGAAGGAAATGAAATAGTAATAATAATTGCAGATCTTATGTGCCGGCCCAGTATTTGAATTGGCTAGGTTTGGTTAAATGAATGCACAAATTCATCGAGTTCTTACATTAAGCATCCGGGCCCAACTATAGAGAATTAAGGTCATTGAGTGGCATATATTTAGTGGGGATTACATTTTGCCCTTTTTATTTTTGTTAGTCATACTATTTTTTAAATTTAATTTTTGGAAATATATTTAAATACATAAAAAATTTATCGTTTGAAAATAATTGTACATTTTTTGAAAAATAAATGAGAAATTATTTCTGAAAATTTAATTATGATCTTATACCTCTTAGAAATCAAATTCTAAGCGATTTATAAATAAATTTTGAAATATATTAAACATGCGTTCAAAAGCTAAATTATAAAAGTAAAAACTGGTATATTGGATCAGTTTGTGCTTGGTCATTGGGTCATCAGGCTATAGTTGTTGTGCTTTGCTTTTCGTGCTGTTTATTCCAAGCTGCCGTCTTCAATGTAGGCATGCTTTTGCACTTCCAAGATGCATAGGATAAAAATACTTTTATTTGAATAAAAAATATTTACGATACAGTAGAGTTAGTTCTCTCAACAAATTTATAAATTTAAATTTAAATTTATTTTTATAATTAGGCATAATTTATTTAAATAAACTATATATTGATCAAAATAAAACATATATAATAAAGTTCGGAATATTTTCAAATTGAATAATTATATTTTACATTTTATAGAGAATGTGATATGAATGTGGAGAAGGAAAAAAAATTATAATAATGGTATGATAAAAATAAAAGAGAAAAGAAAAATTAAAATAAATAAAATAACCTGAATATGAGTCTGACAAGAAATAAACATATAATAGAGGACGTGGAGGTAGCAAAAGACAAAGTTCAAGGATTTAACTAAAAGTCAATACAACTGATCCCTCGTTCGTTGGTGTTCATAACACATTCATATACTATTGAATGATCACTCAACAGTTATCCAAGATTTGACAACCCAAAAACGAAAGGACAAATCGTTACCAAAGAAATTACCCACATTCCAATATTTTAGGTTAACTTATATATTCCTTGATAAAAAATGATAAATGTATGATAAATTTATGCAGAAAATTTTTATAACTCGATCTTATTGGATGAGTGAAAAAAAAAACACTAAGACAGATGATCTAATAAAAAAATATAATATATATCATTGGTTAAGTTTCTTTTAACATATACTCTCTTAATTTTAAAATTATAAATTTTTAAAACTTTTCTTTTATTTTAAATTTATTATGCTTTTAAACATTTAAGGTTCGTCCAAATTTGTATTTTTATTATATCCTTATTAAATAATTGCATGAATAATAAATTTAAAATAATTTCATCAATTTAAGTAAAATTAGCGTTTTCAGTGTTCAATTAAAAGATAAATTTCGTTTTATCTTCTAATTTTATTTATTTTATTTTTAAAATTATTTTAAATAATTTATCTACATCTGTTAACTCGTCTATGATTTGTTTTATTTTAATTCCGCTAAAATGACATGTTAAAGTGAAATGGTACTCAATTAAATCTATTTTTAAAATTTTAAAATACAATATAATTATTTCTTAGTTAAATATTAATTAATTTAATATAAATATTATTATTTAAATATTATTTATTAATTTTATTTATTTTTTATTTTTTATTTTTACATTAATTTTCAGTAAGTCAACTCATTAATGCACTTTGAATCTATTTTTATTGTTGTTTTCTTTTAATTTTGGCAAGTTAGTCGTTAATCTATTAACACATTCTTAAACGAGTCATGCTGAAGAATTTAGTCTATTTTAGAAAATAGGATGTGATAGGCTGACTCGTTTTATGGCAGGGAAATAACTGATCACTTTGTCATCCCTACTCTTTTTCATGTGTTGTATTAGAAAATTATTCCTTCTTATTTGTCTCACCAGAAGTTTAAGATTTTTTTTTTTTACCTTTTTTATTATACTTTTATAAAATTATGAATTACTTTAAACATTTAACACTATGTTAATTAATTAGAAATCATATAGAAAATTTTATATAAATTAAGACATAAAATATTTTTAAAATATTATATGAAAAATCTTAAGTGAAAAATAAAAATAACAAAAGGAGTATCTTGTCAGTATAAATTTTTTTACATTATCAATTAACTAAAAGTCAACAATGTAGACATAATTTTAAAACTGTTATTACAAAATTTATTAATTATCAATGATTTGATTGTTAATAGTTGAATAATACTATAAAATATTTTTACATTATTATTGTTGTTCAGTATACGATGGTTAAAGTGAGTAGTTCCTGCTATACAAATGATCTTTTATAGTGGTTGACGATGGTTAAAATTTCAAGTAAGTTTTAATGGAGCTTGTTCTAGCAGAAAATACTCTAATGCTCAAATTAAAAGAATTTACTTAAATTTTAGAGTTGGATTAGGATAAAAAGTATATTTGTCTTGAGAACATTTTTCTTTTATAAATTGGTGTTAATAGTTTTGTCATGAGCTATTGAATGTGGGAGTATATTTTTATCATTGCATGATAAATTGATAATGCATGACATGTTAAATAAAGTTGTAATTTATTAGAAGTGTCAAAATCATATATTAAAAGTATTCGAACATAATTAACGATTAAGTTACTTAGGTACTCACATGAATGAGAATAGTTCAAATTATGATTTATTCAAGACAACAGTAACTTTGAATGTGTTCAAGAATGTCACGTTTGCATTAAATTTTGACTAATAATGACGGTCTTAGAAGTTTAATTGCAATTTTTAGGTTTAACCAATAATCAACTTTAGTTTAAATAAATTTTATAAAAATCACCGGTAAAAATTGTTGCTGCATTACCAACTTAACTCCAATTTTAAAAAAAATTACTCATTCAATTTATGAAATTTAAAGACTATTGGAATGAAACGGAAAGTTTCGAGTGTTCATTTTGTGAAAATGATAACGTTTACGGAGCTAATTAAATATATTTTTATTTGAATATAATATTTTGTATTTTAGTACTTCTTCAATAATAATATCAGCAATTATATTAAAAGATAAAGATAATGTTGAAATTTTAATATTTTGAAAATAAGTTCAAACAATAATATTACTTATATGATTTTTTTATACATATAAATATACTTGAAGTATATTGCTTATATGATATTTATAAAAATATATACCTGAATTTATTAAGTCATAATAGTTATATTACTGATATAAACAAGAAAAAGGGATATAGTTGACGGCAAAATGATATTTATCTTTCAAAGACTGTAAAATATATTATTGCTTTTAGAAAGAATGGTCTATTCTGAGTAAAATTTGTGTAAAATAATCAATTAAATCCAAATATTTATGTATTGTTTGGTTTACAAGAAAAGGAAGAAAGAGATATTTTAATAGAAAAAAAGAGGAAACTTTTTTTTCAAATAAAAGGTAGGGATACATTGTTTACTTTACAAAAGAAGTAATTGTAAAGGAGAAGAAATAAATAAATTTTATATATTTAAGATGATTAATAAAATAAAGTAAAATAAAAATAATTTTTCTATTTATTTTTAAAAAATTTCTTTTAAATATTTCATGTTTTATTAGTTTTGGTGAAAAAAACAAGAAATAAAAAAGTGCAGAAGAAATTTTTTTTTTCATATGTCTGGATGTTTTGTCTTATTTGAGTGAAAATAACTTTTATGTGGAGTTCACTATTTTATTTTCTCAAACAAAATTGTGAGATTTTAGGCAGAGTGAGACGTGAAATTTGTTTTAATGTTTATATTTTGTTAAAAATAATTTTTAAAAAATGTAAAAATATTAAAAATAATTTAAAAATACATAAGGAAAGGATATTATATTAAATTCTTTTTAATCAAAATAAATTTTTTTTGTTATTACAAACTTTTTAAAATAAAATATCTTTTATTACTCTTTTTTTTATTAATCAAATAATTCAAATAAGAAAAAAAATTGCTTTTGTTACTCTCTTTTATTACTCTTTTTTATAAATATCATTTTCACAAAATCGCTTATAAAGTCTTTGAAAAAATCGCTTATATCAAGTAAAATAATATTAGTCTCTTTTTTACTAATCTAAATAAGTCAAATAAAATGTTAACACTTTTGTGTCATGTTTTTATCTATTCAAATAACACATTTTTTCTTTCTCATTTTTTATTGATTTCTTTTTTACAATTTTTTTTACTTATTTTTTTTTATTATTCATCTTTTATTTGATCCAAACATAGCATTATAGAAAGGGGAGAGTTAAATTATATGAATTTTTTATATCTTTGAGAAAATATTTTTAGAGAGAAAAAAGAGAAGAGAATATTTTAATAATTTTAATTTTTAATTAAAAAGTTATATATAATTTATAATAATAAGTGCATGATTAATATATTAAATTTGTGTAAATGTATCAATTTATATTTATATTTTAAAAAATTAATAATAAATATATTTATTTAAAATAAAAAATTTGTCATCCCCTCTTTTCCTAAAAAAAAAGCTCGCCTTTCCATAAAAAAGAAAAAACCTTAAAGAATGATTGAGGAATAGAAGCGATTTCTAATTGTGATATGCATGAATTCAATTTTATATACTGAAAGAGAAAAAGATTGAAATGTTGGGTATAAGTTTATAATTGTACTTTGGACATATGGCAATTGATAGTTACAACTTACAGGTCATTATATCGATTACTCTCAATTCATGCTTCTCTTTGTGAGTGATCACTTTCCTACTTCCTATACAACAGGCCTTGCTTTTGTTTTATAGTTGGATCATTGAAAGTTGAAACTTTAATTTTAGGATTTCAGATACTCTCAGTTTTTATAGTAAAGTTCGAGATTAATATTAAATTACGCATGGAGTGATAGGATGGTAGGCGTGCATATTTGGATTCTATAAAATACTGCATAGTTTGGTTATCTTAATTATATTATTTAGAAATAGAGACGTGAGGAAAAAAGAACAACACTAGAGGCTTTTGAATAGCCATTTCCATATACTTTCATTTTAAAAATATTGTATATCCAATTAAACGGTATTTTCAAAATTTATATCCAAATCAAATTGATTAAATTTCTTTATCTTTTCGAGTGATAGAAGAGAAACACACGTTCAGCCCAATCTCAATCGATCTAGTTTTTCGTAACACGAGTGATAGAAAGAAAAGAGTGAAAAGAACGATATGCAATGACAGTTATTTTATTTTTAGAACTTTTGTATTTATTATTTATTTTTTTCTTTGTTCCTCTTTCTTTACATTATTTTAGATGCAAAAAATTAGGTGTCGGAAAAAAAATATCTTTGTTTTTTTTTTTTTTTGCCCCCCACAACCCCAACTTCCTTTTGTTTTTGTCCACAACCCCAACTGTGTCAAGGAGAAACATGGCAAAAATATGCACTTCCAGTCCCACACATCAATACCCAATGTCTCGTCATCTTATGGAGTGAGATTTTAAATAAGAAAAAAAAAGTATAATTTTTTAATTTAAGTTTTAAAAATTATATATTTTTATAAAAATAAATAAAAAATTGAGATATTATAAGTTTAAGTAAGTTTATTATCTTATTGAAGATCAAAATTTGACTTTTTCCTTTATTTCTATTTTAATATTACTCTTACACATATATTTAATATTTTATTCTCCTGCCCTAATTAAAATTATTGAGGGAGTTTTTGTTGCGACCATGAGTGTGAAGTCATTTCACGGCAATAGTTATGAGATATCATGCTCAAAGAGGTTTTGTTTTATTTTAAAAGAATAGATTCTAAAAGGTTTTATTGTAGTTGCTGGCTAGCTAGTGATCATATATTCTCTATCTATAAATACATGCTATATATGGCTTGCCCAATGTGCACCATCTCTTCTAGGATCCTAGTCTAAGTACAATACTTAATCACTTGTGCCATGGATTCGGGTCTCATGTGGTCTGAACTTGAGGCTCTGCCACACGTGCCAAAAAATTTCATTTGGCCAAAGGAGTCCCTAGTGGATGCCCAAGACGAACTCCAAGCACCAGTGGTGGACCTTGAAGGGTTTCTCAAAGGGGACTATGAGGCCACACAATGTGCTGTTAAGCTTATTAATGGGGCTTGCTTGAACTATGGTTTCTTCCAAGTGATCAATCACGGGGTTGATCCGTGCCTCATTCGTGAAGCATGTGATCAAATGGACACTTTCTTTAAGCTCCCAGTTCAAAGGAAATTAAGTGTTCATAAGAAACCCAGTTCCATGTGGGGCTACTCTGGTGCTCATGCTGATCGCTTCTCCTCCAAATTGCCTTGGAAGGAAACCTTCTCTTTCCCCTACCATGACAATACCTTAGAGCCTGTTGTCACAAACTACTTTAAATCCACCTTAGGGGAAGACTTTGAACAAGCTGGGTATGACTAATGTGCTTTTGTTTTCATCTTCATTTTCTTTTATTGGCTTAAAATAATATTTTTTTAATCAATTTTTCTGATGTGTGTTCAAGTATACATGTTAAAAGTATTATATACATAATATTTTAAATTATTGTAAAAAAAAATATGTATTATAAAAAATATGCATTGAATATATTTTTAAAAAATTTTAGATAACAAATATTATAATTTTTTATTTTTAACGTATGTCATTTGGATACACGTTAAAGTATATTTTAATCTTTATTGAAATACTAAAAAATAAAAATAAAAATAAAAATAAAAACGAATGAGATTTTCAATTTTTAGGAATTTATTTAAATTTTGGCATGTTCTTTCATGGAATTGAAAGACAAGCAGTCAGAATCATCACCAATGATATGAGAATATACGACAATGATATTCTTACAATTCACGGAATGTGAAATCAATGTAAGAGAGATAAGCAGTGGGAAAAAAAAAAGTGGAGATATGATAAATAAAGAGACAAGAATAGAAGAGAGAGATAAAAGTGTAAATAAAATATAAAAAAAATGATAAAGATTAAAATATAACATACATCTAGTTAGTCATGATCTGTGATGTGTACGTTGTGAACTCCACAGGGTGACATTCGAGAAGTATTGTAGAGCTATGAAACAGTTGGGGGTAAAGCTGACAGAGCTATTGGCAATAAGCTTAGGGGTGAATGGGTTGCATTACAAGGAGTTGTTTGAAGAAGGATGGTCGATCATGAGATGCAACTATTATCCACGTTGCCAAGAACCGAATCTTGCACTGGGGACAGGACCGCATTGTGACCCAACGTCCATAACCATACTTTACCAAGATCAAGTTGGAGGACTCCATGTATTTGCAGACAACGAGTGGAAGATGGTTCGACCTCGTCTTGATGCGTTTGTAGTTAACATTGGAGATACCTTCATGGTAGGTCCTATACACATACTTAGATTCAACTTTTTTTTCTTATATTACTCTTTTGTTATGTCGTTATTTTGTTATATTACTTTGCCTCTATCACTTTAACCTCTTAACTCACACGTTATGAGGCAAATTAGTATAGAAGTAGCCAAATTAACTATAGCCCATGTACTTTTCTTCAGCACATTTGATGTATGGTCCAGGTTAGAGGGATACCTAAAATCTTGCAATCCTCTTTATATTTATTTCTAGAGAGAGAAATTTGCTTCGTGTACTATTTAACTGAAAGTTTGACCGTAACCTGATTTTGATACCCATCACGCTTCATCGATCGCTACCCATAGCTCGAAGCTTAGGGATTGTGTGCTGTTCATACCGACCTCGATTATAAACTAACCTTGGTATCACTCAACTTGGGGGCAGTATATCATCTATTGAGTTTGGCCATAACCCAACCTCAATGTGACTCGACAATATTGGGTGCCTGATCTTATCCTAGTTTCTTATCTCAACCAATATATAGGGAGAGCTTTTCCTACAATTTGATTTTCTTTTTATAAGTTTTTCCTACAATTTGCTTAACCAATTAAACAAACAAACCCCCCTTAAATCCTGCTGAATCAACCTTGACTTTGATTATAATTAGTATGTATAGATTCACATGAGGCTGAGGTAGGAGGATATCTTAAACATTTGAATTAGGTTAGTTGAGGTCATTCCTGTTTGTGCTTGTCTGACCTTTGAGACGTTTAAATGAACACTTTGATTTTTTGTTTTAGTATGTATAAAGGATAAATGTATCGATTACAATGCAGAAAAGGTATTATTCGAAAGTAACTTTTAAACCATGTGATCGATCAGATTACACTCACCTATCAAGCTCAGCAAAAGATGGAATTTTTTTTCCTATTATGACAAATATGTCCATATTATTAAATATACCCTTAAGAAACCTAGATAATTAGATAATTGACTCTCAGTATTAAAAGAAAAATATATAAGTCGGCACATAAGTTGTCAAAAATAAAACTATCTAAGCTAGCACTTTTCTTTTCTAACTGGAGTGTCGTTTTCTTTATCTGCATTTAAGTAATAAATTTACGTTGTGTCATGATATTAATCTCATCTTGTAAATATCCACACCTTCGGGGCGTGTATATAACTCTCTATTATTCAAGTATTGATCATGCACCTTGTTCTTTTTCAGTGTCACACGTGGGTATAAAAACTTCTCGCATAACCTAGAACTACGCCATTTTATCCTACTTATTAGCCAGCAATTTACATATACCTGACCTTGAGGCAATAGCGCCATATATGTCTCCCTTAGTCTTATAAATAAGGGATAGAGGAAACTAATTTATACGCTACCTATTTTTTCTTCTTTTATTATTTAGCCCGAAGGCCAGATTAA
This sequence comes from Abrus pulchellus subsp. cantoniensis, assembly GCA_024086825.1. Taxonomy (NCBI): domain Eukaryota; kingdom Viridiplantae; phylum Streptophyta; class Magnoliopsida; order Fabales; family Fabaceae; genus Abrus; species Abrus pulchellus. The sequence continues at coordinate 9,325,940 of CM044051.1, read as the reverse complement.
AAATAAAATGAGCTGATAAAGTGTTATTACTGCTGGGTTTTGGATATATATATATATATATATATATATATATATATATCACTTTTTTCTCTCTCTTACTAATTATTTAATTTAATGGTTATTATTAATGTCTTTCACTTCTTATAATATAAATTTCTCTCACTTAAAATGCCTTTTATATATATAAATAGATATATAGAAAGAGAGATAGGGACTAAAACTAGACTGTGGCTAAGAATAGATCGAGAAAGTTAGAGTTATCCTTGTACGTGTATTATGAGGTTTTTAATTATTAATTAAAATTTATAAAATTTAAAAAGATCATTAAATTAAAAAAGAAAGACTTACGTAATTTTCAATAAATAATTAGAAGGGTTATATTTATGCCGTGAATAATTTGGAAGTTTGTATGTATATGGTCAATTAGGTAAGAACATATTTGTTGGTTGTGCAGGCATTATCAAATGGGAGATACAAAAGTTGCCTGCATAGGGCAGTGGTTAACAAGTACAAGGAGAGAAGGTCCTTGGCGTTCTTTCTGTGCCCCAAAGAAGACAAGGTGGTGAGAGCCCCGGAGAATATCGTTCTCGTGGATGGGACGAAACAATATCCCGATTTTACATGGTCAGAGTTGCTTCAATTTACACAAAAGTACTACAGAGCAGACCAAGCTACACTGCCAAACTTCACCAAGTGGCTGCTATCCTCCAAAACCCCTAACTTTACGTTAACCAACAAATAGATTCTGTTCTATTACTTTCCTTTTACAAGAGACACAATCTACCATCTATGTTCTCCATCTACTTTTCCTACCGCTAGCTTTTCCAGAACTTCATTTTAATTTGTTATATGCTACCTATTTAATCCCACCGCTGGATCTATTTCACTTGACATGTATCAATCAATTTGCTTTTTCATTGATACATGCAGACTCTAGTGTTTGAAATCGCAGACGGCTTCACACAGTGCAACTGCAACATTTCCGTTGCAACGTCAACGGCAGCCACAGCTAGAACAGTAGTTTAAAGGAAAATGTTTTTTAGACACTCACCGTAAAAGTGAAAGAATTAAAAGAGATAAGAGTAATAGTTGTTATCGGTAGTGTTATGTGATGAAAAGAAAGAGATAGAAAGAAAATAAAAGGTAATAAATAAGTGTTGATACATGTTTATACATTAGGGACTTGTTTGAGTTTTTCCATTAGACAATGGTTTTGTTAACTGTAAATTTTAGGGTTAAGTTGAAGTATTTAAATGTGATTATTAATTATTTTTATTTGAAAAATTGTATTAAAGTTATAAAATATAATAACTATTTTTTTAAAATTTATTATTATTAACTACTTAAACCCAACTTTAAAGATTGATATTAACATTTTAAAAGTTAAATAACTTTAAATTAAACAGATTAACAACGTTAAAACATTATACTATAAACTTAAATAACTTATAAATTGAAGTTGTAATTTAAAACAACGAAATCATGTTGAAGGAAACAAAATATAATTTGTCTTAATGTTATTTATGTGGTTGATATTAGTAGTCACCAAATAATCTAAACACTAAAACAGTGTGAAGTCATACATTTTAATCTTGCCTCAAGATAGTGTTAAAATAATTTACATAAGTTAAGAATATGGCCATAATATACTTTATAAGGCATTTTTATTTTTTTGTCATTGAAAATTGTCTTTGAATGAACTAGTTTTTAAGAATATGTTAGGCCCAAATTTTTAATATAGTATTAGAATTTATATTTGAATGTTGAGTCCGTTGTAAATCTGTAAATCAACAAACTTTTACAGTGTTTGAATTCTGCTTCATTATCCTGCATCGTGGATTCAATAAACACAACAAAATGTAGCTTCTGAGTTAATAATGCATGTTTGGAGTCTACCATTGAAGATCCAAAAATGCATTTCATGCCTCAGATGTCAGTTCTAGATGTAAAAAATTTGTATTAAGACATCTTACATTGTTTAAAAATATAATCAAAATACTTTTTATGAAACTTTGAAAATCTTTAAATATTAGGTAATAAAAATCTAGCATTAGTAAATTAGCATAAAATTAAAATATAATAGAGTAAAAGAACTACCAATTTTTTTTTATTATTATTTGTGTCAATAAAAGGCTACGAGTTTAAATAAATGGCAAGTTACTTTATCAATGTTTGATTATTTTACAGCAAAATATGTCTCCAATCAGAACCCAAGCTACACAGCCAATAAACCGTATCACTACTTACCTACCTTTCCCGTACTTAAAACCTTTACTTTTGGAAAGGAGGGGGATGAGGGTGGAGGAGCAAGCCTGATTGATTGAAAAAATAATGTAATATGTACTAAAATGACAGATTCTTGTGTAGAATTTGCTTGAGTAAAGCCTACTCAAGATTTTCTCATATATATATATATATATATATATATATATATATATATATATATATATATATATATATATACAAATAGATAAATATATATATTTATTAATGGACGATATTTCATTCGTGTAAAAAATAAATGTAAACCAATATATCATACTAATATTTTTTCATTAAATAAATTAAATTACTATTCAATAATAATAAAAGCAAGTTTAGTGTCTAACTTTCTAATCTATTAATATGACATTTTTTATAATGTCAGTTTTGGGATATCAATAAAATGTTTTAATAATATAATTTTAAAAAATAAAATGTTAATCTCAGCCTAAGGGCAGAGGCTAAGAAATTAAAAAAAATAATCTTTATAAAAAAAATATTTATTACATTAAGAATGTAAAAAAGTAATAAGTATTAATTTTTATCAAATACTTATCATTTTTACATGCTTAAAATTAACTTTAAAAGTTAAAATTAACAAAATTTAAAAATATTGGCTTCAACTCTTCAATGTAAGTTTAAATATTTAATAATAATATTTTTATTAAAAATATTGATTATGTTTTATATCTTTAATATAATAAATATTTTTTTAATAAAACACTCTATGCTTAAACTTAGCTTTCAAAGATAAGATTAACAAAAAGATTTTTTCAAGTGATAAGTGAATTGATGAGCCACAAACTAAAGTGTTTGTTATTTTGATATTTGATAATCGAACTGACCAGACATTAATTAATGTTGCTATCCAGCAATATAAGCATTTTATTTAATGAGTTTGATACTCATGCGTTAATAAACTATTCATTAGATGATGTGTTCAACGTTAAACTTTTTTTTAACACTAGTTAATCATGCAAATAAATTTGATTCTTTCTTGAATTCGGTCCTGGAAGATGATGTTTTCTTCTCAAGGGTTCCCTACAGATAATATAATAATCATCTTTTATTTTATTTTTTTTCCTGCCATTTTCACCTCATTTTGACTCTACATGAAATTTGGGGAATCGAAAAGACAAAATATGCAAACATAAACGCCAGTGACATGGGGGGTCATATGCTCACTCATGACCGACCAAAAGGAGGTAAGGATGAGGACACGACTAAGGACAAACAACAACAATTGTTTGGTAATTCATCAGGTGGAATATCAGAGACAAATAACATTTATTTTTATTTATTTGGATTGATTGATTATGATTTGGATTAATTTGAAAGGAGTGGTAGGGGTATCCTTCAGCTGAAGGCCTCCCCTTTTTAACGAGAATATTAATTGAAAACATCGTACTTCCATGGACCACATTGCATATGCAGTTATGCACAATAATTGTACACAAAAGATAAAAGTAATATCACTATACGGGGAACATTACCCTTTTCTATGGCCCATAGGTTGTACAAAATAATGGAGAGTCAAAGATCTCTATTAAGGTCCACATGTCTCCATCATATATGCCTTTGAAGAAACTGATATCCAATATGACTATGATAGATCATGGATTTAATGGTGGAGTTGTTGTAATGGCTAAGGATAGATTTATATAGCATCGTGAGCATAATGTTTCCGAGTTATTGGTCAATGTGTATCGTGTAACCATTCACAAATTATTTTATTCTCAAGTCGATCGTGACTGATTGTTGCCCTTGAACCACTTCGCTAAGTAAAGTAAAATTCAAATTCCGTTACAAACTTGTAATTATTAGTAAGTGTTTCTTTTTTGTAATTTTTTTATGTCATGAAATTGGCAAAAGTTTTCAAGGTTCTTCAGAAACCCCAAAATCCATGGCACGTTTATCAGTGATAGACAAACCACAACTCTGAGAGTTGGAAGAATATGAATGGGATGGTTGGGTGAATGGCTAGGCGCTCATGAGCAGATAGGTTTGCAGGCAAGGTGGGTCAGATGCAATGGTGAGGTGCGAGCATTGATTCCGTGATATTTTGTTCTTTGCTACTTGTAGATGGAATCCAAATGGCCATTTTTAAAATTTTTTTAAAGGGTTGTGTGGTTAAGATTTTGTTCAACTTATCAACTATTGTTTGTTTCAGCAAATAGAAACCTCATATTCAACGAAGATACAATGGAACTAACCACTGATAAAATTGAAGAAAATGACAAGTTACCGCGTGACAGATCGATCAGTCCTACGCAAAATAGTGTTCAGCATCTGCGTTTGAAGTAGAGGTGTAAAATGAATGGGCTCTAAACCTGCATCAAAACTAGAGAAACCATTGCACAATAATATCACTGATTATTTCATGAAACAAATGGATAATATTAAGTAAAGTTGTTGTTCTCATTAAATTGTTAGTAGTGTTATCTGGTTTGATGAAATGAGTAGGAATTACGCAAAAGACGACACTAGAATTTTCATAATCATAAATATATTACCGTAAATAAGATAATAAATTAAGAAATATAAAATGAAACTCTCATAATTATCTTTATTTATAACTAAACATTTGTAATTTCATGTTTATTTTTTAAAGGGTAAAAAGTATATTTCTTTAAACATTCTCATTATTATTTCTTAATATGAACAAATTAAAAATTTTTGCAGACTATAAATTGTATATCTTATTCCAATTTTTTAATATTAAATTAATAAAAAAAAATACACATTTAGATGCATGGGCTACCATACTAATTACATAAAAGAAGATATTTGAGTTTTCATTAAATAAAGACAATAAGTTAAGAAATATATATATATATATATATATATATATATATATATATATATATATATATATATATATATATATATATATATATATATAAAAGATAGATGGAAATCATAGCCACACCATTTGTACATATTTAATTCCTGTACACCATTTTTTTTACTAAGCAGCAATTTTTTCAAATTATTTATTGTTTTTCTTAATTTTTATGAAAAACATCTTAAACTGACAATCCATTTGAGACAAAAGAAATAGTAGCAACGACAAATGTTAATTATGTCAAGAGTTGGTGATTTTGGAATAACGTGAGAACCAATAATTTGAACAAATTTGTTTACACCATTTCTTAAAAGTATATTAAATATGTAAAAGTAATAAAAATTTAATACAAATACATTATTTCAGTTATTTAAAATCAATTTTAATTATTGATGTTAATATTTTTTTTATTTTAAAAAATAGTTATTGCAGTGGTAAAATGCTCTATTATTCATTTAATTAAGCTTAAATTGATAATAGTTAAATATAGTTTTTAATTTCATATAATGCATTAAATACTGAATTAACATATCAATGAAGAAATACAACTTTATAATCAAGTATATGACAAAAACATTTAACTGTAATTGTAAGAAGATATTTGTAAATTCATAAAATAATTTAAGGTAAATTTTAGTCCTCTTTCTTGAAAGATGTTTATATTCCACGTCGTCTCTTTAAAATATGCACTTTCTTTTTTGATGAATGGATTTGAGTTATATATAGTTTAGTTTTTTTTAATATACAAACCTTTTAATATATAAGGATAAATAATTATAATTTTTTTAATAACTTTTAATGGCTAGTTTTAAATATTTTATTATTAATTTTAGTAATTTCAAAAGTAGAATAAAGCTTTAATTTAAATGACCATATTTGATCTCAGAATCAGCTATCAAGAATCAATGGAGAAAAAAAACTAGAATCTCACTTATATTAAAATAGATTAAAATTATACATATTCATCTTTCAAAGAAGGACTGCATGTTTTTAAAATTTTCAAAAAAAAAAAACTCAATAACTTATATTATACAAATTATTTAAATTAATTTTAATATTATGACATTAAATGCTTAAGTTATTAGAAAAATATGTTTTCATTAATAAAAATCATTACCAAACTGTGTATCCTAAACCTACGTCTAGAATTATCAAAGCAAGAATTTTGCACCTATACACGTTGGATAAAGAAAAATACACAACAAAATTTCTTAAGTCCCAACAAAAAAAAAAATTGTTTGGAGACCTCCTTCTAAAGGTACACCAAAGTTCAATACAGTTGTGAGTTCATCCATGGAAGGGGTGTAAGCAATTGCCATTGTAGGTATAGAGATTACCTGCATGGAAATGTTGAATTCGTACTAGTAAAAAGTTTCAACGTTGTCTTAATTCCTTGATAACTAAGGTTCTGGCCTTGAGGGAGACAGTGATGCTAGATTGGAACCTGAATATTCAAGTCTTGTTTGAGTTTGATTCACTTGGATTGTTGTTACATCATTTAAAAGGGAAATCAAAATAAGGTATATCAACACTTTAGTTAAAGACATAAAATGAATAGAGAAAGAATTTTCACATATGTGATCGACAAACCCAGTAATAAAAATTATTTGATGTATTGATTTTATGTATAAATTATTTGTTAATATATTATATTATATTATTAGTATTAGTTCATAATATCTATACTAATAATTGATTTTTTATTTAAAAATTATAATGAAGAAAATACCAAATAATTAAGAAATGATAACATTTTTTTGTAGTAAACAAATATTGTAATTTGTAATTCAATTTGTAAATTTTTATTTAAAATTTTTAATTAAGTTATCATATTACCAGTGTGTAAAATGAGGAAATAGTAAATGCAAATTATGGAATAAGGGATAATGAAAATAAATATAAAATTTGAAGTTTTGATTGCCTTTTAATTAGCCTCATAATGTTAGTTTAACTTGCTACACTGACTATTATATTATATATACATAAAGTTTCCTCCGTTACAATTAGTACGCATGAGACTAATAATAATGTTACTCATATTTATCCACATCATTGAACGTAAATTTAGGTTATATAATTAAATGGTTCTTTAAACAAATTTTGTTTATTCAGTACATTAAAATTAAATCGTTATTAAATTTAGCAGGACTTTAGCCCTACGGTATATATTTTTGTGCACCATTTTTTTACAAAAATGTTATTTTATATAGTCAATGCTCCTTCTCATATTAATTATAAGAAACAAAAAATTAAATTGTCAAATTAAGAGAAGCAATTAATTCAGCTATATAAATTTTATTTCAAAAATATCTATAACACTAAATGATATAGTAAGTGTGATCATTATCTTTTAAACATATCTTTAATAATAAAAAAAGAATATAAAAAGAATTTAACAATTAATATATCTAAAATATATCTCATATTTCTTATAATTAAAACTAAGAAAATGCTCACTTTTGTTTTTTTATAAAAAGGACAAGAGAGAATAATTATTATAATCATCCATTTTTCACCATCAATATAAATGTAAACATGTCTAATTTTGATGCCAAGCCCAATATTTTTTTCCGTCGTGTTTTGGACTGAGGTTTATGTGGGTGATGACAGCTCACCTTTGAAAGAAAAGCAATTGCTCTGCCCAATTAGCTAAACAAGTTGGAATCCTTTAATTAATTAACTTTTTTACTTTCCAAGGCCAATGGCCTAACAGATTGATCGAAATTAGAGGCTTCAACATTGCCTTTACCATATAACCAAAGGTTTTACAAGTTCTCCAATGACCTTTACTGAACTGAAAGTACCTCCTTGGAGAAATATTTCACCTTCTCTTCACCACTTCAATTTTTTTTTTAATAAGAACTTAGCACAAACTCTCAAATCACTAATAAAGAAATTCTCTTTTATGAGTTAATTAACCTATATACCCGCTACCTATAGTATGAGCTTGACTCCACGACAATGATTATCCTACTAAGAAGTTCCCTAAAGCAAATCATAAACTTTTTGGTAGGTCCAATAAAAGCCTAGCTACCATTAATTGTGAAGGTATCGAAGACATATTTATTCTCATAAACCAAAAGACAAATCTAGCAAACTATAAAATATATAATTTCCAAAAAAAAAAAAAAAGTAACAATTGAAGCCTGAGTTCTAAAGCCTGGATTGTGAGCGATTCAAAATTCGTGGCGGTGTCAGCAATTACTACATTCAAAATTGAAGCCTTCTAAAGCCTGAATTGCGGCAATGGCTTCAATCGGGGAAAATGCAAAAGTTGTGCTATTTGCTTGGTTGCTATTAATGATATCAGCAATGTCACAAACAATTCATCATAGCTGCCAAAATAAATGTGGAAGTGTTAGCATTCCATACCCATTTGGTACAACTGAGGACTGCTACTTAAACAATAACTTTTATGTTGCTTGTAACACAAGCCACAACCCTCCCAAACCATTTCTGTGGAATTTGACCTCAAATATTGAGATTCTTGAGGTGTCATTGGATGGTCATTTGAGGATACATTCCTTTGTAGCTTGTGTGTGTTATGATGAAAAGGGTATCCAAGTGGGTTCAGGGAGATCATCTATGACTTTGCAAGCATTCCCCTTCTCATTTACTCAGAACAAGTTCATTGGAATTGGATGTGACACCCTTTCTGTCATTAATGCAACAATTGGAAAAAATTATTCAACTGGAGGGTGTTTTTCACTTTGTAGTAGTATAGAAAGTTCAACCAATGGATCCTGTTCTGGTATTGGTTGCTGCCAAACTTCTATCCCAAAAAACATTCTGGAATATGAAGCTCATGTCTTGAGATCCAATAGAACATATAGGGATATGAACTACCCTTGTAGCTACTCTTTTTTGGTGGAAGAAGACTCTTTCAAATTTTCCACTGATGATTTCATCAACCTGCAGAAGAGAAGAACTGCTCCCACAGTGCTTGATTGGTCTGTTGGTAATGAGACATGTGAAGAAGCTAAGAAGAATTTGAAGAGTTATGTTTGCCAAGCAAATAGTGTATGTATTGACTCTGACAATGGATCAGGGTATCTATGTAAATGCTTAGAAGGTTATGTGGGAAATGCATACCTTCCAGGGGGATGTCAAGGTAAAAACTGTGTTTGCCACAAAGTTTTAATCAGTCTAATTTATAATTTTTTTGCTTGATAAATGGATGAGTACTAACTGTTTCTTGCTTGCTTCTTTTCAAGATATTGATGAGTGTGGCAATCCGAGCCTAAATGACTGTTCAGATATTTGCATTAACCTACCTGGGAGTTATAAATGTTCTTGTCCCAAGACCAAGAGGCACCAGGGAGATGGCAGAAAAGCTGGAAGTGGCTGTGTCTCTGATCTACAACGTGAGGTTAATGAGACTGTGATAGGTAAGTATTACTAAGTTTACATAACAGCACTAACAAGACAAAAAAGAAAAAAAAAAGGGAGCTATACAAGAAAAACATGCAGATTTTTGCTTCTTTATTTTAAGAAATTCCACCTCTTTTCCATTCTTGAATTTTCTTCACACTCGAAGTCTGTCGCTTTGTCTCATGCATTTTTTTTAGCTTAAACTAATTACCTTCACTCTATGTAAGTAGCTATTCTATAGGGAAAATCTAGATTCACAACTTTCCAAATCATAGTAATAAAAGGGACATTTGTTTGCAAGTATATATATAGAATGAAGTGTAATGATTAGTACATGCAACGGAAAATGAAATTCAAGAGATAGTTCACCTTTAAATAAAGTAAATAAAAGATATCACTATGAATGACATACCTGCAAAATTTAAAACAACAGCTAAATTTAAGAATGATTCAACAAGATACTTCGTTAATGTAGGTATTGGCATTGGCCTCATGCTGTTATTAACTGGTAGTGGTTGGCTATACCATGTGTTTCGTAAAAGAAAAAGGATGAGGCTTACAGAACGATATTTTAAGCAAAATGGTGGTTTAATGTTACAGCAGCAAATTTCAAACATGGAAGAATCAGCTGAGACAGCCAGAATTTTTACTGCACGGGAGCTCAAGAAAGCCACTGAAAACTTTCATGAGAGTAGAATCATTGGCAGAGGAGGCTATGGTACGGTTTATAAAGGAACACTTCGAAATGATCAAGTTGTTGCTATAAAGAAATCCAAACTAGTAGACCACAGCCAAATTGAGCAATTCATCAATGAAGTGGTTGTGCTTTCCCAAATTAACCACAGAAATGTGGTCAAACTCCTAGGTTGTTGTTTAGAGACAGAAATGCCATTGTTGGTTTATGAATTTGTGAACAATGGCACTCTCTTCGACCACATCCACAATGAAAATAGTATAGGAGGCACCACACTTTCTTGGGAAACACGTCTAAGAATAGCAACAGAAACAGCTGGTGTACTTGCATATTTACATTCTTCTGCTTCCATACCAATAATTCATAGGGACTTCAAATCAACTAACATACTCTTAGAGGACACGTATACAGCTAAAGTTTCAGACTTTGGTACCTCAAGATTGATCCCACGCGACCAATGTCAATTGACAACATTGGTGCAAGGAACTCTTGGATACCTTGACCCTGAATACTTCCAAACCAGCCAACTAACTGAGAAGAGTGATGTGTATAGCTTTGGTGTTGTTCTTGCAGAGTTGCTAACAGGAAGAAGGGCACTTTCTTTTGACATGCCAGAAGAGGAGAGAAATTTAGCCTTGTATTTTCTTTCAGCTATGAAAAATGATTGCTTGTTCCAAGTTGTTGAGGATTCTGTCAGTGAGGGAAACACTGAGCAGGTGAAGGAAGTTGCCAATATTGCTCAATGGTGCTTGAGACTTAGGGGTGAGGAAAGACCCACAATGAAGGAAGTGGCCATGGAATTGGATAGTTTGAGAATGACGGCAACAACTACTTGGATTAATGCCAGATCAAATGCAACAGATTTCGTAGTTGGTGAAAGATCAGGTCTAACTGAAATTGACTATGCTAATTGTCATTATACTTATGCTACATGTACTGGGCCTGAGGATGACACCATTTGCAATGATGTGATGTCCCCTTTATGGGATGGCAGATGAAGAGTTTTTGTTGGAGGCACTTTGTCTATGGTACCATTGACTTTAAGATTTTATATTTATGGTGGCCACAGGGAATTTCTTTTAGTTCACCGCTCTTGCGTTCTAGCCATCTGGGTAATGTTGTAGTATCATGATTTCAGAGTCGTTTTATTTATGTGTGTTATGTGTAATATTTGCCAAAGGGATTCAAGAGAAACTGATTTGACTAATACGCTGATGTACCACTTATTATGTGTTAAAATTTCGTTAATTATCATCTATTGAGTCAAAATTTAATACATTGTGAATATAATTTTTTTTTACATTCTTAATAAATTAAAATATATTATAAATATATATTTTTATCATCCATATGCAACGGACTGACCTGAATGGGTTGTATAGATGATTTTGTTAAGTCTAGTTTCATTGCTAATACCTAGCAATTGCTATGCCGTCAAAGGCAAGTGTGAACCAAATAATTTTAGACCTTGACATGACACGTTTTGTGTCCCGTCAAGTTGATATAGAGGTTTGATAACATCTAGTTGTTGGTACAATCAGAATTTAAAATGTAAATGTTTAAAATTGTTAGAAACATTATTCATTAGTTTATTATATTATTTATTGTTAGGAGATAAGTATTCTCATGGACATTGATTTTTTTTTTAATGATTCTATTTAATGTGTTTGGTGTTTTTATTTTCTAATATATAAATTAATTGTGTTTTTCCCTCTAGCTTACCATTTTATTTTTCTATTAATCTTTTTCTAAAAATTGATATTGTAACTTAGACATTAAATTTGAGCATATAACTATATTAACCTTATAGAGGAAAAATAGCTATCAAATTACACTAGAGGTCTTTCATATTTTTATTTTTTAGAAAAAGGTTTTAACTATGATGCATCTATTTTTTTTTTATTATTAAACATCAATATTTTATTAAAGATAAATTTAGGGTACAAAGGAGTACTATAACCCATTATAATTTTAAAGAAAATTAATAATACATATTAAGGGATCATTAATATAATTCATATATACAACTAATCTTCTTAAAAGCTCTACTATAAGCCACTTCCAAGAACGACACTTAATAGAATCAAATATTTCACTAATATTTAACATATTATTATTAAAGAAAATATTATTCTGTTGAACGCAAATTGTCCATGCTACCATAAACCATACCATTACAATTTATTTTCATTTCTTTTTTTTACATGGATTCTACACATACTTAGTAACATCTCGTGTAAATTTTTAGGTAAGCAAAAATTAATACAAAACTATTCAAACACTATGTACTACAATTTTATAGAGACACCACAATGCAAAAATAATGTAATATGTCTTCATCTTCAGTATCATACAACCCATAAGTGTTTGAGGGAATCGTCAATAATACACGTTTGGTCAAGTTCTTCTGCCTCGGAACTGCATTAAGTAATAGACACCAAACAAACCACTACTAGAAAAGTATCATTAACAGATGGATAAAAATATGTTTGTAAATCTGTCTGTAGTTTACCCGCCATTTGGCGCGAAACAATTAGAATTACATACGAATTTTTCTGTCTGTAATTTGAAAATGGGAGGAAAATTTGGAGCAAGAGTTATAGATAGATTTTTTTTCGTCTGTAAATAGACTTGACGAATTAAAAGACTGAAAAATTTGTCTGTAAATGGACCTTTAAAACGCACTATTTTATTAAACCATTTACATATAAATTTTTTCGTCTGTAATGTCTGAAACCCATAAAACCGCGCCTCCCCCTTCTCCTTGCTCATTTTTCATAAATCTCTCTTTCTTTCTCACCTCTCTTTGTCTCTCCCTCTCTAGGAGCTCAATTTTTTGTCCTTTGTGAGTGATTGGAACATCCGTTTGAAAGATAATTTGCATTATTGTGTTCCTGGTACGATACTCTAACTTTTAATCGGTTTAGTTTTTCTATTTTTGATGTATTTTAGAGAGTTAAAATTTCTAAGATAGAGTTGTAGGATTGGATTTTGTATGACTAGGGAAGGGCGTAGAGGTCCTTCTCTGAACCTGACTATTGTGTGTTGTGGGATTATTTGTATTTGTGGAGTTATAAGAGAATATGCTCTATAACAGTTTAAGATTGTAATGTGTATGTTTTTTATGCATTGATTAATAGATTGTTATATAATATATAGATTATGTGTAAAGAAAATTTAAATTTTTGTATTAAGTACGTCGAAACAAATGTAAGAAAATATTAATATATTAAGGAAGATTATGTTGAAAAAATTTGTTATATTATGTTTAAACAAATATAGAAAAATATTCATATATTAGAAGAGATTCTACCAAAATTTACATTAGAAATTTGTTTTATTAAGTGTAAACAAATATAGGAAAATATTCATATATTAGGGAAGATTCTACCAAAATTTACATTTGAAATTTGTTTTATTAAGTGTAAACAAATATAGAAAAATATTTATATATTAGGGGAGATTCTACCAAAATTTACATTATAAAATTATTTTATTAAGTGCAAACAAATATAAGAAAATATTTATATATTAGGTGCAGCAACAAATGCAGCAGCATATGCAAATGCATGCATACTTTGAACTCATAAGAGGAAGCACCTCTACACCTCTTCTTCCTCCTCCACCAACTCCAATACCACCAATTTTTAGCTCCATGTGTCATTCCTCCTCCGAATCCTCTTTTACTGATTGCAATACTTTTTTGGAAGATGATCACATCGATTATTAGTGATATACAATGTTATTTTATTTTTTATATTATTTTTTTAGATGTTTACTTCTTTATTTGTAATAAAATTTTAATTTTAAATATATAATTTTATAGTTTTTATTATGTTTATAAATTGTGATAATTAGGAACAACAAGGAATAATTATGTTTATAAAAAAATAAAATAATTTTTTTAAAAAATTTCATAAATGAATTACAGACAGATTTTTTCATCTGTAATTTACAGACAGATCTTTCCGTCTTGTCTGTAATTTACAGACGAATTTAAAAATTTGTCTGTATTTATTTACCGACGCGTATATTACAGATAAACTGGAGCCGTCTGTAAATCTGTCTGTCATACTAAAATTCATCTGTAATAATGAAAAAATCTGTCTGTAAATTTATCTGTATTTTTAGATTTTCTAATAATAAATACTATTACCTTCCTCAGCGCACTAACCTAACAAATTTTGCATAAGGCCTATACTAGACCTAATTCCAAACTACTACTTGCTAATTTATATGATAAATGTAAATCAACATATTTGCTACGGTAAAAGAAGTCAATCTAGTATGTAACACAACTTTTACTTTATTTATTAGCATGAAAATTTGAATAAGGATATGTATCTAGTCTTTGAAAAGATTAATCTCTTAATTGATTTATATATTATGCTTGATTGTCATATATTTTATTATGTAATTTAAAAAAAAATACAAAACATAAGCACCAAAGTATGAGTTTTGATTAGTACATTGTCTAATAAATTTAAATTCGACTATTCTTTGTATTTTTAATAGTTGTTATGGCATAAAAATTTAGTGTATAATTTGTTAAAATTATTCTTTAATTACTAAGATTTTTATTGAATATTATTTATTTTTTAATTAAGATTATGTTGATAATGGTTACTTACTTAAATGATAAATTTTGTAATTATAGTGTAATTATCAAAAAATCTTGATTTTTATTATGATGGCCGAGACTAATGAGTTTCGGCTCCTTTGTGTTGAAGTAATAATTTGATTATGATTATATAAGTTGATGATAAACTTATTCTAATAGAAACAAAATTAATATTCATGTGAAAGAATAAATACAAGATTTGACATCAATTAATTTAGTGGCTCTTGAGATTTGAGATTTGAAAAAGGAGACACTTAGCATTTGTTTAATTTTTTTTAAAAAAATGTCCATTATAAATAATGATTATGTACATATAATTTTTGCATAAAAATTATAGAATATTTTTATAAAATCTTATATTTGAATAACTTGTAAATCAAAGTAAATTTAATTTAAAAAATAATTTCAGATAAAATATATTTTACGTGAGAAATAAATTTAAATATTACATATTTAAATATAAAATAATATATCATCGTATATGTATATATATATGAACAGATAAAATTTTCTTCGTGTGATTCTAAGAAATGACACGAGGAGTGGAGTTGTGTGATATATGCAGGAATATGGTTAATGAAGATTAAAAATAAAATTCTTATTATGAATGTATTATTATTATAGTCAAGCAAATTTAAAATTTTATAAAGATTTAGATTTAGAATATTGACTTAATTAAAAATTGATATCACATGTGATATATATATAATTATTATTTTTACTTATTATATTATATATTTATATATATATATATATATATATATATATATACATCTTAAAAATATATTTTAAAAATAGGTAAAGAGAAACTAAAATCTATCTCCTATAATTGTAAAAAGAAAAATGATTCGTTGACTCACTAATTAAATGAGTGTGAAATAGGTTGTAAAAAGAGATAGACAGAACGAAAAGGAAAAAAAAAGAAAGAGAAAGAGTAAAAACTGTACTGTCAAATGATATAATAGAAAAGCAAAATAAAGATAAAAAAGTTGATATAAAAATATAATTTTTATCGTATAAAAATATTCATATCTTACTTATACAAAGTAATTTGCCTTACTGTAAAGGCTCACGTGGAAATGAGAGAGACATTGACAAATGGTACAAAGATAAAGAAAGGAAGAGTCAACGATTGTGATTAATGTTTTAAGATTAGTACATTTTTCCAGTAAAGAGTGTTATTATTTAATCTAAAACAAACGTTAAATATTGTAATTTGTAATTAATGTCAAACCTTCGGCTTTAGTCGTGTTTACTTATTCTCTTGTACTGTTTTGTTTGGTCCCTTTCTCCTCATCTAGAAAACAGGAGTAAGTGACCATGAAATCATAAACGACAATATGTTTATAAACTCTAGTTTTATATTTCTATACTATATACTTGCTTTGTCTTGTCTTCATTTTTTGTTTTTATTCCCATTTCCTTCTTCTATTGCTTATCTAAGACGCAACCACGATTGAATTTATCCTCTTCGTACACATTAAAAAGTCAAATCCTTTGACTTACTCTTCACAAGCAGAAGAAATAGTTATATCTTAATGGCATGATCTGAGAAACCTGAGAAACAAAGCCATGGCAATGCCCTTAAAGTAGATGCTCCAGCTTCTACTTGTTGCGACCCTTATGGTAGCAACAAAAACCCAACAAATATCAAAGCCAAACTGTGCAATTGTTAGAAATTGATACAAATTTCTAGAATAGTCTAGAAAAATATTAAGAAAAATTTAGGAAAAATTATTTAGATTTTCTATTTTGTAGATACTTCTACAGAGTGTTCTAGAACATTGTAAATCTTCAAATTTTAAGATACTTCTAGAAGAAAGTTCTAGAATATTTGGATCACTCAAACTTAATGGAGGAGGATGTCTATAAATAGCAAGTCATCCCATTGTAAATGACATGAAAAAGAAGTAATCAAGATATCAATTCTCCATCTCTTGAGTCTCTTACTAAAATTTCTTCAACTACCATTTTCAACTATTTCTACTAACATTTCAACTATCTTACTCATCTCACCTACACCAAAAACTTTCAATGGTATCAGTGCTACGTTTGGTCATCTACTGGGCGTAGAAATATTACCATACTATTTCAAAATTAAAATAAACCACTTCCAAAAATTTTCTAACCTATGGCTAGCACTATTCAACCATAATCTCTTCCCGTCCCCGTTTTCAATGGCGAAAATTATGATTTTTGGAGCACAAAAATGAAAACATATTTCACTTTCCAAGATTTGTGGGATGTTGTGGAAGAAAGATTCACTATTCCCTCAGACATATCATCCCTTACTGCAGCTCAAAAAAAAGAATTGAAGAAGAATAAATAAAAGGATTCAAATGCCTTGTTTACTCTACAACAAGCTGTGACTGATGTAATTTTTCCAAGAATAATGGGTGCTACAACAGCCAAAGAAGCATGGAGTACGCTGTAGGAGGAGTTTGAAGGAAGCGAAAAGGTACGCGCTATAAAACTCCAAATTCTACGGCAAGAGTTTGAATTATTAAAAATGAAAGAGTCCGAGATCGTCAAAGATTACTATTCCAAAATAAAAAAAATGGTTAATCAAATGAGAGCTTATGGAGAAAATATTCTTGACAAAAAAGTTGTTGAGAAATTACTGATTACAGTTCTCCGTAAATATGATCCAATTGTCACTACTTTTGAGCAAACAAAGGACCTATCTACTCTATCAGTGACAGAGTTGGTAGGGTCCCTTGAAGATTATGAGCAAAGGTTGAAAAGGCATGATGAGGACTCAATAGAAAATGTCTTTCAATCAAAGCTCAAATTACGGTCTCAAAATAAAGGAAATGAAGCAAGAAAGAATAATTGAGAAACTTCTAAAAACAAAAAGAATTTTAGAAATTTCTCTAGAAATAATCGAGATAAATATCCTCCATGCGGCATCTGTAAGAGGACAAATCATGCTGAAGAAGAATGTCAGTATCGTGGAAAACTACAATGTTGACACTGCAAGAAATATGGACATGTGAAAAAGCATTGTCACAACAAAAACAAGTATCAAGCAAATTTCTCTGAAGAGGATGATCGAGAACCACATCTTTTCTATGCTACCCAAGATCCCAGTACTGAAACAAGCAGAAATTGGTACTTAGACAGCGGCTGCAGCAATCACATGGCCAAAGATATAAACATCTTGAAGGATATCGACGAATCCATCAAAGTGAAAGTTCGAATGGGGAACGGTACTATTGCTGAGTCAAAAGGCAGAGGCACTGTTATGGTGGAGACAAAGAAAGGTATGAAACTTATTACTGATGTCTTACTAGTCCCTGACCTCAAGGAAAATCTCTTAAGTATTGGGCAAATAATGAAGAAAGGTTATTCTCTTCACTTCAAAAGGGACACATGTAAGATATATGACCGCAAAAAACAAGAGATTAGCCAAGTAAAGATGGAGAAAAGAAATTGAAGTTTTCCAATAAGCTTTCAACAAGGCGCTAATATTGCCATGAAAGCAGAAGTTGATACTTCACGACTTTGGCATCAAAGATTTGGTCACTTCAATACCCATGCCTTAAAACTTCTACATCAAAAGAATATGATGAAGGATCTTCCATGTCTTGAAGAAAATAATGAAGCTTGTGAAGGATGTCTCCTTGGCAAGCAACATCGACTGCCATTTTCTACTGGAAAAGCTTAGAGAGCAAAAGACTTATTAGAGCTTGTTCATACAGATATTTGCGAACCAATATGGACATCATCACTTCATAATAACAGGTATTTTATCCTTTTCATCGATGATTTTTTGAGAATGACATGGGTCTACTTCATCAAAGTAAAGTCAGAAGTCTTTGGAATATTCAAGAAGTTTAAGGCCCTTGTCGAGAAGTAAAGCAGTAAACAAATAAAAGTATTAAGAAGTGATCGTGGCAAAGAGTATACATCTCAAGAGTTTTATAAATTCTGTGAGGATGAAGACATTCAATGACAACTTACTGTCGCATATACTCCACAACAAAATGGAGTAACTGAGAGGAAAAACTGCACAGTAATGGAGATGGCTAGATCCATGCTGAAGGAGAAAAAATTGCCAAATACTTTCTGGGATAAAGCAGTTTATACTGCTGTCTACATACTTAACAGATGTCCAACTAAAGCTGTCTAAGATAAAACTCCAATTGAAGTTTGGAGTGGGCAAAAACCATCAGCAAAACATCTAAGAGTTTTTGGATCAATTTGCTACATACACATTCCAGAAGAGAAGAGTCACAAACTAGAAGACAAAACTGTATGAGCTATCTTCTTGGGATATAGTACACAGTCAAAAGGATATCGAGTCTACAACTTGCAAACCAAGAAGCTCACCATTAGTCAAGATGTTGAAGTTGATGAAAATGCTGCTTAGAATTAGAAAGATGAAAAGGTTCAGAAAAATGTTTCCATACCAATGCAGCAACCTCAAGAAATTGAAGAAGTCTCAGTAAGAATTTTCACCTTCACAACAACAATATTCCTCACCAGAGTCTACTCCAAGATGAGTTAGATCTTTGGTGGACATATACGAAACCTGTAACCTGGCCATAACTGAACCTGAGAGCTTTGAAGCAGCGTTAAAATAAAAAGTATGGGTCAAGGCAATGGAAGAAAAGACAAAAATGATTGAGAAAAATAACACATGAGAGCTAGTAGATTGCCCCACAGATAAAGATATCATTGCAGTAAAATAGGTCTATAAGACCAAGCTTAATCCTGATTAGGGGTGTCCATTGGATCGGGTAAACCAATAAACCCGATAATCCAAACCGATCCAAACTAAAAAAAATCCAAACCAATGCTTAACGGGTCCGATCCGAACCAAACCAATCAAACCCGACGTGGTTTGGTTTGGATAACCGGTATTACTATGTCAACCCGATAACCCGTGTTTATACCCGATGAACCCGAACAAAATCACTTTGAAGAGCGGTTTGGAGAGCGGTTCAATTTCAACCGCTCTCAGAAGTGACCTTTAGAGAGCGGTTCAATCAGAACCGCTCTCATAAGTGACCTTTGGAGAGCGGTTATATTGGAACCGCTCTCAGAAGTGACCTTTGGAGAGCGGTTATAATGGAACCGCTCTCCAAAGGTCACTTTGGAGAGCGGTTATAACGGAACCGCTCTCAGAAGTGACCTTTGGAGAGCGGTTATATTGGAACCGCTCTCAGAAGTGACCTTTGGAGAGCGGTTATATTGGAACCACTCTCAGAAGTGACCTTTGGAGAGCGGTTAACCGCTCTTAGAAGTGACCTTTGCAGAGCGGTCAGAAGTGACCTTTAGAGAGCGGTTCCGATATAACCGCTCTCCGAAGTGACTTTTCGTGCTCCCTTTAACCTAGTTACGCCGCTCACCGCCATTAACCTGTTTTGTTGTTCCGCTGCAGCTCAACTTGGATTTCTCTCGCTTCCGCATCTCAAATCTAAATCAAAGTGAGTATATGTCTAATTTTTTCTCTACTTTTTCTATTTTTAATTTTTACTCTGTTCTGAAATCTGTTTATGCTTATAATTTTGCAGCCCACAAATGGCAAATATCAGTGAAACTGCTGATAATACCCCAACAAGCTCAAGTGGCATGGAACTACAGCAAGGTGATGTAGATACTCCATTGCTGCAAGAGACTCCTACGCAAGGACTAGAGACTCCTACACAGGGACAAGAGACTCCTACGCAAACTCAAGAACTCAAGGTATTAAAAAGAAAACCTAGTCGACCACCATCCAATGCTTGGGAACATTTCACTAGACAAAATGATAAGGCTATTTGTAACTATTGCCAAAAGTTATATGCATCTAATAGTTCTACCCATGGAACCACAAACTTGAATAAGCATGTTTTGTGTTGTCCGAAAAACCCAAATAGGATAGTTGATAAGAGACAAAAAACACTTGCACTTGGAAAGGAGAGTGAGGATGCCTCTACTGTTAGTTTTAAACTTGTTGATTTTAATCAAGATCGAACCCGGGCAGCACTTGTTAGGATGATAATTATGGATGAGCAACCTTTTAAGTTTGTTGAGGGTCTCGGATTTAGAAAATTTATGCTTGAGGCTCAACCGAGATTCAAAATTCCTTCTCGACAAACTATTGCTAGAGAGTGCATGCTACTGTTTGAATCAGAAAAGGAGAAGTTGAAAGCTATATTGTCTAAAAATGATCAAATGGTTTCACTTACGACTGATTGTTGGACTTCAATTCAAAACATGAATTATATTTGTGTGACTGCTCATTATATTAATGCTAGGTGGGAATTGAATAAAAGGATATTAAGCTTTGGATTGATTACTGACCACAAAGGTGACACCATAGGTAAATACCTAGAGAAATGCTTGAAAGATTGGGGGATTTCAAAGATTTGTTGTATAACTGTTGATAATGCAAGTGCTAACAACTTGGCTATTTCATATTTAATTAGGGGCATGAGTGATTGGAATGGTAGAACTTTATTAAATGGAGAGTACATGCATATGAGATGTTGTGCCCATATTTTGAACTTAATTGTTGGTGATGGTTTGAAGGAAATTGATATCTCAATTGCTAGAATTAGAGCTGCATGTAAGTTTGTTAAGGGATCTCCGCTTAGATTGGCCACTTTTAAAAGGTGTGCTCAAGAGGCAAATATACCTAATCAAGCATTGTTAATTGTTGATTGTCCCACTAGGTGGAACTCCACTTATTTAATGTTAGAAGTTGCTAAAAAATATGAGAAAGCTTTTAGTCGTCTTGAGTATGATGATCCTGCCTATTTAATAAATCTTGAGAGTGAAGGGGGGGTGTCCTAATAGCGATGATTGGACTCGTGCACGCATGTTTGTGAAGTTTCTGAAAATTTCCTTTGATGCAACTCTTTCATTTTCTGGATCATTGCATGTTACATCTAATACTTTCTTCCATAAGTTGAAAGATATTAAAAAAATATTGAATAAGTGGAGGCAAAGTAATGATGTTGTATTACAAAGGATGACCAAAAATATGCAAGTCAAGTTTAGCAAATATTGGGAGAATGACACTATAAATTATCTCCTATTTGTGGCTGTTTTCCTTGATCCTCGCTATAAGCTTGAGTACCTTGAGTTTTGTTTTAAGCGGATGTATGGTGTAGAAAAATGCAATGAATTGATGAAAAAGTTGAAGGACCTCATCAATAAATTGGTTGAACTTTATATGACACAGTATCCTATTGATGAATCTAGTAGTGTTGCCTCTCAGTCTAATCTTGATATTAGCAATGATGGTAATGATGATGATGATGCATGGGAGGATGAATTTAGAATGAATGTGAAAAAAAAGCAAGGTCAAGTGAAAAAGAATGAGATAGAAAGGTACTTGGAGGATGATGTTGAAGACAATGCTCCCGGATTTGATATTTTGCAATGGTGGAAATCAAAGTCCTCAACGAAATATTATGTTCTTTCTCATATGGCTAGAGATATATTGGCTATTCCAGTATCCATTGTATCCTCTGAGTCAACATTTAGCACAGGAGGTCGAGTTCTTGACCCATTTCGTAGTTGTTTAAGTCCCACAACTATTGAAGCTTTAATTTGTACCCAAAATTGGATAAAAGCTAGCAAGAAGGTTGATTTACAAGCTAAAATGGATCAACTTATGATGCTTGGAGAAGGTATTGAACTTGTTAATTTTTTAATCTATATCTTCAAAATTCTATAGTTATTCGTTTTGAACTAATTTTTTTCCCCTTTTTATGTTTCTGTTTGAATTATTTTGGCTTCAGAGATGGTGAAATTTGAAGGATTCTGAGATGTTCAAGTTCAACCCAATATATCCACTTCTTGAATTTAATTTTTTTGTTTTGATTGAGACTTATTTTGAATTTATATATTTGTATTAGAATGTTGTGTAATTGTGTTAAATTTACGTGTAAAAAATTATTCAAATGCAAAAATATTGATATTTTTCTATTTTTTTATACATATTTTATTTTAGTTTATTTAATCGGACAACCCGATGATCCAAACCGAACCAACCCGTTCGTGTTTGGTTCGGTTTGGTTCGGATTTTCAATTTTACAAATCCAAACCAAACCAAACCAATCAATTTTTGATCGGTTCGAATTTTTTTTTCTCCTAAACCCGAACCAAACCGACCCGTGGACACCCCTAATCCTGATGACACAATACAAAAGTACAAGGCAAGGCTGGTAGTTAAAGGATACTCACAACAACCTGGAGTTGATTACAATGAGACATTTGCTCCAGTAGCTCGCCTGGATACTATAAGAACTCTAATTGCTCTTGCTGCACAAAAAGGATGGAATATTTACCAACTAGATGTAAAATCTGCCTTTCTCAATGGAATTCTTCAAGTAGAGATTTATGTGGAACAACTGCATGGCTTCGTCAGCAAAGGTAATGAAGGCAAATTACTAAGACTGAAAAAAGCTCTACATGGATTGAAGCAAACTCCACAAGCATGGTACAGTAAAATTGATCAATACTTTACAGATTAAGGATTCAAGAGGAGCGAAAGTGAGGCAACTTTATACACCAAGATCCAAGGTCAGTATGATATACTCATTGTCTCCTTGTATGTAGATGATCTTATCTGCACAGGAAACAATGTGGAGATGATAGCTAAGTTCAAAGAAGATATGATAAAGACCTTCGAAATGACTGACCTTGGCTTAATGAACTACTTCCTCGGAATAGAGGTAAAACAAAAGAAAGAAGAAATATTTATCTCACAGAAGAAATATATTGAAGCACTACTCAAGAAATTTAAGATGAATGGATGTAAGACGGTTAGCACTCCATTGGTGACAAATGAGAAATTAAAGAAAAATGATGTGCACCGGAAGCTAATACATCACGTTACAAAAGTTTGATTGGAAGCTTACTATATCTCACAGTCACACGACTAGACATAATGTATGTTGTAAGTCTTCTTTCAAGATTCATGCAAAGTCCAAGCCAAATTCATTTTGGAACAGCAAAAAGAATCCTAAGATATCTACAAGGCACAAAAGGGTATGGTATATGGTACTAAACTATGAGCAACTCAAAGCTACTTGGCTACACCGATAGTGACTGGGTAGGATCGATCGATGACATGAAAAGCACATCTGGTTATGCCTTTTCACTAGGATCAGGAACAATCTCATGGACTTCAAAGAAGCAAGCAACAGTTACACAATCAGTAGCAGAAGCAGAATATGTAGCAACTGCTGAAACTACAAGTCAAGCAATATGGTTACGAAGAATACTTGAAGAAATGGGAGAAAAACAAAATGAATCTACTACAATCTACTGCGACAACAAATCAGCTATAGCAATGACAAAGAATCCAGTGCATCATAGTAGAACAAAACACATAGCAATCAAATATCACTTTATCAGGGAAGCAGAAGGAACTAAAGAAATCAAGCTCAAGTATTGCACCACTGAAGATCAAGTTGTAGACATTTTTACTAAAGCACTAGCAAGACCAAAATTTGAACAGCTACACACGAAGCTTGGAGTTACAGAAATTTGCATAGAAGTATTAGAAATTGATACAAATTTCTAGAATAGTCTAGAAAAATACTAGAAAAAATCTAGGAAAAACTATTTAGATTTTCTATTTTGTAGATACTTCTAGAGAGTGTTCTAGAATATTGTAAATCTTCAAATTTCAAGATACTTCTAGAAGAAAGTTCTAGAATATTAGATAACTCAAACTTAATGGAGGAGGATGCCTATAAATAGGCAAGCCATCCCATTGTAAATGACATGAAGAAAAAGTAATCAAGATATCAATTCTTCATCTCTTGAGTCTCTTACTAAAACTTCTTCAACTACTATTTTTAACTATTCCTTCTAATATTTCAACTATCTTACTCATCTCACATACACCAAAAACTATCAGCAACAAACTGTGGCTCTGTCACAATTCCTTTCCCATTTGGCACCACAGAGGAATGTTCATTCAACACCTCATTTCTCATAACATGCAACCAAACCTCTTCTTCATCATACACCCCTTTCTTGGCACAAAGCAATATAAGCGTACTAAACATCTCACTCATCGGAGAACTACGCATTTCATGGCCAGTGGCCAGCGATTGCTACGGTGAAAAAGGGAGGCGCGTGAACCGAACATTGTAGGATCTTAACCTCCGAAGCTTTCAACTATCTTCAAGCCGGAACAAGTTCACCGTGGTTGGGTGTGACACGCTTGGAATAGTACTAGGAATTGATTCGGAGGAAAAGAACTAGACCACGGGATGCATGCGTGTAATAGAATTTTTTTTATCTATTATGTAATTTCTATTATGCAATGACTATTATAAAATTACCTTTTTTCTTTGAGATCTTGAATTACGTTGCTCTCACAACACAATATATGGTTCTCACACAATTAAAGGTTTAGAGAGCACTAACCTAAATTCATTGTTCCTTGATGTTACCTTTCTCTTTGATGTCGTTGATTCCTTGATATTTTTCTCAACTCTTCCTTCCTCTTTCAGCTCCTCTCAGATGGTTGAGAGAAAGTGTCTTTCTTGCG
This sequence comes from Abrus pulchellus subsp. cantoniensis, assembly GCA_024086825.1. Taxonomy (NCBI): domain Eukaryota; kingdom Viridiplantae; phylum Streptophyta; class Magnoliopsida; order Fabales; family Fabaceae; genus Abrus; species Abrus pulchellus. Next base: position 9,300,643 of record CM044051.1, on the reverse strand, counting down.
ATTACCGTGAGTTCACTCAGAGACTGTGAAAGTGAAAAAAAAATAGGGAATACAGTAACCTCTATTTAGTAACTACTCTTTTATTTATATGAAGGAAGAGAGGAGGGTTTTCTTATAATTGTATTTATAATTATACCCTCAATGACTCTATATTTTATATTTAACCACCATCACATTAAATCATTAATTAGAGTCATGTTATAAGTTACATAGGCCACCATAATAAGATTATTAAAATACTCTAACAACCTCCCACTTGGCCTATGTGACGACTTGAAGATTCAATGAACTGTAAGTGCGCATATCATTGATAATATCAAGTCATCATCTTTTAATAATTTAAGTTGATTGGATCATGGCGGACACAAGTCATTTGACGACATGATTCCTTCTAAGTATCATAGAACCAATCCAAATCAAAATAGCTTTAATCAGTCATACTACAGACTGTAACTCTGATGTGTTTTTAACACTCAACATGTTATCAAACTTAAACCATATATGTACATTAACACAATTCAGATAACAAAGTAAACTAGTAGAAACAATACTTTTATTGAATTTCCAAAATGTCTACAATAATATGAGTAAAACAATCTATACACATATATGTGAATCACACAATTATGCTAACAAGGACTTGTCTATAATGCTCACTCTACCAATATGGCTAGAAAATGTTTTAGGGAGCAATCCCTTAGTTAGCGGATCCGCTATCATTAAATCAGTACCAATATGCTCAATAGATATTTTTTGTTTCTGCACTTCTTCTTTCACTGATAAGTATTTTAAGTTCATATGTTTTCCTTCCTTTGAATATGTATTATTCTTAGAGAAGAAAACGGCTATGGAATTATCACAGTACATTCTCAGCGGCTTTTCTATATTATCAACAATACTAAGCCTTAAGACAAAGTTCCGCAGCCACAAAGCATGAATAGTAGTCTCAAAGCATACCACAAATTTCACTTCATGGTAGACATAGCAATAATGGACTCCTTTCCACTCTCATGAAATCGCACCTCCAGCTAACAAGTAGATATAGCCAAAGGTCAATTTCATTGAGTCTACACATCCAGCATAGTCTAAATTCGAGTAGCCAACCACTTCTAGTTGACTAGATCTCCTATAAGTAAGCATGTAGTCCTTGGTGCCTTGTAAATACCTAAGGACTTTCTTTGCAGCCTTCCAATGGTTCATTTCGAGATTACTTTGATATCGGCCTAACATTCCAACAGCAAAACTGATATCAAGTCGAGTGCATGTCTGAGCATACATTAAACTCTCGACCACTGATGCATAGGGAATAGATTCCATTGCTTTCTGCTCCAACTCATTCTTGGGACATTGCATTTCACTAAACTTGTCTCCCTTTTGAATTGGAACTACCACTGATGAGCACTTTTTCATTTTGAATATCTCTAATACTTTGTTGATGTAGCCTTTCTGAGACAATCCCAGTAATCCTTGTGATCTATTATGGAATATTTCTATTCCAATCACATAGGAAGCCTCACCTATATCTTTCATCTCAAAGTTCTTAGAGAGAAATTTCATTACATCATGCAACAGCTCAACATCATTAGTAGCAAGAAGAATGTCATTAACATATAGGACTAAAATGATGAACTTACTCCCACTGACTTTCATATATATACACCGGTCAACAGTGTTCTCTACAAAACCATATGACGTGATGGTATTATGGAACTTTAGATACCATTGTCTGGAAGCCTATTTCAACCCATATATTGATTTCTTTAACTTATACACCATACTTTCTTTACCTGCAGTCAAGAAGCCATCTAGTTGATCCATATAAACTTCCTCTTCCAAGTCACCATTCAGAAAAGCAGTCTTTACATCTATTTGGTGAAGCTCTAAGTCATAATGAGCCACCAAAGCCATAACAATTCTTAAAGATTCCTTCTTTGAAACTGGAGAAAAGGTCTCTTTATAGTCTATGTCATTCTTTTGAGTGTATTCTTTAGCAACAAGTCTAGCCTTGTATCTCTCAACGTTGCCTTTTAAGTCACGTTTGGTCTTAAAGACCCACTTGCAACCGACTCGTTTTGAACCTTCAGGTAACTCGACTAGATCTCATACCTTGTTGTCACTCATTGATTTTAACTCTTCTTTCATGGCATTCAACCACTTTTCAGAATTGTAACATTCCATGGCTTGCTTAAATGAGACTGGATCCTCATCAATACTTAAGTCACATTCATGCTCAAGTGAGTAAACCACATAGTCATTTGAAATAGTTAGTCTTTTCTGCCTCACAGATCTCCTTAATGCTATTTCTTGTGGTTTACCTTCCTCTTGCTCACCTGTGACTTACGCATTTTCAGCTGGTTCATCCTCTATATGTTTTTCTTGTGGGTTTAGAATATTAACTTGTTGTCTCCTTATGTTGTGTGACTGTGATATAACAAGAGGAACAACAACTACAGAAGAGACACCAACTACAGGAGTTTCCACACGTATCTCTTTAATTTTCACCTTTCGTGTTTCACCACTTCCACTAAACTAACCATTTTCAATGAACCTTGCATTTTCAGATTTAACTATTCTCATACTATGGTTAGGATAGTAGAATTTGTACCCCCTTGATTTTTTAGGATAGTCGATGAAATAACTACTTATGGTTCTAGCATCAAGCTTCTTTTCATGTAGATTATACACTTTTATTTCTGCTGGACAACCCCATACATGAAGATGTCTTAAACTGTGTTCTTGTCCACAGTTCATAAGGAGTCTTTGGAACTACCTTACTAGGAACTCTATTAAGCATATACGCAGTGGTCTTTAATGCGTGCATCCACAAAGACATAGGTACAGAACTGTAACTCAATATACTCTTAACCATTTTCATGATAGTACGATTCTGCCTTTCAGCCACACCATTTTGTTGTGGTGTACCAGGCATAGTATATTGTGCACATATGCCTTGACTTTCCAGAAGTTTTGCAAATAGACCTGGATATTGTCCACTTTCATCAGATTTTTCATAATATTTACCACCTCTATCTGACCTCACAACCTTTACCTTTCTATAGCGAAAGATTCTAGCTACAGCGAGAGGGCTCCAAAATGTTCCATTTTCACTGCCTCATTCTCGCTACAGCGAGATTTGTCTTGCTACAGCGAGATATCCTATAGTTCACCTCAATCAAACACTTCTAATTTTAAATAACATGCACAAACAACTAATATTAATTGCAATAATAATAAATTACAAAATGAGGATGTTACAACTCTTCCACCCTTTTACGAATTTTGTCCTCGAAATTTACTCGTTACTAAATGTATTGAAAACCTCTTATGTATCTTTAAAACTCTAAAGTTTTAGAACATTGATTTCTTATCTTAAAATTCCAACAACTTCCTGCATTGGTCTCTACTTGAGAAATGTATGTTTTGCTCACTAATATTGCAGTGCAATTCTATATCCGTAACCTTTTCCTTTATTACATCATCTCGTTCAAACATGTACTTCCTTATCATACTTTTAAATCTACACTAGTCAATTGTCGATAATCATTGAGAATTCCAAAAATAAAGCCTTAAGTTAAATTATATAGTTATTTCCTACTTAACATAGTAGCTACAATACTTATTCCATCGAAAAATATAACCACTGAAAGTCATAATTCTTCAGAAATTTTGCCCACTTACTTCATTGATAATGTAACTTTCCTTAATCAGGTAATCACTTCAATCTTTTGTCCCATTGATATAGCTATTATAGATCTTCCATGTAAATACCATTGTCGTCAATTTTAAATCATATACTAGAAATTTTCTTTCACGTGGTCGTACATGCTTAACGCATAAAATTTTTTCCTTCATTCTAGATTGTCCCAAAAGATCATTGGTGTTTGGCACCAGTTACTTTATTAAGTTGATAATGATTTGCAAACATCCTCATGATATGATCCTCTTCTTTATTGATAAACTACAAGTACTTCTCATGAAGTTATACTTACTTTCACAAACACTTTCTACCACAATCTGCTCATCACAATTAACTCTATTAGTGACACTATATGGCACGATCAACCTTAAACTAGTTCCAATGTAATCCCTATAGCTAACTTACATTCTATTATATGAGCTAATTTTGATTTCCATTATTTCTTCTATCAATGCAGTGCCAATGGTGGAAGTCAATCGCAGCACTCAATCCTAAGGTGCAAGAATTCATGGAGAGGTTATAGGCTAACCCTATGTTGACGCTACTTACTTTACAAAATTCACTTGTGTGGGCCTCTTATACATTGGTACAAGTCTGGTTATTGCTGAATTTCAACTATGCATTAGTAATCTTCCAAATTAGCAATAAGGATTCGATTGGAAAGTATGTGGAATAACTGAGCAGGAGTTTAAAAGTCAATCGATTTATTGATGAAGTTAGTTACAAAGATAGTGCATGGCCACAAGTTACAGACAAGACAAAAGTTCTTATGCCATGAAGGAGTTTATATATAGAATTCAAAGTTACAACAAAACAATAGGATTCTAATAAGGTCGCTATATACATGGTGACTATATTATACATTCCTACTCCTCTTAATGTGACAACACCATTCGTTCTGTATCTTACCCCACTGATCGAGATTTTCTACAATTGTAGTTTTTCTTTTCTTGAGCTTAGAGGATCATTGAGTTTTAGACACTGGTTTGTTGTCTCTGCTTGTACCTTCATTTCTTCGTGATGCAAATCGGCAAACATCCATGGAATGTCTTGTCTTTCCACAATGGTTGCATGTTGCAGATATTTGTGTACAACTTCTTATCCGATGTGGTCCTCCACATCTACAACATTTTATCAAACCTACCGAGTCTTTGTTATTATAAGTGAATTTCTTCATTTCACCAATGCTTTCACTCCTTTGAGGGGCGCGCCAACAAACACCTTTCGTATGCCCCATTCTTCCATAGTAATTACATTTAGCAAGTGGTTATGGGCAATCTTGTACTCTGTGGGATCCTTTACATCTAAAACATCTAACTTTATTACGAGAGTTCTTGGAATTCTTGGTATTGCTACTATAAGGTGTCTTTCTCCTTGCTCATTGTTAAGTGATATTCGAGTAGGATTCTTTTTGAAATTTACTAACCTTTTTTTCTTACCCCAACAACCTTCCAGGTTTATTATCCACTAACTCTCCTTTCAAACTATCTTCCAACATTATACACTTACTCATTAATGTTGGTATATCCGTTAGTTGGAAAATACTGACCATTGTGCGAAGGTCACTCCTTAATCCATTCTCAAATCTTTTACACCAATCTTTGTCATCATTTTCTTGCTAAAAGTAGATCCAGTACTTCATCAGCTTATCAAATCTTACAGCATACTCTTTAACTAATCCTCCTCCTTGTTTTAACCTCAGAAATTCTTTCTACTCTTGTTTCTTCAGATCCCCTGGGAAATGATTCTCCAAGAAACTTGTCTTAAATGTATCCCAAGTGATGAATCCACCTTCTTTTGGCAAAGTGTCGCTTGTGACTTCCACCAATTCTTCGCCTTTCCAATTAGCATAAACGTAGCATAGTCAACTTTATGTTCTCCTCGACAGCCCATTGTATTCAAAACTCGCTCCATATCCTCAATCCATTTCCAAGCTCCTTCCGGGTCAAACTCTTCTTCAAACTTTGGAGGATAATGCTTCATAAACATTGATAATCCGTGACTTTTAACTACTTCTGTATTCTAATCATACACTAAGGGTTCTAACACTTGAGCTACATTTGTCAGAGTCATAGCGGTAACTTCAACTGAGCTATCTCCACACATTTAAATCAAACACTTCACAGAAATCCCTATTTGGAGTACCAAACAAGTCACACTAACAACAATCATATTTCCTTCTTACTTTACTATATTTCATTACAAATAACACATAACATGAGCAAACTAGTCCCATACCCTAGGCTTGTTAGGACGAACTACTCTGATACCATTTTGTAACATCCCTCTTTCATATTGAAATTAATTTATATTTAACACTAATATTATTAAAACATAATTAGCAAAATTTGTATACTTTGTATAAATGGTACAGTATAGCAACACGGATTAGAAAACTTGACAAATTTATAGTATTTCTTCAGAAATATACAAATATATTCTTAACACAAGATTTCTCTTTTAAAATAAATGAAAATACATTAAAGATTTATACATTTATTTCATAAAACTTTATTAAATCTGAGCAGTTCCTTTTCTACAAATCCTTTATGAGTATGACCCTAGAACGGATCATTCATCTCCATTCCTTCTATTTTAGTACCTGAAACATTTCAATAAGGGTGAATATTTCTCGCCCACTAAATTTCTTTTAGTATAGCTTAACTAATAATAATTATTAGAGTCGTAACCTAATACTTTATTCTAATTCATTCTCATTCAAATACATATAGTCATACAATCATTCATCAAACACATATAACATTTCACTCATTATACATACATTTCTATGTTGACCTGTATGTAATTATACATATATCATATCATTTCAATTCATGTGTCATGATACATTTGTCTCAGTAACACCCATCGATGTACTACAACACACATACCATAACAACATAAACTGATCTACTACGATACATATATCATATCATACATATTCTTTACCACGTCTTATCTATATCACTTTTCATCATAATAATTGCTCCTGTGATCCTTTGAGGACTTCTAGCATAGATAGTTGCTGGTTAGCCGCAACATCACGTATACATGTGTGCTGCCTCAGCCCCGGCCCCTTTTAGCAAAGGTATAGTCAGGAGCTTCGTCAGAAGATGAGGGTGTGGCCTGTGAATGTTTATTTTTAATAATTTATTGTGCACCCTTTTCATTGTTAACATTCACCATCCTCATTTCTCCAAGATTTTCCAAATCTTCTCCTTAACTCTATACCCCTAGTGTATCGCTGTACTATATATACTCGTTCTCTTTCTCATTCTTAACATTTCTCATTTCACATTCTTTATATCAATCAGCATGTCATAATTCATGAGTCACAATTTATATAAATTCATGGATTACAATATATATGATAACACACCCTTTCAATGTGTTATAATTTATATCATAATCACTTCGTTTCAAGTTGCATGAACTCATGCATTATAATCACGCCTCATATTCTTTCTAAATCATATTCTCATTTCCCATTCATACATCACATGCTTTCACTTTTATTAAACACTTCATTCATTTCCATAATTCTACCAGTTCAACATATAAAGTTGTCATACAAAGTCATATTACACAACAAATACAATACATCAAACTTATCACAGAGATTACCACGCAATATCATACCATACAATCAGTACAATATGTCGAGGGTCGAATACTTTCAGACTCAGCCCAGCTCGTACAATCTCAATATATAGGCTCCTAACCTAAAGTTCATTATAGTATATCTTTTATTACTTAATTTATATACATCTTAAGAAAATTAGTTCTAAAATCTTTTAAAACTACTTAAGCCCATATTTTCTCTAAAAATATGATATTATCAGTTTAAAATAAACTTCAAACCTCTCTTTATATCAAAATACACCTTTGTCATATGATATTATCAAAATTTACAGAACTTTACTAAGTAAGATACTCATATTTCTCAAAGAACCACTAGATCTATATATACATACATAACTACAGCTAGAAAATACTCCCCTTACCTGATAACGGTTCCTCCAAACTAGTTCTCTGAGTGATCTACAGAGAGATTCCACACTATCCACAGAGAGATCTTCCAAAAGATAAAATTTTCTAAGTATTTCGAGGTAGAAATCCTAAGATGACAAGAGAACTGAAAAAAAAAAAGGAATGAAATAGAGATCTGAGCTCCAAGAAACTTACTTAGATCCAAGAAAAACGGATGTTTGAGCTCAAATTTGAAAAAGATCCAAAGTTATTGGAGGTTTTCTCTGAGAAAAGAGAGGGAGAGAATGAAGAGGATAAAGAGGGATATGTGATTTGGTTGAAAATGAAAATTTTAGGGCGAGAGTTCCTTAAATATCTCTCAAACTCGTGACTTTATCACTATAGCGAGAGGTTATCGCTACAGCGAACAAATCAAAAGTTTTCTTCTTTTGCTGTCTGTTATTCTAGCTACAGTGAGAGTTCCTCGCTATAGCAAGAGAGTAGCATTCTCGCTACAGCGAGAGATTCTAGCTACAGCGAGAGGACTCCATAATGTTCTATTTTCACTGCCTCGTTCTCGTTACAACGAGATTTGTCTTACTACAACGAGATATCCTATAGTTTAACTCAATCAAACACTTCTAATTTCAAATAACATGCACAAACAACTAATATTAATTGCAATAATAATAAATTACAAAATGAGGATGTTACAATATATACCTTTCCTTTCGAACCAAACCTTTCTCTTTGGACAATCTTTCTTGAAGTGACCAGTCTTCTTGTAGAAGAAGCACATCTGGCCCTTCCGGATTCGGCCTTCACGAACCTTTAATAAGGCATTATCCTTCTTGTCCTTCTTACCTGGCTTAACCTTGCTACTACTAGCCCCTTCATGAAATGTGAGATAGACGGAGTGTTCTTTCACCTTCTTCAGCCTCCCTTCCTCCTGAACCAGTGTGTCCTTAATTTCCTGTATGTTCCATTTATCCTTAATGGTGTTGTAATTCACCTAGAACTGACCAAACTCAGGAGGGAGTAAGTTCAAAATGAATTGTACTAGAAAGAATTCCTTTACCTTTATGCCCATTGATTTCAACTTTGTCGCTTGATTAATCATGTCAGTCACATGGTCATGAATGGGCCGTGACCAATCAAACTTCTAACAAGATGCCTGTAATGGACTTGTTAGTAATGTCCGATTGTATATACTCTTTTACCTTTGCCATAAATTCCCTAGCATTTTCAGTCTTTGGCATTGATGACTTCATATTTTTAGTCATAGTCATCTTCAGCAAGCTCAAGCTCAGCCTATTCAACCTTTCCTAAGCCTTTCGAAGAGTTCTTTCCTCTTCAATACTGGTCTTTGTGATGGTTGCAAGCTCTTGTTCCATAATGATTACTAGGTCTAAATTCATAACACCTAACTGGAATCGAACTTGTTCAACCCAATCATCATAATTAAGCCCATTGAACTTGACTACGCCATTGCTCATGTCATACGCATTCATAGAGACTGAAATATTTAACACATGCTTATACGTTTATACTTTGAATAAACTTAATGGATTCGGACAGTCAACTATCATCAATTATGCATCTAAATTTACCTTTGGGTAACGCCTAAATACATAATTTATCTATAATGATGCTAATAAACAACTTTAATTGACAACCAGTCACTCAAACCAATATGCAAGTCATCTTTGGATATACAAACATATTATGAAATGCTTACATGTCTTCTTAATGTCATTAATCATATGCAATGATCCACCTTTGGGCGATCTCCTAGCATTATAATTAATGAGCTAAATTGTTCACTCTCTGTTTCCATTAACACACAATTAAATGCTTAAAGAACTTTTAAAACTAGGCCACTTTGGTGACTAACAAGTTACCCTTAAAATTAAGCACTAAATTGTGAAGTTCTCATTATGATAATGTAATTTAGAATTAATTAACTTGAGAATTTAATCACTTTGGTGAGTAAAATTCACTTTGATGTAATTCTAAAATTATCTATATATTTTATGAATTATATTCCTTATTCTATCGTAAAATTCCTATGTATGGTTGTGCTTTTACTTAATGCATGGTCGTGCTTCGATGAAGCAAGGCCATACTCATTTCTGATGCATGCCCCTGCTTCCTGAAGCATGATCGTGCTTCCTGATGCATGGCCGTACTTATAATTGATGCATGGTCATGCTTACAATATGCAAGGTCGTGCTTCTGTCAGGCTTCTAATTTATTATTGAGTAATCTATAATATTTTATACTTGTTCAATGTTAATTGAAGGATTATTTGGTATTGGAATATATTTAGATGGAGTTGAAATTATTTAAAAAAAAAAAAAAAAAAGTGAACAGTACCGTGTGAACAGTGCAAACCGCGTGTGAACAGTGCAAACTGCGTATGAACAGTGCAAACCGCGTACAAACCGTGTATGAACAGTACCAACCGCGTATGTACAGTGACTGCTGACGTCATCGGTGACGTCACATACGCGTACAGTGCGTGTACAGTACGCGTGTACAGTTTTTTCCGGCGTAAATAGTGCCCTGAACAGTATTTTCTGGCGTGAACAGTAAGGCGGTGAACAGTGTTTCTGGCGATGAATAGTAAATTCCGTCGTGAACAGTAAATTTCGAAAATTTTCTATGAAAAGGGGGTTTCACACGAAATTTTCATTTCTTCACCTCTATCCAAGGTTCTCAAAGGTTCTAAGGCCGTAAACCACCATTTCTCTCATACTAAACCTTCCTAAACTTAGATTTCTCGCCAGATCTGAAATTCTACATCTATTCTGAAGGATTGGAAGTAAGTTTCTTTAAGTTTGAAGCTAGATTTACCGTTCGTTTCTCTTCTCCTTCTCTTTCTTATAGAAATTCATGGTGTTCTTAGGAGAAACTCCGTTCTAAAGCTGAATCTTCGGTGAATTTTGTTATAATCAAGTAATATTCGGTAGATCTAGTGTGAATCATCTTTCTGAGGTAAGGGGAGTTTACTTTAACCTATGAACTATGTTTTGAACGATTTAATATGCTATTTCAAGATATTTTGATATGATTTTGTTAGATCTATTGAATAAAAGCTATTTTCTAAGTTGTAACTGTTGTTAATTAGTTTAAAATGCTGAGATTTTGGCTGATCTATTATAAACTTGCCGTAGTTGAGCTGTTAAAATAATTTTGGTGGCGTGCATCATGCTGAGATATATGTTTTGCATCATTATAGAGCCGAGTTACATGTTTAGGTGGGTAGACATGTAACGGTAAGTTCATGCCGAGTCTTTGTCTTTGTCTTTGTCTGGATCCAGATACGGAATGGGTCGCTCCGGACCGCTTCGGTTCCTTACGGATTACTTAGGGTGTGAAACCAGTTGGAAGCCGTTTTCATGTCGTGCATTAGATGGGCTGGAAATGCATGGGGTTATTGCTGTGAGAAATATTTTGCTCTATATATATAATTTTATTTTATGTTTGGTAAGCTCACCCTTGCATTTCTTTCTATGTCGTTGTGTGCGTGTGTACTGCGATGATCGTACGGTGGTACGTGAGCAGATGTAGCAGGTGTTGCATCTACTTCACAGGCTGAGGGGGCAGTGAAGAAAAGTTAGAAGCTGGAGTTGAGTAATAATGCATCAAAGTCCTTTTTCTTTATATATGAGACCTCATGTCGAGGGAGTCACGTATTATAATTTTTTTGGTATTTTGAATATTATAAACTAAATGTAATATTATGTTGATCTGTTGGATATTTGTTGTAAGGAACTTCATTTTTACTTTGAATGAGAAGTGAATTTTTATACTTATATTCTCTATTATTTACCTATTTTTAAATAAGTATGTGGTGTAGAAATAATGTTCTCGGTCCTTTATAAAAAGGGGTCGTGACAGCTTCCATCATGCAAGGTTGTGCTTTGTTGAAGCATGGTCGTGCTTGTTCCTGATGCATGATCCTGCTTCCTGATGCATGGCCCTGCTCACTGATATATGGCCCTGCTCACTGATACATGGCCCTACTCATATTACAGATTCAAAATCCAATGTTTCTAACTTTCAAAACCTTAGGGTTTTCAATTATTGAATTCAAAACAATTATTCAACATCAAATTAATGCTAATCCATCATATAAAATACCTAGGGTTCATGTAATTTGGGGAAAACTTTAATGGAGAACCAATCTCTTATAAAGAATTAATGAAATTCACAACCTAACTCTGATACCAACTGATAGAATTTTCTTTAATCTATTATGTAATTTCTATTATGCAATGACTATTATGAAATTACCTTTTTCCTTTGAGATCTTGAATTATGTTGCTCTCACAACACAATAACCTGAATCCATTGTTCCTTGATATTACCTCTCTCTTTGATGTCATTGATTGCTTGGTATTTTCCCCAACTCTTCCTTCCTCTTTCAGCTCCTCTCAGATGGTTGAGAGAAAGTTCTTTTCTTGTGTTTACCGTGAGCTCACTCAGAGACTGTGAAAGTGAAAAAAAAATAGGAAATGTCGTAACCCCTATTTGGTAACTGCTCTTTTATCTATATGAACGGAGATGGGAGGGTTTCCTTATAATTGTATTTACAATTATACTTTCAATGACTCTATATTTTATATTTAACCACCATCACATTAAATCATTAATTAGAGTCATGCTATAAGTTACATAGGCCACTATAATAAGATTATTAAAATAACCTAACAGCGTGTCCTTGTGCAACAAGCTCGATGACATCGTATCTAATGGGTCATGTTCTGACACTGGGTGTTGCGAGACTTCTATCCCATAAGGGTTGTCAGGTTTCTCCTATGGTTCTGGGAGCCTGTTTAACCACACCCGCATCCTTGACTTCAACCCATGCGATTATGCATTTGTTGTGAAAGATGCGGCCTACAACTTCTCATCCACTGACCTAGTCAAGTTCAATAAGACCATGTTTCCTGTAGTGTTGGATTGGGCCATGGGGAACCAAACATGCCAAGAAGACCAGAAAGAAGTTTCAAGTTACGAGTGTACGGCTGAAAACAGTGAGTGCTACAATTCAATGGATGGACCTGGTTACCTTTGCAACAGCTTTCAGGGTTATAAGGGAAATCCTTACCTTTCTAATGGATGCCAGGTATTCATAGCCATACCTTTTACCTACGTCTAAATCATAAATTAAGTGGGAGCTTAACTTTTTGAAATGAGACACAATGTATTCTTCTATATATTTACTTCTTTTTCTTTTCTTATTTTATGACATTTCTTATATATTAAATTGCATTAGAATAATGTTCTATAAATTTTTTTTTTCAAAATTAAGTATCAATAACTCGTGTTTTTTTATATTATAACATTTTTTACTACTTGTAAAATAATTTCCTTGATTCATAATGTCCTTCTATTAATTAATCTAAACTTTTCTATTCAGTGTGAAAATAGAAATCATAACTAACAAATTATCTTAATTTTAGACGTTAATGAATGCATGGAATCCAACGATTGCGTTGATGGGACAACATGCAACAACTTCTTCGAGAGCTACTATTGTTCATGCCCAAAAGGATATGGGAAAAAAGATGGAACAAGATGCAATCCCAAACCTAGCACCAATTCGAGGAAAATGATCATACTCATAATTACTTTGAGTGAGTATATATATATATATACATACACTATTGTCTGCCTAAATTACAATACTCATATTTTTGGTTTAGTTGTAACATATAATCTCGTCAACCATGTTTAATATAACAATGAATATGGGTCCTTCAAAATATGTTCTTTAGGTCATAAAATTTTTAAATGGTGTGACACTTCAATTTTTTGCATGTGTCATCGGCCAGTTGTAGCCATTAATAAGGCAGTGCAAGCAAAAAATAAAATAAAATTGACTGTATTTCCCTTTATTTATGTTTAGGTCTGAGTGTAAGTCTTGTAGCACTACTAGTGGGAAGATTTTATGTATTTTGGGCTTTGAAGAAAAGAAAGCTCGTGAAACTTAAAGAACAATTTTTTCAAGAAAATGGTGGCTTACTGCTACAACAACAAATAGCCAGGTATCAAGGGTCAAGTGAAACAGCTAAAGTCTTCACTATGCAAGAGTTAAAAGATGCTACTAACAACTTTGATGAAGGCTAGATCTAGGTCATGGTGGCCAAGGAATAGTTTACAAAGAAGTATTACTAGAAAAAAAAGAACTGTGGCAATAAAAAAGTCAGTGACTCAACTCAAATCAGATTGAGCAATTCATCAATGAGGTGGTCATGCTTTCCCAAATCAACCATAGAAATATGGTAAAGCTCTTGGGTTGTTGTTTAGAGACAGAAGTTCCTTACTTGTTTATGAGTTCATTCCTAATGGTACTATTTATGAGCATCTTCATGATCAAGGCCATTCCTTACAACTTACATGGAAAACAAGATTGAGAATAGCAACAAAAACAGCTGGGGCCTTAGCTTACTTGCATTCTGCTACTTCTACCCCAATCATACATAGAGACGTGAAAACTACAAATATATTACTTGATCACAATCTCACTGCAAAGGTTTCTGACTTAGACTTCAAAGATTGTTCCTCTTGATCAAACTCAATTAACCACTTTGGTGCAGGGAACACTTGGGTATCTTGATCCAGTGTACTTCTACACAAGTCAATTAATAGAAAAGAGTGATGTTTATAGCTTTGGGGTTGTCTTAGCAGAGCTAATAACAGGAAAGAAGGCACTCTCTTTTGATAGGCCGAAAGCTAATAGAAACCTAGCAGTGTATTTTACATCTTCAATGAAGGAGGGTCAATTACTTCACATTGTAGACCACCACATAATAGAAGAGGCAAATTTTGAGCAACTAATGAAAGTTGCTAATATTGCAAAGCATTGTTTAAAGGTGAAGGGAGAGGAAAGACCCACCATGAAAGAAGTAGCAATGGAACTCAAGGGACTAAGAATTGTGGAAAAGAATCGATGGGGAAATGTCAATTTATCTTTAGAAGAGACTGAAAATTTGCTGCATTCAACACCATCTATATTTTGTGTTGAAGACGACAATAGTGGAAGTCGTATTAATTCTGGTTTTGATAGCTTAAACCAAATTTCGATATCTTTGGGTGGTGGAAGATGATTAATTGAAATTAATTGTGACATTATTGTTATTTGTTAATGGCAATCCTATCTTACTCAGGATCATGTGATAATCCCTTTAGGATAATACTACATGTTGTATTCCCTATTGCATCGGATACGTTATTGATAAGTCTGTAATTACGCCCTCTTTTACAATCCATATATTCATATTTAACCTTTATTTTATTTGAAATTTACACTAATTTATATATTAATTGTGTAGTTTGGTATAAAGAGGTCGCAAGTGGATTTTGGATGCATTTTGGACCCAAATTGATAGAAGATTAGAACTTCACAGCAGTCAGCACGTCCAAACCCTTCCAACAAGCACGGGTTGCTTCGAGCCCATGCACGGTCGTGCTTAAGGCCTTGCATAGCCGTGCTCATCTGCGAGAATCCAATTATCAAGAGTCTTTAGGGTTTTTAAACCCTATTAAAAAGCAGATCTCAGGCATCGTAAAGAGGACCATTTTTACATCTTAGCTTTTGCTCTAGAATACATCTCATCTTGTCTCTCTTGCACTGGATCCTTGACATATGCTTGGCGAGACTTGGAGCTTCAAGTAATCGTACTTAAAGACTAGAAACACATCTCATACTTTAGTTTGATATTTCTTTTGATTATGACTTTGTTTATGATTGTTTTAGTTCTTTTCTTTAGCATGAGTAACTAAGTTCATAGCTAGAACTATGAGAACTATTGTTCATGAATTTATGAGATTTTGATGTTTGAATCTAAATTTGAATTCCGTTCTATGATTAGATTTTATCCTATTGCGCTTCTCTGTTAATCCTAATTAATTATATTGTCAGGCGGCCGTACCTCAGTTAATTAATAGATCTATAGGATAAAATGAGACAAAGGATTAGGTGAACCAAACCAATCTTTCTTTTCTAATTGTTATTAAATTAACAAGTTTATAGGTTGCTTAAGCTTTCTCAAATTAATGTCTTGCATGACCATTGGGGATGTTAATTTAGAGAAAAGAATATTAATATTGCATGACTATTGGGTATTAATATTATTCGTATGAATAATTGGTAATCACAAGAAAATTAGATTTAGAATTAAACAGAAAAATAACATAAAGGATTGAATGAGAAAACCCATATGCCCTAGGTTCCTCTCCGATAAGTTTAACCAAGACGTGTATTGTATTCCTTAATCTTAGTTTTATAATTAATTTTATAAATTCTTGTTTTTAATTAATCTCGTATCTTTGAAGCTTAAACAATTGAATTAGGAAATTCTTAGTAGTTGGAAATCAATCCTTGTGGGACGATATTTCAAGAACTTAATTTAAGAACCCATTATTACTTCTCGATGGGTATACTTGCCCTCCGAACAGTTATTCAATTCTTTATGCGTAAATAGATTTGTACTTGATGCATAGTTGAATTTGTAGCTTCTCTTATTACATGGATAACGAAGAATTCAGACTTAGATATTTTAATTTATGGTAGTGAAACTGTCACAAGAGCACTGCGTTAATGCTAATAATTTTAAGTCATTCTCTTTCTTAATGTTCATATTGTACAATTATGCTCAACAAGTCAATCATACTCATTTTGAATTCAGCACATCTAGATGAAACTGATCATTCTTCTCATTAGCACACTCTTGCTTCTTTAAAGAAGAATTCTTGATATAGCTATACTATATTGAGTATGATTATCGTTATGTTGAAGTTGAGTAAGACCATGCTCTTTACTAGCATGTTTATATTTCACAAATCACAATGATTCATGCTAATTTAAGTGTGACTGTCTAAATATAAAACAAATCCAACATCTCCTTAGCACGAGCGCGCTCAATATTAAGCATGACTAATGCTTTGAACACTACCATTATAATTTGAATTATAAACTATAGATTGACTCAACTCATGAAAGACATATTTAAAGAAGAAGACAGAAAGAAGTATTTATTTATTTCTCACCTCTCTCTCTCCTTCATGGAAGGATTGAAGTTAACTTTGGAATCATCAATCATATACATGAAATCAATAATCAATTATTTATTTTTATATAGAATTATAAATTATTTATGTAAATATGTTTAATTTTATATTTTCATAATAAATAACTAAATCCAAGGTTATAATGAACTAATGATGTGAATTGAGTTTCAACTCTTTTTCTTTTAAAGTATATATTCTTTCATCAATTGTATTTATTTCATTATTCTCATTTCATTATTAAGACATGATCAACTTTAATAATTTTTAATTAATTAGATAAATAATAATTATACTATTAAGATATTGAACTAGAATTTTTAAGGTTAGTTTTTATGAGTGTTAGGAATATATATATTTTTAACACATTATTAATTATTGTATAAAATTTATAAAAATGTAAAAATATGATATAGAATCATTAAATTAAGAGTAAGAATTATTAAATTGAAAGTGAAAAGTCACATAAATTTTGTGCTTTTTAATATATAAATCTTAATTAATAATTAAAAGTATATTAAAATAAATATTATATTAGAGAATGTTTACTAACTGTTTTTAGTTTGTTTTGAAAATGTGAAGTACTTGTATAATAAACTTTAAGTGTTTTGGATTTGATTTCTATTCAATTAATTGAATATCCATTTTGATTTATAAAAGATACTTTAATGGTCAATCTGAAGTTGTTTCAATATCTTATTTAATTTTGATGCAGTTTCAGCGTAAAACAGTACACGATGTGTATAACTTTTTTATATTAATTATCATAAAATTAAAGATTGTTACTTATATATATAATTGAATAGAAATATAAAATTTGTTATATTATCAATAAATTTTAATTAAATTCTTATTTTTAACCTATTTTTTAGTTATATTTGATAATTATGCATATTTTTAACTACAAAATGATTATTTACATAAAAATATTAATCCCTTCTTTTCTCTTTTTCTTAACTTTTCTCGAAATATACGTAAAAATATCCCATGAAAAGTGCAAAACTCAACTTGAAGAGGGCAAACAATTTAAAGTGTGGACATATAAGACAAATTAGTGGTAGGTACCGATGACTTGAATTGAACTTCAAAGTCGACGCAGAGTCACCCACTAAAAAAGCAAAACTCTGAATTATTGAGTACAATTATTTTGTGCTTTTGAAGGGAATAAGAATGGGAGCACAATCACATGTACTCGAGAAACCAAAGCCATGGCGGTGCACTCAAAGCAGCTTCTGCAACTGCTACTTGTGGCAATCCTTATTGCAGCAACGAAAACCCAACCCATGTCAAAGCCAAACTGCAGAGACAAGTGTGGCTCTGTCACCATTCCCTTTCCATTTGGCATGACCAAGGAATGTTCCTTGAACCCCTCATTTCTCATCATCTGCAACCAAACCTCTTCCACACACACGCACATACCTTTCTTGTATAACGATAATACTAATAATAGCTTGCCCTTGTTAAGCATCTCGCTCCTGTATGGCAAACTTCGCATTTCATTGCCAGTAGTCAGAGACTGTTACAACTATAGCTCTTACGAAGATCTTACTGATATCGGATGGAGGTTCTATTTCAACCTGACACCTTTTCAACTCTCACCCAACCGAAACAAGTTAACAGTTGTTGGCGTTGACACCGCTGGATTTGTGGTACCATATACGAACACCGAAAATAAATACACTGCACCAATGTGCCTGTCTCTGTACACCAAAGATTTATTAGTGAATGGATCTTGCTCCGGCATTGGTTGTTGCCAGACTTCAATACAACAAGGGATATCCAGTTTCAGCTACTATACTGCTATGAACGTCATCAACGACAGTTCCTTCGCCCAAGAATTTAGCACCAAACCAATCGCATGCGGTTCTGCGTTCCTGGTGGAAAACGGAAGATACAACTTCTTAGAAAAAGACCTCTTAAAGTTGGACAAGAAGGAGTTTCCTGTGGTTGTGGATTGGGCAGTGGGGAACCAAACATGCAAAGATGCTATGAATTCATCGAGTTATGCGTGTAAGGCAGAAAACAGTAGATGTGACAAAGCAACGGACGGAAATGGTTACCTTTGTCGTTGCCGTCCTGGCTTCCAAGGAAACCCTTATCTCCCTCATGGTTGCCTAGGTATATGTATATTATTTCGACAATAATATTTTTACACTCACTTTTTTTATATTTATTTTTCATCACGTATTTTTTTACATCTATTTAATACTTCATGAATGAAAATACAATTTTTTTAATATTATTTCTTAGTCCATTTTATTTTTATTTTATTTTGCCAAACACTTGAAAAAAAAGGTTTTTTTAATAATTTAAAAATCTTATCCATCTCAACTTTCTTTGAAAATAATCCCATATCCAGCTTCTAAAAAATTTATACATAATTTTAATTTATGAAAATAATGTAATATATTTTACTTATTTTTTTCGCATGGAATGTTTATTGAGTAGTTTACTCAAATGAAGATTTTTTTAAAACAAAATCTTATTTAGATTAATTAAAAATTAATAAATAATATTAAAAATAATCAAAAAAATTTAAATTAAACTAATTTATTATTATTGTTATTATATTTTTTTAATAAAAATATGTTTTAATTATTTTATTGTTTTTATATTATGTAAATGTTTTAAAAAATAAACTTCTCTACGACCTCAGATTCTCCTCCCCTTTTCTTCTCTCTGTTTTACTTCCTCCTGTTTTGAAATTTTATTTTATTTTTTACTATTATGGGGTCGATAAAGAATACCTTCTCTTTCTAGCTTTTCTTCATTTAAACAGATAGTCTTTCTTACCTTTTTTTTTATTATTTTCTTCTTTTCTCCTAATACAAACAAACCATAAGTAGTTAAATAAATTTTAATTTTAATTAGTTATAATATTTTACCAAACACTTGAAAATAAAATATTTTTTTATAAGTTGAAAAACCTTACGCATCTCAACTTTCTTTAATAGCCAAATCATCTAACTTCTTAAAAAGTTATTGTACATGCTTTTAACTTATGAAAATAATTTAAATTTATTTTACTTGTTTTTCTTCTTGTGGAATGTTTATTGATTAGTTTACCTAAAAGAAAACTTTTTCTTTATTTTGTTGGAAGTAGAGTGTTTTTGATAACATAAACTTATAACTTATTTGACTTTATATAATTTTTTTTATCAATACATTGGTAGAATTGTTTGATAAACAAAATATAAAAAGATTTATAACTTTTAAAAACTAGTTTATTAAAAGTTACTTTAAGCGATACTCATCTTATTAAAAATTAGTTTTCAATAAAATATTTTATTTACAGTCTATCTAAACATTTTAAATACACAAATAACATAAAATATTTTCTTCTAAGTCATTTAATAGCTTTTAGTTAATTAAAAAACTAATTTTATCAAACAAATTTAATTCAATTAACTAATTATAAACTATAAACTTTTCTGCTATTACAATTTTAAGTGTGAAATCAGAAATTATAACTAACAAATAATCTCTTAGATGTTGACGAATGCAAGGGATCTAACGATTGCATTCATCGGGAAAAGTGCAAAAACTATCCGGGGAGTTACAATTGTTCATGCCAAAAAGGATTCGTAGGAGATGGAAAAGTAAAAGGATCAGGATGCAAAAAAGATACGAACAGCAGAGACATCATACTCGTAACAACTTTGAGTGAGTATACTATTGCACTGCTGGAAATTACGACACATTTTGTTCTCAAATCTATCATAGCACATCATTTTATTGTCAATAACCAAGTTTACTATTAAAAGTATATTGATCCAAGAATCTTTATCGGTAATCAACAATATTAATCCTATGCATATATTCAAGGTGATTTTGGTACGATTAAAATAGCATTTACTCCATTGGGCCTATACGTATTACTTGTAAGGTCAGGAATTATCCGAATAGAGTGACATTTTGATTTTATAACATACATCATCGGCAACATGATGTTGAGACATGTACAAGACAAAACGAAGAAATTGACTTTGTTTCCGCTTGTTTATGCGTAGGTGTGAGCATAGGCATCATAGCACTGCTGGGGGGAAGCTTTTATGTGTACTGGGCATTCAAGAAAAGAAAGCTCATGAAACTTAAGGAACAATTTTTTGAACAAAATGGGGGTCTATTGTTACAACAACGAGTAGCGAGGCATAGAGGGTCAGAAATGACTAAAGTCTTCACAGTGGAGGAGCTAAAAAGGGCAACCAATAACTTCAATCCAGATAGGATACTAGGGCAAGGGGGTCAAGGAACAGTTTATAAAGGAGTGTTATTAGATAATAGAACTGTAGCAATAAAAAAATCCAAAATCAGTGATCCAAACCAGATTGAGCAGTTTATCAACGAGGTTATGTTGCTTTCCGAAATCAACCACAGGAATGTGGTAAAGCTCTTGGGTTGTTGTTTAGAGACACAAGTTCCAATGCTTGTTTATGAATTCATTTCCAATGGTACTGTTTATGAGCATCTTCATGGTCAAAGCCAGTCCTTAAAACTTACATGGAAAACTAGATTAAGAATAGCAACAGAAACTGCTGAGGCCCTGGCATATTTGCATTCTGCTACTTCTGAACCAATTATCCACAGAGATGTGAAAACTACAAATATATTACTTGATCACAATCTCACAGCAAAGGTTTCTGATTTTGGAGCTTCAAGAATTGTTCCTCTAGATCAAACTCAATTAACCACTTTGGTGCAAGGAACGTTGGGGTATCTTGACCCTGAATACTTACACACAAGCCACTTAACTGAGAAGAGTGATGTTTATAGCTTTGGGGTTGTCCTAGCCGAACTACTCACAGGAAAAAAGGCACTCGCTTTTCACAAGCAAGAGTGTGTTACGAACCTTGCTCTGTTCTTCGTTTCTTCCATGAAAGAGGATCGATTACTTGAGACTGTGGACCCTCACATAATTGATGAGGCGACCGCAAATGTTGACCAACTGATGGAATTTGCCAAAATTGCAAAACAGTGTTTAAAGGTGAAACGAGAAGAAAGACCCACCATGAAAGAAGTGGCAATGGAACTTGAGGGACTAAGATTTGCGGAAATGCACCAAGAGGAAAGTGCCAATTTGTGTTCAGAAGACACTGAGATTTCTCTCCAATCAGAAGCGTATGTTTTAAGTGTTGAAAATGACGCTGGTGGAAGTAGTGGTATTAGTTCTGGTGTTGATAGCTTAAACCAGATTTCGACGACCTTCCCCAGTGGAAGATGATAGATAAGCAGATGTAAATTGTGATGGATTGTAATTGACTGATGTTTATGTGTTGTATCAAATACCATATTAATGCTTGTATTAATATAAATAGGCTTCTCAAGTGAATTTGCTTTCATTCATTTGCTTCATGAAATTTGTAGTTTCTTCAATTTCACCTATTTATGTTTTACTTTTAACTTTTTATCCTTCATGCATGCTTCATTGAATTATAACATCTTCAATTTCTGAAAGTAAACTTTAAATTTTAGATGTGAATTTATGTATAGACATTTTTATTAAATCTAATTAATGTAACATACACAACACATATTTTTTATAAAACTTTATAGAATATTTCAATATCTGATATATAAATAATTTTAATTATTATTTTTTTATTAATAATAATTATTTATTAAATCTTTATTGAGTATTCAACACATATGTCAAAAAAAAAAACTCCTATAGTACTTTTTATAAGAAATAAAATGAAATATTTTTTTCCTAATTATAAGAATCAGAAGATAAATTTAAAATATATTAATTGTTAATTTTTTATACTTTTCTTTTATTATTAAATATATATTTAAAAACACTGATTACACTAATTATAAGCTTAAGTATAATGAATATTTTTAAAATAAAATTTTTATTTATGAAAAATATAATTAATTTAATTATTTTATTGGTTATATTAACTTAATCTTTTGTTTCTTATAAAAAATTAATTTATAAAATTATATCACATAAAATTAAAAAAAAAAAAAAAGCAACTTGAATCTTAATTCGGTATGAATTAATACTCACAAGTTTCTTTTTAGAAAAACATATATTAGTAGGTTATAATTTTAATTTTTTTAAAAATATACTCAGCGAGTGTTTTGTGTGTGAATTTTTTTAATTCTTAATAATTATGTTTTTAAAAAGCATTTTTTTAAAGAATTTGTTAAAAATATTTATACCGTACTAGTAGTTCAAATTTATGAAATTAATGTAACTTTTATATTTTTAACACAAATAAGGTTAATTAGTATACGACTATTTATTTTAAATTTAAAAGTGAAATTTGCATTTGTGATATACGACTGTTTTATATGAGAACTTATATAATAAATTTAACTATAAAAGTTATTAACATAAATTAAAAAATATTTTTATAAATTATATAAATTTGTTCATTAAAATAACTTTAAAAACTCTCTCTACACACACACACACACACACACACACACACACATATATATATATATATATAACTTCTTTATTATATCATAAATTGTATAAGAAGCAGTACGACTAATGTCAGTTTTACACAATAATCTCTTATAACAATTTTACAACCCTATTATTATTTTTATTACATCATCTTACTCTATGTGTTTCCTATCTTTGTTCTGTATATCCTTTGTTATCAGACTTTGTAATACAAGATGCAACATTTCTCAGCCTATACTTACACAAACAAGTAGGCATATACATGGCTTTATTTAACTTTTAACGCTAAAAGTGAATATATTCTCCCACTATCGTGGCAGCTAGCTAGTGGCCGGGGTCTATGGTAGCGCTATGCAAAGCGATGGTCTCCATGGTCAAGCCAGGGCCAAACCCATATAAAACGCCCCACTTTAGTCCCTCACCAGTTGTGTCTTTCCCTTCTTCCACGGACCACCTTCTCATCTCATCCAATATAAACAGGACACATGCACTCGACATGTTCCCATACTCACTCAGAACCTGTTTAGTTGCTCTTAGTTTCTCTGCCTTCAACCCAAGACTCGCTTCAATTTGCTTCAAGATTGCAGGGCCACCAGGGTGGGTTATCCAAAACAACGAGTTCCAATCGTTGATTCCAAGCGGGTGAAAGGTTTCTTCAAGGCTTTTCTCAATGTTCTCTCCAATCAACTGAGGAACATTGTCCTTGAGATGAAACGTGAGTCCCACCTCGCGCAAGTGTCCCTCAATGGCACCCTCAGAGTGGGGTAGAATGGTCTCTGAAGCCGAGACAAGGTGAAATAAGGGTCGTTCGATGGAGGGGTCAGGGTTAGATCCAACGATGACGGATGAAGCACCATCACCAAAGAGAGCTTGGCCCACTAAGGAATCCAAGTGCGTTTCGGAGGGTCCACGAAAGGTGACAACAGTGATCTCGGAACACACAACGAGGACACGTGCATGAGCATTGTTCTCAGCAAGGTCTTTGGCAAGACGAAGCACAGTGCCACCAGCAAAGCAACCTTGATGGTATAGCATGATCCTTTTGGTGGAAGGTCTGAGGCCTAAGAGTTTGATGAGTTGATAATCAGCACCAGGCATGTCTACACCCGATGTTGAACAAAATATTAAATGAGTTATCCCTGACTTGGGTCTTCCCCATTCTTTTATGGCTTTTGATGCTGCCTTCTCTCCCAGCTTTGGTAACTCCTCAACTAAGATATCTTATCTTGTTAGAATTTTCTTTAATTTATGTAATTTTTATTATATAATAATTATTATGAATTTTTTTTTTTTTAGATATTGAATTACATTACTCTTACAACACAATATATGGTTATCATACAATTAAGAGTTACTTCCTCTTTCAACTACAATATATGGTTTTAATTATTAAGTTCATTCCTCTTTTAGCTCCTCTCGAATAGTTGAAAGAATGTTACTTTATGCGTTTATCGTGAGCTCACTCATAAACCGTAAAAATAAAAAAATAGAGAATGTCATAATTTCTATTTGATAACTGCTCTTTTATTTATACGAAAGAAGAAGAGAAAGTTTTCTTATAATTGTATTTATAATTATACTTTCAATGACTCTATATTTTATATTTAATCATCATTACATTAAATTATTAATTAGAGTCATGTTATAAATTATATAGGCTACTATAATAAGATTATTAAAATAATCTAATAATTTTTCACTTATTATTAAAATGGTGGCTGGGCCTCCACCCCTTTGTGCCTCTCTTATTTTCTCTGAATATGCCATTTCGATCTATATCTAAGACTATCAATGTTGTTTGGATCACCCAATATCCTCACTGTTTATTTATAGATAGATTAACTGCCTCAACGTGATTTCACTTTCCATGCATTAAGTATATTGAGAAAAATTATGTTAATTGATGTATTGAGAATTTGTAACAGAATTAAGAATAATTACTGAAAAAGTAAAAAAAAAAAATGTGATGCTTTAGATAAAAGAGGATTAGACAAAAGAGATATGTTGTACTAAAGTGACTATATTCGTCTAAGTCTTCTATTAAAAAAAAGTTAAAAAAAAGAGATAAAAATATTATAAAAATTAAAATTTATTATGTGAATTTTTTCACTATAATCATTTTAATTTTTTAATTATATATCGAAGACTTGGAGAATTGTGTTAGATGAAGATTAATGATTATAAGTTTGTGCAAAAGCTGTATAAGAAAAAAATTATAAATTTACTTAGTCAAAATTATAGATAATGAAATAATTTTATTATAAATTTATAAATATAAATAAAAGGTATGAAATTACATTAAATTTGTATGTTATTCTTTTTTTTTTACGTACACTTCCAAAGATAAATGTAACAAAAAAAACTCGTATCTTTCCCAACACCATTGTCACCTCTTCCGTGATCTCAATTGCAATTCTTCCCACAAAGCACACCATGATCGAATCTTGCTAGGCATGGTTGCAAAACTCAAATCTTATTCACATCCATCGTCATTTTACAAAGTAATTTATTTTTTATATACTTTTTTCTTGTTTAAAGTATTATGCTAATTATTTAACAAAAGCCACATAAATTTTATGTAATAAAAAATTATAAATTATGAAAAATATGTATTGCTTAGCTTCTTATAAAGTATGAATGCGTATTGTAATTAAAATTTGTGCGGAAGACATTTAATTGGATGAGCACATGAAGCTGAAAAACAGATCCATGACTTCTCATTCAAAGCAGCTGGTGCAGCTGCTCCTTGTTGTGATCCTTTTGGCATGACCGAGCCTTGTCCCGTGAACAGTTCATTTTTCATCATTTGCAACCCACGTACCCTCTTCAACACCCCTTTCTTGTATAAATATTATAATGACAGTGTGCCCATGTTCAACATTTCGCTCCTCAACGGCTGGTTTTCTTAGTATTAGTGACGTAAGATTATTAAAATATGTTAATTGGAATAGTTAAAAATAATAATTGAAAAAGTTTAAACAGAGAATTGATAATTTTATTTTTTTTTTTTATATTTACAACATGATAACATGCTTTATTTATAAACATTCTAAACTAAATCTACTCTTACGATGAATATCTTTGTTAGAGTTTTCATTGGAAATGAACAACAGTAATTCAAGCTATGAATTGCTTTGGTAATTTAACCCCATATACTCAAGGGCCAAGGCGATTTCGGTATAATTCAAGTTGCGTTTAACATTGGCTCTTAGGCTATGCTTCTCAAGACATCAAATATCCAAATAGTGTGGCATTTTGATTTATTAAAGGTGAAGGGAGAGGAAAGACCCACCATTAAAGAAGTAGCAATGGAACTCGAGAGACTAAGAATTATGGAAATGCATTGATGGTAGCAGTGGAAGAGGCATTAGTTTGGCTTTGGTAGCATAAACCAGATTTCGATGTCCTTGGATGGTGGAAGATGATTAGCTGAAATTAATGTTGGGAAACACATTTTATTCTCGTTAAGTAATTCTTTCAAATAAAGAAATAAAATAACATCATCCTAACACGAGATAATGTGAAAATTTTCAATTTGAAAAAGCTATATATATTTGTTGTCTGATGAAAACCAAAAAATAATATTACTTGAAATTTTACAACACAGACTATTTTTCTTAACTAACTACTTCGCAGCTTCAATACATTCATACTTCTCAAAACAAATATCCAAACACTTCACAGTACATTAATACAGTAATATAAAATAAATAAGAAAGTCCGACGTAAGCTTAAAGTATTTCTGATTGAAATGACTTGAAACAAAATACTTGGAGGGTCAATATAAAGCCTTAATCTCTCTCTTCCTTTACAAAATTAAGCAATGACTTTTTTAAAAAAAAATGTATTATTTCAACAACTCAACAATTAATTGTGATGTTACTAGAATTCATAAGTCTATGCTTACTAGGAATAGATGTTAATCTGTCTTCAAAATAATGGTTGTGTAGTATGTTGTGTTCCCCTGTTGCATTGGATACAATATTGTGATATTATGGTTGTGATGAAATGTTATGTGGTATGGGAGATGCTTATCCTGCACAATCAGTATCTCTGTTTAATTAATTTTAGCTAAAATTTTGTGGGGAGTGAATGAATAGTTTTTCAGATGATATTGGTTTTAAAATTAATCTTTCATGTGGAAATTTTGTTTTATAAGACGTGGTAATCATAGAGGATAGTATTTATTAGAAGTTGTTCGCTAGCCAACCCCTTTAGATGCAGAGGGGCGTGGTCATGAAAAATGAATGTAAACCATTTCATATTGGTATGGTCCGGGTCAGATATGGGGCATATTGCTTCTAAGCCTGAATTGCGATGATGTTGCCCCCATGTTCTTCCCATGAGGGTGCCACATATTCAAATGATGAACTTCCTGATATTCTCTTCATTAGGCTTTCCATTCTATGCAACCTGTTCATGTTATGGTGTAGTTCTCTTCAGCAGTTACTTCAGTGTCTTTCCGTTTCTGTTTCTCTTGTACATAACTAAATTAGACTTATATACAGTGCGATATCAAAGTTTTAATGTATAAATTGACATACAATTCAATTAATCTCACATTAGAGCAATATGAACAAAAAGCAGGAACGTTACAAGAGAAGAAAACCGTGTAAGCATTCTCAGTAAACAGACATGTTTCATGTCGTTGCAAGTGCTTTACAGAGTGTTCCTTATTGCCCATGTGCTGAAGATTGATATCTTTTTGTCTTGGAGCTCCTTTTAGCCAAAACTTTGAAAGCTGGACCACTAAAGTTTCCCAGAATATGTTGCCCCATTAGTTGGTGTTGCCCCTTGAAATAGAGACATTAATGGAAAAAAAAAATTACGTAAATGAAATCACAACTCAGCTTTAAAGTACTTATGGCACATATCAAACAGTAAAAGAATGATGAATCTGGAACCATCCAGGCAAAAAAAAAAAAAGAAAAGGAACTACATATGATTCAAGAACGAGAAAAATGATACTTCAGAGGAGTATATGAAGGATAAATTCTTATGTAGCCACGTATGAACAGTCTACAATAGATGTTTAAGTATGTATTTACAAATATATTGATGGTTTTTTTTTCAAGTAATGAGTAAAATTATTGAAATATATTAATTAAATAATTTAAAAATGATAGTTGAAATTTAAGTAAGACACTCAAGAAATAAAAATTGATAGTTCATTCTCTTCTTACATTTATAATCTGGTATCAATGTTTATTTATAAGTATCATTTATTGTTATGTTTGGGTGATTTAGTATTATAATAATATTTATAATATTTTAGAACCATAACTTTTAATATTATCTTATAACTGGATAAAAATAATTTTTTTTAATTATTACTAATATTTTTTAAAATTATTCTAAAAATTTGTGTGACTTTCTACATTCAACGTAAAAGTTATACCAGTAGTGTTGAAGTGAATGTTTAGTCATTCAAACGTAAATCTAAGCACGTACTAAATCAACAATTGACATGTTTAAAGTTGCTGGGCCATGTTTGAAACACACTTTCATTTCTAAAGAACGTCTTTGTTGACTGAAATTTGAGTGTAAATATTATTTGTACTATCTTAGAATTTCTGTATGAGAAGGGCTGGAGTTCGTATGAGACAAAAAGCTGTTACACTCTTCTTTATGCCATCTCACCGATGTGCACGAATTACATTCATAATACCTACCTAGTTTATCAAGAAATTAAATTGAGATGTTGGTAAACACGGTAAAAAATCTATAAACTCAGATCCAACCCAGAAGTTGTAACTAGTAAAGTTAACGTTAAAATAAAGTGAATTCATTACAGTTTAAACCTAAATCAAAATGACAAAAAAATAAACAGAATACAAAAACCTGGAATTTAGAGTTGAAATGCTTATCAAGAGATTTTACATATAATATAATCCTGTTAATATTCATGCTAAATCATTTTCACCGATAAACTTATCCAGTTCACTAAGGAGTTGTGAATTAATTGTCTTTACAAAAGACTATCGTCATACCCAGATCAATAAATCTACGAGTGTGATTCTTTACAAAATTTGGATGCTTTCTTCAAACCAGCACTGTGTCAAGACTGCACTCTTTCACAGTAGAGAGGAACTACAATACTAGAAATTTGATTAACTTTAGACCTTTCCATCTGATGAAGGAAGAGCATGATCAGTTTTGGAGGCTGTGGAAGACGTGGCAAACACAGAGTTTGTGCCTCCAGAGGGAGAAGAGGTAGGAGA
Source organism: Abrus pulchellus subsp. cantoniensis (assembly GCA_024086825.1). Lineage (NCBI taxonomy): Eukaryota > Viridiplantae > Streptophyta > Magnoliopsida > Fabales > Fabaceae > Abrus > Abrus pulchellus. The sequence goes on along the minus strand of CM044051.1, from coordinate 9,271,260 downwards.
AGGTAGCTTCTTGGGAAGCATCTGTTCCCAGTAATCCTTGTGCAATCTTGACCCTTCTGATAGAACGACAAAAACAAGCATAGTCAAGAACAAGAACTGGTGCCTCCAAGAACTTGACAACATGATGATGATGATGGTGATGGTGAGTGCTATTGTTACTCAGACTCAGGAAGTGCATAGACCTTTCCTTTGGCTTAAAAAGGAGCAGCTTTAGAGGGCTTCTCATAGCAGACATGTTGAGTAATGTAAGGTGAATGCCAACTTCTTTGGTTGGGGAAGGATGCGTAAATGGCAGACAATATGGCATTTAATAATTCTATGCCGTTTTCTCAATCCATGTCCTTGCTCTCATTGTGTAATAAACTAGATGAATATGAGTGTGCATGTATCAGAAACTCGATGAATATATAAATAACCACTTTGACCTCTTTTTAGTTGGATGCTAATAGTTAATTCTCTGTCCTTTTTCTTTATTCTAATTATTCCTTAGTTAATAAATTAGAAACTAGTCTCTCCAAATACAATTGAATTAAACTCAAGAAACTATGTTTTAAGGTATCCAAATCTGTTTCAGTTAGAGCAACACACATTTATGCTTTTATAATGATATATCTTTGTAGGCAGGCTCTTGTTCAAAGTTTCTATTCAAATAATGCATTGAAGTAGTTTATAAACTAGCTTAACTAAGACAAAACCTAAAATGTATTTAGTATTAGTATCCTTAAATTTTAATATTGAAATTGCAAAAGTGAAGAGAGTGCTCCTTTTCAGTTTTCTTTTTTTGGGGGGACAATATTTTCAGTAGTTTCGTACAGCTCAAAAATTGAACTGACTAAACTAAGGAAAAAGTTGGTACATTAGAATAAGTATCCACAGAAAGAAAAGTGTCTTGACACTATTCTGTTTTCCCGACAAAAGGGTGTATTAAGTACATATGAAGATAATGGCACCCGTGGGTCAGAGAGATATTTGTTTATGATTAGGTCAGCGTTATTGCATTCCTTTGATTAATTAATAGTTAATGCATTCTAGGCCACGTAGTTATTTAAGGGCTACACATTTAAAATATTTCACAAATGCATAAAGAAATGCAGGTGATATATGTTGGGTGGTTCAGGATATATTAGTGCCTAGTAGTTAGCTTCATAGCATCTAGTTCGTTTCTTTGTTTCTTTGCTTCCACTTTCTCAAACTCCGAGGGCTCGATTGGTTAGTAAGAATTGATTATCATAAAATTGAAAACTTAATTTAAAAATATAATAATCAGTTTGCTTAAATTTTAATCAGATAATCAGTTGTCGATTTTAATTAAACATTAACAGAGCCAAAGTTCTTAACATACATATATATTAAATTTTTTAAGACTAAATTAATTTATGCTCTAAATGATATAATTATCATAATTTAATGTTATTAAAAGAGTGATAATGGGACAATGCATGTCAATTAAATGATCAAAATTAAATCTTCCTATTGGAAACAGGGACAATGCAAGTCCATCTCCAAAGAGGTAGGGTCATTTCTATTCTTTTTAAACTCTCTTTTTTGTCTGCCGCACCATAGCAACCCTTTTTCCATTGCTTTTATAATCTCTTGTGAAACAAGTTCAATAATTAATCACCTTACAAATTACTTCGCTATGATGTCCCCTGAAGTCTCAATTTTCATCTACGAGATATTAGAGTACCTAAAATTCACATTAAAAGGGAGTCCATTATAACATTAGAATGGCTGTAATCAAGATTGGATCATCGTGACTAATGTTGGATCACAGAATCAAGTAGGGATGCGGGCTAAACACAAGCACCATTCCTTATGTTTTATATCAAATACCCATCATAAACAATATCCCAAAGACTATTTTGTGACACCAAACATGAGATCATGCTTTCGTGAAAAGAAAAGAATCATTTTCAATTGTCATTAACAGAAAACGAAGACCTCAAATTCTACAAAGTCTTACATTATTTTTATCGAAAGATTATTGATTAAGAAAATGTCCAAAGCTCATTATAAAATAAAATATGCTAAATTTTAACAACATTATAACAGTACATAAACAAATAAACAAAAATAATTCAAGCTTGTATGTTTTTCTTTTACACGTATACACACACAAACATATAACAATTAAACATTTTATATAAACAGTTCATTGTGAAAGATGTTTTCCTTATCAATTAGGAGTATTAGTGATTGCTTATATCAGCTTTTAGATTAAAACATGGATTTTGGTGTTACAGATGAGAATATTATATATACATAGCTGCTTAAGTCTTGATGTATATGTTAGGTGCTTGTATATATGGTTGATGTATTAATTATGATTTTTTTGCTGGAATTAATGTAGTAATACCTAGCTAGTGTTTGATCTATTGTACATTAATCCTGCATATTATTTACGGCTGTGATGCGCCTTTGGTGTTGGTTGATTAATAATACATATATATTTTTTTGCTGACAAGAAAAAAACCTTTTAGATAAAAAGTCATCTAACTCAAACATAAAAATAAGTTGTAATTTAGTTTTTGATTGGTTTAAGTATATAAGTAAATTTAATTCAATTCAATTAAAAGTAAATTGAATCAGATTAGATCATTAAACTTTTTTATTTTATTTTACTAATAATATTTAAATACTATGTTAATATGTCAAAATAATAAATTACTTAATTCAAATTTTTTATTTAACTTACATCTAACGGTCAGTGAAATAATAAATTATAATTCACTAAATATAAGTTAAATAAAAAATTCAAATTAAATATAAAAATTTATAGTTATAATAATGTGAAAAGATCCTGCCCTTTAAATATATAAAAGTAATTAATTATAAGAAACTGAATTTGTTTATTTTGGACAACAGTAAAATTTTAATCTTTTCGTAAAAAAATAAGTTGAAAGCATCATTTGCAGTAATGCAATGGTTTTGACTCCTATGATCACTTAACTATAAAGGATGGTTACTTGATTTATTGAGGAATATGATAGAAAAAGTATAATAATATTAGAAATGATGGGCCTTAAATTGGCCTCTAAGCCGAACTGATTAAAATCTAGTGTTGAGGAATTCATTTCTCCCCATATTTTATTATTTCAGCGCCCTGACAGTTCAAAACATGAATAATGACAACGAAATCTCTTGACCTTATTTATTGCACATCTCAACCATCAGTAGCTAGCTAGCTTCAGAGACTAGTACAGACAAAAGATGCAAAAGATCATAATCTTTGGGATTGAACCAACGATAGAATAACCTTAAAATTTTTCCTTAAAATGAAACTATTAGGGGTGTCAAAAGAATAATCACCCACAAATTTACTTTAAAAAATAATAAATAAATAAACAAATATTACACAGAGTAGTAAATGTGACACTTAAATAATACAATCGTGGCAAATAAAAAACCGTGAAATTGAGCATCCTAAATCCTAATCAGGCAATGGCTGACACAATGGTTTCAACCTTTGTTGGACGCCAGAATGTCTTCTGAACGCAAAGCAATCCCTCCCCATCTTTTGAATATGTTAACCGAATTTCCCAGTGTAGAGAGTTTGCCATGTTCTCTATCTCACTAATAGTTTCAACATTGTCTCTTATGATCAAATATCCTTCTGGTCTCAGGATCCTATCAACTTCTGCAATCACTGCCACTATGTTGCACCTGAATCCATAAATTTGAAGGATTAGGACTAAGGATATTTCTTTGTTGACAATTTTTAAAATTAGTTAACATATATATACCTTTCTTTAAGTGTTGAGATTAAGGAATCAGCATGGAGAAGATCATAAGATCTAGGATAGGTATTGAAGGATTCGCACCAATCGTGATAAATACCAAATAATCCACGCTCATAGATTATTGGCAGCGTGTCTGGAGAATCAATTGGAACCACATTCATTACCCAGACATTTAATTTCATGGCTTTGAGTGCTGCAGCAAACCTGAAGGAGAGAAGTTAAAATAACACTAAACAAGATTAATTGCTTGATAATGAAGTCCCTAAAAGCGTTCAGCAAAAAAACAAAAAAAAAAAACAAAAACAAAGGGCTATTATTATTCAAAGTTGATATATTACTAAAAGGATATTTAATTCACAGAAGAAAATATTCAATACAATTATCATTAAAAGGGCTAAAAGGACAGAGAAAAAATAACACAGGAAAAGAGTGAAATACAGAAGTGTACTTGAAAAAATTGATAATCACTCTGGAAGACACCACATGAAATTTTTGGGCTGTAATACAGTAGAATATCCACTCATTTTCCTCCTACTCTGGTAGTGGAAACATTTTTAGGGTATAAAAGAAGGAGATGAAGTACAAACAACAATGATTTTCCACCAGACTACAATACATGCAAAGAACAAACCAGAAGTCGTTCATTTCAATTTCGAATAGAGAATGATCTCCACTGAATTCCACTGTACATGAACACAGAATATGCACAAGACTATCTTACCCTCCATAAACAGCTCTCATGTCCATGACATTTCTTACTGAGGACCAATTGATACCCATTCCATTCAAATATGAGTGGTAAAGAACATTTTTCCAATGCTTGTAATCGGCATTGAATTCTACTGAAGCAGATCTTCCATAAACACCAGCCTGAGAGTTTAACCAGTAAGGTGGTTTTTCCAACCTCAGTGGCCATTGCTCAGGCCAGATTGAACCTCGGTCTGATGCATCTGTAGGCACTTTGTGCATACAAGCCTGTAGTGATATATTCCTGAAATATGGAATTTGGAACATATAGTAAAAATTAGGAAATTGAAAGATACCTATTAGTTAATTATTTAGTTATTTAGTCTTAGGTAGTTAGAAAGGATACAATATCACATGTACTAAAAAAAAGATGATAGGAGAGAGAATCATTGTGGCATTTGGAAAGAATTGGACTCTTAAAGAGTAAGGAGAGATCAAGGTCTCTCAAATATCTTGAATACAATTGTAATTCGTTTCTGGCTTTATTATCAAAGTTGTGCTTGATAATAATGCACATTTCATAATTTTTCTTCATATACTTCCTCTATTTACTTCTCTGTCATGATCCAGTTCTATCATAGAGCAACTTCATCAAAAAGGAATAATGTCCAACTAAGGGGTTGTTTGAGAAGGGAAGTTTTGGAGGGGAGGAAAAGGTAAGACAAAATTTATATTTTAAATAAACATATTTAAAATTAATATTGATGTATGTTGCCCCAAAAAAAAAGTACCAGGCTGTATTAGGATCATCAGATCCATCACACATTGGGGGCTCATGGTTTAATCTTTGGTTATAGCATTCATTGTCAGTTGGTTTTCTATACATCGCAGCTGCCACTCCATTCAATTTGTCCTTTGCAATTACCACCAAATCCCAGCACATTGACTTTGTAACTTCACCCATGGCTGCAACAAAATGGTTTGTTCAAAATAAAGATTTAATTTCATTTCTGAGAATAACATGAATTTGGCCTTAATGGTTCTACCTTTCCAAATCTCAACATCTTCTGGATCCTTTTGGTACACTGGAGTAGCAGACCATACAAAATAACCTCCAGGTCGCAAGACACGATTAAGCTCTAAGAGTAGCCTACCACCTGCATTATAAAACCAAAAATATTGAGTAGCTTGCCAATGGAATATTACCAGAAGAGTCAACATAAGTAGGAAAATAAAAATATTGACAAAAAGGAAATTTTGATCAAAATGTTTATCACACCTTCTATGTGCCAAGGGACCCTACAACGAGCACAGTGGATAAGATCAAAGACAGAACCAGGGTAGGGCAATCTTTTAGTGCCCATGACACCCAATGTAGCAGGAATTCCACGTTCCAGTGCAAATTGCACCTGTGCCTCATGCACATCTTTAGGAGCAAATGACATGGTTAGAACATCTTTTTCAAACAGATAGCCTCCAAAGCTGGCTACTCCACATCCAACATCTAATACCACACGACTTCTCTTCCCCCATGCAATTTTAGGAAGAGACTGCATCATTAGACAAGAACCCATTTAGAGGGAAGAAAGATATATCAACCAAATGAGAAGTTAAAATAATGTATTCACAAGTTTGCTAAATTCACTGCATCATGGAGAAGGTCAAGGAAACATATTTTTCAAAAAGAGGTACTGAGATGACTTAATAAAAATAAAAATTGAAAACACAAAATCAGAGAAAATTCATCCACAATGTAGACTTTTGAATCAAAGAAGCTTAAATTGTGATGGCAAAGCAGAACAAGAAAAGTTAAATGACGTAGGCGCTAACATAAAAAGGTAGCATGACTACTGGGAAGAAGGCCAGTTCAAAAATTTAGGACAATTACTACTATGTCTTAAGATGATAAAAATATACAAGAAACATGTGTACCAATTAGAAAAGTGTTTTCTAAATACACCAAATAAAAAAAAGGGAAAATAATGACAACCAGTTGTCCAAGGAATAAGATAGATTTAATGCACTACACATTTACACAATGTTTGAACCAGTACCATAATCAAGAACGATAAAATTGTACTTGCAATAACTTTATCTCATCAAATCCCTTTTACTTTTTCTTCTCAAAAACATTCAGTTATTTCTGCAGATATTATTATGAAGAGACTTGATTGCAATTAAAAAAGAAAGAAACAGTTTTTAGCCGAAAAGAGGAAAAATATAAACAATATAACTTCCTCAAATAAAAAAAATTAAAAACATGTTGTTTTCCTATCACTAAGAATCTGCTTCTAGCAAGATAAAAACAGCATTGCAAGTTGCAACAAGAAATCTGAGGAAGGCTTACTTTCTGAATGAATTCAATGTAATGAAGAGCTCCATGTTTAAACTGAGTTCCCCCACCAGGAAAAGTAAGGTATTCACTGGTAACTTTGACCCAGTTTTGATGACCCTTATATTCTACAAGCTTTGTGTGCGGAGCATTGTTGTACCATATCTGCAATAGTCACAAAAATATTGAATTTAAATATTAAGTAACAACATGTGGCTTTCATCTAGTTTTTTATTTTTTGGTCAAAAGCTTTCATCTAGTTTACGTGTTGCATACCATTTCCCTGCTTTTGGGCCACTTAATTGGGCTTCTATAGCCTTCAGGCAGAGAAACAAGACAAGTGGTAGCTTTATCAGGACAGTGCCTCTCACGATGTTCATAGTGCCTTATGCTTTTAAGCCTTTTAATTGTTTGCCAATTGTCAAGGCAAGGAATGTACTCTGATCCAGTAGTTGTATTACAAAGTTTCCAGTCATAGTTTTTGCTGTCAATAGAAATCAAGGACTTCTGTGATTCCTTCTCATGCTGCGACTCTGAAGCTTGAGTTGACCATGTTCCATTTTCAGTGCCAGCTTCAATCAAAGTTTCAGAAAGGGTACCATTAATAAAAGCGTCTTTTGAAGCTGCACTGTCTTCATGCCTTTCTGCATTACTCTCTCCAGTACTTTGTGTTGTCTTTGAATGCAGATTTTTCTTGATTTTCTCCTCCTCAGTCTCACCAACCATCTCATCTTGTTCTGTGACTTCATCTGTATGCTTTTCTGTCTCTAATTTGTTATCATTTACACTCTTTTCAGATTTTTTTTCATCTATAGTTTCCATTGATTCTCCAAGTTCATCATCATTAATTTGACCATTCAATGTTTTTGCTTCTTCAGATTCTGAATTTAAGCTTTCATCTGATTCTTTCTCCTTCTCATCAGTGCTTGGCTTGATATGCCTCATTTGATAGTCCTCCTCAGCTGTATTCCCAGGACCCTTCTCTAAATCATTCTCTTCACTTGAGCTTTCCCTAACAACCTCTTGCATGTTTTCTTCAGCTGTATTATCAGATACTTTTTCAACTCCTTCATGGTGGTCATCCTGGTTTTCTGGATGACTATCACTCTCAGATTTAGGATTCTGGCTATCTCCTTGTGTTGATTCGTCGGGTATATCACCTAATCTGTCTTCAAATTGCCTGGAACTATTTTCACTTGCTACATTTTTAGCATCATGAATGGTCTCAGATACCTTAATGACTGAATTCTGAATTGGAACAATAGATGACATTACAATCCATACAGCTACTAAACAAAATGCAACAAACAACGCTACAGAGACAGTTGAACAGTAGTTTGATAACTTCCTCCCATCGCCTCGGATATTCTTCCCTAGCGCCATGTTTGCTAATTACTGCTATTTCAAGATAAATGCACCTATAAAGGGAGCAAACTATTGTCAAATTATTAAAAACAAATCATGTAACTCAGCTAAATGCTGATGCTATATTTCCGTTTTAAATTCTTGGAAAATAATTAGTCACCATATCACCTTTACATAAATTGAAAGAAAAAACATTCATGTGTTATATATTAGTACAACAAAATTATAAAATCCAAAAGGGCAACAAATGTTCTGTCTGAATGTCCAAATTTGAAAGTTGAAAGAAGGGAGAAGAAACATAGATCAACAATATTCGCATCCCCAACACTGAAAAAAAGGGAACAAAGCTACGTAATAGCATAAACCCGAAGTAACAGTCCAAAGTTTCAAATAATGAAGCCAAAGAACATGAAATGAGACAGATATTTTCACCAGCAACCAAACGTGCTCGAGCATTATAAAAAGGTAATCTTCTGCACTTCCTCGTGTTTTTCTTTTTCCTTTAAAATAAATCAAACTTTCGTGAATAAAGGACCAACTTTTACCAAGCAAATCAAAACTTTAATCAAGAAAGATTTTGTTCAGTTTCACCAGGAGATATTTCACCCGAGGGTGCCACTATCTGGACCAAAACTGAACAAATCTAGTTCAAAGTTCAATAATTGCACAACACAGAACACGCCTTATGAAGAAATTGAAAATACCAACCCCCCCCCCCCCCCCCAAAAAAAATAAATAAATAAATAAATAAATAATATAAAATGGCAGATTATGGTTGAGGAGGAAAGCAGGTAAGGTAAAGCATCCAACTTTGAAGTCCCTTTGTTCAAAAACAGACACCCACATAAGCATTATTGGCATATTCTTCAGAAAAGCAAGATCCTCAACACACGAATTCAAGGTCCTGAGATCCAACTCTAGAACGGAAAGAAGCAAAATGCATAACAAGGAAAGGCTAGGGAGTGTATAGAACTGTACCTTAGTACCCAGTTAAGATTCCTAGACCACACCTTCCTCTGTGGAGCACATTTGAAAATGGATTAGCTTTTCAGAAGGGATTTATCCAAAGTTTCCTTTTGTAGTATTCATTGGATTTAGTTTTACAAGTGTACTATTGTTGGAGAAATAACTTGGATGAAAGAAAGTGATATTTGAGTGGAAGGTGAAGTTGATTTGGAAGAGGAAGTAGAAGTAGGACTAGTGTAAGACAAGGATTGAAGAAGAGAACAATAACAATGTCAGCGCGAGTAACTAAAATATCAAGCTGGCACTGCCCCAACACTTCGTCGCCACTAATTTGACTAAGAGAACCGGTTGACCTTTAAGACATTCACATTCAAGCCAGTGGTAGTTTTGTAAAGGCGAAGATTAGTTTGGTTTGGGAAATTTTAGTTTGATATATAATTGTTTTAAATGCCTTACTTACTAATCTTTTTAGGGAATAATTAAAAATAAAATATATTAAAATTTATGATAAGCGTGTCTTAATAATATTTTTAATTAAATTTTATTTATCAATTTATTAGCTGAAGAAAATTCTGAATGTTTTTTTTTTTAATGTATGAAATGTATTCACTTTTCATAAAATATTTTTTATAAAGTAATAAAAGAATAAATAGGAGGAGTTAGTAAAAGAATATAACATTATTCTTTGATAGAATTAAGTTTAAATTATTAAATAGTCCAAGTTCCCAAATTCAAGTAACTCTGAGATGTAGCAAATGTTTTTCCTAATTAGACCAACAATCCAATATATATTAGATGGAGTTGACAGGAAAAAATTAACTAACTGAGTTTGATCGAGAAACAAGAACAAAACAATATTTTGCTTCGAGAAAGAAAAAAAAAAGTTATATCAGTTAATATGAAGAGGAAAAAAGAAAGATGAAAAAAAAAACTAAATCATAATACGACACAATATTTTAATATTTAAAAACATTCAAATACGTGGGATTTTTTTATATAAACAAATTATTAAAATATGGTGTTTTTATAAAATTAAAAAAATACAATTTTTTTCAAAAATCATCAAAATCATTTTATTATTTTTTTAAAAAATTATCATCAACGATTATTTATTATTATTATTTTTTAAAAAAATTATTATTAGTGAGTTTTGACTTTTTATTCTTTTTAAATTTTTTTAAAAAACATTACTAATAATTTTTAAAAATTATAACTTTTTGTTGATATGTCAGTATTTACATTAAAAATTGTTAGCGACATCTTTTGAACTTCATATTTTTCTTATTTTTACAAAAATACCATATATATATATATATATAATTTAAACCAAATAAATAAGTGAGGGTATATATTTCGGTGAGTGAGCCTCTTCTTCTATGAGCCACGTAATACAGGTTTGTGATACAGTTAAACATTTTTAATTTTTAAAGGGATGAATTTGTGGATTAGTTTTTCATATACGATTTTTAAAAATAATATATAAAAATATAGTATTTTTAATTACATATTTCACCTTATTTTTATTTTTTATTTTTAAATATTTATATAAAAATGATGAAATTACCTTTTTTGTACTATTACAAAATTCAACAATAAAAAATAGAGTAAAAAAGTAAAATTTTTAATATTAAAAAAACTTAAAATAAAAGGAGAAAATATTTTCTCACACCAAGTAGGCGTCGAGATTTTTAACTGCGTTGCACCCATTTTAATGCTTGGATCTTAAAAGGGATTAATCTTTAATCATTGGTTGAGAGATGTTTTTGGTTAAAAAAAAAAAAAAGAATTGAATATATGCTCCTTAGCCAAAGGTAACTATTGAGAATTTTGCGGTTTAGAAATAAACAAATGAAAGATGGTAAAATTTTACATCAATCAAGTATGCATTCAACATATTTTGTTTAAAATAATTTGTAAAATTCTCCCTTTCTCATTTTACACATTTTTTAAGACAAATTTTTTATTTAAAATGAATATTTTTTAAAATAAAATATATAAATTAATATATATTAATCATACATATATTATCATATATAATGTATTCTTTTTAATTAAAATTTAATTCTCTTCTAAAAACAATCTTCCAAACATATCTCAAAGAAAATAAATATATTTATTTGATAGATATTGGGGCTTTAAAAAGAAGAGGAAGTTGAAGGCCTAAAGCAGAAGCAAGCAGGGTCGAGATTCGCTTCAGAACGAATTGTTGACCCAACTAAAGACACGTCATTGCATTATCCATATGTTATCGAAAATTTGAGCTGCTTGATGGCGTGGCACAACGTTCAATTCCATTCTCAAATCTAACGTGTTTATATATAATAATACTGTATCATTTTCGATTTCTATTTTCTATAATTTATTCAAAATAATAAAGAAATTGTGTGGAAGAAATGGATTGACAGAGATTTTAGAGTGTGGGGTCTGAATCAGTGTCCACATGAACGAACCAAACCAACAACACCAATTTTCTCACATCACTTTACTTTCTCTTTCCCTCTCCATCGCTATTCTTCATTATTAACAGTGTAATCCTTGAGAAGAAGACAATGGTGGCCTGTGAAACATGAAGAGGAGCACTGTGTTATGCATCTTCAATGGCATGTCATTGTGCTTACAATGCCTTTTCATTTTCACCAAATAGAGAATTTTTCACCACAAACCACACCATTTCAAAACCATCCTCTAGATGTAGACCCTTTCTCTTGTCCTCCATGACTAATGCAACACCATCCTACAACACACTTGTTTATGAGGTGCCCCTTCTATGTCTCTCAGTTTTATTTGGCCTACCATTATCATACATTCAATGTTATCTGCTAATTTTTTTATTTTTAATGGCTACTATGAGGGAAATTGTTGATTTTTTGTTATGCATACTTACTTGTTTAATGTGACTAGTTTTGTAAGCTCTTAAGGTCTTGAATTTACTTGTTTTAAATGCAAAAAACGCTCAAGCACACACGTCCTATGATATCTACCAGAAAGGAGTGTTTATTGTTTCTTCTTCTAGTCTCTTAATGCTACTTTAGCATACAATGTAACATTGAAATTTTAATGGTTCATACTGTCATGTAACGTGCATATACAGGTCATAGCATATGCTTATCCATAAATTGCATATGCCAAGAATATATGGAAGGAAATATGCAGCTCAAATGATGCATAAAATATTAGCATATACGGTTCAAGCTTTTATAGTCGGTGATATGACATAGCCTTGCTCTGAATCTGATGTCAGATTTATAAAACTCTGGATATGGTAGATCTATCCCTTTTATTCACTTAGAGCCCGTATTGGAAAAAATCTAGCCCTAAATATAATGATCTGTCCTGTTTTCAGAAGTGGAAAAGAATTGCTTCGTACCACATTGACTTCTTCTAGATAATAACTCTGCTTGCTGCTTTCCTGAGGCTATCATAAATACATAATAGTCACCTTAAGATTATGCACAAGGGTTAATCATGAACTACTCTCAATTTCATGGAATGCTAAGTTCATTTGACTATATTACCTTCTCATCACATTAATGCTCTCATTCCACTTACCCCTCTAAGTAATTATTACCTTCTTGGTTTTCTAAAATGACAAATAATTTGAAATAATCTAAAACTCCTCTGGCAACAATTATTTTGTAGCGAAAGGGAAAATGCAATCCTGAAGTCAACTCCCAAGACTCAGCATTGTTTTTTGCCCTTTCTAATAATGAAGTGAGAAATTGAAATTCTTAGCCCAGATGCAAGTCCACATTTCCTGAGATGATTCATTTATTTCAATCCTCTATTAATCATATGTTAGATGTGTAGACAGAATTGTGCTTCCTGTGTTTCACTACCTGATCTGTTGGGATATTAATATTATACCTGTCAAATATTTTGACCTTTGTTGGCCTATTGCAATTGCATTCTTTGACTATTGGCTGTATCATAGTTATCAATGACTTATGGATAAACAGCTTCAATGTGTGATCTGACTTCTGGCTTCCAGTTCTAATTTGCAAAATTAAGATTTCTTATCTTGATTCATGCACAAAACCAATATGCTTCATGAGATAATTCCTTGCAATTTGAGATCCATCCAGATGATGGTTCATGGTAATCAGATTGTTATCTGGAATGAAGAGAACACCAAATACCTTCCTACTCTCGCTTGGATTCAATTTGAGCTTATAACTTTGGATCTCTTTGTTTCATATAGCATACAAAAAATTATTATTTGATGTGTAATGAGTATCATTGATATCCCTTGTATAAGAATTTTTTTCATTTTAGGCTGTTAGGCTCTTGGGTCCTCCAGCAAGATTTGAAGCTTCAAAACTGAAGGTTGTTCTATTGGAAGATCAGATAAACAAATATGCAAATATTATTCCGAGAACCTACATCCTATCCCATTGTGACTTAACAGCTAATCTGACTTTAGCTGTGTCCAATGTGATCAACCTAGAGCAGGTTTGTATTTTTTTTCTTTTGCATGCTTGTGGCTAATGCATATTTTGAACAAGAACATTAATTATGTTAATCGATACATATTTTATGTCTATCATTCTTTCTGTGACTGGCAGTTGAGAGGGTGGTATGAGAAGGATGATGTTGTAGCTGAATGGAAGAAAGTGAAAAATGAAATGTGTCTTCATGTTCATTGCTTTGTCAGTGGTCCCAATTCCTTCCTGGATCTGGCCGCTGAATTTAGATATCACATATTCTCCAAGGAAATGCCTTTGGTATGTTTGCATTTAATTTATGAAAAATGTTAGCCTCAGCCCTTATTAAGGCCAAGATTAAGCACCTAAAAGTAGCAAGTTTTATCTTTAAGAAAATGCATTTGTCACACTTTTATAACTTCAATAAAATAAATGTGTTCTTTCTCAATAAAATCTTTCTATTTTTGAGTACTCAAACTCAATCCTCAAAACTGAAGTTAACAAACTCTAGATCCTATCAATACAGAAAAATCTGAATTCTAGGACTTAAATATTATACATGACAACCTCCCCAAAAAATGTACTCGAGTATTTTGCCATTGCTCAAGATGAATATAAAAGCTTATAAAGGAGGTTTACATTAAATGATATGGGAAAATAATTTGGGTTCTCCTAAATTTTCACTTCTACAAGTGCAACTTGTGTTCTATCTGGTATATGCACAAATTGTTGCTCCAATTGAAGATAATTAGTGAATTTTTTAGGAGGTTTTGTTTCCTTAAGATCATACCTATATCTCTGTACTATGTTATCGTATTGTTAATAGCAAGGATGAGTCTCTCATTTTTCTAAGCCATGTTTTTTAAAAGGAAAAAAGTTTTGGTAGTATCATGCCTAAATGTTAACACATGGTTTGGTTCTTGACTTGAGTATGCCAGGTACTCAAAGCAATTCAATGTGGAGATTCTGGACTTTTCCATGAGCATCCCGAATTGCTGGATTCTATAGTTAGAGTATATTTTCATTCTAGCTCAAAAAAGTACAACAGAATGGAATGTTGGGGACCTCTCAAGGATGCCATGGAGGTAATATTAAGAATTGTTTAAATGAAGAATGATTAGCTTAATATCATTTTGGTCTCCTAACTGAACACGAATTTGTTATCATCAAAATTTCAGTAGATTATATAAAGAAGAAATATCTGATGCCTTGCTTATAACAATTCATGTTTGGAGAAAAGATTGAAGGACTCAAAAAGAAATTGAATAAGACTCAGTTTGCATTATTTTCTCAACAAGTACTTAAAAGAAAAAATAAATAAAAAGGTAAACTTATCAAATTTCTGTCCTAAGTTAAAATCAATATATGTATTTTAACTTTTTGGGAAACTTTGTCATTTCATTTCTCCAAAAGTTAAAAGTACATATAACTTGATTTTAAGTAATGGAAAATTTTTTATTTTTTTATAGTATTTGTGGAGAAGTTTATCTTCACTAAATTTAACTAACTCATAAGTCCTTTCATGCAAACAGTCCTTTCATGCAAACACATTCATAACATTTAGAATTTTTCTTTTATAATAATGTTTCTTCCATCTTCAGGGAAAACAAGTGGATCAGTTTCAAGGGTCAATAAGCAGAGATTGTCCTCATGAAAGGTGGCGGAGTCCAAAGTCCATCTTCCAAGCTCTTTTTGCTTTTCTTCTTTGAAATATGTTAATAACTTGGATTATTTGTTTCTATCCCAATTCCTCCCATAGCTCCGAATTTCAGGGGGCTTAGACAAAGCAAAATTCAGCTTGGAAATGAACTAATCCCAAAAAAGAAACTATTAATATTTGGGAACACCCAAAACCAAAAGGAAAATGTAATGCACAAAAGCAGATGTCTTGCACAACCAAAGTATTTTGCTTTATGACTTCTATGACTACTTCTAATCTGTAAAGTGACATGTCTGTGTTGCTTCTTTTGTCATATGCCCACCATTAGGCTAGAAGAATAATAGTGTAGCCCTTGAAATGTTTTGGGTTCAGTGATTCTATTCGACCAATTGATAATATTTTTGGACAAGACTAAATTAAGTTTGATTCACTTTAAATAATTTTTTAACAAGTATTTATAGAAAAATAAATTAAAGAAGTAAGATGAATTAAATGTTTTTTACAAGTTAAAATAACAGATGCACACTAACTTTTGCAAAAGTTAGTTGAGAAAAATAATATTCATACATTGATCATAACTTGCAATATTTTTTTCTTATATAGAATTTTCTTCTCTTATAATAAAAATGTCTCACAAAATAGATTTTACTACGGACTGATTCGTAAATTTGATGGCAATAATATAAGAAATTCAAATTAAAATTTCTCTAAAATTTTGTCATACACATTTCTGAAGCCAAATATATTCCAAGGATAGAAACAAAGAAGAAAAGCGCTTACAATATTTTTTTTATAGGAGTAATGTTTCATCGTATTAAAACAAAAGCTTTAAGAGTATTTATAATTTGATGTGTGTTTGGTATAATTTTTTTAAAATATATTAATTAAAATAAATAACTATTTTCATAAGATTAATCTTTTGCATATCCTAGAAAGAATAAATTATTTTCTATGGTCACCTGAAAATTTCCACATATTTACTTGTAACTAACTAGAAATATGTTGAAAAGAATAATGTATTAGAGAATGTATTACTAGCATTCTTTCAACTATAAATTAGGATTATTTCAATAATATTTTCCTAAATTTACTAATTGATTAAGGTTAAAATAATTGTAAATTTTATTTTATACAAAAAGAAAGATATATTCCAATTAGTATAGTATATTAATATTTAAATTTTGAATCAAATAAAAAAATTTAAAATATATATAAAAATATTCTCATTTATAATAAAATCAACTAAGGGTACTGGCACACCTAGTTAATCAACAAAGGGGTCAATTAAGGCCAGGAATATATACTAAAAATGAATTCTTGAGTTAAACATTTCGGAAATATGATTATATATATATAACTAATGACATATTTGAAGAAACAATGATGTTAAAAGAATTTAAGTCGTAGAAAAGGGAAGATTCATTCTAAAACAGATGAGATGTAATATCGTTATTCATTTTTTAAACAATGTTAAAATTATGATATAAAATCATGCATGTATAAATCAATTATATATATATATATATATATATATATATATAATTGATTTATACATGCATGATTTTATATCATAATTTTAACATTGTTATATATATGAATTTGTTCAAATATATTCTCTTGATTTATTTGTTGATAGGTATAACTTCTTACATTTTTTTTTCTTTGAGGTAATTTTTTTCTTCAAATAAATCAATTCCTAATATTAAAGTTATAGCAAAAACTTGCATCCATCTCAACAAATTATATATCCATAACAAAATCAGAATCAAACTGCCTAGATATTCATTCAACTGGTAATTATAAATCATTAAGCACAATTTGATTGTAGTACCCACCCACAGATAAAAAGTAAAAATAAAAAACAAAAGAAACTGTAGTGGCAGTGACCATAATATTACTATATTACTCCCAACTCACGCTTAACTTTGCTGAACTTGACGATATAAACAATGCAGAAGAATAAAATGCAAGTTAGAGTGTACTTTTTGTGCATGGATAAGAACCCCACAAGCAGTAAATTAAGTTGGTACGAAAAAAAGTTGCCGTTGCATGAACCTAGCTATTATCGGCTGCTTATATGAATTAATAGCAAAACCTACGGGATGGCACGAACCACGAAGGTTCCTATTCTAACTTTATAGTTCATTCACAACATCTTGTATTCATTTATATGAATGCATCACTTACCACTTCACTTGCTAAACCACTCTCTCACTATTCCATAAAATCAAGCCATTCTTATATTCTCGTGAAAAAGAAAACGGGAATGGAATCGGTGCATCGAACTAGATCAGATGCATACAAGAGCAACAAGAAAAACTCATTCCCTCCAAATAGAGGAAGTATCAAAAGGAAAATATTCATATTCATGTGTGGAAAGATAAAGCACACATTCAGCCAGCGCATCCTTCGTTTCCTGGTCAGCTCTAGTTAATCACTCTCTTTGTTTATGAATTTTAAAAATGATTTCTACTAATTAATGTGTCATACATAATCCATTAGCCATGATGTACTATATACGTACATAGTATCTATATACTATTTATACCTCTTGTGTGTGTCTTCTGACCGTAACGGTTTATCATGGAACATGTAATATTGCTCGCTCTTATTAAATAAAGTTATTTCCTGTTTTAGTGTATTTCGAATTAGATTAGATGTACTATTCATTAACCTTTTTATTGTATGTCGTTGCTAAATTTTTAGTGGTAAATATAGTATAGCATAATCATATGAGCTTTATCATCACTCATGTCACGTAGAGCCTGTAACGAAAGTAAATAGATTTTCATCTACTTTGATTTACTATATACTATTTAAAATATTAAACGAGGATCCTTTCCCACTATCATATATTCCAATTTCTTCTTTACGGGAAATTAATGAAATTAAAATGGAAATAGTACATTAGCTTAACGTCATCCGTCGGGGCTAGCGCGCACGTATTTAAGCTTGAACATATGCACCAAAACGGACAAAGAAGTTGCACTTTGAATGTTGTGCGAAGGTTCCTCTACTCCCAAGGCCAAGACTATATGTTATATTGAAAAACATTTGGTTGTTATAAAATTGACGATGAGCCATGGAAAGGTACGAGACAGGTACTTTGTTCATTTGAACAAACGAAAAATATTTTAGCAAACAAATAATTTCCTCCATGATTTAAAAAAAAAAAATTATTTTGGCCCCGTCAATAAAGAATCAGTTCATCCATGAAGCAAATTTATGTTATTTAGTCCAAACGTAGCACCCTGGGTCATACTCCTTATCACAGATCTGCAGCATAATGACCAAAGATAATCCTATAATTTTAAAAACACTGAAGTGCAGACTTTTAAGTCCTTTTGATATTATTTGTTAATTAAAATTCAAATTTTACCTTAAAATTGAGTAGAACTAAAATTTTATTATCGTTATTACACAAATTACTAAAATGAAAATTTATTTTTAATTAAAAATAATAATACTACAGAACTTAAAAATTGCGCCTAGATTATGTCCTGCTACAATTTCTATGCAACTTTTCTTAATTTTCTGGGTAAGGAACCAGACTATAATAAAAAGCATCATCCTACTTTGATAGTCAACGGGGACAAATTGTTGCCAATATCCACGTTGTATCCTTTGGGTTTGAATATTCCTCAAATGTGTTGATCATCAACTAGGGACTGAGCCACTGGACCATGGAGTTATATGCCACGTGCTTAAAATTGCCCATGGAATATCCACCACACCCTTTTCGGAATTAGCGAAATTGAAGAAATTCTGACGCTCAAAAAAATCTGATATTATTGAAAACATAAGCCAACAAATTCAATACGAACCATATACATCAATATACGCAATATATGTAAGTACACGCATGGTCAATCGGTTATCTAAAGGTTCCGAAACCACAAAATGGTCCTCTCAGTGATCTGAAGCAAAACCTGATAAACAACATATATAAGCAATACCAGCATATGCAATACAAGCACGATATATATATCAATATGACCTATTGGGTTTGGAAGATGATGAGGTTTTAGATTTTGCAAAATCAACAAGATCTTTGAAAAGTGCATCTTCTGGCTTCTGTTGATTGGTTGGGCTGGATGAATTCAGAGAAAGATTTTGTGTTTGTCCCGCCAAGTTGTCATAAGAGGGACTGGATCCACTACTTGGGTGAGTTACACCTTGTTGCTCAAAAAATTGTTGCCTCTGGTTATACTTAGAAGGTGGTGGCGGAAGTATGACAGGCGATTGTGTGTCCCACGGAGCTGGAGGCTGACGCTCAGAAGATTTGTCGATTGAAGAAGGTTCATCATACACTGGTTGTCTGCTAAAATTTGGTGGTGAGGTACTCATGCCATGAGGATGGGACGAAGACAGTGTGGGAATAGTTGATGAGGTAGAATTAGAGCTAGAATGAACGGGTGCTGCAAATGAAGCAGGTTCTTTATCAGGGGATACTTCTGCCCTATATGCATCACCACTAAGATAGTCAACCATGCCAGTGCCAGAATAGACTGGCCTCCTTGATGCTGGTGGTGGGGGAATAAGTGGGTTTATCCTTGCTGGTTCTGCCTTGTCATAGGCTGGTTTCCGATTCTGTGCATGTGTATCACGTGATGACCTGAAATTATGATATTTAAATGTTCATTACAATTATGAAACTGAAAAGGAAGAAAAAATGAGAGGGGAAATAGAGGATTTATTTTCCTAGTTACAGGGTAATAATGGACTTATATCAACTATAAAGGGTATCAATTATCAAAAAATTGTCCCCTTGTCCCCACCAAGAAACATGAAGTAACTATCAACAGGATTCAATATAATGCAAGAACTTCAGGGGTTAACCTATGGGCTAGTTGAGCAAAATCATCTTCTGACTCATCATCTTCGTGGTTTACATTTACAAGTGGCAGAACTGAAGTTTCCACTTCCCTTGCACCTGGATCAGTGGTTCCTTTCACAATATCATCATGTCGACGAAGTACTCGCTGAAGGCTGTCATTCAGTGCCAATCCCTGACTTAAAAGCTGCTCATCCCTGAAACAAGTCAAGTAACCATTAAAACCATTCTTCTTAATTGCATCCACAAACAACAGACTTGATCCTAAAAGATAAATAAAACTTACAAAGTATTGTTCACAAGAAGCATGACACGCTTTTGGTATGACCGGCACTGGTCAACAAGGTCAATAATTACTTCCTCCTTGACACCCTGATATTTTGTTCAGAATGTAAAGAAACAAATGAATATTGACAAGACAATTTAACATGACAATTTTGAGCTGAACTAAAAAATTAATATCACAGTAAGCAAAAGCATTAAGCTTGAATTATATCTTAGTTCTGCACTTGCAAGGAAGGTTTTCAAAGATCTGATCATGTTCTGGACTCTACAGCCCCAAACATTTCAAGGTCAGCTACTCTCATAGCTCAGCTAAATAAAATGTCTATTCAGACATCAGAAATTGCTAAACAAGAGTCCAAGGTTGATTCTACATGAACATGCATAACAAATCATGAATTTGTTAAAATCTACTCCCTTGATTACTCATAATGGTTGAGATTTCTTACTTCCCACTCAAAAGGAAATCACTCACTTTAGAGGTGCTAAATTTTATTTCCCCAAGCAAGAAAAAATGAATAGAGGTTCCAGAATAAAGCTGGCAGAAAAGGAACAACAACAAAAATAATAATAATAATAATAATAATATCACCTCAGGATCTTTAGGATTCAAGGCACTAAGCATTTCCATCAATACATCAGCTAGTCCTTGAGCATTTTGTATCTCTGGCAAACTGATTATAAGCAAATAAGAGAGGGATTAAGAAAACACAAAATGTGTGTTCAGGTGAGCATTTGCAAACTTGATTTGGTAGAACTACTTTTGTTTAAAAGTCATGTTAAATATTTAGATAATTTTATCTAGAAAGTTTCTAGTAAAACACTTCAACTCAATACAAAAGTTACAATTTATCATATTGACTCTAACGTAAATTTAAAGTCAAAATCAATTTTGGTCCAAAGCAACCAAACTTCAAAAATTGTGTAAAATCAAGTTATAATGAAATATATGTGATTTTGTATTTCAATGAGAAACCAAACATGCACAAACACTGGCACAAAAGCACAATTAACTTCTAAGAGTAAAAGCATGCTTGTACAAAATTATAAAACCATAATAAAATATACACAAATGCATGCTAACACAAAATTATGAATTCCAATTCTATGAATTTTTTAAATCAATAACTATGCTCCAGATTTAACTGGGCACAAAAACTTAAAAACAAATAAAAAA
This sequence comes from Abrus pulchellus subsp. cantoniensis, assembly GCA_024086825.1. Taxonomy (NCBI): domain Eukaryota; kingdom Viridiplantae; phylum Streptophyta; class Magnoliopsida; order Fabales; family Fabaceae; genus Abrus; species Abrus pulchellus. The sequence continues at coordinate 9,249,796 of CM044051.1, read as the reverse complement.
TATGCAAGTATTGCCATATAATTGTAAACAATGTTTGATAAAATTCTAAAGGCATGATTAATTTCTCCCTATTTACAGCAGATACTAAGCCATCTATTACAACTTACATTGTAATAATTAAAATAGAATTATACATGGTCATAATAACAAAATTACAAGCAAAGGTATCAGAGGCAGCAATGGTCACATGAAAACAAAATGTTGCAATATAGCAGTCATTCAGCATCATCATTAATAGTTTTTGTGTGAGTGACCGAGTCGATGACATTGATTGGGTAGCTATGAACAACTTATTAAATAACTTGTCAACTTAATATTTTTTCTCAGTTTTTCAAAGTTTGAAATTCATTGCACTAGGAATTGCGCAGAATTCTTACCAGCCGAAAACTACTTGAAAATATACATCCAAGTTATAGAAACTTGTTAGAAAGCAGGAAGCTTGCATAAAAATGTGTAAATTGAAATTCTAAAAACCAATTTACAGGATTTATTATCAAGATAAATACCCTGATAAATTCTCAGTGTGAAATATATAACAACACTTTTAGCCCCAAACAACAAAAATGAGGGTCAGAACATTAAGAATGTGATGAAGTTCAAAGAGCACCTAACTGACCTAAGACCAGATACATCTGACTGAAGAGAAGCCTGAATAGTAGCACTAGCATCATCATATTCTTCAGCAGAATGAACAATTGGCTGAGTTTGAGGAGGAGTGAAGAATGGCACACTATTCTCATCTCGTGGCGGAAATTCAACTCCAGCAGACTGTTAATTATTGAAAAATAATACATTAGAGAACAAAATATCGATGTTTTAGCTCTAAGCCAAAAGCAACCACTTAATGATATATTAGTTTAGAACAGTAAGTTTGATATACTATGTGTGCTCAATGGTATATTAGAACAGCAAGTTTTGATATAATTACTTGTGTGTGCATGTTCAAAGGTGGTAGGATTTCGAAGATTGGTAACCAAAAGTCAATAATGCAAGCACATAGTTGCATGCAGCTTGTGCAACAATATAACCAATTTATTAAAAATACCAGGGAAAAAAAATTAATGACCACACGCAAACTTTGTCCTGATTAATGCAAACACTACAATAATGGGGCACAGACAGGCAGAAAAAATTAACAGGACTGGTAAGAAAACATTTTAAATTTATCACATACAAATGTACACCAATAGAAATCTTCATGCATATCATTTAACAGTACAATCATTGCTTGAAAAGTATAAATTAATTTCAGAAAGTAATATCTACATGCACAAGAGCTCACCTTTAATTCATTATACACTGCATAGTATTGAGGATAAACTCCAGTTGGGCCCCCAAAAGCTTCTTGCCATGTATCAATTAAAATCAGTATCTTTTCCCTCACATTTAAGTCTGGCTGTACAATTAGATTAAAAGAAGGCATCACTGGATAAGAAAGTTCCACGTCCAAAATACAGTTGCAGAAGGGCCAGGTGAAAGAGAAATATCCAGTGTCAAAAACCAACAATTACCTTCTTCTTCACTATCTTAACCATTTCATGTAAGATGTCCCGCTCCACGATCTGCTGAAATACACTTTCACCACAATTTTTACTAAGGGTCTCCAGTACCTGCATCAAATGCAAAGCACCCCCGTCAGGTAATCACAGCTTTTTCTTACAATCTGCACAAATCTATGGATAAGAAATGTCATTTAACCAAGCAGAATTGGAAATTATGACTATGAGGACTTTCACATGGATTTACCATTGAAAAATGTACAAAAAAAAGCAATAATTAATAGCACTTATTTAACATATTATATCCAAGTACATGAAATATTCAACTACTATTCAAAAGTAAAAGAGCATATATACTAACAAAAAGAGCCAGAAGCTGTATTTTTGGATTTTTACTGCCCAAACGCTTTTTAAGTATCTTTAATGCATCCTTTGCTTGCCTGAAAATTTAATTAATCATAACAGAGATCAGAATAATTTAATTAAGGAATACCCACAAGAAAAATTAAAATAAGGATAAACAGAATTAACTACATACTTGAGATCCAAAACTAGAAAGGAAAATCAAATTCAACGGTGGCTTAATTTCACTTCTGGTCTACCTATTTTCATCAAATTTTTGTTTTAGTCCTCCTGTCCTTTCAAATTGATTCAATTGAATTCCTTGGTTACTGTTGACATGGTTCACACGATACTGAAGTTGACACATTTTTTGCAAACTAATAATGTGGCACAATATCATGTCAGAAAAAGTGCCACATCAATAGCAAAATGACAAAAGGTGACTCAGATGTATAAATTTGCAAACTCGGGGCAACATTATTGCAACAAAACATAAGCAGGCTAAAATCAACACTAGCAAAATTAATGGGACCAAAAGTGTAACTAAGTCATCAAAATACAACTAATTCTCAGAACTAAGACAAACTACCATTCTCTTCTGTATGATAAGAACTTTCTATAGTTTCCAACTTAACAATCTTTCAAAAATTAAAATAAAAAACATAAATTTTTAGGGGAGGGGGTCTGTCAGTTATATTAGTGATATGTTAATAGTGGTTCCATACCTCAACTTTTCAAGAATTTAAATAAACACATGGTACACCCATTCAGAGAAAGAAAATAGCTACCAGCTGTCTTAAGACAATAACAAATGCTATACAGATGCAAGTCAAAACTTAAGACAACAATAAACGCTATACGAATGCAAGTGAAATATGACTTTGTCAAACATGATGGGCAGGTAATTTGATTTTTCAAACTATCGAAACAACAAAGAACTCCTTTTAGCAAAGCAAGAGTGCAAGATAAAACTTACCCTCCCAACATTTACCAACATATAGGAGGGGAATAAAAGAACTACCAGGGCATTCTTCATTTTCTAAAACAAAAACTTGAAATTCGAACACTTAGGAATGCAAGATTACCGATGAACTAACTGAACCATAGTACAAGCCCCTTTCATATAACACTGACCAACTAATAAACCCATTTAGCGAAATTTGATAAACAAAACTCTTATCATATCATGTATTCATAAAACATACGCTCTCTCCAAGCACAGGCAGAGACTTCAGCAGTAATCGATGAGTGAGAAACAAAGCATGAGAAGAGAACAATACCCAGGATCCATATTAATGATATCACACAACTCTATGTTGATTGCCCAGTCCGGACCAATGAGCATGTCACTAGTTGCTCTCTCAGCACACGCAGCTGCATTGTTAGCCATGTCTCTTCGCCTCCAGCGAGTCAAATCCCTCTACTTTCAACCTTCTACAAATCAAAACCCAATGCAACAAATTAAGGGGAAAAAAAAGCAGTATACTCCCTTTCAAAGCTATAAAGTGCACCATACCAAATATCAGCACTCATCTGATCAGTAATCTAGAATCCAAAAAATCCGAGTTCATTATGTCAATTCAATTTAATAGGTGGTAAAAATAACAACAGGATCAAAATGGCATCAGAATTAAACTCAATCTCAGTTGATCGAAATATTAAATAAACAAGAAAAATCCAGAACCGTTGATAATGTGGAAAGTAAATAAAAGCAGATCATATTGATGGGAAATCGAAGAACTGCGTAGAAGGAGGATGAAAGGAAAAGAGAATAGATAAGGGATTATGCAGAAACGGAAAGATGAGAGTAATGATCGAAAAACCCCATAACAAAGTTGAGAGTAGATGAGAGATAGCTTTACCTGATGTCACAATAGAAGAAGAAGAAGAAGAAGAAGAAGAAGAAGAAGAAAAATGAGAAATGAGAAACAGAAAATGAGATGAAATTGGGATTAGGGACCGACTTTGTTTTGGTTGTTTCTAGATTCTATCACCCACCCACGCCTTTTCTTTGTCAGCAGCCGCTTCTCTCTTTTATTTTATCATCTTTCGATTTATTATTTCGTATTTTCAATCTCCATATGCCTTATTATATAAAATGTGACAGCTCTACACTACTTTCTAAATAATTATTACAAATTATGATAACATATTCTTTTTAATATCTTTAATGTAAGCTTAAATACACGTCATAAATTATAAATTTATTTTACAATTATAATATTTAAAGTTACAATTATATTAAATTTTATAAATTTAAAAAAAACATTATATTAATATTTCTATTATATACCTTAAAATACATTAAAAAATTCATTCACTTAACAACATTTTTCAAACTACAAACATATACGACGGCTAATTTTCCCATTAAAAACTATACACAAAATTTGAATTTAATACCCTACTTTAAAAAATAAACAATTTTTTAGAGAATAGAAAATTATTTATGGTAAATTTTTATTAAAAATTATATAATTTATTGCAATTAAATACATTAATACTATTAAATGTTATAATTTTTAATAAAAATTAATTATATATAGTTTTTATCTTATAAAATGTTGCATAAATTTAAAAATTAAATATGTATCATATAAATTAATTAATAATTAATTTTATAAAAAAAATATTAACATTAGTCTATAGTATTTATGTTAAGCATACAAAACTAATATTTTAAAAAATTATTTATTATATTAATACTTTTAAGACACTTATTAATATTTTTATAATAAAGTTGGCAAGTACTACCTCAATTTAGTCATTTAAAAAAAAGTAATTATACCAATCAAAATGTTTAATTACTCTGTTATAATTAATTCTTAACTTTTAAATTTATCCTTATTTTTTACTCATTAACTTTTTAAATAATATAAATTTTTTAATTTTGTTCAAATCAATTTTTAGACTAATTTTAAATCCATAAAAATAATAAGTTTTATATTAAAAATTTATTTATTTTACTTTTGCATCTTTAATCTTCTATAAAAAATTTCTAAATTAGTTATTTAAAATCAACATTAAAAATAATAATTACCATATTTTAAGATATTTATATAATAAAAATTATATTTAAAATAATGACAATTAATATTATCATAAACTAATATATAAACAGATAAGTACGACCAATTTTTAATTTATCTTAAAAATAAATAAAAACGAGAATAATATTAATTATAATTATAGTACTGAGCTAAAAACATATTTTTGGGTCATTTTTATAAAAAAAAATCATTATTAACATATTTTTTAACTCACAAGATAGAAATATTTTTTAATAGTAAAATCATATAATAAAAAATTAAACAATTATATTTTTTATTATAAGTATTTATGAAATATAATATAAACTTCTAGTACCATGTAATTGTTTTTTTATTAATTTTGATGAATCAATTACATATTTTTAATAAAAAAAATTAAAAGTAGTGATTAAACAAATAAATGCAAGTTTGAATTATAATTTGAGGAAATAATTATTAAATATTAATTTTCTTTCTTAGTAAAGTTTTTAAAATTAAATAACTATTTATGTACATTTAAATTTATCAAATATATATTAGAAATATTAATTTTGTATTTAATATTATTGGAGACACATAAAAAATAGTATGTCTAATGAGCGCGTTTAGAATATTAGTTAAGAAATTAAAAATACACAAAGCTTATTAAAAATTATAAAAATAATTGAAATTTTGAAATTTTGAAATAGTAACCTTAAAGGAGTAATTTGTATTTGTGGTGTTAATAAAAAATGGTGAGGTTTGGTATTTTGACTTTGAAGGAGGATGTAAGAAATAATGGAAAGTCGTAAGCGCGTTTTTCTGTGTTTGTTTTTGTGTGATTGGATGGGTTTGGGGATTCAGATTCAGTATTCACGGATTCACGTGTTCACGGGTGCCATTGGAATTTTTTGAAATTTTGAATTTTGAATTATGAATTTGGGAAGTCAATGAATATGAGACTCGTATTTGCTGCCTATCTGATTGACTAAATCAACCTACCAGTCAAATGTTTCTTTTTAATCAATCTACTTCAATAATATTAATCAATATTTTATAATTAATATATGTGAAATTTTAAGCAAAATAAATACTAATAAATGTATATTTATAATTAATATTTATTTATATATATATTACGCATTAAAATATAAAAATTATAAAAAAAAGTTATTAATAAATTTTTAAATTAAGAGTCCTTAATTTTTATAATTTTAATAAATTTTACTAATGATTAAAAATATGTTAGAGAGCGTGTTATTAATATTTTTATATAATAATTATAAAATTTTATAAAATTAATTTAGCTATCAATAAATTTTAATATTTTTAAAAATTATTGGATAAAATAAGTCACTAACAATTTTTTAAAATAAGTATGTCTCTTTCATATTTTTATTAAATATTCTTATATTATTTTAACTTTCTAACAAATATTTTAATGATACATACACATTATTAAGTTTGTTCATTATTAATAAATAATAGAAAAAATCATTCAATCAAACTAAATGAAATCCTATTATTTAAAAAATAAAATATTAATAGAGATACTGATTAAAGTTATTATTTAAATTTTTTTTATTACTATGTAAATTTTATATTGTTTTAAATATTTATTTTTACATTTATAATTTTTTATTTTTAATTTAAAGTTTACTTTTAAGAGTATTAACGGTGGAGGTAATGCAGTGAAAGAGCGTAAGGCCAATTTTTATGAAGTTACGTTATTCCATCGACACATTCATCGTCTTTTATTTTTTGTTCATTGCGCGTTCACTTGAACAATCGTGAAAGAGAGGGAAATTTTTAAGGAAATTTCTTTTTCTGCCATTTCTTTTCCAAGCACCCCACCCTTTTCTAAAAAAAAGAAAAACTTGAAATGTATTAATTATCTTTTTTAAAATGAAAGTTAGTGTAAAATGAAGTAGCCAATATGTTGTTTGCAGAGTGCCACATCATGCACCTTTCATTTTACAGGGACTAATTACTTAGGCTTTAGTGAACAAAATAGCTGGCCCAAAATGATCCACATGTATTTGGTATATTTTCTACTTTAATTTTAGTTGATTATTTTATTTAATATTTAAAAATTGAAAATTAAAACTTCTGTTTATATGATACACAATTTTAAAACAGAAAATAAAATAAACATAATATTCATAAAAAAGATAATCTTGAATATCTGAACAATTTTAGATCAATTTTTTTTTGTATAATATTAGCTATAAAATTCTAACTAAGTTAATAGTTAAGAGAACAAGTGTAACTATGCTTTTTTTAATTTCTCCCAATCAAACTAGTTTTATAATAAGTAGATAAGAGACTGATAATATATTAATTCTTTAAGAAATTATTCACTCTTTTAATAGATTGAACAAAAAGAATGAGTACATGATTGTCAAGTTAGATCTAAAAAAAGCTTATGATAAACTTAAGTGGAGCTTCATAAAAGATACTATACAAAGAATTAGTTTTAACTATGATTTGTCTGATCTTATATATTAGTGCATTTTCTTTACTTTCATGACTATTAACTAGAATAATAGTACAACTTAGAAATTTAAATCTTCTATATGGATTAGATAGGAAGATCCTATATCTCCCTATATTTTTGTTCTTTGCCTGAAGCGTTTAGGGCATTTAATCCAGTATCTTGCTACTGCTGCTAGTTGGACCCCTTTCTCGTTTAGCAATCAAGGTCCTAGGATCTCTCACCTATTTTTTGTTGATGATATTACTTTAGTTGCTAAAGCTGATAGGGCCAATGTTGAAGTGGTTAGAAATGCTCTTAATACTTTCTCTGCAGAACAGTTAACCAAGCAAAATCCTTTTTTTTTCTTTAAAAACTGTGATCCTATTCAAATTCAAGATATTTGCTCTTGTTTAGGTTTCAGTCAGGCCTATCATTTTAGTAATTACTTAGGCATGCCTCTTAGCCACACTAGTCCTTCTAGGCAGGATTTCTCTTTTATATTGGATAAAGTGAGGAAAAAGCTTTCTTTATGGAAATTAAAGTCATTATATGTGGCTAGAGGATCCTTTTAGCCCAATCTTGTATTAGAAATATACCTACCTACTTCATGCAATTCATAATTTTACCCAAAGCTGTTTGCAAGGAGATTGATTCTATCTGTAAGAGGTCAAAAAACTTGTCAACCAAAAGATAAGGGGCTTGGGTTTTAGGAACATCAGTATGGTTAATCAAGCCTTCTTCATGAAGCTTTGGTGGAGACTCATCACCTCTCCTCATGAGCTATGGGCTCAGGTGTTAAGTAGGAAGTATAACTTTGCCATGGGCAAACCCTTTTGTTCTAAATCTAGCTGAAATCAGTCCCATGTGTGGAAGGGGTTGGTGTCTGTTTTGACCTCTTTTTATAATGGTTTAGGTTGGATCTTAGGAGATGGTCAAACTATCAGGTTTTGGGAGGATAGTTGGGTGCAGGGTCACCATAAATCTTTCCTCTTATACTCTTCAACCTATCATTGATTACCTTCATAATGCACTTGTTGCTTTGTATTTTTCTCAAGACAGTTGGGACTGGTCCAGAATTACATCTTTGGTGCCTGCAAATATTTGTGCTATCATCTCCCAAATCTCCTGTGCTGTAGGGTCTAGGGAGTAGGACCTTTTCTACTAAAAGCACTCTAGTAATGGCATATTTTCCATCAAATCGGCCTATAATTTGATTGCAAACATAGATGACAGTGGAGAAATTACCAATAATGTTTTTAAGAGGATTTGGAAATGGGAAGACTCTCCCAAGATCGCTATTTTTCTTTGGAAAGTTGTTTATGGTAGGTTGTTAACTAATGTTGAAAGGTGTAATAGAGGAATGACTACTTCTCCTAATTGCTTTAGATGTAGGGAAGATATTGAATTTGTCATTCACATCCTTAGGAATTGCTGGTTTGCCCAAAGGATTTGGAACTCTCTTGTGTTACCTGATAACTGGGTCCCTTTCTTTAGTAAAGGTCTGCATAAGTGGCTAGAATATAATTTGTATACTCAAAATTTTCAAAGGTATCTTCACTCGAATGTGTTATTTGGAATAGTGATGTGGAAGTTATGGAGAAACAAGAATCTTCCTTTGTTTCAAAACCTGCACATTAATGTTGAAACCCTGCTGTATGAAATTTTATATGAATTTGATTTTTTTTCTCTTTTGTGGCAGGTTTCAGCAAGTTTTTGAGGTGATGGATTCCCAATCTCAAATAAAATGGCAGCCCCCTCTTTAGTCTCATCTAAAACTCAATGTGGATGGAGTTACGTCTCATGTTTCTAGTTTTGTTGGCTGTGGAGGTCTCATTCAGGACAGCAAGGGAAGATTCTTAGTTGGTTTTCTATATGGCCCTGAATCCTTGTTCTCCCCTTACTACCCAGCATTGGAGAGTTTATTGGGGAGCTCAAGTTAGTTGTACAATAGAATATTCAGTTGATTTGGATTGAATGTGATTCTCTGGAGGCTATTTCTTTGTTTGTAAAATTACCTAGTTGTAATCATCCTTTGTTTCATATAATTAGCGAGATTAGAAATTTGATTAAATGTATTCATTTTATTAGGTTTAGCCATGCCTTAAGAAAGGTTAACCGTTATGCTAATTGGCTTGTTAAAGCTGAGACTAAAGGAGGAATTCCTTTTTGTATTTTAGGGTCCGTCCTTTTAGATTTACTTCCTTTAATTGCTCTCGACTCTTTAGATTCTTAGTACTCTAGAAGAATTACCTAATTTCTAATTTGTGTTTAGGCTTTAAGGCTCATTTATTAGGGAAAAAAAAAGATTCACTCAGTTTCTAACTTATTTACCTTTTTTTTCCTGAAAAAATAAATTATTCACCCGATGTTAATCTCTTTTTTTTGTCACCCCATGTGAACACTTGAAAATCAAGAAAAGCTCCTCCAGGCATCAAGATCTACGTAAAATTTTAGTTTCACTTACCATGGCTACATTTATTTCAAATGCTATTAGTTATAATTCTATCTTTAGATTCAAGTTAAATAAATTTTTATACACACACTTCATTGCCAATATGACGACACAAGCGAAATTTTACAGAACTTCCATTTATTAAGAGACAAATTTGAGCAGAAAGTTATAATTTGCCTCTACATATATTCGTAAATAATGTTATATCATCAATCCTTTTTATAAATCCTCATTATTCACACACACCCTCTAAGATCAAGACTGACACCATTTATAACTCATAAAAAACTATAGGATTCAAGTCATCATGAATATATTTCCAAGAGCGGATTCATATTCATTTGATGGTCTAGATAAACAAAAAAAAATGGAAACATAGTAAATCTTTTCTTGGCATGCATGCTTGTATTTTTGCCTTATCATGACTGAAAAAAAAAAATACTACTTAATTACATGAAGCATTGTATATTTATACAGATTATATCTGCACAGTGCATTTTATGTGACTCCAAGGCGTGAATTTACCTTCATCATTCATAAAAAGTTACAATAGAACTAGGTTGTGTCAAATGACTTGCGGTAAAATTCGCCAGGAGTTTATGAAAGCAAAGCTTCTAAGGATCATGAATATGTAGACCATAAAGTAGCATGTTCCATCAGAAGTTACTTTCGCGTTATTCTTTTGGGTATGCGAATGAAATGCCAGCAACGACCACCACCGTTCTCACGCCTGCATCACATCCAAAGATTAATTAGCAATAAGCACATGATATTACACATCCAAATTAATATTAGTATGGTTGCAAGGTCAATATTTATTAGTTGTCTTTTCACAAACAATGTAGTTATTATTCATAAATTGTTACGTCAATTTCCGTGATTCAGAGTAGACACTTGGTTGCTTTACAACAATTCCGTGCTTAATCAGATTAGCATTCAACGAAATTAATTGCTACTCGCTAACAAACAAGGCCTAGCTGTAACTCATTTTACTTTGTCTAACAACTTGAACACCGAAGAGCACAACATCAACATAAAATCCCCCAAAAAAGAAGCACCCTAAGGTGGTGCCATCTCCGGTTTAACCGTGACATAGTCACGGATCGACAGTGGCACAGTGAGGTACGATATTAAAGCAAGGTCAATGAACTTTTCCTTTCAGTTATCAGCGAATCGGGTCGAATGCAACAATCGAGGCACCTTGAAATTTTTTAGTACATCATAGTATTTCCTAAGAAACTGACAGATTAAATTTGAAGAATTAACAACTGAATGTTCTAATTAGACTCCTGAGTTGTGACTAGAACCAAAAACCTATAGACAAATATCAACTTTCCGGCATTCAATCTGCCACAAATTGATTAAAAATTTGTGCAGACTTGATGTGTATGAGCTTTTCTGTTTGATTTATAATTCATACACTTTGCAATTAGTTGATTACTTTCCGTCAATTAATTTCAACATATTCAAAGCCAAAAAAGTAAAAAAAAAAAAAAAAAAAAGGCATTGCATTTCTATTTTGAACTGGTTTGAAATTGAAGATGGGATATACCTGCTATTACTTCTGCTAGTGGTGCTATTGCTACTACTGCTACTACCAGAACTCTTGACGCTTCCACTATTGATACTGGATTCACCACTATCACTCTCTCTACACGCTGAAGGGCTCTTCTTCCACCACTCCTTATCAACAACACCCTTTGTTGATCCATCAGGTTTAGGGGTAACTTTTGAACTACTATTCCCCAAGGACTCGTTTTTCTTCTTCCCCTTCATCTTCTTCTTGTCCTTAGATCCCAAAGAAAAAGGAAACACCATTTTGAGATAGAAACCTCCACGATCAATGTTTCCATTTCGCTTCACATGTGGCATATGTTTAACCTTTCTAGTTCTACTACCGCGAGCAACGCTTTCTCTCTTGTATGCGCTCAAATTCCTCTCCTCCTCCTCCTCCACAGCGTTGTCTTGTCTAGCGTCGACCCTGTGGTGCTGTTCAACGAGATCTTTCAGGGAAAGCTCGTAGTTAGACTCGGGCATGTTCTTAACCATTTCCATGAGTTCCCTTTGGCCACTGACTATGGCTTGTGTTCTTGAAGTGGGTGAATGGCTTCGGAAATGGTGAATGCGATGTGGGGGGCTTGTGGTCCAAAGAGGAGGGGAACAGATGCCAGAATCATCATCCAAAGGTGGTTTTGAAGGCCACAAAAAAGAGTTCGTAGGTTCCCGTGTTTCGTGAAAATAATTAGGGGGCTGGTGTGTTCTTGGATCAAGCATGGCGGTGTTTTTGGTTGCTGGTTGTGTTTAGTTTTGGGAGGAAAGAGAGAGTGGTGGTGTTGGGTTTGTTTGAAAACAGGGGAGGGTGGAGGTTAAGGGGGTGACGTGTTGAGCGATGTCAGCGTTGGGGTCGAAGAGGTGATGTTATTAATTTCTTGGTAAAGAAGATTTTAATTAAGAGCGAGGTGAAGGAGCTTCAAAAGTCAAGGGATTCTAGATGGAGGTGGATATCATGGATACGTAGGCCAATCCTTTTCACATTTTTTTTTCATTTTTTTAATCAATACATGTTTTAGTTTCTTAACTTATGCAGAATGTTAAGCTACTCACCTTAGTTTTATAAAATTTTATTTTTTTAGAAATTTTATTAACTTCAGTAAGTTTAAATATTTATAATTAAATTTTTTATAAAAAATAAATTTATTGTATTAAAGTTATAAAAAAATTTCAAATTTTTTTATTATAATTACTTATTTATTCTCAACTCTTAAAATTAAATTAATAAAATTTATTTTAAATAAATTATTTTAATATATTTTTAAAGTTTATTTTAGAATAATTTTAAATAAAATATATCAAAATACAGTATTTCTAAAAAATTATAAAAATATAAAGTTCAAAACTCAACAATTTTTTGTGCAAGAATGAGAGTTTTAAAGATAAAAAAAATAAAAATTATAAAGTATTAAAAATTGAGAGGGAATTTAATATATATATATATATATATATATTCAAAAGTTGTAAATTTTTTTTGTTAATGACCATTTAAAAAAATAATTTTTAAAAATACTAAAAAAACATATATTTTTAACATTTTATGTTTTGTAATTTATTTAAATCACCATATTTTGATAATTTTTATATATTAAAAATTATTTAATTTATTTATATAAATATCATTTAAATAATGAGAATGTTTATAGAAAAAGAGTACTTATTTAGTTATAAAAGTATAATAACTTTTTACAAATAAAATTTTGTATAATTATTTATTTATTTTTATCTAAAATTTTTTTGTTACTGTTTGGTATTAATAATTAAAATAAATTTTATTTTAAAAAAATTTCTGGTTTAAAATGATTTTGTACATTAAAATTGTTTACGCTTAAAACGTGAGAAATTAAAACGGATGTTTTATTTTTTGGGGTGGGTGTTCTGTTTCTCTCTCTCTCTCTAGAAGGAAGGAAACAAAAACCTTCTATGTCGCTTATCTCAGTTTGCTTTTAAATAGGTAAGTATTATAGGACTCCCGAAAATTTGCGGATAGTGAAAATAACCGTTAAATCACCACAAACGCCTCTTTTGAAAGTTAAAAAATATATATATTTAATAAATTAATGACGAATGTTTAAGTGGACTTAACACTTATTTGTTTAAAAGTAAAGAAAAAAACATTTTTTTATATTTTTAATAAAATTTATTATTTAAATTAACTTATGTATATATCTTAATTATATTTAAAAATTCAATATCAACTTTATTTAATTTTAAATTAATAATTTTGTTAACATTTTCTTCCTTGAATTAAATCGACACTTAGTAATTGTTCCACCCCGTAATTCATTATTTGTGGTCGTATCTTCTATAACTGCTTACAAATATTAAAGCAATGTTATATTTTTTTAATTAATCTTAATATTATATAAAATAAGTATTAGATAAAAATAGACATATTTTAAAATTGCAAAACATATTTAAATTTTTATTTAAAATAATATTTAAAAAATTAATTATATTCTCCTGCTCATCTTTCTTAATGCTTTTATAAAGTAAATATTTCTTCTGAAATTTAATAAGACACATTTTAAAATATTCTAGAAATTATTTTTATAATTGTTTTTGTTAACATGTGTCCAACGACATACATGTTAAGAAGGTAAAAATAAAAGCTTTTGAAATAAAACACAAACATACTTTTATAATAATTTAAAATATTTAATAATGTATATTTAATGTTTTTTAACATGTCCCTTGCGCGTGTACATAAAAAAAATATTTGAAATAAAACATATAAATTTTATTAGTTTGTTTAATTTAGTTAAGGATGTCTTTTGAAAAATAAACAAAATTGTAAATATATTTAATATCTTTAAACCATAAATATATTTATTCTTCTTTATTCTATAAATAAGAAAAGATATAAAAGAATATTGTACAAAAATTTAGAATTATTATACAAAAATAAAATTATTAAATATTAATGTTAGAATTAAATGTAAATTGAATCGCAAATGAAATGTGATACGAGTAAGTTAGAGTTTCATTAGGAAATAAACTCACGTATTTATTGTATAAAAAGTTTTGAGGTTATATTGCGAGGTCCTACTCTGTGTCTACTTAAAAATTTCTCTATCCAACGGTAGCATCTGAGCACTGTTAGATTAAAATCATATTAAATTCAAATGTTTGGCCCTCATTGTCTTGGGACTTTGTTTTAATATCTTCGGCTCCTATGGCCATGGGAATGAACTTTACATGTCTACCCTCTTTTTTATTACAAGTTATTGATGATGGAATTATAGAAAAGGCCAATCCTTCTCCATGTTTATCTTTTAGTAACTTAAATGCTTTGGGACACTGAAGAATGGCACAAAGAATGATTATAACGGCTTCAAGAGACCCACACTAAAATGTGAAGTGAATCAATTAGCAGCTATCACGAATCATCATAATAATCTTATATTGTTTCTTTATAATGGATTAGAAGACAATCATAGCTTTTGTTCATGGATCATAATCTTCATATCATTTTGAATGTTATGATACTAACAAATTAATAATATTGAATGTCTCTCAAGCAAGGTATAGTACCACATACCATCATGGATGGGTGGTTTAGTTGGTATATGTATAAGTCAGTTCTTAAAGAGTGAGGTTCAAGTTCCTCCAACTTATGTCATTTTATATCCACGATTAAAGGTTCTCATAGCTTTAAAAACACCATTGCTTGGTTGAGTGAGCCTCATTTAATTTGGTCCCTTCTAGTCAAGGTTTAGCTTCATTTTTTATAATTGTTTAATTTAATACTTTCAAAGATATTATTTCTTCATAACGTCTAATACAAATGTATTCCTATGTAAGCAATCACTCTTCATCCACTTTGTTTTAAAATTTTATCATTGTAATGCACTTTCTAAAATTAGTTAATTTTTAAAAATATATTAAAAATGCGTTTAAAAGAGTATATTATTTATACTTGTCTTAATCAGTCATTAAAGGGGTATTGTATCTCCTTGTTTAACCAGTCTTGGATGGAGCACTTTGCCGGACTTAAGTTCTCCGGTAGACGCCGGCAAAGACAAGGGCAGGACTACTAATTAAAATTGTAAATAGACTGCACTTGAATTGTTAAATTCAATGCCTTTCAACATCAATTTTCAAGTAATAGTTTGCATAGGGGATTTTCTCCTTTCTACGACCTCTATCTTTTTGGTCATCATCTCCTATCCTTAATCAAATAATAACAAGATAAGATTATGTTAAAAAATGTTTTTTTTAAGGGACATGATTAAACTATATTAGATATTAATTTTAATAAAACAATACATTTAATAATTACTACTCATCAAAATTAAGTTTTATTAATTTAACCTTTAAAATTAAATAAAATAAATTAAGTTACAAAATTTTATATGATTAAAAATTTAATGACTTTTTCTTCATTCCATTTTATTTAAACATTCAGTTTTATTTTAAATATAAATAAATTATTATTATTATTAAGTTATGTATTTTTAAACGTTTAAATTTTGTAAGAATTTATGCACACAATTAATACAACAATATTACATGATTAGCAACTAGATTTATAAAATTTAATTTCAATAAAAATTAAAAATATTTATTTTACTAAATTTAACGCTTAAAGTTATTTGATCTAAATATTAGTTTTGTGACGGTTGAGGCTGCTTTTATGTTGATATATTCTGCCCACCGGTAGTGGGTTTCCACTACTCGATTTGAAAGCGAAGGAAATGATATTTAACTCCGTTTGTTTCATGCCGTTGAGATTTGTTTAAATTAAAATAAGCTTAAACAAATAAATATAATTATACGCTTCCTCGTTGCTTTGTCATCCACCCAATCCTATGCAGATCTTTAATTTGGACCCTACAACTTCATAACAATATTCATCAATCAAACATCTCCGTTGTCATTTCCTTCTCTTATTTTCTATTGATCTGACACCTTTTAAACAATTGATTTTATTTATCGTTCTTTTTTCTAATTTTAAGATAATATTAATCTTTTTTTATTAATTATTCACTTGAAGAGAATTAAATTTATGTTGTTAAGAAATATAATATAATTATATTAAAAATAGAAAGGTTCTATTTTTATTCAACGAAAATCCTATAATTAATTTGGGATTTATTAACTAAAGTTAATAAAATTATATATTTTTTCAATATAATCATACCATGTTATTAAAAAATATGAGAGAATCCAAATCCCAACTTAAAATAAAAATAATAATTAATAAAACAAAATTATATAATAATGGTAATAAAAATGAGAACATTATATGCATTTTTAATTTTATATAAAATACTTAATACAAATATTCCATTTTAAAGCTGACATTTACTAATGTATACAAATAATTAAGCATTAAGATTATTTATGTTAATATAATTTTTTTAACAATAATTAAACTATTGATATATATTATTTATTTCAATGGGTCAACATTAATAGTACATGACATATTATATTTACATTTAATGTGTTAATAATATATTATGTCAATTGTTCTTTCGACAGAAGTATCTGTCAATTGTATTCATATCTATAATATCCATCCTAATAATTTACTTTTCATTAAATAAAAAATTTATTAACAAAAAGAAATCTTACGTCAAACAATGCATATAATTTCTTTTTCAGTGTTTTGGTGGAAATGCATTAGTACAGTAAGTAACTATCAATATGAGGATTAATATTAGCACGAAATTATCCATTTCTATGGTACGCAGCAGCCAAGGTTTTATGAGTACTTCGTATATAAATATGCCGACCAATATTTGACTATGCTCATATTATCTTATTTTCATTTTTTTTCCTAACTTTTTAATGATATTTTTTATATCAGCGCTGATTACAGTTTTTTCTTCTTCTTCTTCTTCTTTGTTTTTTCCTTTATAAGACGCAGATGACATCTTTTTCTTGTTAAGAATGTGCCCTTCCTTTGAATGACATGCACGTGTACGTTTAACTGGTTAGTAAAACCTTTTTTTTTTTTCTTCTTCTTTTGATTGTAAAAGTTCAAATAAGTTAAATTTTGAAAGTTTATCAGAGCCAGAAAATGATTTAAGCTCTAAATTAAAAGGTAAATATTTATAGAGATATTTATAAATCTTTCATCAATAAAATAAAATTTAAACCAAAGTTTTTATATATTATAATTTTTTAAATGTGGGATCAATTCAATATTAGGAGAGAAGAGTAAATAAGCTTAAACTATGATGACTTTATTTTTCTAAAATATCTTAAATAATATAGATTTAATACTGACTTACACAAAGTATGAAACAATCTTTGTTTTCTTTTCTCTTGGATTGGTGGTGGGTTTCTAGAAGTGACAACTGGTTCCTACAGACATGTATAAGAGTGAAAACGTAGTGTGAAATATATAGACAGGCGAAATAGAATTAAGAAAGAAATGTTACGCATGCATGCGTCTGTTTTATTCATGAAATTCTTTGAGCAAGAAGGGACAGCCATCAAACAGAAGCAACTAATAATTATAAAGAAATATATAGCAACCAAATTGTAGTAAACAAAAACTTAAAGAGAAAATGATGCAACTCATCTAGAAGGCCATGTATATGCCAAGTCAAAACGTCTTTATAAATGCATATAAATGGTTTTTATAAGTTATGACAGATTATTCCCCACGAGTGGTGAGAGAGATAGAGAGGTTATTGATTATTTTTTAGGGTTTAATAATTTGATTTGTTACTTCACGACTCTGTCTATCTCCAATTCTTTTCGTTCTAGACGGTGTCGTATTCAAGGTTCATTTTCTTGCACGCGTATGATTTTAATTTGAAATCCTAAAATAAGCTTTGATAAATTTATATCATCATGGAGAAAAGTCAGAAGCAATAGCTTACTACGTTTTCAGGGGAGCATCGTGACACCACACATGCCCAGCAAAATCAAATCCTATTAGAGGCTAAGATATGTGTCACCCGTGATTGATTATATTTATTTTTAACCTAAACACTTTGACATGATAATTGTTTTTTAGTCGAGGGAAGGATGTGATAAGACTATTGGATAAATTTATATATCTTTTTAATTTAACAAATGTCAAAAATAAAATAAAAACTATCATGTCAAAAATCGTTTTGTTATGTGAGGTATTTAAATTAAACAAAACTACAGAGAGATTCTAGAGATTCCTATACTAAGGGAGTCCATACAGAGAAAGGGGAGAAGATTAGAAGGGTCAGACTTACTCTGAGAGGAATACAAATTATCATCTAATTTGTCCTTAACAAGGTTATTTGTACATAAATTGACTTTCTTACAAATATGCTTAAACTTAATATATTTAATGAAATTTAGACCATTTTTAATGTCTTATATCAACTTGAACAATGGACAAGAAGAAAGTTAAACCTATTGAATAAGGTAAATAACTTGCTTATAGTCGCTTTCAATTCAAACCCAATTCAAATCTATTTTCACAATCAGTTGGATATCAAAGTACAGGGTCCAAAGTTCTGCTTAAAAAAAAAAAAACAAAATTTGAAAATCTGTTGTACTTTTATCTATTATCTAATCATATTTTATATAAATTTTTATATTTTATTCGATCTAACAAAGTTACTTAATAGAAAGCGAAATTAAAGAATCAGACATCTCTATACAATTTCAAGACATGCGGACTTGGTTCATTTATATTACTTTTGTCGCACTTTGTTTTATTTAAGTATTTACTATTTAGGATTAAATGAACCAAATCAAAGAGAAAGGGAATAAAAGATTATTTTTAAATTACTGTAAGTACTTAATTTTCTTATTTATAAAACAAATAATATAGATAAAATAAAGATTACAACTTTTTTTAATAATTATTGTTAGTTTTAAATTTAAAAATAATAAGTTATTTTTTGTAACATATACCTAAAAACACTCAATAAAAATTTATAAATAATAATTTCTTTATTAAAATTGTACTGATAATATTAAATACTATAAATTTTAACAAATTTATTTATTTATTTATGGTTTCATTAAACACATGCTGGAAAAATGGATAAGAAATTAACCTTGATTTTTTTTTCTCTAATTCCTCTATTCAAAGTTCGATTAATAAATTCATGATGCTTTTTTTGGGCCAAGTCTATTTTCAGTAAAGCCCATTCCGTATGTGGTCTTTGTATATCAGCCGTAAAGATATTGACCAAAGACAAGAAATATCAAAGGAGAAAGAGATGAATGAATTGATGAATATAGTTAATTATATTGTAACACTAGAGAGATGAGTAAAATTTATGTAGAGATAAACTATTTTGTTTTGTTATTCATCACACCATGGAGTGTTGATTCATGTACACAGTGGGTTGAGTTTGAGTTGTATGGGTGTTAGTGCAGCTTCTGTACTGAACCAACTCCTACATAGGCAAAACCTGAAGGCACAGCCACACCCAAACGCCACCAACATCAAAACAGTCACCAAAACAATTCTCACCTATCTCGAAGCCGGTAGAATCGGAAAAGCCGCATCTGTTCTCTTTGCATTCCCACAACCCTTCTCTTACTCTCTATATGCTCACTTCTTCCGACTCTGTTCCACCCACCGCGCCATCGTCGAAGCCCGCAAGCTTGAATCCCACTTGCTCACCTTCACCCCCAACCCCCCCATTTTCCTTCTCAACCGCGCCATTGAAACCTACGCCAAATGCAACTGTCTTCGCGATGCCCGCGATCTGTTCGACGAAATGCCCCATCGAGATGGTGGCTCTTGGAATGCTCTCATCACTGCTTATTCTCAATTGGGTTTCCCAGGCGAAGCTGTTTCCTTGTTCTTGCGTATGAATAGGTCCGGGGTTTGTCCCAATGAGGTTACCTTTGCTGGTGTACTT
Organism: Abrus pulchellus subsp. cantoniensis; assembly: GCA_024086825.1. Classification (NCBI taxonomy): domain Eukaryota; kingdom Viridiplantae; phylum Streptophyta; class Magnoliopsida; order Fabales; family Fabaceae; genus Abrus; species Abrus pulchellus. The sequence continues at coordinate 9,229,649 of CM044051.1, read as the reverse complement.
GCTTCTTGTGCTTCAGCTTCTGAGCTTGTTCTCTCCAAGCAGGTTCATGGGCTGGTCACAAAATTTGGTTTTTGTGGCAATGTGATCCTTGGGAGTTCCCTTGTCGATGTTTATGCCAAGTGTGGGGTTATGGTTGCTGCTCGCATGATGTTTCATGAGATTCCACGTCCTAATGCTGTCACTTGGAATGTCATTGTGAGGCGGTATCTTGATGCTGGTGATGCAAGGGAAGCAGTTTTCATGTTCTCGAGGATGTTTTCGAATTCTGCAATTAGGCCGTTGAGTTGTACTTTCTCTAACGCTCTTGTTGCTTGTTCCAGCATGTGTGCACTCGAGGAGGGGATGCAAATTCATGGGGTTGTTGTGAAGTTGGGTCTGCAGGCGAATAATGTTGTTTCGAGCTCGCTTGTCAACATGTATGCTAAGTGTGGCAAATTGGAGGATGGCTCTCGGGTGTTTTATGAGCTTGGTTTGAAAGATGTTGTGTCTTGGACTTGCATTGTGTCGGGGTATGCCATGAGTGGGAAAACATGGGAGGCAAGAAAGCTTTTTGATGAGATGCCTCAACGTAATGTGATCTCGTGGAATGCAATGTTGGCTGGATATACCCGATTTTTTGAATGGTCTGAGGCATTAAATTTTGTATATCTCATGCTTGATACAATTAATGAGGTGGATCATGTCACTCTTGGTTTGATGTTAAGTGTATCAGCGGGGCTTTCGGATCATGAAATGGGGAAACAGGTTCATGGTTATATTTATCGACATGGTTTCCAGTCAAATCTTATGGTCAGCAATGCCCTTCTTGACATGTATGGTAAATGTGGGAACTTGAACAGCGCCAGAGTTTGGTTTAACCAGATGAGTAATTGGCGTGACAGGGTTTCTTGGAATGCTTTATTGGCTAGCTATGGTCATCATCAATTAAGTGAACAAGCACTAACAATATTTTCAGAGATGCAGTGGGAGACAAAACCGACCAAATATACATTTGGAACCCTTTTAGTAGCGTGTGCAAATAGCTTTGCACTTTACCAAGGCAAACAGATTCATGGATTCATCATTAGACATGGATTTCATATAGATATTATAATCAGAACGGCTTTGATTTACATGTACTCTAAATGCCGTTGTCTTGAGTATGCTATTGAGGTTCTGAAGGGGGAGGTTTCCAGGGATGTGATCATTTGGAATACCATAATTTTGGGATGTTGTCACAATCATAGGAGTAGAGAAGTGTTCGAACTTTTTGGGATCATGGAAGCAGAAGGCATCAAGCCAGACCACGTGACCTTTGAAGGCATCCTGCTTGCTTGTATTGAAGAAGGCCTTGTTGATTCAGGCATTGAATGCTTTAAGTCAATGAACAATGAATACGGCATCCCGCCAAGGCTGGAGCATTATGACTGCATGATTGAACTCTACAGTCAGCATGGATACATGGATGAGCTTGAGAATTTTATGAAGACAATGACAATAGAGCCCACTATTCCGATGTTGAAAAGAGCCCTTGATGCTTGTAAAAAATATGGGTGCCCAAGATTGGGAGAATATATTTCAGAAAAAATTAATGAATTTAAACATTAATTAATTCAACTTGCAGCATGAGTGCACTATAGCAGAGAGATGATCTTTGTTTCAGCTCAAGAGCCATAAGTTTGCAAGATACAATGGAATATGACCGTGATGTCTGTAATGATAATAATCAGATTAATACCTTGATGTGCAGCTCCAGGATGTATATTCAATTGTAGTGGCAGGACATTTCTGGTTTTGGTGAAAGAAAATGATCATGGTACCAGAGGTCTATTTGAAGTTAACAAGTATTTGCAAAGAGACAGGATAAACTGCATGAGGCTTTTCTGCATCTTGCGATTTGAGCTCTGATGACGTTATAAATGGTTTGGAGCTGCGATTATAGATCGTGATGAAATCTTTGCTAGAGAATGCAAAGGTTATGCGTTTTGGCAGCAGGCATGGCTGCGAGTTTGGATTCACGTTTGAATAATTATAGATGTAGTACATTTACGTGATTTTGTCTCCAAACACACCCACGAAGCATGATTTAGTGCATGTTTCGATCTGCGGTGGCAGACTTCATATGCACGTTACTATCTTGTTCTGTTCATGGGCTCCACCTTGTGGAAAATGAATGTGAATTTAAACACACTTTGTAGGATCATGCGTCGACCGAAATTAACTATACGTTACGATTCTCATAGAAATATTCAGGAAAAATACTTATTAATTAATAAATATGTCCATGTGGCGTACGGATTTGTTGTATTTTTATTAAATTAATTTATTTTAAAATATAAAAATATATCAATATGATAAAAAAATTGTTATATTAAATATAATTACAGTAAAAAAAATTATGAAATATTTTTTTATATAATATTTTTTGTATTTATATATTTGTTTATCTTTTTTAATAATAAATATTTTTATTTCTTTTATTGATATTAAATATAAATTTTGATAAATATAATTTAATATAATTTAATGATTGTCCTTAATAAGGAATTTTGTTTCATTGTACATTTTTAATGTCAAATTAATGTTTCGAAGTAGCATAATTAACATTCATTCTTTGAGTTGTAAGTAATAGAGAGTAAATTTATTAAAATTTAAAATATTCAATAAATTTATAGGATATATTGTCAATCTTCCTTAGTATTTCTAGCAGTTCTTTGTAATTTTTTCTTTTACTTGTATCAAATTCTATATCAAAAAATATATACAAACACATTCAACAAATCCCAAATGCTTCAAAATAACAACAAAATAATAGCATAAATGTTCAGATCTACCCTAAACACATCCCACTAAACATAATACATCTATTATCACAAGCGTTCATTGAAGATTAATATTAAAACTTACACAGACCTACCAATTCTGGTGTTAGACAAAACTCTAAAGTGATCGAAGCTTCCATTGTAGAGCCAAATGAATCATTTAAGTCGTACATGTATCAGTAAATGTCTGCCTATCATACATAAAAAATTCCAGCCATAATGAAGCTGCCTGACAAGAAATTTTTTTTTTTTTAAAAAATACATTATGGCTACAGAACTTCAATTCATCATGACTTAAACTAAGAACAAAAAGGTCACATTTAACTTATTATTTTCTACTCTCAGCCACTAAAGATATAAACTGAATAAGTAGGTGCAGTAAAAAATCCCTCAGTTATATCAAGTTATATGTCTTTTTACAGGCCAACTGAAAGAATGTCTAGAAAAGAAAACCTGCACATAAGCCTTACCAAAATATGATGCTTACGGTGCAGCTAATAATCCAAACATGTATAATATCAAGGGTGAGCAAAACTTCACTTATAACCGGCAAGGGCATGTGCAAAAATGGCAAAGGTGAGATCAACTAATGTTATTGTTAAACCTCAGTAATGGATGATATTTCAATGTAGATGCTACCATTGACATCAATCTTTGGTTAGGATGAATAACTGCACAACAAACCAGCATGGAAGAAAATGAAATGAGGAAAATGGAATATTTTTCAAGAAAATGAGAGATAAATTATTTGTTCAAAACCATGAGAAGAAAATGACTAGCAAGATGCAGAGTTTTTGCATTCTGCGAAGGATATGATATACAAATGAGAAATAGCTTTTAGATTAAAAAAGTATATGCCCAGTCACAAAATCAATGTCCATACTAAGATGATACATTATCAGCTAAAGTTTAATAGTCACTAAGGTTTTTGGATAATTTCTGCTATTTTATTCCATCAAAACCTCTGCTGCTGAGGAAATTAAAAACTGAACAATCAAAAAAGAAAATGAAAGTAGTTAGGAACAGAAACCCCTAAAAAGTTAATAAAAATATGACATTAATTGTCACATTATATTATCTATGATACAAGAATGTCCATTCATTAATAGAATATGGTATTAGCTTTTGATCTTCGTAATATTAAAAGTAGGAAAGAGACAACCTTTTAGTAACAGAGATCATAAACATAAAACAAGATTGTATCATTAAATAACATACGGGTTGCATTTGCAATGAAATTCCATGTTTTATTCTTTCACAACAAACCATCCAGTATTAGATCCACAACTTCAAACAAGTGTCATACAAATCATACATTGACAACACCTTACACATGATTTCTTGAATCCAACTTGATTCACTTACAAAAATGAAATGTGCATTATCTTCAAATGGAAAAACATAAACTCAAATCACATTCCTTTCCAGCTTTAGTGTTTCACTCTCACTCTTAAGTGTATAAGGACAGTGTTTACTCTCAATTGCCAACTCACATTAAGATCTACTGCCATAGGCTTGATAATATTCTAAGATTTCCACTGCCTATGCACATGCAAACACATATCATGAGGACTTTTGTAATGGTTGTAATGGGGTTGAAGTCAAGGTGGATAATATGGATGAATGTGGCTAAATCAAAGAAGATTAGAGGACACAGGATCAGAGTTGAGTTCTGGAATAAAAAGACTGGGTACATTCAAGGATTCACTCAATTTGCATCCTATAAATTTCTTCTATTATTTTTTTTTCTTTGCATTGCACTTTGGTATACTGTTTTCTGTATTTTCCTTTTCTTTCAACATTTTTTTTTTTGAAATTTTCTTTTCTTTCTTTCTTTTTTCTTTCTTTCTTTCTTTCTTTTTTTTTTCTTTCTTTCTGTTTTCCTTTCTTCTCTTTTCTTTTCTTTCTTTCTTTTCTCTCTCTTCTTTTGGCAAGTATTCTTCATATTCCCAAAGTATTCTTGATACCCTACCCCAAACAAAAGAGATTTGGTTGTTTGCAAAAGAAATGAATATACAAATCCAAAGTTAATTCAAAAACTCATCTTATGATATTACCTATATCCTCCAATCCACAATGATAAGGGACATATGGGTTTTTCACTTAAGGCTTGTATTGGGTTTAAAAAGAAACAAAGGGTAAGAGGCTCAAAAGGGCTAGCAAATGATTTTAATGTAAGGTGGGTCAGTGGTCAAGTAGCTTAAAACAAAGAAATGCCTCAATCATGCTTGTGCAAACATGTGAAATGCAATCTCAATCAAGAAACATATCAAGTTCTAGAGTAAAACCTTAAGAGAGGGCTAAGCACACAAGGAATGAAACTTTTAGTGTTTAGGCCCAAATCCTCACTGTTTTTTTATCTGTGATAAGAATTTATACAATTCCAAAATTCAATACCAGTATAATCATTATGTAATGAACAAATTTTTTCCAATCAACCAAAATGCTCAGCAATGCCAATGAGATTTTCATGCACACTCATGCTATTTCAGATCATGGAGAATCCAATACTATCTGGACATTGCATTTCAGCAACATAAGAACATAGAATTTCATCACAAACATCTCAAAATAATATCAAAATATATCCAAGAACATCATTAAAGGGGTAAATAAGAAACGTCAATCATAATGTGTCAAAATGTTGCAGTTTTGAAGCAAATCACGAACTTATTTGAAAATCAATATAGTTGTAACAGGCCAAAATCAGTAAGATCACAACAGGACATTTTTAAATTTTTAAGTCAAACTGAAACATTTTTCAACAACCGAGCAAAGAAGAAAGAAAAGGGTTTCAACAAAGAAGTCCAACACAAAGAAGAAAGTAAAGAGAAAACCTGAGTGAGCTCCCTTTTTCACCCATATCTTCGTTTCTTGAATCTCTTTTCGAGTGAACAAAACCCACCCATGAAATCTTCTCCAAGTGAGGTATAAACTTAACTACATAGTTCGAAAGAGGGACAATATTTATAACAAAATCAGATCCTATGAGGACCATTTATAAATCAATTCTATTATGACTGGGCTTGTGTTGTGCATTCGTACCTAGCATTGTTGGCATTCCTAATTGTATTATCCTAAGTGATTAAACAGGTCTGTTTCTCTAACCTGATTGAGAGATGAAAATAAATACACTTGGCGGGTAAGGGTAGATACAGTTAATATTTGACTAGAACTAGATATAATATAGAAGGAAGGAATGGCATAGCAGAAAGCATGTTAAAAGAACATACTAAATGTCTTTAAGCTGCTGGAAGATTTGGCTATCATCAACATTGGAAAGAGCAGCAAAGTGTACAATGTTGTTGAGCCTGGGGTATCCAATGTGCTTAAGCGCATGAAAGTCACATGCTTACACCACAAATCTTCACACAGATCATTAGAATCTTCACCCAAACTGATTAAAAGAGTTTCAAAACAAGAATTGTGCAGTTAAAAAACCAAAACATAGATCTAATTACATCCATTGATTCATATGAAAAAAAAATACAAATATAACAAATTCAAACAAGTGTCACACAATCATTATGTAATGAACAATTTTTTTCCAATCAACCAAAATGCTCAGCAATGCCAATGAGATTTTCATGCACACTCATGCTATTTCAGATTAGGAAGAATCCAATACTATCCTGGACATTGCATTACAGCAACAAAAGAATATAGAATTTCATCACAAACATCTCAAAATAATATCAAAATATATCCAAGCACATTATTAAAGTGGTAAATTACAAGAACTAAGGGAAAAAAGAAGAAAAAGCCTGTTTGTGTCTGTCTTCTGATTTTTCTGCACAAAAGCATTCCTGTGCTCATATCTTGGGGCATGTTAGTTATCATAAAAAAGATGAAGTAATTCTTCCAATAGAAAAAATTTCCTGATTATGAATTGAACAATGTAAAAATCAATATATTAGAGTAATAAAAGTTAAATTTAAAAAAAGTTTTTGTCAATCATAATGTGTCAAAATGTTGCAGTTTTGAAGCAAATCAAGAACTTATTTGAAAATCAATATATTTAGTTGTAACATACCAAAATCAGTAAGATCACAACAGGACATATTTAAATTTTTAAGTCAAACTAAAACATTTTTCAACAACAGAGCAAAAGAAAAGGGTTTCAACAAAGAAGTCCAACGCAAAGAAGAAAGTAAAGAGAAAACCTGAGCTCCCTTTTTCACCCATATCTTCATTTTCTTGAATCTCTTTTCGAGTGAACAAAACCCACCCATGAAATCTTCTCCAAGTGAGGTATAAACTTAACTACATAGTTCGGAAGAGGGTCATTATCGTTAATAAAGTAATTTAACTTTCAAAGTAGATTAAATAAAAATGACATGAATTATTCTTTAAGAAAAAAACTAAAATATTAAATCACACTTAAAAATATATAAATTGTTTTATATCAAGTTTAATTTTTTATTTTATCAACCTTATAGTGTAAGGTTATAAGTATTATTGGCAATGTTCTATAATTGAAATTAAAATTTTATTTTGAATAATATATTAACATATTTATTTTTAATATTAATATTTATTATGCATATTATGAAAATAAAAATTTATTTTTCATTAAAAATAATCAACAATATTTATAACATTTTATCTAAATTTTGTTCATATTTATTGCATTATTATGCTGGACATTACATTACAGCAACATAAGAACATAGAATTTTATCACATCTCAAAATATATTCAAGCACATTGTTCAAGTGGTAAATTAAGTGAGTGAAATAAGGGAAAAAAGAAGTAAAAGAGAGCACTTAATTTGGATCCTATGAGAACCATTTATAAATCAATTCTATTATGACTGGGCTTCTGTTGTGCATTCGTATCTAGCATTGTTGGCATTCCTAATTGTATTATCCTAAGTGATTAAACAGGTGTGTTTCTCTAACCTGATTGAGAGAAGATGAAAACAAATACACTTGGCGGGTAAGGGTAGATATAGTTAAATTTCACACAAATTAAAACAAAAACAATTCATTTAGTATTTGATTGTCGTGAAAAACAAAAAGTAAATCTTTTAGAAGAAACAATTTTGTGATTATTAATTGAACACCATAAAAATCAGAGATATACAATACAGTTACAAGATTAAAAATAGAATAAAATCAGCACTAGAACTAGAACATTCTTCCCCATTAAAAGTTGTTCCAAAAGATATAATATAGAAGGAAGGAATGGCATAGAGGAAAGCATGTTAAAAGAACATACTAAATGTCTTTAAGCTGCTGGAAGAATTGGCTATCGTCAACATTGGAAAGAGCAGCAAAGTGTACAATGTTGTTGAGCCTGGGGTGTCCAATGTGCTTAAGCGCATGATTTTTCTGATGTGAAAATTCAACTTCTAAGTCTGTGATGTTTCCCTTGAAAGCCACATGCTTACACCACAAATCTTCACACAGATCATTAGAATCTTCACTCAAACTGATTAAAAGAGTTTCAAAAACAAGAATTGTGCAGTTAATAATTCCAAAACATAGATCTAATCACATCCATTGATTCATATGAAAAAAAAAATACAAATATAACACTAAAACCAAGTGCTTAAGCAAATGAGTTTTCTGATGATTCAATATAACTTCATAGGCTGTGAAGTTTTCTGTGGAAACCACAAGACTTTAAAGTATTCAAGAAGGGAAAATGAGTACAAAACCTCAAATGCTTCAAAACAATGGAAAAAATATTCAGATTTATGATAAATAGTAAAATACATGATAAGTCCACTAAACACAATAGATTTATAATCAAATGCACACATTGAAGGTGGTATCAAAATTGTTCATACCTACCAAATCTGGTGGTGGACAAACCTTAGAGATTGGTGAACAAAGATTCCATTGTAGAGCACTAAGGAATCATCTAAGTCCTACATGTATCAGTCAGTGCATATATCATAAATGAAAATTACGGATAAAGCTATTACCAAGATTAAGAGGGAAACACATTATGACAATAGAACTTCAGTTCAACAAGACTAAAACTGAGAAAAAAAAGTCACACATAACTTATTATTTTCACCTCTCAGCCTTAGAAAGACATTAACCAAATTAAAAGGTGCAGTAGCAAATCTCTCTAGTATATCAAGTGATATGTGTTTTAAGAGGCTAACTAATTTAAAGAGTGTCTAGAAGAAGAAAACATAAAATTGATGCTAATGGTGCAGCTATTAATCCAAAATATATCATTAAATTAGGATCTAATCACATCCATTTGTTCATATAAAAAGAAACACAGGAACAACACTTAAATAAGGACAAAATATCCTAACAAATTCAATTAACTTGCTTAGTAGTTAACTGTGCATAGGCCCAAGAATTTTCTGATCATTCAATTCAACTTCTAAGTCTATGAATTTTTCCTTGAAAATTGCAATGCAATACATGATGTCAATCTTCCTTAGTATTTCTAGCAGTTCTTTGTAATTTTTTCTTTTACTTGTATCAAATTCTATATCAAAAAATATATACAAACACATTCAACAAATCCCAAATGCTTCAAAATAACAACAAAATAATAGCATAAATGTTCAGATCTACCCTAAACACATCCCACTAAACATAATACATCTATTATCACAAGCTTTCATTGAAGATTAATATTAAAACTTACACAGACCTACCAATTCTGGTGTTAGACAAAACTCTAAATTAGTGATCGAAGCTTCCATTGTAGAGCCAAATGAATCATTTAAGTCGTACATGTATCAGTAAATGTCTGTCTATCATACATAAAAAATTCCAGCCATAATGAAGCTGCCTGACAAGAAATTTTTTTTTTTTAAAAAAATACATTATGGCTACAGAACTTCAATTCATCATGACTTAAACTAAGAACAAAAAGGTCACATTTAACTTATTATTTTCTACTCTCAGCCACTAAAGATATAAACTGAATAAGTAGGTGCAGTAAAAAATCCCTCAGTTATATCAAGTTATATGTCTTTTTACAGGCCAACTGAAAGAATGTCTAGAAAAGAAAACCTGCACATAAGCCTTACCAAAATATGATGCTTACGGTGCAGCTAATAATCCAAACATGTATAATATCAAGGGTGAGCAAAACTTCACTTATAACCGGCAAGGGCATGTGCAAAAATGGCAAAGGTGAGATCAACTAATGTTATTGTTAAACCTCAGTAATGGATGATATTTCAATGTAGATGCTACCATTGACATCAATCTTTGGTTAGGATGAATAACTGCACAACAAACCAGCATGGAAGAAAATGAAATGAGGAAAATGGAATATTTTTCAAGAAAATGAGAGATAAATTATTTGTTCAAAACCATGAGAAGAAAATGACTAGCAAGATGCAGAGTTTTTGCATTCTGCGAAGGATATGATATACAAATGAGAAATAGCTTTTAGATTAAAAAAGTATATGCCCAGTCACAAAATCAATGTCCATACTAAGATGATACATTATCAGCTAAAGTTTAATAGTCACTAAGGTTTTTGGATAATTTCTGCTATTTTTAAAATTCCATCAAAACCTCTGCTGCTGAGGAAATTAAAAACTGAACAATCAAAAAAGAAAATGAAAGTAGTTAGGAACAGAAACCCCTAAAAAGTTAATAAAAATATGACATTAATTGTCACATTATATTATCTATGATACAAGAATGTCCATTCATTAATAGAATATGGTATTAGCTTTTGATCTTCGTAATATTAAAAGTAGGAAAGAGACAACCTTTTAGTAACAGAGATCATAAACATAAAACAAGATTGTATCATTAAATAACATACGGGTTGCATTTGCAATGAAATTCCATGTTTTATTCTTTCACAACAAACCAGCCAGTATTAGATCCACAACTTCAAACAAGTGTCATACAAATCATACATTGACAACACCTTACACATGATTTCTTGAATCCAACTTGATTCACTTACAAAAATGAAATGTGCATTATCTTCAAATGGAAAAACATAAACTCAAATCACATTCCTTTCCAGCTTTAGTGTTTCACTCTCACTCTTAAGTGTATAAGGACAGTGTTTACTCTCAATTGCCAACTCACATTAAGATCTACTGCCATAGGCTTGATAATATTCTAAGATTTCCACTGCCTATGCACATGCAAACACATATCATGAGGACTTTTGTAATGGTTGTAATGGGGTTGAAGTCAAGGTGGATAATATGGATGAATGTGGCTAAATCAAAGAAGATTAGAGGACACAGGATCAGAGTTGAGTTCTGGAATAAAAAGACTGGGTACATTCAAGGATTCACTCAATTTGCATCCTATAAATTTCTTCTATTATTTTTTTTTTCTTTGCATTGCACTTTGGTATACTGTTTTCTGTATTTTCCTTTTCTTTCAACATTTTTTTTTTGAAATTTTCTTTTCTTTCTTTCTTTTTTCTTTCTTTCTTTCTTTCTTTTTTTTTTCTTTCTTTCTGTTTTCCTTTCTTCTCTTTTCTTTTCTTTCTTTCTTTTTTCTTTCTTTCTTTCTTTCTTTTTTTTTTTCTTTCTTTCTGTTTTCCTTTCTTCTCTTTTCTTTTCTTTCTTTCTTTTCTCTCTCTTCTTTTGGCAAGTATTCTTCATATTCCCAAAGTATTCTTGATACCCTACCCCAAACAAAAGAGATTTGGTTGTTTGCAAAAGAAATGAATATACAAATCCAAAGTTAATTCAAAAACTCATCTTATGATATTACCTATATCCTCCAATCCACAATGATAAGGGACATATGGGTTTTTCACTTAAGGCTTGTATTGGGTTTAAAAAGAAACAAAGGGTAAGAGGCTCAAAAGGGCTAGCAAATGATTTTAATGTAAGGTGGGTCAGTGGTCAAGTAGCTTAAAACAAAGAAATGCCTCAATCATGCTTGTGCAAACATGTGAAATGCAATCTCAATCAAGAAACATATCAAGTTCTAGAGTAAAACCTTAAGAGAGGGCTAAGCACACAAGGAATGAAACTTTTAGTGTTTAGGCCCAAATCCTCACTGTTTTTTTATCTGTGATAAGAATTTATACAATTCCAAAATTCAATACCAGTACAATCATTATGTAATGAACAAATTTTTTCCAATCAACCAAAATGCTCAGCAATGCCAATGAGATTTTCATGCACACTCATGCTATTTCAGATCATGGAGAATCCAATACTATCTGGACATTGCATTTCAGCAACATAAGAACATAGAATTTCATCACAAACATCTCAAAATAATATCAAAATATATCCAAGAACATCATCAAAGGGGTAAATTAAGTGAACTAAAGGAAAAAAGAAGAAAAAGACACTCCCTGAATGCTCAAGAGCTTCCACAACTGATGTGTGTGTCAAAGATAAAGTGTGTTTGTGTCTGTCTTCTGATTTTTCTGCACAAAAGCATTCTTGTGCTCATATCTTGAGGCATGTTAGGATTTATTTATCATGAAAAGACGAAGTAATTCTTCCAATAGAAATAATTTTCTGATTAGGAATTGAGCAACGTAAAAATCAATATATTAGAGTAATAAAAGTTAAATTTAGAAACGGTTTTGTCAATCATAATGTGTCAAAATGTTGCAGTTTGAAGCAAATCAATAACTTATATGAAAATCAATATATTTAGTTGTAATAGACCAAAAACAGTATGATCACAACACAACATTTTTAAATTTTTAAGTCAAACTGAAACATTTTTCAACAGCAAAGAAGAAAAAGAAGGGTTTCAACAAAAAAGTCCAACGCAAAGAAGAAAATAAAGAGAAAACCTAGGTGAAGCTCCCTTTTTCATCCATGTCTTCGTTTTCTTGAATTTCTTTTCGAGTGAATAAAACCCACCCACGAAATCTTCTCCAAGTGAGGTATACACTTTCGAGTGAACAAAACCCACCCAGGAACTCTTTTCCAAGTGAGGTATAAACTTAAATATATAGTCTGGAAGAGGGACATTACCGTTAGACATATGTAAAACCTAAACCCTAAACATATGTAATTAACCGTTCGCTAACTAAAATTAAATTTTTAAATCTTTTCTTTATATTATGAATTTACTTTAATAATGATAAGTAATAAAGAAATTTAAACTTAAAATTATTTATTATTTTTTATATTATCTAATAATAACTATTTATTAAAATATTAAATTATATGTATTTATTTTTAATATTAATATTTATTATACATATTATGAAAATAAAAATTTATTTTTAATTAAAAATAATTAACAATATTCATAACATTATATCTAAATTTTGTCATATTTATTGTAATTTAAACTAATTTATTCAATTATTTAATTTATCAAATATTTAAGTACATATTAATTTTATAATTTATTGTATTATTTTTAGTTTTATCTATTATATTAACCAATCTAATTTTTAGTGTCAAATTATCAGTTTTTATACTTAATTATAATCTTTTAAGATATAAATTTTTAAAATACGACATGTTATTTTTATAAATAAATTTAACTAAACTCTCTTTCTTTAGTACTTTTAAAAGTAATTGATTATTTGATTAATTAAAAAATAATATTATATGTTATTATTTATATTTTAATTTACTTTTTATCTTTTATATATATATACATTTTTAGAAATATCTTTAAAATATAAATAAAAATTTTTGCTTAATGTTAAAACAAACTTTTATTTTTTCATAATTCATTCAACGACACCCTTAAATTATTTTGTAAAAAAAAAATTGTTATATTTTTTTTAAGTTTTGATTCTAAATTTTTTATCTCTAATAATAATATTGACGTAATATAATAAAAACTAATGTAAATGTATTATATGACTCATAAATAAGTTAACAAGATAACATGTTATAATAAATTTTAAAAGTTATAATATTTATATTTTAATTATTTGAATATTTTCTAGATTAAGAATATTAAAATATTAGATATTTAAAATTCATCTTTTGAAATGTTTTTTAAAACCAATATAAAAAAAGAAACTTAATTGTAATAATTTTGAACATAAGTTTTCTTCACATTTATATTAAATTTAATCATCTTCTTTCAGATATATTATCTTTCATCTTTATTTTTTAAGGTAATTTAAGTCTTTTTTTTATAAAAAAATTCATAAATTCAGTAATTATGATTAAAATTTAAGGTTAAAAAGTTGAAAGAAATACTCTAAGCTAAGAAATTGAATAAAATCAAATAATCTTTACTTTGAATAGCGACGTAGGGACTATATTTATCCCACATAAATATCATGTACACCTAATTATCCCCTCCTAAATAGTATGCAAAGTTATTTTCCAAATCTAACCATTTAAATAATTATACTATCATTGCATTGTCATATTTTAAATTATAATATTTAAAAGTTGAAAATACTATATACTCATCTTAGTTCTTTCAATAACTAACAACTTACTTACATCGGTACAGAAATAATAAGTACAAAGATGTGGTCGATCGCAAAGAAAGAAAAGAAAATTATTTTTTGCAAAATTCGCTTAAGTCATATAATATCCATTTAAGCTAAATATATGCAAGGAAACTGGATGGGACTGAAGGAAGAAGAGATAGGGAAGTAGAGGAAAGAAAGGGACTAAGTGAGAGGGAAGGAAGAAAAGAGATGAATGTAAGAGGGGTTGAGTGGGTACTAGAGATAAGGAAGCATATTTTTCTTGCAGCAAAATTTAATAAGTATAAGTATTGTTAGTATCCAATCTCATTTACCTGTATTAATATATTTAAAATAAATATTTTGTACATACTTTTTTATGGTTTAATATATTTTTAGTATCTATTTTTTATATTTTAATTTTAGTCTCTAAAATATTTTTTTTAAGTTTTTTAGTCTCTAATTTTTAAAATTTATTTATTTTAATTCCTAAAAATGACGTTATCAAATAAAAAATTTAACATGAAACTGTTAATTTTGAAAAATTAAAAAATAAATTAAAATTAAAAATATATAAAAACTAAAAATATATTTAAACTTTTTTATATAAATTTATATTATATAATTATATAAAATAAATCGATGTAAATACTTATTAGAGTTAAGATAATTTTTTTAAGATTAAGAGTTTTACATAATTTTGATGTATAAAAGATTAATAAATCATAAAAAAAAATTATACTGTTATTTTATAAATTTATTAAGTGTTGCAATATTAGCATATTCAATTATTAAAAGATTATACATGTGAACCAAAGATTTTGGAATTAAAAATCATTATCATTCAAAATGAAAGTTAAGCTAAGTGAATGTTGATGAACTCTTTAACTTTCTTAAGAATTACAAGCTTTATAAAAATTAGAGACATGAAAAGAAAAAGGGTAGATGATTGTCTTCTGGAGCAAATGAAAAAATAAGTTTCAAACAATGGAACTGGCTCGAATATTCACAAAGCAGTATATGTTCATAAACATTTGAAGATTATAATGAGAAGAAAATAAGAAAGATCAAACTCTCAATATATGGCGGGAAGGTAAAATCTAATAATTTTCATCAATTAAATCTAACATAATCTACTTTGAAAGTAAAAAACTAGGAGATATCAAATTTGATCATCCAAATTCAAAAGACAAGAAAAATTTCAAGTAAATAAAGATTCAATCCAAATGAAGAAATCTAAATGGTAACAATTTAAAAAATAAGAAAAGAAAAACAAATGTAAAACTCATCTCTGTCTAATGGTTGATATCGAGGAATATCCAAAATTGAAAGTAGAATCAAATAAAGAATTATATGAAGTTCAAGAAAAGATATTACCATGCAAACAATTATTTGAAGTTTATAGAAAAGTTCTTAATAAGAACTTTTATTTTTTCAATGAAGTTACCAATATGAAAAGAAAAAATAATATATTAGTTAATATGTTATAATAAATAGAAATTGAGATCTTTAAACTAATTCAGTGAAATAAAAGATTAAGATCCTAAAATAATTGTCTGAAATTAACTATACGTTAGGATTCTCATAGAAATATTCAGGCAAAAATACTTATTAACTAGTAAATATGCCCGTGAGTTGCACGGGTTTGTTTTATTTTTATTAAATTAATTTATTTTAAAATATAAAATATATAATTTAAATATAAAAATATATCAATATGGTAAAAAAAATTATTATTTAAATATAATTACAGTAAGAAAGATTATGAAATATTTTTTTATACAATATTTTTTGTATTTATATATTTATTTATCTTCTTTAATAATAAATATTTTTATTTCTTTTATTGACATTATTTTAGACAATGCAACCTATAATTAACTATGATTAAATACAGGTTTTGGCAAATATAATTCAACATAATTTAATGATTGTACTTAATAAGGAGTCTTGTTCCATTGTACATTTCTAATGTTGGATTAATGTTCCGAAGTAGCATAATTAGTATTCATTCTTTGAGTTGCAAGCAATGGAGAGTAAATCCATTAAAATTTAAAATATTTAATAATTTTACAGGATATATAAGCTCTTATTTAATAATTTGATTTGATTTATCACCAACAATTTTAAAAAATTATTAATAAATAAGTAAATATAATTTTAATTTATAATTTATATGATAAAATATTAATTATAAGAGTAGTTATGATAAACTCTATAGTGTATAATTGAATTATATTAATAAATAAATAAGCAAATATTATCACAGTTTATAATATTAATACCAATACATGCATGAATAAATTGTTATAATTATTCTCTAATTAAAATAAATAAGTAAATTAATTTTAAAATATGAAATAATTTTAAATAATTATTTGTTAATGTAATAATAATAGAATTAATAAAATTAAGATAATATTTATTAAGATAATAATAGATTTAATAATATGTTGCATCTTACAAAAGACTAATAAATAACTAAATAAAATTTTAATTTAAATATATATTATACCGTCATTAAAATATTAATTAGGTCTGTAATTATTTTAAAAATATAAATATAAATTTAATATATACACATTAAAATATTATACTGTCATTAAAAAAATAGATGTGTTCTAATAATTTTGACGCATATCTGATGTATTTGAGACTTAATAATTGCTTTCAGATATAATTTTTGTGTGATGTCCTTATTTCTATCTTTGTAGTCTAATATTTGATATATCACATAGTCTTACAAAAATAAAAAGTTAATACTTAGTGAACTTGATTTAAATATTTTTTAAAATTAACAAATTTATAATTTTAAGAATATAACATAATAAACATATATTAATAAAAAATATTTGTATTGAATTAATATTTTTATGTATAATACTGTATTTTGATTTAAATCCTGGGAACTAACTTTAAGTCCACAAAATGAATAAATTTTTTTATTAGAAAGCATGGTTTTCTATGTTTGTAATTGAATACTCTAAGTAAAATTTTCAAAAATATTCGAACTTGTATTTCAATTTAAAAGTTCTGAATAATCATATAGTGAGAATATATAATTCTAATAAATAAATATAATTTGATATGTTAATATAAAAAATATTTTTATAATATTTTAAACATTAATCTCAATCTTTTTTAGATTGTAAGTCTTTCGGTAGTTGTGGAGATTTAAACTTCATACTCATAAAATTTTAGAAGTACATAAAGAGAAATGCTTATTAACTTTTGAAACAAATGATATATATATATATATATATATATATATATATTAAATCTAAAATTTAAACTTAATTTAGAATTAAAACGTTATATTTTCTTTACATATTCATTCATTACAATATAAAATTATTAAATATACAAAACTAACAGTTACCTAAAGATTTAAATATCAAATTATACTCATTTTCATTGTTACGATATTTAATAATATTTAATTTATTTCAATTATTATAATTAATTAATTTTAATTTGAGATTTTTAAATTTATCATCATCATTATAATATTTTATAAAAAAAATTGCAACAAAATTATTAAGTAAAAATATTGTTAATTTTTTAATTTAAAAAATTAAATTTGTCATCGTAATTATTATAATATAAAATATAAATAAAATATTATCTACATTAATAGGTTAAACATAATTATGATAAGTTAATTCTTATTAAATTATTTTTTAAAAAATTAAAATAATAAAAGTAGAGGAAAAAAGAGTAGTTAAAAAAATTTCAATTAAGATTTGGATAGAAACTAAAAGACAATAATGATTTTATTTAATATAAAAATTAATTTTTATATCAATTAGAATTACAGATGTTGATATAATATAAAATTTAAATAAATTTTATGTTAAGAACAAACTCAATACATAATATATGTAATAATAAAATAAGATATATATATATATATATATACATATATAATAAGATAAAATTATTTTATAAAAGACAAAAATATTTGGTGACATTTTTACTTTTCAAATTATACACAATATTAAAAGTATTTATACAATATTGTAATAAAAATAGTTCAATCTTCTAAATCATCAATTATTATCTTTTGTTCACTATTTTTTGTTTCATTTTTCTCAACTTGCTACCTAATAGAAAATATAATCTTCTAAATTATTGTATAATCTAAAAAGTTTGAACAATATATTACAAATTTATAATTTATACATTAATTTCCTCATTCTTTTATCTTACCTTAAGCAGGTATTTTTTCTTCAATAGAACTTGTGTGCATGACCACTCTAATCACATCTATTCATAAAATAAATAAATTTAGGAAATTAATTGATAAATTAAATACAAATTATATTACAATTTTAGTAAAATTTTACAGCAAAATACCTGTAAAAATATTATTTTCACAACGATTTTTTAAATCTTCAAAGTTCACAAACTCAAAGATACAGTAAAGAATTATGTTATCATAATTTAATTCCTTAATAATAGTTAGTGACATATAATTGTAAAATAAAAGAATTATTTTCAACAACAACAAATCTATCTTGTTATTTGTCACTGAAAATTTTGTTATGAAATATATATTTTTTTACTTTAATATACTTTTGAACCGGTAAGAAATATCTCATACTATAGAAACATGTATGTAATTGTTTTGTACAAAGAAAAAAATTAATCAATTAAAAAATTTAAAAATAAATTAAGTTAGTTAATTATTATACAACAATATATAAAAATAACATAATTATAATTTATTAAAAAAATAAATTTTTAATCAGAAAAATGCAAATACTAATACATTTTTATTAATTAGTACTGTATCAATACTAATTAATTCTTTTTTTGTTATATATATTTAGTGTATTCTACAACGGTGATCTTTTTATCTTTATTAGAACTTGTTATTCTCTACAAAAGCGTGAAAAATATAAAAGTAAATAATTACTTGTAATATATTAAAGAAAATAATAATAAATTTGATACAAATTAATCAGTTAAAAATAAAATTGAATACATGATTTAAATTATATTAAACTGATAATTTTGTAAGTGTAATTTTTTTAATTCAAAGTATATTTTAATGTTTGAAGTATATAATAAAATATAAATTATATTAAACTAATTTTTAAAATAATTTAAATTAATATCATTTAAATTTTTACATAAATTAAAGTAAATAACATTGAATTTTAACATAACTTAAAGTAAATAAATAATGTTATTTTAATTAAACGGTAACTAAACAAATTTATAGATATTTTTTCCTATTAATTATTTTTATTATGCAAAATATTATAACTTATTTTAACAATTTTAATTTTATTTTATATATAGTATTTTAATTTATAAAGTTATCTTTTCATTAGAAATTTAATTTAACAATATATAATATAAAATAATAATTTTGTAAATATAAATTTTTTTAGTGCAAAAGTAAATTTTAGAATTTAAAGTGCATATCAAACTATAAATTATTCTAAACTAATTAATAAAATAATTTAAATATATAAATTTGTTTATTTATCATAAATTTAACTTAACAACATGTAATATAAACTACTATATTTGTAAATGTAATTTTTTTTTAATTCAAAGTACATTTTAGTATTTGAAGTACAAATTAAAATATAGATCGTATATATAGTATTTCATAAAATAATTTAAATTAATATCAATTAAAATGTTACTTAAGAAATTAATAGATTTTTTTTTACTATTTAACTATTTTCGTTTGTTAGGCATAATTTTACTTCACAATGAAATTTTTAAAATTTTTTACATTTAAAATTTTAATAATTTTTTATCATGCATCATGTCATTCACAATATTAATATAGCCGTTTTTAACATAATATAACCATCATTTTTAATAAATTTTCTTTAATTACAATTTATCAATTATTATCATCATAATTATTAAATATAAAGTATAAATAAAATATTGTCTACATTAATAAGTTATACATAATTATGATATATCAATTTCTATTAAATTAGTTGTAAAAAAATAAAAATAATAGAAGAAGAGAAAAAATAATAGTTAAAATTTTTTCAATTAAGATTTAGGTAGAAACTAAAAGAGAAGAATGATTTTATTTAATATAAATATTAATCTTTATATAAATTAAAATTATAGAAATTGATATAATATAAAGTTTGAGTCACATATAAAATCTAGGCAAATTTTATGTTAAAAATAAAGTCAATACATAATAATAATGATAATAATAATAATAATAATAATAATAATAATAATAAACTAAGAGAAATGTATATAATAAGATAACAAAATTATTTTATAAAAAATTTAAATGTTTGATGACATTTTACTTTTCAAATTCTACATAATATTAAAAGTATTTATATAATATTACAATAAAAATAGTTCAATCTTCTAAATCTTCTATTGTTGCCTTTTATTATTTATTTTTTACTTCATCTTCTTCAAGTTGTAACCTAAAAGAAAATATCAAACATAAGTTACTATATTATCTAAGAAATTTAAAAAATACATTACAAATTTATAATTTATACATTAATTTCCTCTTTCGTTTTGGTTTATTGTTTCCACGGTTGGAGATATAAATTTGATACAATCATCTATTGTTGAATTCAAATCATTAAGAAAAGTCAATTTATTTTCATTGCAACTTGTTGTTATCTTACAAAAGCATAAAAAATAGTGATAAATTTGATACAAATTAATTAGTTAACAATAAAATTCAATACATGATATCATTTAAAAAAAAATACATCTTTATGCTTACTTAAAAAAATTAAATTGAAATTTATAACACAATTTAGTGAAATAAAATAAAAAATATCAAACTTGAAAATGCACGTACTTACGTGGATAGATAATTCTTGACAACTGACATGATTACAAAATACAAAAAAAAAAGATAACAATAAAAAGAAATGTGAGCAAATTTTTAAAATTTGTGTAAACATGACTTATATAAGTAAAAATAAAGTCCTACTCAGTGATATATGAAAAGTTAGAAAATAAAAAATTAATATAATAAAAATTATCTTTTCATTTGTATGACAGTTTACTTATCTTTTCATTAGAAATATAATTCAATAATATATAATATAAAACAATAATTAATATTTAAATGTTAAATAGAAGTTAAAAATAAAAATATATTTTTATTTATAATTAAAAAATAAATCAAAAACTTTATAAAATTTTTTAAAAGTATTTCTATACAATTCAATATTTTTTTTTCTATTTTCAACATTTAACATAGAAAATTTTAAAATTCGTTTAAGTTATTTACAATAAATTATAATATTTTTTATTAAATATTATTTACAGTAGTTTTGCTATTATTATTTTTAACATTATATAATTATCAATTCTAATAAATTTTTCTTAAATACAATTTAAAAATAATAAGTATGAATTAATTATGATTATAATTTATAAATTATGTAAATTATGAAAGTAATTTTAAATTATTTTATTTGATCTTAACAATATATAATATAAACTAATAATTGGATAAGTATAATTTATTTAATTTTAAAGTAAATTTTAGTTTTTAAAATATATATTAAACTATATATTATATTAAAATAATTAATAAAATATTTTAAATTTGTAAACTTATCTTTTCATTAGATATTTAATTTAACAATATATATTATAAGTTAATATTTTGATAAATGTAGTATTTTTAAATTAAATTACAATTTAATATTGTTAGTAAATATTAAAATATAGATTATATTAAAATATTTAATAAAATAATTTAAACATGTAAAATTGTATTTTCTTTAGAAATTTAATTTAATAATATATAATATAAACAAATAATTTTATAAATGTGTTTTTTCAATTCAAACTATATTTTAATATTTGAAGTACATATTAAAATGTAGATTATTTTAATAAATTAATAAAATAATTTAAATATACAAATTTGTCTTTTATTATAAATTTAATTTAATAACATATATTATAAACTAATAATTTTGTAAGTTTAATTTTGATAATTTAAGCTAATTTATAGTATAAATATTTATGTTACCGTTTGTAACATAATATAACCATTAATATTAATAAATATTCTTTAAATACAATTAAAACATAATAAGTGTAATAAAATAAAATTTTAATTCATAAAATATATTTTAAATTTTTTTTGTATAGAGTAATAAGTAAGTGGAGTCGATGCGAATGATTTTATATATTCTAAATTTTAAAGTATAGAGTAATAAGTAGATGAAATTATGTTTCAAAATTTAATACACTTAATAATAAATAAGTATAATCAATTTTACATATATATATATATATATATAATATTATTTAATAGAATCCTTCTGCTTATATTTTTTTAAATTTTTGTCTTGCATATACATGTAGTCTTTTTAACTATTTTATTTTTGAAGAGGTTTAAGTCGTGATAATTCCAATTCAACCGAGATTTACCCCTTTTTCTCTTTCATTCTTATTTCTCTCTTCTCTTCTCTTATATATATATATATATTGATAAAATATGCAAAAATATTAAATTTTAGACATGTTTATAAATATATAAATTATATGAAATTTAATACACATATCACACAAATAATACAAAAAATTCAATAATTAAATTAATATATTCAAATTTTATAAAAAAATATTAAATTATGTAAGTACTTAAGTTTTACGCCTGCTATATATATATTAAAAAAAATTGTAATTAAGAATCAACCCATTAATTGATAGAGTTGAATATAAATAAGCAAAGAATTGAGAATGGTTGAGAAGCGCAGAGAATGAGGATGGTGGAATTGCATGGCCTGGCCCGCACGTTTCAGTCATGGTCCTCCATTTGTGAAGGGAGACAACTCCACGTGGCGTTCCTTAAAACCGGTATTCTTAATTCCTCCCTCGCTATTGCGAACCGGCTTCTCCAGTTATACTCGGGCCACGGCTGTCTCCACGATGCGTCTAACTTGTTCGACGAAATGCCCCACACAAATGCTTTCTCATGGAACACACTCATCCAAGCCTACCTCAACTCAGGCGCCACCCACATGTCCCTCCACTTGTTCCATGCCATGCCTCACAAGACTCACTACTCCTGGAACATGGTCGTTTCTTCATTTGCCAAGTGTGGTCACCTTCAACTAGCTCATTCTCTCTTCAATGCCATGCCCTTAAAGAACCACCTTGTCTGGAATTCCATCATTCATGGTTATTCCCGACATGGGCATCCGAGGAAAGCACTGTTACTATTCAAGAACATGAATTCTGACCCTTTGCAAATGCTGTACCGGGATGCTTTTGTGTTGGCAACTGTTCTTGGCGCATGTGCTGAGTTATTGGCTCTCAACTGTGGGAAACAAGTCCATGCACGTGTTTTCATTGATGGCCTGGGATTGGAAGAACTTGACAAGGTCTTGTGCAGCTCACTGATTAATTTGTATGGGAAATGTGGTGATTTGGATAGTGCTGCTCGTGTTATGAGTTTTGTGAGGGAAGTGGATGATTTCTCTCTGTCAGCTTTGATATCTGGTTATGCAAATGCGGGAAGAATAGGAGAGGCAAGAAGGGCTTTTGAGAGTAAGGTGGATCCATGTGCTGTGTTGTGGAACTCCATTATTTCGAGTTATGTATCCAATGGTGAGGAAATAGAAGCCTTGGTTCTTTTCAATAGAATGCGCAGGAATGGGGTTTGGGGAGATATCTCTGCCGTTGTTAACATTTTGAGTGCAAGTAGTAGCTTACTTCTTATTGAACTTGTTGAGCAAATGCATGCCTTTGCTTGTAGAGCTGGGGTAATTCATGATATAGTGGTTGGTAGTGCTCTACTTGATGCCTACTCCAAGTGTCAAAGCCATTATGAAGCTTGCAAGTTGTTCAGTGAGCTCAAAGCTTATGATATGATATTGCTTAATACTATGATCACTGTGTATTCTAATTGTGGAAGAATCGAAGATGCAAAACAGATTTTTAACACAATGTCTAGTAAAACCTTAATTTCATGGAATTCAATCCTAGTTGGCCTGACTAAGAATGCATGTCCAAGTGAAGCATTAGATATTTTTTGTCAGATGAATAAGCGGGACTTGAAAATGGACAAGTTTAGCTTTTCCAGTGTTATCAGTGCTTGTGCCAGCAAATCATTCCTTGAGCTTGGTGAGCAGGTCTTTGGTAAAGCCATTACCCTTGGGCTTGAATCTGACCAGATAATTTCTACTTCCCTTGTTGATTTGTATTGTAAATGTGGTTTTGTTGAGATAGGGCGTAAAGTTTTTGATGGAATGATGAAATCTGATGAAGTTTCATGGAATACAATGTTGATGGGATATGCCACAAATGGATATGGTTTTGAAGCATTGACACTCTTTAGCGAAATGAGGTGCAGTGGTGTGAGGCCTTCTGCTGTTACTTTTACTGCAGTTCTTTCAGCCTGTGATCATAGTGGTCTGGTTGAAGAGGGAAGAAATGTGTTCCATACTATGAAGCATAACTGTAATATAACTCTGGGGATTGAACATTACTCTTGTATGGTTGACCTTTTTGCACGAGCTGGTTGCTTTGAGGAAGCAATGAATCTTATTGAAGAGATGCCTTTTCAGGCTGATGCGAACATGTGGTTGTCAGTACTGCGAGGCTGCATAGCCCATGGAAACAAGAGCATTGGCAAGATGGCTGCAGAGAAAATTATTCAGCTTGATCCTGAAAATCCAGGTGCTTATATACAATTATCTAACATTCTTGCATCTTCTGAGGACTGGGAAGAATCAGCACAAGTAAGAGAGTTGATGAGAGGTAAGCATGTTCAGAAGATTCCTGGTTGCAGTTGGGCAGATTGTTGAATGAGAAATTCTGCTAAGACTGTTGTATGGAGCTCAATCGGAGGGTGGACAACTCCTGATTGAAATAAGCTTGGAACCACTATTAGTTTCCTGGACTCTTGGGCTGTTTGTAGCTTTGACTGATTTGAAGAGAATGAACAGTTTAAAAGTACATGGCTTGAGTTTAATTGAGTCTGTTTTTCACTAACAGTGTTGCGAATGATCTAGCAGGAGGCTGGGGCCAGGGAGCACATTTTACTCAGACACATGTAATGCCTTGAGTGTTGGACTGTTAACTGCCTAAAATTGGAAAAAGAAATTGGCACTTAGATGTCATATTCTTTTGGTCATGTGACATAAACATAACCAGCAAACAAAGAATGTAATGTTGTCTACACCGTTGGCCTGAGTTTAGTGCTTGTATGGAGCTCAAATCCAAGGTTCATTTTACGTAGTCAAGAAAACCTGCAGTTGTTGGATACGTTATCTCAAAACTGAATTTGATATTGATGGGAGAGGAAATGTGTCATATGATTGTACCATAGCAATCTTCTTCCTATGCTAAGACTAAGAGCACTGCCCAGTTGTGATTTGGGTGTAAATTTGGAGCACAGCTAATATTAGTGAAAGTTGGTCTTTGCAGATTGTTGCAAAATATTACAGGAAGTTGCATTGGGTTGCAAAAAACTATCTGGTTGGAGCAAAGCCTCTGATCTGACTTACAACGCATATTTGGAATTATATGCAAATGCTGGTTCCTTTCATTTGCTACTGCTATCTATTGTATGCTAAGTCTCCCTAAAGTTGCATCAGTTGGAAGGAAATACTGAAGTTGAGGAACCAGGGTAAAACTTTCTTATTTGAAATTGCACATGATTGCATAATTTTATTCTCAATTTTTTTTGTTTCCTATTGGAAGGCTTGTACATTGATATGGCACGAGAATAATAACTGAGGCTAATAACCTACCGGTTGCAATACTTTTTTTTTGGGTCCTATGAGAGGATGGAATTGGCTTCATGCTTGATCAGAAAACGTGGCTATTATTTCTTCACTTGTGTTTGTTGGCACGACAAAATCTTGTACATTTCGCTTGAGCGTTGGGAATTGAGGTAAATTTCATTATTCCCACACATGGGATGCTATTAGAAAATCTCATTGTTGGCAACTGACGTGAGGCAATATATGTATTGTACTTCAATTGTAGTTTAACCAGAAGACTAATATATTCGCCAAAATGTTGCAAATATTGGTTGTCTTAGAGCTACACAGCATTAGGATGGTTCAGTTGAGTGCTCACAGAAACTTTACTATTGTATTTGTTAACGTAATACAACAGGGGTTGACACCTATGTTAAATAGGTTGACTTAACTATAATAAGAAGGTTGCTGTATTGTCTCGATTGTAGAAAAAAAGTATTTATTTTATTTTACTGGATTATTGTTATATGAAGGAATTTGAATCCTCTTATGTTCTCTTCCATGTTGTAGGATAAAAAAGACAAACAATTATACTAAAACTCCCTGTTATTTGTATAAAGATCCAAACCCATCACTAGGTATCGATTTTAATGCAATTTTGTTTTAGTTAGTAATTAATTTTGAATTAAAAATAAATATCATCAAGAAAACAAATATAAAGTGTTTCGTAACAAAATTACAAAAAGATAATAATAATGGTAGAGCTGTCAAAATGGGAAGTCTTATCATGTTACTCCTTATATAGTCCTATTTTTTCAAAGCATTATAATTAGTGAATTTACATTATTTCTAAGCTTCAAAATAAAGAAAATAGTGAGCTAGAATCGGGTAGGAGTGGACTAGTCTACTTATTTTACAAAGTAAGTAATAACTATTATATTATTTTTTATAATATTTATTTAATTATTTTATTTAAGTAAGTTAAAAATTATATTTAAAATATAAAAAATAATTTTAAAAATAAAAAATATTTATTCAATATATTAAAATTTTATCATAAAAATAATATCAAATATAATTATATTATAAAATTAAATTAAATTTAGCTTTTGTATTTGTTTAATTTTATTAATTAAATTTAATATAGTATGTTAATAATTTATGATTTTAATTAAGAATAAGTATTAAATATTTTTGACTAAATAATAATTATTTTAATAAATTTAATCAGTTCTAGTATGTTTAAATATTTTTTAATGACTTTTAATAATTATAGATTTATTATAACTTAGATTTATACATGGTATGATTATTTTTAATATAAATATAAATATGTAAAATCTTAAATGATTAATTTAATAATTATAAAATCTTAAATAATTAATTTTAATAAATTTTATATAGATATATAGGTATAGATAGATTTTTATTATTAAAAAAATATATTGTTAATTGACACTTAAAATTCATTAATTAGTAAATATTTATATAAATCAACATATAAATAAAAAAATTAAATTATCAGTTAATCTATCATATATATACTATTTTTTTATGTTATATTAATACTATAGTAATACTATAGTGTATTTAATTTTATGTATATTTATGAGTTTAAAATAATAAATTAATGTATAAAATAAAATTAAGTATTATATATATATATATATTGCATTTAGTTTAAAATTTTATGTTAAATTTTTTATTAAAATAAAAATTTAGAAACACGAGTTATTTTAATTTAAATATAATTTTTTTTTAAATAAGATAAATCAAAATTTAAATTTGTAAACATTCATTAATTTTTACTATATTCATATGTTACTTTTTTGAATTCATAAATTTTATAATGTAAAATATTCTATATTTATAATTTTTACGATAAAAATGTTTATTTACTTTTTTTAACATATTAACTTTTATTCACTATATTTAACAAATTTTGTTATTTTTTATTGTTAATTTTATATGTTTACTGTTACTTTATTTATTAAATATAAGATATTTTTACATAAATAAAATATGATCTTCAAAAAAAATATTTATAATAATTTTATGAAAAAAAATTAAGAAAATAATAATATAAAAATTTTATAATATGAAAAATTTATAATTAATATTCAAATAATATTTT
This sequence comes from Abrus pulchellus subsp. cantoniensis, assembly GCA_024086825.1. Taxonomy (NCBI): domain Eukaryota; kingdom Viridiplantae; phylum Streptophyta; class Magnoliopsida; order Fabales; family Fabaceae; genus Abrus; species Abrus pulchellus. The sequence continues at coordinate 9,201,699 of CM044051.1, read as the reverse complement.
AAAATTTATTTATAAAATTATAGAAAAAAATTATTACAATTATTTAATAATTATTACTAATATAGATAAAAATTATATAAAAAATTGTTAAATTTATATAATAATTGTTATTTTTATTAATTTTATTTAATAATAACAATCATTATAAATATTTAATATTATATAAATTTTATTTTTCTCTTTTCTAAATAATTTTATTGAACTATAAGTTTATTATAAAAAATGTTATATAAAATAAATATTTTTACTAAATATTCTAATAATTATCTCAATTTATATTAAATTTTTTTAAATCTAATTTTTAAAAATATATAAATTTTTTATCTATAAAATCTTGACCCTAACTTTGATCCTGTGGACTTTTTAACGATATAAACTTATAAATTAATAAACTTTTTAGTCCACAAAATTTTTTAACCCTAATTTATATGGGTTAAGGTTAGTTGATAAATAGGTTTTTTACCACTTTAAGGCCACAAACAAATGAGGTATTTATATTTGCAGTTGGGAGGGTCAAACCGATCTTTGCAAGAGAAGGTTTTGCAACTTTTTTTTTTTCCAACACGTTTGATTTTCCTTTTTAAACGAGATTTTTACTTTAAAATTAATTTTGTATGAATCTCTCTACCTCCCACTATGTAAATGACTATTGGGTGTGTGGATCACTTCTTTCTAAATCGTGGGAGAAAAAAAACGATGAACACTCCACAAACTTAATTTCTTTTTGCAAATAAATACTCTATTTTAAATTTATCCACTAATGATGAAACGATTCAACGTTTAATTTAGTCTTAACAGTTTACTTTTTTTAATTTTAAATAATTTTTACTTATTTTCTCAAACCACCATTTTAATTTATCATTTGTGATTTAACTTAAATCAACATTCCCAATCATTTTACAGTTAATCGTTTAATATTCAGGATAAAGATCGACTAGGGTAAATTAAAAGTTAAAAATATTTATTTATAAACATGATAAACACAGCGAGTTTAATGGAAAACCATTTTTAGCTTTCCAAGTCAAAGCTATCGTTTGATCGCAAGTTCATGACTCGGTTATTATAAAAATATTAACGTTCCCATATTTTACCTTCGACAGAACTTAATCCCAACTTCACAACGATCACCATTAACTTTAGATACCACACGTTGGGGTGCTCTCGCTAACTCTCAAATGTGCCAGTGGGCGTGGCATTAACATTTGCATGTACCCCATTTTGAAGCAAACGCAAGCTCCTCACACTACTCTTTCTTATTGCTCTCTTCTCCTAGAGCACTGTTTATCCCATAAATCCCTTAACTTTGTCAAAACCGTGCATGCCCACTTCCTCAAACTAGGTCTTAACACCTACACCTATTTGGGTAATCGCTGTCTTGATCTCTACTCTGAGTTCGGTCACATTAACGATGCATTGAAGGTGTTTGATGATATTTCTCACAAGAACTCCACGTCCTGGAACATTTGCATGAAAGGGTTGCTCAAAAGTGGCCAGCTTGGCAGGGCCCGCCACGTGTTTGATGCAATGCCCGTTAGAGATGCTGTTAGTTGGAACTCATTGATTTCAGGTTATGCTTCTCATGGGTTTGTTAGTCATGCCTTGGAGCTTTTTGTTGAAATGCAAGGTAATGGTGTGAGACCAAGTGGGTTCACTTTCTCCATTTTGATGTCACTTGTGTCTAGTCCCTGTCATGCTAAGCAGATTCATTGTAGGATGATCAGAAGTGGGATAGATTTGTCTAATGTAGTACTTGGGAATTCTTTGATAACTATGTATGGGAAGCTTGGTCTTGTTGATTGTGCTTTTGGTGTGATTTTGACTATGAAGCAATTTGATGTCATATCTTGGAACTCTTTGATCTGGGCCTTTCATAGAGCTGGATACCATGAGCTGGCTTTAGAACAGTTCTATAACATGAGAGCTATGGAGTTGTTACTTGACGAGTTTACGTGTTCAATATTGATGAGTGTCTGTTCTAACTTGCGAGATTTGGACAAGGGTAAGCAAGTTTTTGCCTTTTGTTTCAAGATGGGATTTGTTTATAATAGCATTGTGTCAAGTGCTGCTATTGACTTCTTTTCCAAATGCAACAGATTGGAGGATTCTGTCAGGCTCTTTGAGGAACAAGGTCAATGGGATTCGGCTCTGTGCAATTCCATGATTTCGTGCTATGCTCGACATGATTTAGGGGAAGATGCTTTACAACTTTTTGTGCTGACACTGAGGAAGAATATCAGGCCAACAGAATACATGGTTAGCTGTCTTCTGAGTTCTGTTTCAATTTTCTTACCAGTAGAAATGGGTAATCAAATCCATTCTTTGGTTCCTAAATTGGGTTTCGAGTTAGATGCAGTTGTTGCCAATTCACTTGTTGATATGTATGCTAAATTTGGATTTATTGATGATGCCTTGAATATCTTCAATTCAATGAAAGTAAAAGATCTTGTATCATGGAACACTATAATGATGGGACTGACTTACAATGGCAAAGTGTCTGTGACCATGGACCTCTTCAGGGAATTGATTAGAGAAGGCATAGAACCAGATAGAATAACACTTACTGCAGTTCTACTAGCATGCAGCTATGGGAGTTTGGTTGATGAAGGAATTGAAATATTTTCCTCAATGGAGATGGAATTTGGAGTAAAACCGGGGGAAGAACATTATGCTTGCATCGTAGAGATGTTGAGTAAAGCTGGTAAGCTCAAAGAAGCCATTGACATACTAGAAACAATGCCATATAGAACAAACTCTGATATTTGGAGGTCAATTCTTTCTGCATGTGCAACTTATGGAGATCTGCTAGTTATTGAAAGAGTTGCAAAGAAAATAATGGATAGGGAACCGCAGACATCCTTACCTTACTTGGTTTTGGCTGAGGCATATCAAATAAGGGGTAGATGGGAGAGCATGGTTAGAATGAGGAAGGCTGTGGAAAATAGAGGTACTAAAGAGTTCATCGGATATAGTTGGGTTGGAATAAAAAATCATGTATACACTTTTTCTTCAAATCAATTACAACATTATGGTGGCAAGGATCTTTATCTGCTATTGAATTTACTGGTCTGGGAGATGGAGACTGAAGGTAATCTTTAAAACTTGTATAGGCCTAGTTAAAAAAGAAGGAAAGTTGTGGCAGTTGGCAGGATATGTGGATGTTGCATTGAAGTGCCTTATAAACTACGATTGGTAATGCAAATTACATTCATTCTTTATAATGTCAAAAGATGTTGTTTGACCTTATCTACCCTGAAAGAAATTGTTAATTACGTGATCCCTTATTCTTCACTATTGATCCATTTCAGAAATGTAGATTCATTTTAAAATGGGTTATTAGTGAATTATGGAATGTCACGTCATTTATCAATTAAATAACAAATATATTACTTTATAAAAATATTATATGATCGAAAAATTAAAACAATACAGCATTATGATTTTATTGAAAATTACAAAGTGGATATATTATTAGTATTTTTTTATAACTGTTTTATTTTTAATTCTTTAACTACTGTTCCAAGGACATTCATTAGCATTCTTTTTAATTTGTTTTTCAATTTAAGAAGGCTTTAATACATTTTAATTATGCATAGGTCAGTTTCTTATTAACTGTCACAAAAAGAAACAATAACAAAACATAATTATATTTTAGTTTTTATAAAAGTTGCACACTTAGAATTGGTGTTTAAATTTTGCTATTAAATTTTAATTTTTGACATTTTTAAAATATTTAAAATTAATCTTTTATTGTTCATCTATTAAGTGATAAGTTGAATAATAAAATTCTAATTTATCACTATTACGTTATTTAATTAGTTTAAATTTTTATTATTTAAAAATTAATATTACAAAAAGTATTTAAAAATATTTATATTATTTTAAAAATTAATGATGAATCCCAACATAATCCACTCTTCTTTCATCCTCAGCCCTCCTCCCACAAATTCCTTTCCCTCGGTAACCTTCAAGTAAGTTTCAAGATTCTCTCTTAATTCGTAACTTGGATCTTCCTACCGCTGATGAGAGGCCATCCCCTCCCTACCACCATATATGAAATATGCCTTGTTTGTTTTTTTTTTCAATCCTCCCTTTAGCAGATCTGGTAGCAAGAGAAAAATCATCAATGCCTTATTTGTTTAATTCTCAATAAACCCTTGCACAAACTGCATCATCTAAATATCCACATTAGAGTTTTACATTGGCTCCATCAATTAAGCCACCGCAATCAACAGAATCGAAACCAAGGACAAATTTGTCTCCATTCTCCTTAACACAGTCATCAACGTTTGAATCAATGACGCTTACGCACTCGTCTGATTAACTACGTTCTTACTCACGACATATATATCATAGCATGTTCTTACAATGAGAAGCAAACATTCACCATGAATTTGCATCAAAATTGATGTTATGGCAGAAAAGCATCTTAAACACCAGTAACTCTGTCACATTGTTTCGCCTCCGCCGTAGCGCCGTCAAAGTCTGCCTCACCGCGAAGATAACCTTGTGCAATGAACTTTTGGATCACGTCGATAACGGCATTCGCGATCTAAAGGATGTCAGAATCGGTGCCATTGATGAAAGGACTGAGGATCGTTTCAGAATTGGCAAGCGAGAACTCCATCGCACCAGCATCGTGGAGCAGATCAAGAATCATGTTTCCGGTTTGGTAATTACCTCCTCAGCGAGTGAGCCTCGCAAGTTAGCTTTTACGTGCTTTCACCATCAAGTGTTTTTGATGATATTCTCGAGTGCGGGAACCACGACTTAATTCAGAGCACAGACTTGAGTTTCTTATTGCGTTGTAATGTAAATTTTTGCTTTTGTTTATTAATATCGATTTTCAAAGCTTCCATTCACTATTATACTTTGTGTTTATAATTAATATATATATAAATCTGTTTTTTCTTATTGATGGTTGATATTAGAAGGATTGTTTTGCAATAAAAAGTTTATAATAAAAAATATTAAATATCATCTAAAAATAAATGAATAAGATCTGTTTATCTAAAAAAGGCATCGATAATCCTCTGAATGTTTAAGTATACTAGAGAATTTATCTAATTTTTAAATAATAAAATATTGAAAGTAATAATGATATTGTAGTTCTGAATTAAACTTCGCTTATTTAAAAATATAATAGATTAAATTTTAATAAAAAAATTAAAAATTAATTTTAAAAAGTGTTACTTTTATCAAAACTAAAAATATAATTAACTTTAACGAAATAAATAAAGTCAATCTTAAAGGTGGAAGTTGAAATTTTTGTTGTCAGGTTAAATTGTACACCTAAACTATAAAGTTTTGTAACAAACCTAAATGAGACTAATTAGAAGTTGGGAGGTTAATTAAGACGGCTAGGGTGTTAATTAGATAGGGGGTTAGTGAGTTATGGAAGAGAAATTGTAAATAGTACACATCGTAATTTGACGAAAATTATATAACATTAGTAACAGTTACTCTTTTTTCATTCTTTTAGTTAATATTTAACTAATTAACTTTGGTGTGTTAAATTTGTGAAAAATATTTATTTCATGCCACATCAATCTCGTTAAATAAATAGGATATGAGGGGAAATATGACATTGAATCTTATATTATTTAAGAATAAGGGTTTTACTTTTTTTTTCTTTTATAATGTATGGGGTGATTTCTCTTGCATTAAATATTTTTATATATTTTTTAAAAAAATATTTAATTATAATTTATATATTTTTAATATTAGAAATTTATATATAAATTTTTTTATAAATATAAATTTGATATACTATATAAAATTAATAGTTTACTCTATAATTTATTTTCACATTTTTTTTAATTTCATAAATCTTATCTCTTTAATTTTATTTTTATATAATAAAGAAATTTTTTATGCTTTATTCTTCTTTAATGATTTAATAATGGAAATTTTCTTAATAAATTTTTCTTTTGACTTATTTTTTAAAAAATATTATCTAAATGTAAACATATATATAATAGTAATGATAATAATAATAAAATTATTTATTTAGGCAAGACAAATTCTTAGATTTAGAAAACATTTAAAATAATTTAAAACTTATCTTTTCAACAAATAAACTTTTATTTAATAAAAAAAACTGATCTTATCTATTAACTTAATTAACTTGATTCCTAATGCCGTGTTAGGGTCGTTAGTACACAGCAAATTCACGCACGTTATTTAATTGTAGAAAATCGAATCTAATAATAATAAAATATTTTGAAAAAGTTGGAATTAGCTTGGCACCAAAAGAATGCTAGAAGATAACAATCCTACGTGGTCCCACGACAAGGATAACACTTCGAAGGTTTGTATTAACATGTTAGGCCAGCTTCACGCCCATGCTATGCACCCATTTTGCCATACCCACAACAGACACCTAAAGATAAGTACGTGTGATAGTGGAACTACTCCAATCCATCTACATCTACCCTACCATCATCATTAATTTCATTATTTATAGGTTTAGTTTCTAGTTTCTAGTTTCTAGTTTCTAGTCCCTTCCCCTTGTTATAGGAATGGCTTCCTTCTTGTTGGGAAGGTCTAGGATCTTCACTCTTCACAAAAACCTCTCCTTCTTGTCAGCACCACTTCTTAACCATACCCGTCCACCTTCTTCCTTCTTTCCATCAACTTATAACCCTTTTTTGTGCCGTGAGATATCTCATGCACCAACGGGTAACAACTCAGCTACCCTTTCCTCCTTCTCGCGTTTTGAATCCACCAAAGCTGAGGCACAATTAGGATTGGACCAAGATGTCTGTGAGGATGATCATAATCAGGTAATTAATTATAATTATTAGAGTTAATTTACTAATGTTTTCTATTTTTATGATTCAAGTATAGCTTAGTAAGCCATCGTCTATTCAGTTTTTTCAGATTTAGATGTTGATTCTTGTCTATTGAGTTAAGAAGCCTGTGTGACCTTTCTTGATCATCACTTCTTTTTCTCTCTTATTTCTGGTATTTCCAATCTGAACTTGGATCAGAGAACGCCCCCTTAGGTTCTCCTTACCTAAAAACCACGTTCAATAGTATTGTTGTTGTAGAATTAATTACATTGAAGGAATGTATATGAAATTTTCAGTAAAGCTCTTAATTTCGATATATACATGTTTTTCGCAACTATACTAATTATACCGACAAGAAAGATAAGAAGAAAAGTTTGAAATATAATAAATATAATATGATGAAGAGAGATAATAATATTGTGAAAATAGTGTTATTAATCAGTTTTAAATTTTTAAAGAATTAAATTATAACACGAGATCAGGGTGTTGGAGATTAAATAATCATAAGTTTAATTAAAATTTTAACACGAGGTACGTAAAGTTTGCGATATGCTTCATTTCTAAATAAGCTTTGCGTGAATAATTTACAATTGTTTGTGTCATTGTCTAAGGATATCCTTTTTAATATTTAAACTCAATTTAGAGTTTGTAAAGGCTTTACGTTAAAGTTTTTGGTTCAATACGGCTAGCATTGATTTGGGGATTACGAACCAATAATATTATTCATATAATAAAGTTTTACCAACATTTTTTATAATTTTATTTACTTATATTTTTTTATCATATCATATATATTTTTTATTTCTCTTCCTTATAGATTAATTTGTTATAAAAATAGATATATAAATACCGTTATTCTGTTTAATGAAAAAATATAATATTTTATCAAACTTCTTATTTTTTGATTTTTTTTGTTTGGAAATGGTGCTAAACTCAGAGCTTTTTTTTCATCATTAACGGCAACCACTGATGTTACTTTCTGTAACTAATGAAAGTAGATGATGTCCCACGTGTAATTCAGTACTAAAAGACATGCAACCGAATGAACGTGTAACACGTCAATAGCATTTGTTTGTTCTGTTATTTATTGTGGATGATATTTCGCACTGTTTTGGGCCTTATACCCAATTGAAATTTTTACTTAATATAATCTTTACCATCTTCCTCTGCTCACCCATGTCAAAGGAAATATAAACCCCTTTCAATTGATTGATTTTTCATTTTAAACTCTAAAAGTAAAACATTAATTTTTAATTAGAAGGAATTAATGCATCGTTTTAAGCAAGTCATAACACGCGATAAAAATTAAATATATATTTTTAAAGTATTTATATTAAAAGGTTCAACCATCCTACTCCAAGACTTTCAATTAATATTTTATATGTAAATAATATTACAAATTATAAGAAGGTACAAAGTTAGGCGATAATGTGGGGTGATCTAGAAACTTGCAAGTTGGTTTCATTTTTCTTAAATGTCATTTTAAAATGAATATTTATGCAAATAAATAAATTTAATAAATTATTTAAAATTTATAATTTTAAATTATAGTTATATAAATAAGTAAACAAAAGTGAATTGGTCCGAACATTTCACACCATGCATAAAATTAGGTTGAATTAGCAATCTGCTAGTTTGAAGCATACTAAATGGCATATGGTATTTGACTCAATATGACATCTCCAAGAATCTGAGATCATAGTGGATATCATAATTTTCGTTCTCAGACTATAAATAAACCAAATATATGCTTATCTAAAGTAGATTTGTCTTTAAAGTAATCAAGGCAAGATAGATTAGCTATTAATTAAATTTCAAAGATTTCATAATCTTAACCCACTAAATCCTAATGATGAAAATAGCAGAAACTTTTTCCAAAAGCTAAAAGGATTTATTCCCAAATTATTCCAAAGGATTAATGTTACCATATTCCCTAAGATTATTTAATTCTGCCTCTCACTGTGTCAGGTCATTGATTTTCCTGGAGGGAAAGTTGCATTTACCTCTGAGATGAGATTCATTTCTGAGTCTCCTCAGAAAAGGGTGCCCTGTTATCGAGTTCTTGATGAGAATGGTGAACTCGTGACATACAGCAACTATGTACAGGTATCTCAGTTCACTCAGTACTACCACCAACCAAACTTTGACTTTAGCTTTTGTGATAGAGTAATGCTATATTTTTCTGTAATCTACCTTATAAAAAAAAATTAAATAAACATCTTGAAGATATAAAAAACATTTAATAATTTTTTTGATTTTGAGCATTATTGGAAAAATATTGAAGAAAAATTTAGATGAAACACATGGGAACAGTATTGATATTTACATAACATATTGTTGAGTAATCTCTGGGACATAATTTAACAGGTTAGCAAGGAAATGGCTGTGAAGATGTACTCTGACATGGTCACTCTTCAAAGTATGGACAGCATATTCTATGAAGTGCAGAGGCAAGGAAGAATTTCATTCTATCTCACCTCAATGGGAGAAGAAGCAGTTAACATTGCATCTGCAGCAGCACTTGCTCCTGATGATATTGTATTGCCTCAGGTTTGCCTACCATCTTACTTTAGCTGCTATCTAATATTCTAACTAGCACCTCTTAGTCTTGCATTTCACTATCCAGGCACTTAATTTCCCTTATGCTCGTAAAAAACTCTTATATTATTGAGTTTTCTTAACCTTAGTCTTCAAGGTTGAATTTAAACATTAAAAAAAAATTATTAAAAAGAGATACATTCATTAAATAAGGTTACAAATGTGTAATAAATTCTTCTTTTTAATAAAATCTTAGTATTATTAGTTGCTTATTATTATTATGATTTGACAAACAAATACAAATTGATGCACGTACATATTTGTTGATGATGAAAATGCTGATCATGTTGTCACTGGCAGTACCGGGAGCCTGGAATTCTACTGTGGCGTGGTTTTACACTGCAACAATTTGCTCACCAGTGCTTTGGAAACACAAATGATCTTGGGAAAGGCAGGCAAATGCCTATACATTATGGGTCTAACAAGCACAATTACTTCACAGTTTCATCTCCCATTGCGTAAGACATAGAAAACATACTAGAACAAACATGTTTAAATAAATGCAAACAAAGTTGTTAACTGATGACATGAACTCTGAAAAAGTTAATGTTGTTTGGCAAGAAATTCAGAACACAACTTCCTCAAGCTGTGGGCGCTGCTTATTCCCTTAAAATGGATGGAAAAAGTGCATGTGCAGTCACTTATTGTGGGGATGGGGGGAGCAGTGAGGTTAGTGGTGATGAATCATCTCTCTCTTAGGTCTTAATCAGTAATAGAATGAAACAACACTATGCTTATTGCTACAATTTAACCACATCAAATATTTCAGGGAGATTTCCATGCTGGTATGAATTTTGCAGCAGTAATGGAGGCTCCTGTTGTTTTTATCTGCCGCAACAATGGATGGGCCATCAGTACCCCTATAGAAGAACAATTTAGAAGTAATCATTTCATTTCATTTATTTTTGTCACACTCTTAATGAGAAATACTTTAGTCCATACCCTATTTGATATCTCACCAAACATTACATATTTTTACCAAAACTACTAAATTAAAGTCTCTGATTTAGATTTTACAACTTGTGGAAACATTTGTTTTTCCTGTTTGGTTAGGTGATGGAATTGTAGTCAAAGGTCAAGCTTATGGCATCTGGAGTGTCAGAGTCGATGGAAATGATGCTCTTGCTGTTTATAGTGCAGTTCATACTGCTAGAGAAGTCGCTATAAGAGAAAAAAGACCAGTTTTAATTGAGGTGCATTGAGCTTCTTTGATACTAAGATGATCAATATTTGATGCCACACCATTTTAGTGTTTCACCAATCTTATGCTGAATAACCTTCAGGCTCTCACTTATAGAGTAGGACACCACTCTACCTCTGATGATTCAACAAAGTACCGGCCAATCGATGAGATTGAATATTGGAAGATGGCAAGGAATCCTGTAAATAGATTCAAAAGATGGGTAGAAAGGAATGGTTGGTGGAGCGACAAGGATGAATTGGAGCTTAGAAGTAGTATCAGGAAGCAGGTAAATTTTATCTTGCATATTGCAGTTTAGTCCATCTTTGTGCACACCAACCTGTTCTGACATTTCTTTCGGATTTATGTTACTTTCCTACAGTTAATGCATGCGATTCAGGTGGCAGAGAAAGCACAGAAACCTCCACTTGAGGACATGTTTAATGATGTCTATGACCAAGTGCCATCAAACCTTAAGGAGCAAGAGAGGGTACTAAGAGAAACCATAGAGAAGCATCCCAAAGACTATCCTTCTGATGTTCCTTTGTAGATATTGGCAGTTCCAATAAGAAATTGTCTAAATCTGACTGTCAGAATGTAAAATATACAAAGGGATTGAATGTTCTTATAATCTTCTCCATATTTGATACTTCCTATGTTATTCACCCTTAAGTTAGTTGCACAATAAGTTTACCAAAAAGTAACATTTAGTCCTTGGAATCAAGTATGAAACCAAACACTTGAAACAGAGATAACCTCACAAATCAATAAAATAATGCACTTAATATTGCCATTGAAGATAACATTATCATTCACCAAGAAGCAGATAAACCTGGGTTTCACACACACAGGTTAATCATTTTGGTTTTTATAAAAAACATTGGCTACATCATGTAATCTATCTCCTCACATAAATTACATCCTAGTTAAAACTTTAATAACATCAAGGCATAAGAATTATTCAAGCATCCATGTGGTCGTGTTTAGGCACCCTTTGAAGATGCATAAAATGCTCCTTCATAGTTTGCATTGCCTTTAGACATAAATATTGCTCAAACGGATAAGAGTAAGACTAGCTTTTCTTCTTTTTTTTTGTTCAAAAATTTTTTATGTTTGTTGGTATTCTGACCGGAATTAATGTTGAGTATGTCAACGCAAACAAGATTACAAGGCGAAGGGAATATGGAATAATTTAATCTGATAATGACAGATTCAAATAGTTTAAAAGAGAAAATGAATAGAATCTGGATCTTGGAAAGCATGTCCGAGCAAACAGTAACCAAAACTGTCTTCAAGTTCTTCGTAGTTTTCCCCTCTTGGAACCGTCCAATGCTTGTGTTTCCGAATATCCAAAAGCATATTTTCTTGGTATTGTCCAAAGCTTACAGTGAGAGAAAGATGATTAGTGTGCTGTTTTAGACAGACAAGGCAAAAACCTGGTTGTCATTGAATCATTGGACGATCATTTCTCACTCTTCAATGCTACTGACATGTTGTTATGTACTCTTCTACGTCAGCCCATTTCATGTCATCGTTCAAGCTTTAACATCAAACCTTATCATCATCATCACAGAGCGTGTAGTGTTGAAAGAGATTCATTGCAGCATAGATATTGCGTATGGGTAGCCCTCCTTCTTCATCTTACGTTGTTGTTGCATGTGATGCCACAAGGGAACGCACTGAACACGATATCAAGCTCGTTGTAGATCACGTTCGTGCCAGGGGTGTCTTTCTCTCTCCTGGTGACAAGTTGCTTGTGCTATGCATCTTGCACAAGGTGTCTCACCCCAGTAAGTTTTCTGGTTAATAAGTAAAAGGTTTTACTAGAAACTGTAACATTTAATGTTTTCAATACTTTGTGATCTTATAAGTTTCAATAAAAACTTATTTTTTACACAAATTCTTATCGTGTACCCTTAGACACATTAGAAAACTGTTATTATATACAGAGAGAGATAAGTCAGTGTTATACTGTTATTGCAGATACTGTAAGATTCTTTAATCAGTTTGAGCAAGAGATTTCAGTGCTACCAATGCATTAAATTAAATGATATTGGGAGTCTTTGGAAGAGCTTATGAGAAATTTATCAAAATGGCTTATGATTTTCATAAGTTGTGTGTAAATTATTTCAATAAGTTTTTTTGTATAACTTATCAAAATAATTCTTTTAGGCTTGTTACTGTAAGTTTCGTGATCAAATTTGTGTCATACGTCCCAATGTCATGAGAGGTTAATGAGTAAATACTTATTCAATCAATAGTTGATCATTAGCATTTGTGTATTGAAGGAAAGTTATAGTATATAGATTTTTCCTTTGCTGGTTACAACTCATGGCGTGACTATTCTGTTCCTTCATTTGGATTAACAGTGGGGTACCAGACATTAGCATGCCCCGAGTCTTTTGCTGGCACGAACTTTCGTGCAATGGAGGAAGAAGTCAGAAAGAAAGTCGATGCATATGCAAGTGAACTTTTTTCAATTTACGAAGAATTTGAAAATGAAGGGGTACATAGTATTAAGTTCTAGAAAGCTTTTGCAATTGCCACTTCACCTAATAAATACATCCTTAATTGTGCAGATGAATATATATAATAATTCCTTAACTGGTTTCATGTTGCTGTGAATCAAATCATTTTTGACCGAATGTTTTCAAGGGCTACTATGTAATCAAATTAATAACTTTACGTGGATGTGCAGCTTAGCATCGAAGTTAAAGTCACCGCGGGTTTTCCAGTTAAACAGGTTCTCTTACAAGAGGTTGCAAACTATAATGCATCTTGGATAATACTTGATAGGTATTATAATCTGTACATTTGTAAAACAGCATTAACTCTTGCATATGATGTATGATTTCCATTAGTCGTTTGAGGATATTGCTACCAAATAATTGTCTTATCCTAATGTGGCAATAGGTATATCTCATTGCACACTTGCGTCTTGGTAATGAAATTTTTTCCCTTTTCATATGGAAAATTCTACACCAATGACCTTGCTGATAGAATTCAAAACAACGGATGCATATCAATATGTTGTCACCAGTTTTATTGCACTTTACGTGTTTATTTGTATTCATTGATCAAAACAAATCCTACCAAATTAATGGTTTAGGATTTGGTTTGTGTTGGTTAATAGGTTTATATTTGAAACTTTATGGTTCAATTTTGTTTTCAAGTTTCATTTTTTTTATCCTAGTTTCCTATTTATTTTGTTCTAATGGTTTTCAATTATATCGGCAGACACCTAAGGCGCGACCTGAGATTCCACCTTAACAAGATGCCATGTAAGGTTGCATTGGTTAAAGATGACTTGTCTTTGGATATCTGGAGATCTCATAATGAACATGATACAAAGGTCACCGAATTAAGGCTTGGATTTTCCATGTCCAAGTTTGTGTCACTATCAGATTGTCATAGTATTGAAGACATTGAACAGTCTATTATCTCTTGCAAAAGCTGTCCTCAATCTGTAGCTTCTTCTGATAGCTCTGGTACAATTAAGAGCCATATAAAACAGTCACATGTCAACAGGTCACGGGAGCACAGTTCCATATCAGATTATGGATCTTCTTCTAAGCATGAAAGATCAGGTCAGTAACTTTTTTATTCACGTCTCTCATTTTTAGTCTGTCTTATCTTGTTCTTTCTGCATGCTGTAGTAGCATTAGTTCAGTGTGCTTGGAAATGAACATTTGTCACAAGCTTTTCTAGATCTTTTTATGTGTTTTATGTGCATGATTCTAATTCCTTCCTATGGGATATTATAATTATTCATTTCTTGGAAGAGAAATTTTAAGATTCTATATATTAGGATATTTCATGAATCATGATGGTTGAAATAGTGGTATAGAACAGAATGAATGAATGAGATGGAATGAGTGTGAAATTAAAAAAAAAAAGATTACCATACTATTATTATTTAGATATTTTATGATATAATGAAGTGAAGGATTTATTCCGTCGTAAGAGAAGTGGATAGAATGGTAAAGAAATTAGTAAATGACAAATTAGTTGCATCTCATTCCATCCCATACCTACCAAATTGGAGAAGAAAACAAAGATATTGGATGAAATTGAATGAAATGCATTCAATTGATTTATATTCCGTTTCATCCTATAGTAAACAATGAAAACAAATGTGATTCCATTCCATTATGCTTTATTCCATCCATTTCTAATAATATGAACTATCACAGTACTCATTAACAGAATGAGAATGCTTTTCCCCTTCTGTGCTTCTTATGGACATCAGTGGAAACTGTAAATGGCAAATTGGTAAAGGCTTAGGTAGTTTCAAATTAGCTCAAATACTGCATTGCAGTTGAAGGGAAATCCATCTATGGTTCAATTGTTGGTGGCATATGCAATTGGACTTTATTACATATTCAACTTAGTTCTTTGCTATAAACGAGAGTTTAACTGTCATCCAGGTATAACCATCAAAGGAGAACATAGACATTTCATGACTTCTCAGATTGACCAAAAGCAAAGCCAATGTGGCTTTCTACCAAAATCTTCAGATGCACCAATTCTTTGTGCTGGCTGTGGGACAAGGACTGAATTATTTATCAAGGAATCAATGAGATTCAGCTATTCTGACATACAGCATGCAACCGATGATTTTTTAAAGGATAACTTATTAGGTGAAGGGGGATATGGTCGCGTATACAAGGGTAAGCTTAAAGATGGACAACAAATTGCTGCAAAAGTAAGGAAAGAAGAAAGTTCACAAGGGTTTTCTGAATTTCATTCAGAGGTTTATGTATTAAGTTTTGCTCGCCACAAGAACATTGTGATGCTATTGGGTTACTGTTGCAAAGAAAGCAAAAATATCCTGATTTATGAATATATTTGCAATAAGTCTCTCCATTGGCATTTATTTGGTAAGTCCTATGGTTTACTGTGCTGTTATATCTTGTGCCACAAATCTCAAAAATATATTTTATATACATGTACTGAGGTTTAACTTCTATAAGTATATTTTTGTAGAAAATAATGCTGCGGTCCTTGAGTGGAACCAAAGGTATGCTATTGCCGTTGGGACTGCAAAGGGATTGCGTTTTCTGCACGAGGAATGCCGTGGTGGTCCTATTATTCACAGGGACATGCGACCAAGCAATATACTTCTCACTCATGAATTTGTTCCAATGGTAATGTAATACAATATGCTTCATTTTCTTTTGGTAATTGACGATGCTGATCCTATTACTTCACTCAATCATTTCCTTGAAGTGTCTTTCATTAACTCATCAAATTCTTTTTTCATGTTGCCTTAGTCTTTTACAGAAAAGGTTCATGGATAGTGTCACAAATAGTTTTGGTTTGACAACATTCACATACTCTCAGCATTCCCATTTTTTATAATCTTTCAGCTTAGAGGCTTCCTTTTGCATTCATATTTCCTTCACACATGTAAACCCATGTTCTGATTTGAAGTCCAGCTAGCAAAATTTACAAAAAGAAGATACATTTAGCATTTACCCTTCTTCATATCTATAATTGTCATTTCAGCTTTTCTTTTTTAAAAAATTGGGATTTACGGGATAGAAGGGTAATAAGCTCAGCAACAAACTTCTCTGTCCCACAGCTCTCATAATAATTCTCATCTTTCTGTACTGTGCTTATGAACTTTCAGTAACTATAGACATCTTTTGCATGATGCTGGCTAGCTAGAACGCATATTCTCTGTGAAATGACACATTGTTGTCAAAGGAAGATTGGAGATAGAATAGTGAATAACTCCAACAACATCCAAAAAATATGTATGTCACGTAAATACTACTTCAGTTATATATGATTTGAATCTTTCCTATTATCATCTATTATCTACCCTCCTTATCATATAAACAATTATGGAGAAGTTGATCTTATGATAAAATGATATAAGGTTGCTATATGCCGAATGTCTTCATCAGTTCTCAAGCAGTAGTAATAAATTGATGCTATTCATCTTTCAAACTCTAAAAGCTATCCTTAAGATTGATCGGCAGCACACTACCATGAAAGTTTTGAAATCCAAAATTAGACTAAAAATTTGAACCTCTCTTTTATCATACATTATAATAATCATTAGGGCTCGAGGCTCTGGCTAACTCTGCTATTAATTTCGCCTCAACCGATTAATTTGTTCTTTCTCATGAATCACACATAAACATACAACACAAGCAAATTTCTAGATACTTCATTTACATATGGCTAATCTTAAGCCAAAAAATAATGGATACTAGGCCTTATTTAACAAATTAGAATTAAGGGGAAGAAATAGTATCCACAAATTAAAAAATATAAAAAAATGTAAAGGGAGCGTAGTTATCTAAAACAGTTCTATCTTTTAAATTGTTCAATTATATTTTATATGCTAGTTGACCTTCATTTTATGATAAAATTATTGGTGATCCTTTTAATCTTTCCCATTTCTAGATTTTAGATTAACATATTAACTTTGAGATTATCCTTGATGATGAATTTGCAACTATAAACTATTTTCTATTACCTTACGGTTTATGCAACTAACTTTTATTAAATGATCTATAGCGGATCTTTTGGTGTGCTTTCAAATACTAAATGATGGGTTATAAATGCAGCTAGGTGACTTTGGCCTTGCCAAATGGAAGACAGGTGATGATACTCTACAAACAAGGATAATGGGCACATTAGGGTGAGAATTATGTTCAAGCTTTTAATTATTAACTGGTCACATTATATGTTTCGAATATAAAATAAGCTTTGTTTTTGTTCATGTAGATACCTTGCTCCTGAATACGCTGAAGAGGGTATCGTTTCTGTGAGAACAGATGTGTATTCTTATGGTATTGTTCTGTTACAATTGATATCAGGACGCCAAGTTGGCAATTACAAAAATCCAGAACAACAACAATCCATCCGACAATGGGTATCTTTGACTGTTAATTTCTTCATAGATATTTATAAAACTCTTGCATTCCATGTTCATTAAAATTTTTAGAGTATAGAAAGGAACCTTACTTTATTAAAATTTCACTGACCTCGATAAATATTACATGTGGAAAAATTTATGTAGGCTGGACCATTGATTGAGAAGTTGGCTTTACATGAACTAATTGACACTCGTCTTGGGGAATCATATGACACCTATGAATTGTACCTCATGGCTAAAGCAGCGTATTTCTGTGTACAAAGAAAGCCTGAGATGCGTCCATCAATGGGAGAGGTAATTAATCATTTAATTTGACCTCACATTACTTTGGCCTCGATGAGATACTTTATTACTTGTTACGTCTTCATAAACTCTATAAACATTCAGTTTGGATAAAAATTAGACAAATCTTTAACAAAAAAAATTAATACAAAACGCAGCATTCAATAGTCCAGTATGCAAATTACATTTAATAGCTTGTTCTTCTTCAGGTTGTGCGACTTCTTGAGGGAGAAAGTAGCCATTTCCACTCCTTGGAAGGTCAATTTGTACCTAATTATAACGGTTGAGGTTTCATACGCTAATTATGTTGTGTTGTTTGTTTTGTCAATACTTATTTGTTGTGTGCGCGTGCATGTGTTGTGGTTTTGCTTTCCAGGATCTTTGTTTTGGTTTCTCCCTTTTTTTTGGTGCTTGGGGATTATGTAGTTTGTAAAAAAAGGATATGGAAAAGCTTAGATAACACCTCTGTTTGATCTTATAACCCCTGTTATGATCATCAGGTCACGGCTTGCAATGCAAACCAGTTATTTTTTCTGTCACAGAATATGCAGCTTCATAAAAACAAATAAAATAATTATTAATAAAAATTTAAAATTAATGTTTATTGTTTATTTGTATGATTTGTGAAAACATCTTAATTCGGCTCATTTGGACATTGTTGGGTCAGTGGAAGGAGAAAACAAGTTTGGAATTGACTCAAAGTTGCAAAATATTTGGGAATGTTAGTGGATTCCATAACATTGATAGAATTGTTGGCACAGAGCATCATCTATCTATGTGAACTGTGGAAAGTTGAATCCAATACCCCAAACACAGCCCAATTATGACTCTTGTGAGGAACCCCCAAAAAGGGGACCAAAAAGTAACATTGCCGTCACTTGTGTGGACATAAAACTCACTCTGACATTAGCCAATGAGTTTGCACCCATTCTGAGTAATATTAATCAAATTCATTTCCAGGTAACCAATATTTTCAAAACATTTTTCATAATTCATATAAGAACAACAATCTCGTTATCTATTATCTTAAATGATTGGAAACTATATTACAAATGTAAAATTTAATATTACCAATGCATTAGATATCATAACTTTTAATTAAATAAACTTATATTAATTTACTTTTTAACTAGTGTTCTTATAACTATTAACATAACTGTAATTACAATAACGATCATTATAATTATGCCAATTGGTCGAAGATTGTGGCCAACTAATTACCAATCTTAGGAAGGTTATAAGCAGCTATCATGCTTCTCAAAAAGTAATTTTTGTACATTTGAATGGAGACAATTGCAGTTTAAAGGTGTCATTTTTTTTAACATTTTAAAGTGTATTTTTAAAAGGTGTGCATATATTAAAATAACAAAAAATAGTTATACACAATATCAATTTTTTATAGTTTAAATAACAAGATTCCCTTCTCCTAATGCCAAACTAATTTGCATGAAGAAAATTTTGGGCCAACTTTGATCTTGTTCAAGTCAAAGGTTAACGACTATTTATGCAACTCGATACATATCCAATAACAAGTCATACTAAGATTAGTTCTATCTTTCAATCTTATAGTTTGAAGTTGAGAAATTATGTATTGTTAGGAACCATACATGAAGATGTAAGAAAAAAATTGAAATAATAGCTGAATTTACTTTCTTAAGCTTTCCTTCTATTTAAATGCAAGATTCATCGTCAAGGATGCAGAATAATAAAGTTCCAAAATACACAAAACTAATAAAAAAAAGAGTTTAAAGAACTTGCTGCTAGTACTGAGAGATTATATTTTTTAGAGTGTTTATACAATTACAATGTGAATAAGAATAAACCAAACATGAATACATAAAAAAAACATATATCAATTACACCTAACTTACAATGGTGAATATTTCTTCTATTTATTTGCAAGGTTTGTAAATGTCGAAAGAAAGAGTAATAGTCTCTGTGAAAGTAGAAGGCAAGAAAATGTTGAAAGGAAAGTCTATAGTAAAATTATTTGATAGAACCTAATATGTAAAAATAATGTGAAATGTGAAGAAGGGTAAACTAACTATGAAGACGTAATAAAATAAAAGATAACTAAATATAATGACAGCATAAATAAAACTCACTGGTTACCTTTTCTTCTATTCACTTACAAAGATTTGTAATTGTAGGCAGAAAAAGCTTCAATACCATATAGCACATAAAACTTATTTCAAATTTTCAATAAACTATTTGGTGATATGTTTTATTTATTTTTTTGGATGTTCATTGGGTTTTCTTTCTTTTATAAGTTATTGGAATGGGTTTCAATACATCATGTCAAGATAACATGCCATTATAGAAAATGACAAATAATAAATGACATTATCAGAAAGTAATTATTGCTTTTTTATAATTTAAAAGTTAAAATCTGAAGTAGAATAAAGTTTCTAAGAATAAAAAGAAAATAAAGAAGAATATTGAATAAAGCTTTTTATGAAGTGTCGACACATCATAAACTTTCTACAAAATAGTACTCAATTATATATATATAAACATTTCTCATCTTGATAATCAACATTTTATTAGAATCGTCATGATCTTTGTAATTAGTCCACCCTTAATGTTACTTTAGTTATAAATCTACAAATGATTAAATTATGATATCCTTTTTACCATCTCAATCATTCATTTTCTGAACCAAACTTTAATTTCATTTTCTCTCTTTCTCTTTTCATTCTCTATCTTATTGTTATACCCTTAAAAGAAAACATAATCAAGAATCATTTTTAGATAATTAGTTATCATGATTTATTAAAAATACAAAAATTAATCATATTCAACTTCATTTCGGGACTGATTGTATTCTTCATTGAACTAAGTTAGTGACTTTCCAAATGCATTTTTGTAAAAAGTAGTATAATATATAATAATATTATACAAATTTTAAAAAATTAATCCATTTAAAAAATAAAATAATAGAACTTAATAAATAAGTGTGTCAGTTTTTTTATAAAATTAAATTTATTTAAATGGTGGTATAAAAATATCGATCTATATTATTTTAATACACTAACCTATTGTAAATCATTATTTTTATGTGATTTAGTTAGATTTTTGTTCTTGTATTTAAAATTAAATTAAACTAAATAAAATATTACACATTATAAGTTATAATTTATAATTAAATTTAATATATTTGATAATTTTATTAAATTAATTCAATAACATAAAAAATATTAAATAAAACTTTGATTATAATAAAAAATAAAAAATTTTCTCATCAACTTTATTAAAATATACATATTATATATATTATGTTAATTCATTCGTTTGAGTAATGTAAATTTTTATAATAAATTCTTTAATTTCTTATTTTATATAAAAGAGATTATTATAAATAAAATTTAAAAATTAAAATATATAATAATATTATTCAAAATAAAAAAATTACTATAGAAAAAGTTTGAATAATAAAGCTTAATAAATAAGTGCATCAACTTTTCTATAAAATTAAGTTTATTTGATTATTAATATTTAAAGCTTGAATTAAATTATTTTAATATACTAACTTATTGTTAATCATATTTTTACATGGTTTATTTAGATTTTTGTTGTATTTAAAATTAAATTAAATTAAATCTTATACAGTATAAGTTATAATTTATAATTAAATTTAATTTTTTTTTGTATTTATAATTTTCTGTATTAGTTTAATTCAACAAAATAAAAGATAATAAAAAATAATTTGATTATAATAAATAAATTAAGTGTATTTAATTAGTAGTATAAAAAATTGATCTAAATTATTTTAATATACTAACTTGTTGTTAATTATAATTTTTACGTAATTTAATTATATTTTTATTTTGGTATTTAAAATTAAATTAAACTAAATAAAATCTGACACAAAGTAAGTTATAATTTATAATTAAATTTAATATTATTAATATTTTTTATTAGCTTAATTCAACAACATAAAAAAGAATAAGTAAAACTTTGATTAAAGTAAAAATATTAATAATTTTTATCATCAACTTTATTAAAATATGTATATTATATATATTATTTTAATTTTATCAAATAAATATTTATATTAATATAAATATTTTCTTCCCACTATATTTTTTGTATGTGTATCCATTTGTTTGAATATTGTAAATTTTTATAATAAATTTATTAACATCTTATTTTATATAGAAGAGATTATTTTAGCAAAATAAAAAATTGATTTCAAATTTTCAATAGACTATTTGGTGGTAGGTTTTATTTATTTTTTTGAGTGTTTCTTAGGTTTCTTGTTCTCTTTCAAGTTATTAGAATGAGTTTCAGTACATCATGCCAAGATATCATACCAAGATAACATGCTAGAATAGAAAATGATAAATAATAAATGACGTTGTCATAACATAATTATTACTTTTTTATTATTTGAAATTTGAAATATGAAATAGAATAAAATTTCTAAGAATAGAAGAGGATAAAAAAGAGTGTTGAATAAGTTTTTCATGAGGTGTTGACACTCCATCAATCTTTCTACAAAAAGTACTAAATAAAAATTTAATTATAATAAAAAAACTTAACAATTTTTGTCAACAACTTTATTAAAATATAAATATTATATATTATGCTAATTTTATCAAATAAATATTTATATTAATGTAAATATTTTTTTCATCAGATATATATATATATATATATATATATATATCCGCATATTTGCATTCGTTTGTTTGACTAATATAAATTTTTATAATAATTTTTTAACTTCTTATTTTATATAAAAGAGATTATTATAAATAAAATTTAGAAATTAAAATATATAATAATATTACTCAAAATAAAAAAAAATTACCACTAAAAAAAGTAAAATAACAAAAATTTAATCAATAAATATGTCAGTTTTTCCATAAAATTAAGTTTATTTAATTAATAATATTAAAAACTTGAATTAAATTATTTTAATATACTAACTTGTTTTTAATTATATTTTTATGTGATTTATTTATATTTATATTTTTGTATTTAAAATTAAATTAAATATTATACAGTATAAGTTATAATTTATAATTAAATTTATTGTATTTAATATTATTTTATTAGCTTAATTCAACAAAATAGAAGACAATAAAAAACACTTTGATTATAATAAAAAAAATTAACAATTTTTGACATTAAATTTATTAAAATATACATATTATATATATTATGCTCATTTTTTCAAATAAATATTTATATTAACGTAAGTATTTTTTTTTCCTGTGATATATATATATATATATATATATATATATTTATGTGTGCATTTATTTGTTCAAATAATTTAAATATTTATAATAATTTTTTAACTTCTTATTTTATATAAAAAATTTATTATATAAAAATTTAAAAATTAAAATATATAATAATATTATTCAAATTTTAAAAAATCCATCTATTGAAAAGGTAAAATAATAGAACTTAATAAATGAATGTGTCAGTTTTTTTTATAAAATTAAGTGTATTTAATTAGTAGTATAAAAAATTGATCTAAATTATTTTAATATTGTTCGTGGGCAAATGTAGAACTTAATATGTACAATAAATTAAAAGAACAGTAATACAATGTATAAGAGAGATCAGATGAGATGATCTTAGGACTTATAGGTTCACCTACTATACTTCTTTATGTTCTAATTAATTTAATCCTGACATTGGTATTCAAATATTTGCCAACTACTCATAATTAGTTTTATTAATACATAATGATCATGCAATGTCAATATTCTTTTCTCTAAGCAAACACCCTCAATGATCATGCAAGGTAATTAGTGAACAAAGCATGAAGACCCTATGAGTTTATTAATTTAATAATAGCTGAAAGAAAGAAATTAAGTATGATTAACATAGTCCTTTATCTTATTTTATTCTATAGTTCTATTAATTATACGTGATACAATTGCCTACAATGTAACTAACTATGGAATGCTAAGGGTGATCAAATCTTAACAAATACAATATAATTCAATAAAATAAAACCAAACATTAAAGGAAAATCAATACCATCATTAAAGTAAAAATCACATAAAGTTTGTAGTATAATAAGCCCTAACTATGGATTTAGTTACTCATAACAAAATAAACAACAAAAAACGTAATAATTAAACTCATAACCACAACGAAAAAATCAGACAAAAGAAACTTAAAAAAGTAAAAGACGAAAGAGTTCTTGTTCTCAAAAGGGCTCTCAATCACTTGTTTGGACTCCAAGGAGAAGCTCGTTGTTCTTGTCAATGGTCTCCAATGATTCTCAAAGATGAGTTTGATTAGAACTAAGAAGGGGAAGAAGATGCATAGAGAAATCGAAGTGTCTCTAGTGTGGAGCATAAATCATAAAATAGAGTTTAAATATATAAATATAAGTAATAAAATATATCAAAATATGAACTTATCAAATATACTAACAAGTTGTTAATAATAATTTTTATGTGATTTAATTATATTTTTATTTTTATATTGAAAATTAAATTAAACTAAATAAAATATGACACGTAGCAAGATATAATTTATAATTAAATTTAATATTATTAATATTTTTTATTAGCTTAATTCAACAACATAAAAAATAAAAAATAAAATTTTGATTAAAATAAAAATATTAACGATTCTTATCATCAACTTTATTAAAATATGTATATTATTTATATTATGTTAATTTTATCCAATAAATATTTATATTAATATAAATATTTTTTTCCTGCTATTTTTCTTCGTATGTGTATTCATTTGTTCGAATAATATAAATTTTATGATAAATTTATTAAGATCTTATTTTGTATAAAAGATATTATTTCAACAATAAATAAATAAATATAAAAAAATTATTAACAGCAGTAATATTCGTTAAACCATATATAAAAAATTTCATTGTAATTAATATTGATACAAACTAAATGTACATAGAATTAATTTAAAAACAATATCAAACAAAAAAATTACAATCATCATAATATTTACATGAGTTGTAAACTAAGATCTTGAAAAGAAATATCTAAAGTTGCATGTTTGAATCATCAAAAATAAAAATACATTTGCCTCCCATTCTAAATTTGTTCGACATACAAAATTATTTCTATTCACTTTCAAATTTGATATTAGATTTATAGTCAATTATAATTTTATACACAACTGCTATTTGATTCGGACTACATAACTTTCAAGCTCCATTCTCACCTTTTACAAATTTTGCAATCATCTCCTTTGATATATTCTATAAAATCAGAAAAATATTACAAACAAAAACATAAATATTTAACAATATGAAAATACCAATTGACTTCTAGTAGTATAATAATGAGTTAATGCAATTGAATAAAAAAGCTTTAAGAATTAAAATTCTTAACTTCTATTTTAACTCTATCAATCGTATACTAATATCTATTTAAATATTAGTATATAAAATAATTTTTTTAACTAATATCTTTTTTTGCTATTTAATGAGGCTAAAAGGCTCAACATACACAAAAATAAACTACAACAATCTAGGAGTACAAATACCTAACAAATCCAAACTTAGAAAAGGTAAAAGAGGAGGACTCTTAACAAAATAGGAGGCATCCTCAGGAGAATTTAGACCAAGTTTGGCCAAAATATCAACACATCTATTCCTCTCTCTAAGAATGTGCCTGAACCTAACAAAAAGAATATTTCTTAAAATACTCCTAATAGCATCAATCAAATAGAATGATGAATGATTACCACTTTGAATACTTAACACAAGGTTAAGAGCTTCTTTGGAGTCAGTTTCTATCCAAATAACAGAAATATTATTATGAACAACTAATTGAAGACCAAAAAATATGCTTTATAACTCAACATCTAGAGGAAAGCATAATGCAATGCCCTTGTAAAATCCATCTATAACATGACCTTGACTGTTTCTGATTAAACCACCATAGCCAGCACTTCCATGAACCTGAGAGATAGCTCCATCTATGTTAAGCTTCATGTGGTTCATAGGGGGAGGATACCATCTCTGAAGACTTTGAATTCCCAAAGGATTATGTTCTATAATAGAATTGATCCTGAAACAACAATTTAAATAATCAACTTTATAGAAAATATTATGATATAAGGAAATAGGAGATATAGATGAAAACTGAAAAATGACATTATTTGTCTCCTTCCAAATTAGCCAGATAGCCACCCCAAACAGCCTGTTCCAACAAGGAAAGCAACTTAGATTTAGATAAATTTGTAAGCAACCATTTAGATAGACCAAGACTAAAAAAGGAGGCTCAATTTTCAGGTAAAATAAGATATTCCCATATTTCTTTGGCAAACCAAAAATCTCTAAGTATGTAAATAATATTCTCAGTGGTTGTGTTGCACCTAGGACAAAGAGATGAACTAGTTATGTCTCTCTTACATCTTTCTTCATTTGTTAAAAGCCTATCATGAGCTACCTTCTATAAAATAGAGTAACTATAGGAGGTCCATCCTACTTACAGACTGCTTTAAAAATATTATTACTAGGGTCATGTTGTTGATTAGTAGAATTAAACAAGTTATAAGTAGTTTTAATAGAAAATAATCCATTACTAGAAAGATTCCAAAAAATAAGGTCTTCCCCTCTACTTATATTAGGCAGTTGGACTTGAGCAATAGAGTCACATATGGGAATAAGGAGAATCTGTCTAATCCTAGCCCAGTTACAGTTTCCCTGGTTGGTGAAAAAAATTATAGGCATATCTAATTCTTCTTTTGGAATGAGGCTCAAAGCATACTAAGCCAAATTTTGGACATGGGGAATCCAATTATTCCTTCAAAATTTAGTTGTCCAACCATTTCCAATGACCAACTCCTGAGAAAAAGAATCCCAAACAAAACACATACTCTTTGGAAGATGGGAGGTTCTCGTGTTATTTCCTAGGCTAGAGTTTTTACCAAGGCAAAATTTATACTTATGATATATGACTTGAGCGCATAGTTCACTAGGAGATTTAATTAATCTCCAAAATAATTTTATCATATATGTCTTATTAAGTTGGGAGAGATCCCTAAAACTCAGGCCTCCATTATTCTTATGTTTATAGATTTTATCCCAATTGCTTAGGTGACATTTTCTTTTGCCTAAAGAGCCCTAAATGAACTTTTTACATATATTATTTTTTTCTTTACAAACAAAACTAGGGATGACCATAGATTGCATAATATAAGCAGGAATGGACAAGAAACATGATTGGGCCAATGTGACCCTTACAGCTAAGGAAAGGGTATTCATCTTCCAAAGGGCAAGTTTTTTTTGCGGATTTTATCAATAATGGGAGCAAAATATTTTCTGCTAGGAGTTTGGTTTCTAATGGGGATGCTTAAGTAAGTCCCAAACTCATTAGACCTTTTAATTCCTAAATGATTACTAATATCCTGAGCAAGGACAAGGTCTGTACTTTTGGAAAAAGATAAGAAAGATTTTTCTTTACTAATTGAAAGACCTGAAACCAAACAAAATTCAGAAAGGATACCATAGATAATGTTAGCTTGATGCAGATCAGCCTTAGCTACTAAAATAATATCATCTGCAAAAAATAAATGAGAAATTTTAAGCTTGAGATTACTAAAGGAAAAAAGAATCCAATCATTATCAGAGATCTTATCTTGAATTAAGTGTGCAAGTCTCTCTAAACATAAAACAAAAATATAAGCTGAAATGGGATCCCCTTACCTAATACCTCTGCCTGGGCTAAAAGGCTGTGTTTGATTATTATTCCAGTTAATGAACATAGACACTAAAGATATACATTGATAAATCAAATTAACTATATTAGTTCTGAAACTAATTTTTTGAAGGGTATTCCTAATGAACTCCCATCTAAGCTTATCATATGCCTTTTTAAGGTCTATTTTAAGGATCATATAACCGCTTTTGGCTTTTAATTTGTTAAAGGAATATAAGAGTTCTTGAAGGATGAGAGCATTATCAATGCCCTGTCTCTCTGGAACAAAACTAGTTTGGTTGGCAGACACTAGGTGGGGCAATGACTCCCTTATCCTATTAGCCAACAGCTTAGTAATAATCTTATAGCTCACATTACACAAAGAGATAGGTTTGAAATTTCTAAAGTATTCAAGATTTTTATTTTTAGGTATTAAAGTAATAGAAGTTCCATTTACAGTAGCTATATTGTTAGGATTACTAAAAATATCCAAGACAAAATTAAAGATGAAATGTGTTAGAATATTCCACTGACTTTTAAAGAAAAGAGCGTGTAACCTATTAGGACTAGGAGATTTGAAGTTCCCTATACTAAACAGTCTGTTATTATCAAAATCAGAATACAATCTGTTATTATCAAAATTAGAATACAGTTTGTTATTATCAAAATCTCTAAGAGGAGGGAAAGAGGTTCTGCTGTTCAGATCAGGGACAAAGGGATTTGGGTCATTATATAGGTTTTTAAAGAACTCCAAGGCCATGAATTTTAATTTTAAGGGGTCATATTCCCAATTGTTATCATCATTTTTAATAGCCTCCACCAAGTTTTTATGTCTACGAATTACAACAAATTTATGGAAATAACTATTATTTCTATCACCTAACCTAATCCATTTGGATATGATGTGGTGATACCAGTAAATTTCCTCTTGGTTTAGAGTTTGTTAAAAGTTTTTTCAAAGTGAGGTCATTAAATTAGTAAGGAAAGGGTTGTCCCCAGAAGCTAATTTATTAAATAACCTATATTCTATTAAAGATTATGTTTTTCCTATTAAAAATGTTTCCAAAAACAGTCTTATTCCACTCTTAAATGTTGCTTTTGAATCTATCTATATTCTCAGTCCAAGGGCTAGAAGATCTCCAAGAGTTCTTAACCTGGGTAGAGAAATCATCAAGATCAATCCATGGGGTAATAAATTTGAAGCCCCTGTACTTATCTTTGATACTATCCTCACTTCTAATCTTAAGCCATAGACCAGAATGGTCAAATTTTAATAAAGGGATATTGATAAGGGAACTAGCTTGAAATAACAGTCTCCAAGATTCATTTACAACAACTCTATCAATATTTTCTTTTAGGTTACCTTTTTGCCAAGTAAAAAGGTTACCCTTAGCCTCCATATCATGATGGCCACAAACATTCAGGCAGTCAACAAACTCCTGAATATGATTAAGGTTAGCTGGGCTGCCTCTTACTTTTCTGATTCAAATAAAATAGAATTGAAATCCCCTGCAGCACACCAGGGTATGTTTATGGAGGAACTAAAATCCATTAGTTCATTCCAGCAATTAACTCTTTGCCTACCTTGGGGACTAGTATAAACTGAAGAAAGAATCCAATCTTTCTGACTAGGACTACTGATTTTAAGGTGAATAAAGTGACTGAATGTTTTATAAACAGTAGCTTTAACTCTCTTAGAGTTCCAGCAGCACCAAATACGTCCAAAAAATCCAACAACGTCTAACTTAATTAATTCATCTAAATTTATTTTATTATCTATATTATTAGCCTTTTCTAAGCTAACTCTAGGTTCCAATAAAGCTATAAAATCAAGGTTATGAATGACAATTAAATCATTTACTAGCCTTGAGAATGTCTTCTCTGAATATTTTGTAAATTAGTAAGGCTGTCTTTACCTAGAATATTTATTTTGTAGATTGTTTATTCTCAGGCAGGCCTATCTGTGTGGGCATTATTAACCATATTATTATAGTTCCAATAGTAAATAGGATTAAGGCCAATAAGGTTCTGAACAGAGCTACTATACTCCTTATTATTATGAAGCTCTTTCTGGATTCTATTCATCAAGAGTAAAGTATCTAAATTATCCTTATTATCTTTTGGTATGCTACTTGGATTGTTGTAGGTGTCGTTCATAATACTTGATTGGGGATTATCCTCTCTACCCTTATCTAATTTTCCAGTTTTAGGCAATTGTTTGTTTTTGATTAATTTTTTATGCAAGTTATTTCTTATAATGTTATTTTTGTTATGTTCCAACTTAGGTAGAGACCTATCACTAATATTGACCTCTTCCATTATTAATATGGCTACTATTTTTTTGGGTCTAGTTAGGTTTTTTCCTAAAAGGCTTTTTTGCTAGCATCCAAGAGCCAAACTGGTCCGTGTCTTTAGTCTTTTTAATCTCTTTACCATCCTGAAATTGCTTAATGACCTCCTCTATCATATCTGATTCCCCTTTGTTGTGTTTTTATTTTGAAATCATCGTGATTCTCTTGGTTAACGTTATCATTATTTTGTTCAACAATTTCAGTGCATATCTCCTGCCTATATTCATATTTTCTACATTTAAAACAAATTAAGTGCAAACCCTTATATTCAACTTTAAATTCTTGGCCTAGGACCTTAAAGGAGGGAATAAGAGTTTTCTTGAGATCTAGTTCTATACATATTCTGGCAAATCTACCTCTAGATAGTAGAGATGTATGGGGTTAACTTTTAACATTGACCCGAGATAAGCTCCTACTTGCCACAAGAACTTTTCATTATATAATTCCAATGGAAGATCAGGGATACGCACCTAGGTAGCAATTTTTCTAAGATTATAATATTTTGGCCTAAATAAAGGTCTCCATCTCTGAACAAGGAGATAGTGGTCTAGGATCAACTAAGGCCCTTCAAATAAAGCTCGCGTATAGTCCTCTATATCATCAAATTTAACCAAAGAGAACTCATTATTGAGGTTCAAGATTTTGAGGGAACCATTTTTGTCCCAAATATTATTTAAATTTTGAGTTAAATAGTTAAAGCTAACAGTTTTACCTAGAAGTTTGATTATTAAAGTAGATCTCCAAGGTGAACACCAATTTTCATAGTCCTCCAAAGGAATTTTCAAATTAGGACACAAATCTTTAGGGTTTTCAAAAATTTCTTCTATTTCTTCATTATCTGGACCAAAGTTAAAGTCATCAAGAACAGATCTAACTATTTCTTCATCTCCTAAGACAATATCTACCTCTCGACATTCAAGAACCTTATCTTTATACGAAACATAATCAGATCTAACAGGATTTGGAGGCATTTGATTTGGCATCAGAGTAATATTGATCTGTTCCTGCATGTCTTCTCTCAGTTCTTCAAATGAATATTTGTCAGCAATCTTTATCTTTTTTGTGCTTCGACTCATTTGATCAAGTTCTTCGGTTGAACGCTTTTTAGATTCCAATTGCTTCATTCCTCAAAGCCACTAAGAAGGTGGATTTCTGTTAGAGCGACACCTTTGGATAGTTGTGAGATCCCAAGGCACAGTGGCATTAAGGTTTGAAAATGGGAGAAATTTAGGGCAAGAAGCCCAGTGACGCACTCCTCTCTTTTAGCTTCTTGAAAATGTGAGACTAATTCTTGGAGCATGCTTGTCAAAAGGAACATATTTTATTCTTTTAAGTAATATTTTAGAAACATGTATAATAATCACTTCATATATTAGTATATAAAACATATGCTATAGCAAAGAACAAGAATGCTCTATAAATCATTTAAAAGAAAAAGGAAGTAATAAAAAATGAAAGAGGAAGAAGTAGGAACCATACATCACTACGTTAGAAATGAGCTTTTAGAGCGCTAACTTAAACAGCAGTTAGTAAAAACTGCTTTGTAATTATATATTTAGAGATCAGTTTTTTATTAACCACTCTCATATCTATACTTTTGAGAGCGGTTAGTTGTTAACCACTCTCAGAACTATACTTCTAAGAGCGGTTCTCTATTAACCGCTCTCTAAAGTCACACATTGGAGAGCGGTTACTAGAGAACTACTCTCTAAGCTCATTCTTAGAGAACGATTAATAAAGAACTGCTCTCTAAAGTCATTAAAGTCGCTTATAAATAAAACACGCTCAGCACATTTCTTCTTCTTAGCTAACAAAGTTAGTCTCTTTTACGTAAGTTATGTTCATCTTCTCTGCTCTCTTATATTCTCTTCATCTTCTCTGTTAGCTTGCTCTCTTTATCTTCTCTCACTAACAAATTATTTTTTTTCACATTTGTAGATACCTCTTTATTCTCTATTAGCCTGCTCTCTTTATTTTCTCTACGCTAACAAATTAATATTTTTTCACCTCTGTAAGTACTTCTTTATTCTCTCTTTCTTTCTTTTTCTCTTTGTTAACGGTGAATCATTTATTCAACTTTCTTTCTTTTTTTCTCTATTAATGTTAAAAATTTTCTTACGAATTTGCTCTGTTTTTACTCTATTTATTTGTGTTTGGTTCATGTAGATGTAGACTGTTTGATCAATACGAAATATATAAATTCAAAATTCAATTTTGATTTGTGATAAAAATAAAGAAAACTAACAAAGAAATCAATTCTAAATTTTGATTTAAACGTAATAATAAATTAATTTTACTTTGCAACAGAAAATTAAAAAAAATCATTTTCAAATTCACAGGGTCTACATCTATACTTTGGAGAGCAGTTCCACGTGAAACCACTCTCTAATCCTACACCTATGCAGAACCGCTCTCTAATCTTAATATTTGAGAGCGGTTGTTTAACTGCTTTTTTAATATAATACATTAGATAACACAAGATTTTAGAGCAGTTCTAAATGCTCTCTAATTCAAAACAGAACCACTCTCAGATCTCTGTTCTGGTATAGTGCATGAAGGTGTAAGAAAAAAATGGAGATAATACCCGAGTTTGCTTTCTTAAGCTTTCCTTCTATTCAAATGCAAGATTCATCGTCAAGGATGCAGAATAGTGAAGTCTCAAAGTACACAAAACTAACAAAAAAAAAGAGTTGAGAGATTTTGCTGTTAGTGCTGAGAGATTTTATTTTTTAGGGTGTTTATACAGTTACAATAAAAGTAAGAATAAACTAAACATGAATACATAAAAAATATATATATATATATAAATTACACCTAACTTACATTGGTTAATATGTCTTCTATGTATCTGCAAGATTTGTAAATTTCAAAAGAAAGAGCAATGGTCTTTGCGAAAGCAGAAGGCAAGAAAACGTTGAAAGGAAAGTATATAGTAAAATTCTTTGATAGAACCTAATATATAAAAATAATGTAAAGAAGGGTAAACCAATTATGAAGACATAATAAAAAATAAATAAAACTCACTAGTTACTTCTTTTTCTATTTACTTACAAAGGTTTATAATGGTAGACAGAATGAACTTCAATACCATAGAGCACAAAAACTAATTTCAAATTTTTAATAAATTATTTGGTGATAGGTTTTATTTATCTTTTCGGATGTTCATTGGGTTTCCTTTCCTTTATAAGTTATTGGAATGGGTTCCAATACATGATGCCAAGATAACATGCTTGTATAGAAAATGAAAAATAATAACCTTAGTTATAAATTCACAAATGATTAAATTAGGATATCTTTTTTACCATCCCACTCATTCATTTTCTTAACCCAACTTTAATTTTCTTTCCTCTCTTTCTCCTTTCATTCTCTATCTTATTGTTATACCCTTAAAAGAAAACATAATCAACAATCATTTTTAGATAATTAGTTATTATGATTTATTAAAAATATGAAAATTAATCATATTCAACTTCATTTCTTATTTGACAGTGACTGTGAAGGAGTCACTATGAAGGGACTGATTGTATTCATCACTGAACTGAGTTAGTGACTTTCCAAATGCATTTTTGTAGAAAGTAAAATGAGAAAAAAATCCCAACAGATGAAGGGAGGTTAAAACGAAAATACAAACAAGCTAAGTAGTAATCTTCCAAAGAACATGTGCATTCAACATAAGACAGACTAATGAATAGTATGCTTTGAAAATGGACCGAACAGGACTCACCACAAGTTGCGCATAAATTGAAAAGGAATCATTACAATTTTGTCTTACTCCACCAATCGAAATCCAGTGTGAGATTCTCAAGATAGAGACGCACTTCTTGTTCATGCATGCCGTGAGCCATTAAAAGTGTCTCTGCTTTTTTCTTCCTTCTCCTTCTTCTGTAGCCTTGAAAACGACATTATCCATACACAAACCATCTTCCCCGCACAGAAAATAAAAATATCTCCCAAATATTTGGTTTAGCCGAATAAAATATTCCCTCAAGAGTGTTTAAACAATAGCACATTAAAATAGGAAACACGGTGCAAATTAGGAAACTAATATAATTGAACTTTAACTCAATTAGAAATCTAGTTGGTCGCCCTCCTCCAATTAATACTAAATTTGGGTTGATAATTCTACTCTCAATCGAACACGTTTTCTTGTTTAATTCTTGTGCAATAATTTACTTTGCAACCAAGAATTGGAAGAAATTAAATTGTACATGCCTACCTTAAATATTCCATAATCTAATAGTGAAAAATAATATCAAAGGTGACGTCGAAGAGTTCATCCTGAAAATTAATGTTGAAAATGACGGCATAACTGTTACTAAAATATAAGATAGCTATTTTAAAAAATAATACGTTTCTCTACTCTTTATCTTCTGGGATAGTGTTTGGGGTCTGACCATGCATGAAACTACTAGCTAGGCTAATGGATTGGAAAGTATTCCCTTAAATGAGGAGCATGCTTATAGGGGTCATGAGGTGAGATATACGTTATAAATTTTCAAAATATATTATTGCTTTTGTCATGTCATACGTGTAGTGCTTAGTTTTTTTTGGTTAGTCGAAGTGCATGAATTGGACCACTTAATTTAGCATATATTCAAAAGAAAGTTGCATAGCTATCCGCTGTAATATAAATATGTTCAATATACATATGTATTTCATCAAATATTCATTGCGGAAGTTAATCAGATCAGTAAAAATTAGAGAAAATATATTTGTATAATAAATTTGTACATTTTCTTTGTAGAATGAAGAGGGATGAAAAAAAGAGAAAATGGTTGGTATGATATAGAGAGCTAAAGAGAAAAATAATATCATAAAAAAGTTGAAATATAAACATAATATGAATAATATAACTCCAAAAGTTAAGATGCGCAAAAACATTAAAATATTTGATCTTTGAAACAAATTGGTACAATCGCAATCCCATTCTTAATTAAGTTGAACATGCACAATTCATTCAGTTGTAGAAGATAAAGGAAAATTATTTATGCATTATACAAGTTTGGAACAAGCAGAAAATATGTTTGGTCAAGACTCAAGAGAAGGAAGATTTGAATTTGGGGCAAATTACAAGCACGATTAAATTCACGTGAATATATTATAACACTATAAATTACTGTAATATATTTTTAAGTTGACATATAATTTGATTGAGTTTTCAAACGTGAAGTATGTTGAGACGCTTTCGGGCAACATGGATACGAAAGCAAACATGCTATTTCGTCTACATAAGGAAGATCCATTGGTAATGAAGGATACGGAATCTTTATCCACTTGAGTTTTTGAAAGTGAAGTATTTCTTCTTTCTCTTTCTATGTCGTCCACTTGCCACAGTCATTGGTTTTGTGGTCATCTTTGCTAGCAGTATTTATGGGCTGCATTCTGGAAGAATATTTGAAAATGATGAGGGGATAAAACGGTGAGGTGAAAGAGCCGAAAGGGCATAGGTTGATTAATTTTTTATCATCAATATTTTATCAAAATTTAAAAATTATAAGAATTTAATCGAATGCTACTTATTTTCATATATTTTTAAGTGTATATAACATTAATTTTGATATATAAATAAGATATTAAATAATTTTGAATTAATTTAAAATTTTGTAAAAATATAATTTGTGATTGAAACTTTAAATTTAATGGTTGATTTTATAATTAAATTATCTAATAAAACTTTATTAAATGCTATAAAAATTGTAGTAACTTACACTAGTGTAATTTTAATTTTTTATTGTAAAAATATAAAAAAAACAATTTAAATAAATAGAGTGAGTGAAAAGCAAATTTAGCAAAATAATTCTGTATATTAAATTCCTTCATATTATAGTTTGTGTCATTAAAAATTCTTTCTATATGTGAGAGAAATCCACAGCCCATAATTGAAGGAATTCATAGTATTTTTCCTTTTATCTTTAAACAATAAAAAATTAGTTTAAAATAGAAAATGTTCTATGGTGTTATTAGAACTAAGAGATAACTGTGCATGTTTACCCAAGTATTATTTATTTATTTATTTATCCACTCAAGAAAATAATGGAGGTATATATTCATCTTTTATTTATTTTAATGAAAAAAGCCTACTAGAAATCTCTATGCATAACTTCATCCCATCATTGTGGCCAACCTAAACCACAGATCCAAATTATCTAATTGAAAGCTAGATGTTGATTTTATTGTCAAAATACACAATGCTCCACAATTGAGAAGCGCTTGAAACAGTTATAGCCACCTAACTTCAGGTAAATTATTCCAAAGTTTATAAATGAAAAAACAAAAGCGAATCCCTAAGAAAAAGACACCAACGTAGAACGAAGAAGAATTATCTAATCAAACTGCCAAGTGCCAACAATTATATGACAAAAGTGTGACAGTACTGGAAATGTGTCGGCACAAAATTATGTAGATTTATAATGACGCAAAAAATTAGTCGTGCTAAATTTTGATATCTGCTAATATATGTACATATATGCATATCAAATAATTTTGATATTTGTTAAGGAAGTTGGTAATATATCATTAAGTAAAAAAACAATTTTAAATGTTAGACAACTTGAGAAAAATTTCAAAGATGATTAATAGTTTAGTTTTAGTTTTAAACTTTAAATGGATGTGTATATGAAAATTTATGGACTCGCGTAAAAAAAATGTGTACGTCAACATCCGGTGCCTAGTTGCATAGAAGGTTCTAATTAGCGACAGCAATGGTGGCCACATAACCATAGAAAAGCTCGCATTATAGTAATATATAGCAATGAGCTACACATTTCCGTGGTGCTTATGAATCTCCAACTCCAATCACACATCGCTCGCAGCAAAAACATTACCAGACTTCATTTTCATACCATGCACGCCACCAGTCACAACCCATCTTAGCACACCTTTTTCTTTAGCTCACAAAGCGGGTTAGGCTTAGACATTTCACAATTATTTTTTATATAAGATTGGAGTTTAGCTTTTAAATTATATATCATTTTTTATTTTTTATTTATAAATTATTAAAATTAATTTTAATTAAAAATTTCATAAAAATACTTTTAGTATTATACCTAAATTTTGATTTTTATAAATTTCTCCTGGCCACTTTTTGGTTATTGTTTTTGGTACAATCGTTATGATCACTTTATTCGACCTATTTTTAATGGCGTCCTTTCCAAGTCCGGAACCGTATTTCACATGGGATACCTTTTTCTTAAGCTGTAAGAATTTAATAATTTTATTGGAAGCTCACTTCTTTTTATATGAAATCAATATTACAATTGGTATTTTAAGTGTTACTATGTATTGTGTTTACTATAAAACATGGTCACAAAATTGCCTCTCGGAAGATAAAGCGTTAATTCGTGTTAAAAGCTTTTAACCAATTAAAATTAATTTATTTTAGAGTAAATTATATTATTCTCTCTTAAAAATACATATATTGCACTATCTTCTCTTTTATTTTAAAATTATATATCTCCTTCCCTAAAAAATTAAAATGCATCGTAATTTATTTTATTTTAAGATTTTCACTAAGCATCGTAAAAAATAAATTATAATCTAACTTTTATTAAATTATTTTTTTACTTGTCGTTTAATTTTTATTTATATACCCTTGAATTTTTAAATATTTTCACATTCTACCTTTTTTTAGACTAAACTTTTAATTTAACTTCTAAAATTGTGAGCATCAATCATTTTACTTTTTAAAATTTTAAAAATTTCATTAATTTAACTTTTATTTCCATGTATGACTTTAGTTATTTAAGTCGAACATCGTCAATAAATATTAAAAGAATGATAATATGTATCGCTCCTTTTACAAAAACCTTTTATACATTATTATTAAGTGGTAAGAGTTACTAAAACTCTCAGCTTGGATCAAGTTCTTTGACAATTTAATCCCTTCGCAGACTTATACAATGTTTAATGCCAAGCCTAAAGTTATAAAACTTTTAAAGAAAACAACCTTGACAATATCAAAGCAATAATCATGGTTCTAAAGAAATTATTCTTTTTTCTTGAGTTGGTTACTTCAACACTTGATAGACAGGATTTTAAAGTTTCAAACAATTTAATTAAACTGTTTCTAAACAGGCTTATTAATAATTAAGTCTAATTTTTAAATTTTTCAAATAGACAAAAACTCAAACTTTGATAAACCCTAATAAGAGAATATAAGTTTGTCCTTGATATTTATTTATATACTTTGACATAACCTCATTTTCTTGAGTTAATATTTGAGTTTAAAGTCATTAATAGAGAATACAGTTGTAGACAATAGTAAACAATGATAGTTTATGGCAACAATAGTATTAAAAATAAAAAAAAAAGAATGATGAACAGATAAAATGTTTTAAAAATTAAGAATTAAAATATTCAATATTATCAATCTCGTAAATTAAAATAAAATAGAAACACACATCACTTTGTATATCCATATACGATATATTTTTATTGTATCATCAATCATACATATTATTTAATATAATAAACAAACATTATGTTATTATGTATTGAAGGTGTATGACGTGAAGGACTAGAATAATGAATAAAAACAAAAGTTATAATTAAATTATGTTAAAATAAAATAAATTATAATTTATTTTTATTTTTTAGGAGAGGAGGTTATATAATTTTAAAATAAAAGAGAAAGTAATAAAATATATGTATTTATTAAAAGAATTATATA
The DNA here is from genome assembly GCA_024086825.1 of Abrus pulchellus subsp. cantoniensis. Taxonomy (NCBI): domain Eukaryota; kingdom Viridiplantae; phylum Streptophyta; class Magnoliopsida; order Fabales; family Fabaceae; genus Abrus; species Abrus pulchellus. The sequence continues at coordinate 9,163,284 of CM044051.1, read as the reverse complement.
ATTTACTCTTAGTTTTGTAAAATTAAATTCATTCAAAATTAATTTTGCAAACATCTAACTAAATACTGAATGAAAACGATTATACTATAACCTAGAGAATATGTGCGTCCGATTACAATTTGGTAATCTTTCTTTGCTACTTATTAAGCGATGGACACACCTTATCGACAATAGTCAAACATGCATAATTACTTTTCAGATAACTTTCAACGACCAATAAGTGTCTTTCTCTAATTTTATAGCCACTGTAGCCATTGTTTTTGGTCGACCCTAAGTTCCCCCAACAACTCCAATTTTCTAGGTTCGTCCTTTCTCTTCTTTAACTACTTGTTATTTCAATTCAACACGTGTACAAAAATTTTTACGACTCAGCTATTTGTAGATATGTAATATAAGAATAGTTATTTACTTATATTTTAAATATTATATTATTGATTAAAATAAAACAAGATGAAGAAATATTAATTAATTTTTAAATTATGTAAAATTTTATAAATCAAGTGATTGCCATGAAATGAATATAAAGCAAAAGAAAACTGCAATTACTGTGCGAATATATGAACATTGTTGTTATTCAATTGCTCGTGAGCTAGGTTTTAGATGTGTTTTCTCTCTCAGTAGTTCCATTTGTTCATGGCGTACTTTTAGTTGCTTCATGGTTTCACACTTCAAGCTTAATGCGAATGTCGTGATTAATAAAGGAAAAATATTAACTTTAGATTCTAGGGTTAAGGGTAAAGTCAAAATGTTTAAAATATGTTATGTGGCATGGCACTAAGCGTAATGAAGATTAGCGTAATTTTCATTGTGAAATAGACGATGGAAGAAGAAAAGGAAAGGCTAATTTGATGTGATTAGGGTATTGCAGAAGGAGGTTTGATATGAAGGTTAGCGACACTTGCATTCCATTCATAATAAATCAAATCAAAGAGACAGCACAGGAACCAGTGGTATTTTTGCCCCCAAGTGTGCGTGCGTGTGTCCCCAAGGGTTTTCTCGTCATTTCACTCCCAGCCTTGTACTGTCGCCTACCGTATGTTACGTCCTTCCAAGGAATACGACAACATCCAACAGATCTCGTACAGCTCTACAACACAACTCCTTCACGCGCACCCAAAACACTTGTTCACGCGCCTCAGAAACCCGATGTTAATAAAATCACTTAAAATGGAAAATAATAAATCGAACCAAACCAAAATGCTATAATCAAAACTCACTTTGATTTCTCTACAACTATTCTTATTTATTATTTTTTATATTAATTATATAAAAATATATTGAAGATTGTTTTAAAGAGAATGTATATTTAATTTTTTAATAAAAAGATATCTTTGATCAATTTTTTTGGAATTAATTGAAAAATTGTAAATATATTTATTAAATTATATTAAAAATCATAATAAAAATATAAATAAACATTTTTATTGTTAACTCTTTAAGTGTTTCCTTAGAGAGTTGATTATTTGTTACCTAATAAAAATTATATTATAAGTTGAGGTTCGATTTGGAAAATCAATTGGTACACTGAGTTAATTAGATGGAATTTAAATTGCATTTAATTATTAAATTTATATAAATGTAGTTTTTAAAATATTAGTTAAAAGAGAAAATAAAACAAAATTACAAGTTGAATTGAATCGATTTTATATTTATTTACCCAAAATTTAATTTAAACAAATCAAATCTCACTACTTGTACATACATTTAGCCTATCTTTGGGGTGAACTCAGCTATATGATTTTAAAATTTCGTTCCATAATGTCAAACATTTAACGTATATATGCAATCCAAAAATACATTTTAAAATATTTTTTTATTATCGCACTTTAACATTCAAAACTTTTCAGCAAATCTTTATATTAATTTTCGTAACCATATAAGTTCGACATTTTAATCTTTTAAGATTTTAATTTTTTTTGTTAATTCTTGATTAACACAAAATTTAATTTAATTTTTATTTTATTTTATGAAATTTAAAACTACTTTATAAATTTTAAAAAATAAAAATACTGAAGTCATATAGTTTAAGACTAATTTCGAATTTAGTCCAAAACTTTTCCTGAAAATTTGGATGGGATGGAGCTATACGGATTCACGAGTATGTCCTACCACCTTATGGATCAAGAAAAGCATGCGCGCGTGAGGATACTCTATGTACGGAAAGAGTGTTCTGCCAAGTTGTGTTTTTTTTTTCGCTATTACTGCCAACTTGTTTTTAAAAACACAGCATATTCTAATATTTAATGCACCTCATTTTGTTTTATTATTAAAATTTATTGAGACTAATAAAAATTATGCTAAAAATAATTTCTAACGAATTTCAATCAACGATAAGAGCGAAATATAAAAAGAGTTAGAAGAGGGTTTGTAACACTACGTATTTTCCAAATAATTGAGCCATTGATATAACTGAAATTCATATTGTTATTTATTGTTATTGATATTCAATGGGTTCCCAACACCTCGCCACTTCAAAGCCTTTCCAATTTACCTGAGCATATAGAGAGAGAAAGATTTGAATTGAGTGGTATTCCAACGTCGAAAGCAGAGGAGACACACAACACAAAGGTTTCTCCTAAAGTACCCTGTTTTCTTCTCTCTTCGTTCTTCCTTTCTCTGTCTATCCACGTATATGTCACTCCGCCTATATCACACTCTCATCCGATGAGAGAAACACCAACCTTTAACTAAGGTTTCACGGTTGGTGTCGGGATATCGGGAAACTCCTTTCGGAAAAATCAAGGTATGTATGTCTGTTTCTACAACTCCTATGTGAATTCTGTTGTCGTCTAAGTAAGTAGTTTATTGGGTTAGCTATGAATAATCCTCATCCTCTGATGAATTCTTATCGATATTAATTGTTCCAGTTCCGACTTCTTAGCATTTTCGTTGATTTCAGAAACTCCTCAATGGATTTTTTTTTTCTTTTATTTGGGTAAAAAAAAAACGTTTTGTTTTGGCGGCCATGTGCTAAGTGAGAGAAATATCTCTTAGTTGTGTGTGACCAGTGAAAAACATACGGGTAGTGAGTTGTGAATTGCAGAGATATTGCGGTTGTAGTTGGCCATTTCAGTTGACAATATAATAGTGTTATTATATTTCTGAAGTCAAGTGAAAAATAAAATAAATATTAATTTTCCTGTTCCGTTGTTTCTAGTCCATGTCCATTTGAAAGCCACTACAAGCCCACCAAACAGTGTCTTCACTGTTAATTTTATGTTCGCCGAGTAAGATACGCCGAAATGAGGTAGTGGGTACAGGACATTAGTTTCAGACTCTGTGCCTTCAGTGCTTCATTCTACGCAGTTTAAAAAGAATAAAATATTTAACTCTTTCTTATTTATAAAAAAAACGTTACAGTTTGAAATTTTGTGGACTGATGAAAAATTTTCAACAGCTTGCAAATTATAGTATGTATGACTTTTAATGCGTGATTTGATTTGCTTTCGTTTTCATATTCATCGTATGGTTCGCATTGTTCTATCCATGTTTGATAGTAGTTCGTTCACACCGTATTGCCCAATTGATAACTTTTAACTTACATGGCTCTGTCCAATCTCATCGCAAGCCTATTTACGAGTGTTTGTTTTAAAGTGAACTAAAATTTATTCTAATAAAAATAATTTTAAATCATTAAATATAATTAGATATGTATTAATAGTCATAAATGGAAGAATTCATTTTCTGAGAAGAAAAAAAAAAGATCCGTATAAATTTTCCTTGTTTACGTTATACTTCATTTATTTAATTTTTTGTTGAGGAAATAAAGAAAAATATCCCAACCAGTTAAATTCGTATTTCACCATAATTAATCAATTTTGTTTCTAGTTTTAGATGTGGTTAGAGGCATCAGATTGGATGGCGGTGACCTTTCTAGATCATGAGATAATTTTAGATAATACGGTGATAGCAATTTGGTATGGAAGTACCATGTGTGATGATTGAATTTACAAAGAAAGGGAAGAAAAAAAAAATTAGAATTCGGGTTGGAATTGGAATCAAATCTTTATGTCACATTCAAATGGCTTGTGCTTTTTTGGATCGAGAATCTATTGTGTTACTCACTAGTCACTAAGTGTTTGCTGCTTTTTTACAAGTCCGTGGCATAGTTTAAGTCTCTCATTTCTTAGTGAACCATATCACATTGGACTGAAATGTCTCTTCGCTAAATGAAATTCTATTGTTGTTGGAAATTCCTTCTCAAAATCACCTTTTGATTTTATGTTTTTCTTTTTTAAGAATGTGCTAAATATATAACATTTTTTGGTTTAATTTTTTATATATATACTTCTTTTGGTATTATCGTTTATATCTAAGTTTCTTGTTCCCGACACGTATTAGTTGTGTTGCTTTTTCTTGCATTTGAACAATGGTTAAAATATATACTCCTATGGGTTTTGTACCAAAAATGTCTCCTTTTACTGATGCCGTGATTCTCTTGGAATTCTTGTAACTCTTTATTCTTATCACCCTCTCCCCCTTTTGCTAATCCAACGCACATGGAACACTTAGCATTTACCTTATTCCTAAAATCATGTTCAAAGGTCAAGAAAAGAAGCATGCAGAATCGTAGATTCTGTACTAAGGAGGCATGCTTGAATTAGTGAGTCAATGAGTGATTGAAGCACTGTATAGAGATCATTTGATCCCTTATAATTATAAGAGTCAAGAATATGCACCATTCCAGCAATATTTGAAGATCTTTGATCAAATGTAACAGAGAACATAACTTTTGTATCAAGATTCCTCGTGGTGTTTCTGTGGTTTCTTATTTGCTTTACTCGCTGATGGAGGGGAAATATTGAATTAAGAAGCTGCTTTGGATATTAAGAGTTGAGATGCAAGACTGCGTGTATATCGGAAAAGAGATATTATAGAGGAATTTTGATAATATTTCACATGTGCTAGTATACTAATAAGTTTAACTCTTACACGATGCAATGTGTCTTATGTTACTGACTCGTAAACAAAAATAACATAAAGATAGAAATACCAGAAACACACATTGTTACTGGTACGTGAACATTTATCTTGAGTAATGTTACTCATCACTAGTCACTACACCACAAGTCCAAAACTGTACAGTGATTACTATGTAGCGATTGCAAGAATGAGGCAAATTATGACTTATATTATTGAATTCAACCAAGTCATTACTGAATACTCTATCGTATGTCAAAGCTCAATTATTATATCCAAGAAATATGTTAATAACCAACAAATTGTTGTTTCCTGTACTCTGTTTTCCAGCTATAAAATAGTCGCTTTTTTATATTGAAGTACTTTTTTTTATTTGCATGCTTCTTGGAGCTCACCCCAGTATTCATGCTCATGCAGCATAGAATCTGCAGATTATGAAAAGAAATTAATGCTTCTGTTTCTCATTCTAACCAGACCAGATATTCACATTCGTGCAGGAAAACTGAAACACCTCGTTGACTGGAAAAGTGGGTAAATGGCTACAGTTTGTTGGCCATATTTTGATCCTGAGTATGAGAACTTCAGCAATAGAATGAACCCTCCAAGGTTCAGCATTTTATTCTCTAGAGTTACGATTTTGGTTTTAAATGATCTGCAATTAAATATCCTCTTTTATTAAAGCTAAATAAAGGAAAGGGATCACTGATCATAATCATAATAACATAAAATTTAGAGTTGATTTTCATGGATATTTAAACATTTTCCTTAGTGTATGTACCAAAAAAATCCCCAAGTGTCACTTAACTGCATTAATTCATCATTAAACTTGGAACTAAACCAAAACGAAGCAAAATATAAATTTTATGAAGTTATAAGAGATAATCAATTGATTAACTCAATGCCAAATGGAGTAAAGGGCCCAACAAAATAACTCCATGTAGAATTGGGATTTATAGGGGTACTTTCTAGTACCTAGAAAGAAATGATTTGTTGATACTGATAGTGAACTCTTTTTACACTTTGCAGGGTCTCTGTGGACAACTCCAGCTGTCATGATTGTACACTAATCAAGGTATAATTTCTCGAGATAACAATTTATTACTTTTTTCCTTGACCTCCTTGTGATTTTGCCATTAAGCTTCTTTGGAAGCTCAGCTTTTGCGGTTTTTAAAGTTTCTTGAACCTAGAGCTTTGATTTTTATTTATTTTCAAATTATATTAGATTTTCTCAAAACTATAGGTCAAATAACATTTCCTTAGCCCACAGTGATTTCAACATAAAGTCAACTTCAGTCAAACTTTATTTTACTTTAGGATCATGCTGAATTCCCCTAGGATGATACCACTTTATGGATAGCCTGTGGTTTGCCTCATTGCCTCATGGTTCTTGAAAAAATCATTTATTTGGAGAATAGTGGATGCAATATGCAACTGTAATACCTCTACTAATGGACTTTTATTATCCCCCCAAAAAATTGTAGGTTGATAGTGTTAACAAACCTGGAATTCTGCTGGAAGTCGTGCAAATCTTGACAGATCTTGACTTCATAATTACCAAGGCTTACATATCTTCTGATGGGGGATGGTTTATGGATGGTATGTTTGTGATTGAATTGAACTTTCATTCAAAATGCATTAATTCCACAAATGTATCCTGTTCATGCTTTTCATTAGCCTAATTAAACTGGCAACTAAAGAAAAGTATGGCTGCTATCAAGTTTCTCTGCATTTTCATTTCTCCTTTGACTGTATGAATGTATCATGAGAGAATGAAGCGTTTCTTTTTTTTCCACTTTTGTGTCTTTGCATATTTGATTTCCAACTCCATCTAGCAAGAAAGGGCTTGGTTGTATTGTATTGTTGTCTTTGCATCTAAGAGTTAGACAGAAAAAGAGAACTTGTATATCTTACAGTTCTCCAAATTTGTCGTGAAACTGAGTTTAACTCGAGTTTAGACAAACAATTCTACTCTTTCTCTCTCTCAAGCACACACACACACACACACACACACACACACACACAAACATATTCAAGCAGCTAACTTGTCCACCTCATGAATACAGTATTTCATGTCACGGATCAGCAAGGAAAAAAGATAACAGATAGCAAAACCATCGACTTCATTGAAAAGGTATACTTATTATTCTCTTAACATATTTATCTGATATATTCTTATATTTAAATATGGTAACTATCTAACCACAATCTAAAAGATTTAAAATTATTGTTAAAAATTGAAGTAGCACAACTCTTTCAATATATACAAATAAATAGGGAGAAATCTTTGTCATTCTTTCCACCGAAAGCTATGATTGTAGTATAAACCAGATGTATGGGTTTCTTTTTAATTTTAAACTCATATGAATATGATCAGCACCCTTGTTTAAACTTGAGCATCAAATGCTTCTTAAAATTTGGAGGACAATTATAAAATCATTTATTACTATGAATTCAATAAATATAGAAGAGAATAAGAAAGCACTGATCAGGTTCCCATATACGAAATAGCCACAACCGCAGCCTACCATTTCCTTAACTGCATAGCAAAATGCATATCAAATACTGAGAGCTCCTATTTAACAGTTTTTCTTGCAATAGGCTCTAGGACCAAAGGGCCAGAGCACAGAAGGGGTGAAAAATTGGCCAAGCAAAAGGGTTGGAGTGCATTCTGTTGGTGATCATACAGCCATAGAGCTTATAGGCAGAGACCGTCCAGGTCTCTTATCTGAGATCTCAGCTGTCCTTGCCAACCTCCATTTTAACGTGGTTGCAGCAGAAGTTTGGACTCACAACAGGCGAATAGCCTGCGTCCTTTATGTCAACGATGCCACGAACCGAGCTGTGGATGATCCTAACAGATTATCTCTTATGGAGGAGCAGCTCAACAACATCTTACGTGGATGTGAAGATGATGAGAAAGTTGCTAGGACCAGTTTCTCCATGGGTTTCACCCACATGGATAGGAGGCTTCACCAAATGTTGTTTGCTGATAGAGATTATGAAAGTTCTGGAGTCACAACAGATGTTGATTGTCCCCCCTCTTTCAGGCCAAAAATCACAATAGAACGTTGTGAGGAAAAAGGGTACTCAGTGGTTAGTGTCAGGTGCAAAGACCGAGCAAAACTCATGTTTGACATTGTTTGCACTCTTACTGACATGCAATATGTTGTTTTCCATGCAACAATCTCTTCAGATGGCCCTTATGCATCCCAGGTATGTTACACTGATACTTTGTTCTGCTTGTTTTTTTATTTATCATGCATAGGACTTATTCACGGAGTCTGCTGTTTCAAATATCAGGGGTACAACTTGTTTTTCTAAGAAATATGTCGGCTTTCTTTGAAAAAAAAACTCTATTCAGATACAAAACATGAAGTTGATTGTAGATTATTTGCGCTTCAAATGGTCTAAGGAAGAAATAGACTAATTTTTCAGAGACAAAACGAGTATCTTGTTCCTTGGATCCTTGTATGTCTTTAGAAAACATGTTTTCTCAATTTGGTTTTACTACTGTTAATGTTTATTGAATCCTTGTATGTCTATATTTGGCTTCAATTGGATTGTCCCAACATGTTTGGAGCATGTAGTTTGTAAGAAACGACCTAACTTAAACAATTCCAACTCGGATTAATTTAGGAATTCAGTAGAGACCCAATTGAGAAAATGTGAACTAAAGAGTTGATGTGGTACTTTTAGGAGTACTTTATTCGACACATGGATGGATGCACGCTTGATACTGAAGGAGAGAAAGAAAGGGTCATAAAATGCATTGAAGCTGCTATTCGAAGAAGAGTAAGCGAGGTAACTTCCAGATTTCAACTGATTTCTATATGCTTGTTTAACTACTAAAAGAAGGAAAAAAGAAAAAAAAAAAAAAAGACATGAACTTTTGATTCTCAACTCCAAGTTTCCCATTCCCTGTAGAAGGAATTCGGTTCCGTTTGGAAATTTTGCCCTTAGCAAGTGATTTCATAATTTTCTGGGTGAAATTTTGCTACTATATAGTTAGCATTAAGTTTATGTGATTCTACAAAAGAAAAGTTTCTACAGAATTAACTCATTTTGCGTCTGCAGCTATCTACTTGTATTGCTGCAATGTTACGGCAGATCCATGACCATCATATACACTAGTGAAAATGTTGGTCTTTTGCTTTCAGTAGAGCTTAAGAATCTATATGCTGCATGTAATATCATCCACATCGCTATATCTTAAAACATAGAAATCCGTATGAAGAACAATATTTTTTTTAATATACTTTTCATCCATATTCGTAATTAGCTTATGACAAATTGAATATCTTAAAGGTTGAGTTTAAATCTCCAAAAAATAAAAAAGTTTTTATTGAAAAATAAAATTTATTATATTAAAAATACAACACAATAAATATTTTTTAATATAATATTATTATTAGTAGTTCTACAAACTCATACATAAACAGGTTAAAATTTTTGTATTCTTTATTGTCATTTTCTTCATAATGCTAATTAGATGAGGAAAAGGAGAATATGTTTAGTCTTATAATTGATTGTGTGGATGGAGGCAGGGAGTGAGCCTTGAGCTGTGTGCAAAGGACAGGGTGGGTTTGCTGTCAGAAGTAACAAGGATTCTAAGAGAGAATGGTTTGACAGTATGTAGAGCAGGTGTATCAACAAGAGGGGAGCAAGCACTGAATGTGTTCTATGTGAGGGATGCATCAGGGAACCCAGTAGACATGAAAACTATTGAAGCACTTCGTAAAGAAATAGGTAAGACAATGATGGTTGATGTGAAGAGAGTGCCAAGCAATGCCAAAGCACCAGAGAATCGAGGATGGGCCAAAACAAGCTTCTTCTTTGGGAACTTGTTGGAAAGGTTCTTGACTTGAGAACCATGCATCTCATTCTGCTCTCGTTGCTTTGTAGAAGACACATCATATTGTATAGAAGAATAAAGCTGTTTGTGTCTTAAACATGAACACTGCTTCGACTTTCACCATTTGATATCAGAACAATGCTTGTTGCTTATATTCTGCCTTCCTCACGTTTTAATTTTCTGTCCCTATTATTACCCTTTTCATAAATATTAAGTTGTTCTTTTTAATCTTTTTGTCACTGGAACAGTAGAAATTAAACAATATTAGTTTTAACATTTTAGATAAACTACTAAGTATGGTACGGGTACTTTAAAATTTAAACAAAATTTAAAAAATCGATTCAAAAGCATAATAAAATTTTTTATTCTTAATGATAAATATCCTATTGCATTAAATTATTTAAATAGGAATAAATTATAAAAAATTGAGAGAAGTATAAAAATAAATTATTTAAACTGAGACACGTCTTCTCTATTAATATGGTATATTAAAATTGATTAAAATCAAAATAATTTTAAATTTTAATTATGTAATATTATTTGAAAAGTATTAAATAATAAATAAAATAAATATTTAATATAAAATAAGTCACTTTAGTGGATGAGAAATAAAAAGTATATTATTTGAAATAAAACAAAGTTATAAAGTACTTATTCCAAATCATGAACATAGCTTTTCGCTCATCAGGTGTATCAATGTTAAAGAAACTGAATTTACGATTTTGTAAATTTAATTCTTAGAGTTAAGATTAAGCATTTAAAATTTCGTTTTTTAAAATGAATATAATATTTCTTATATTTTTATTTTAAAATGATAAATAAATTTTTAATAAAAATATCATATTTATCCTTTCATTTTAAGAATTAAGGTTAAGATTTTCGTAAAAATGATAAAAACAGTTGCCAGATTAATTTTTTGTCAGTGGCCCAAATACAGAGATTTTGACCCAAGAGGAAAGCGAGAGAACGAGAAGGAACATTAATACGGCAATAGACCTAAAAAATTGACTAAAAAAAAACTCAAAAAAACTATATTTGACCAAAATATTGACCTTAAAAAGGTATAAGAAAACAAAAAATCAAGATCATATTTTCTAAAAAACATATAATATAGAAAAAAATTACTTAACATGATAAAAATCTTAAAAAATCATGTGATGATACTTTAAAAATATTTTCTTTTAATAATATTTCTAAAAATACCATTGACAAAAAAAAAGTATATTAATCTATTTGCTATTTAAACAACAAACATTTTGGTAGCATGCGAAGAAACGCATATATTTTCCTAAAATTTCGCTGGTAAATTACACAAATATACAACTAAAAGGATAAATTACAGCAAACTTCAAGATCATATCGTTTTAGCAAGGGTTTTCTTTAAAATGAAGCACTTTAAAATATTTTATTTTTATTTGTAAAAGTTATATTTTTATACAATTTAAAAAAAAAGTAAAAAGAAGATGATATTTTCACATTTCAATAAAAATAAAGATGTTTTCAACCCAAACACGTCCTAATATATGTGCGCGTCTGAATTTAAATATACTTGCTATAAAAGAAACAGGGAATACACAGAGGGAATACACAGATACAAGTGGGTTTCTGATTCTGGAAGCTACCAATGCCCAATACTGATTTGAAACGCCATCAAAGACAGGTAACATTTGCCCATTTCAAGCAATTGAAAATAAGATATTTTCCCCTTTCATGTATTATGAAGAACATGTTGGATTACTTTGTTAGAGTTTCTACATATACAACTGCATGATTAGCTTAACACGCAATATTGTTAGAAAATTATTCAATACATGTTTATGAACATTGAGTAATCAATTTGTAATAAAAATGTATTTGAAAAAGTTTATTTAGTTTGTACTTACACCCACGCCCCACACAACACGTGTTTTAACAAGTTAATAATCTCCATACACTAGTTTATAACTTAAAATAATTAAATAAAGACAAATAAATATATAAACTCTTTTGAATATACCTTGCTTAAGTTAAGTGTGTCAAATTTTCACGTTCTAATTTATTTATATACTTAGCTTAATATGCAGGTAATGTACACAACACTGAGTTTAATATAAAAATATAAGACTGCCAATAACTATATTATTATACCTCAAATAATAATACGGTTTTACTAACTTCAGTTGAGTTTAAACAACTAGTATAACAATATAATTTTATTAAAAATTAAAGTATTTATTATATTTGTATATCCTCAACGTATATTAATTATTTAAGCTCAATCTTAAAAAAAAGATTATTATTTAATAAAAATTTGTTTGACAATTAATAATTATTAAATATTTTTAAAATTGAAATTTCAATCCATCTTGTTATTTATTTAATAAGTATTCCGGCCATATTGGCTAACAAAATTTTATCTCATATATACAGGGATAAATGCTTTTATAAATGATTATTAAATATTTTCGTGTGTTATTTTTTTAAAGATTTGCACAGTAAATAATAAAAAGTGTTTTATTTTAATATAAATATTTAAAATAATAATATAAAAGTGATTTTTTTTATATACATTGTTATTAAAAAAAAATCCGGAAGCTGCTTAATGATTATCGTAGGTGGTGTGAATTTTGAAAGTGGTTTTAGAGAGTGTCTCTTTTGTTTTCCACCTCAACCATAACACTGTAACCTTTTGGGTACATAATGAAATGCACCAAGACGAAAAGCAATGCAAGATTCACTTCATATGTAGACATTGCTGCTCACAAAGGAATCCATTGTTTCCTTTTCTTAAACCTCAAAGATGCATTGGACATATTTGCATGAAGATAAGGTTAAAAATGCAAAGATTAAAGCTAGCAATCGCCATTATTAATATTCAGACAAAGTGCCGAAAGCCGCATCAACTCACTCACCCTCACCCTATCACCTATCACTCCACTTGTGCATTCTTAAAGCTTCAATTAATTCAAAACTATATATGTAAAATTAATATTCAATAAAAAAAAAGTGTCTAAATTAGATGAGCGAATCCATGTTTTAAACACGTTTATAAATATTATAAATATAGTAAAAAGTTAATTTTTAATTATTATATTATTTTAATTAGTATTAGTACAATGTTTAAAAAATTATCCAAATTATCAAAAGCAACTAATAAAAGTGTGTGTGAAGTGTTCATGTAGTATCTAAAAATGATATACATTCACGGTGATTGCGACATGATGCAATTATTGTTTAGAAATTTGGGTTCATCTCTATAATTAGACATTAGTGTAGGTTTTATAATGTAGGTTCAATAATACTAATTTTTATTTACAATCTTTGGTTACGATTGACTTGAGAAAATTTTGCAGATTCAAGCAACAAAACGCTCTGTTAAACAAATCTTCTATATAAAGGCAATATATATTAATACCATTGCGCTATCCCCTTATTATATTTGTCAACTCCTCTCAATTATCTACAATTAATTGGGTTGAGTTGTTTCTTATTTTTAAATTTTTTTTAAGTGTGTGAAATGCCTCTTGATTTTACTATCTACTTTCTCTTAGATTTTGATAACTATATTTTGAGTTAATTAAAAATGTTTTAATTGATAATTGTGAAAAAAATATATGATTTTGCTAAAATGCTATAAAAACTTCAATCGATTTTTAATTTATTTTTATTCAATTTTTAATGAGTATTTAAGCATATATCATATAAAATAAGTAAATAGTATTTTTTAATTAAAAATTATACTATTTAGTGTGTGTTTATATTAGTTAAAAAATTAAGTTATTTCAATAATTAATTACACAAAATAAATTATACTATTCACATAAAAAAAGGTATGATAAACGGCAGTAATACTTGATTGGTCTCCACAATGGACAAGTCACAAGCACATAGCTAAGCATAAACAATTGCATCAAATCAATTATTTTGCATAAGGTTACCAAGACGCCACTGCTAACTAAGCTGTCAAAAGCTCTTTAATACATGCCAATTTTGCTATAACAAGAATATGATCTTTATTTTGGTGTATCCTGAAATATTATTACACTAAGCACGAGCTAAATCAATCATACTACCAATTATAAACGTAGACCTGGTGTTAATTAAGGACGTAATAACTACTATTACGACCGTTTGTTAATATGATTAGAGATTGATTAACTAATAATTAGAGAGGTGACCTCCATCACAGTGTAATCTGTAGCCCTCCGATGTGACTTGTGTCCTATTTCTGCAATTTACTTCCATTTTTGTTAAGAAATTGATTGATTGGAGCAGAGAGGGAAGGGTTCATAAATCATCGTAACATTGTAGCGTGGAGTCCCAGTCGAGTTTCCAATCGTGGGTTGTGGGATCAGAATCAAACTGAAGATAACGATTGAAGGGGCACATAACACCAAAGAGTTAAGTTATATTATTTATTTATTTATTTATAAGTATTAAGTAAATATTAAATGAATATATATATATATATTCCTTCTTTACAGATAAAAGAATTTGTAAGAAGATTTAATGCCTCATTGATTTGTCGTTATAATATTTAATTGAACTTTTTATAATTAAAAAATAATAGTTACATTTTATTATGTATAAAATTTTAGTCAAATGCTGATCAATATCTTATCAACACTCATTAAAGAATTAAAAATAATTTTTTAATATAATAAAAGTTTTTTTTTCTAAAAAAATGTGATACATATATATTTTTCATAAATTTTAACATATTTTTAATTTTTTTAATCAATAATCTAAGACCAGTGATTATAAAATTTAAAATCTTATACCTTTTTATCTCTAAAAAATTAATTTTTAAGTCAATTTTAATTTTAAAATAATAATTAATTTATAATTTAATGTATTTTTTAATTTTACTCTTAAAATAATTAATATCTCAAAATGTATTTTTCATCTTCTTTCTATTTATTTATTACGTAAAAAATTTAAAATAGATATAATAAAAAAGTTTATAATATTCTTAATAAAGATAAAATAATTAAATATACTTTAAATTTTTATATCACAATCTTGAATCACTATTTTAAGATGCAGGAAAAAGAAAAAAGAAAGAAAGTACATATTTAACGGTGGTGATTATATTTTCTTCTGATCAGAATTAATTTAACGAATAATGTAAACAGGCTATGAAATTGAAAATTATTATTCAAAACGAAATAAAGGTAATTAATTGTGTTACAGTAAGCAAATACTGGTTTTTCGTTTGCCTGGTATTCAGGCTTCAGTATTTTCTGCCTTTGGGGGCAGTTTCGTTTTTGAACAAACGGAAACTTCTACACACACTACAAGGCTACCCACCTTTATTCCATTGCTACTTCCATTCCCTTCTTTCCATTTTTATATTTCAAACAATCCTTAATTTTTAATTTTCAAATCAAAGAAAGCGATAAAAAGAATTTGCTTTCTTTTCTTCTGTTCACGTCTCGTCCTTTCTTTTCTCTGTCTCTGTGGAGGTGACCCCTATATTCATCAAAGCAGAGGACTTTACTTGGGACCCACTTAACATGTCATAGCCTTATTGATCAATCTTACACGTGGCAGCGTAAAATCACTTGCCTCTTTCTCCCTCTTCCCATTCCTTGCTTCTTTCCCTTTCCTTTTGCCTTCTTTTCACAATATTTAGACCTTCCCCTCCCACTCACAATTTCAGAGAAGCACTCAAGCTTCTCTGTTGGGAAAGAAAAAGAGTTGTTTGTTTCTCTCCTCTTAGCTACAGTGGTAATAATCGCCGTCATAGCTGTTGGTTGCTATTTGTTTCTGCGTGTTCATGGGATCATGTCTTTGATCAGAGGAAAAAAAAAGTTTTGATTTTTATTTTGCCTAGTTTCGTTTCTGAGTGCTTTTTCATCGCCCTTGTGATTTTAGTTTCTTGATTTTATGTATGCCAAGTTTGATCAAGAAAAAAGGGGCTTGGGGGGGGGGGGGGGCGGTCGGTTTGATAATCATTCTTGTGAATTTCTTGTGAATTGATCCTTCTGTCATACAGCTAGTGCCAAGTTTGAAACTTTCTGCCAAGTCTTAATCATGTAATTGAGAAGGAATTTATGGGTATTTATGTAATGTGCTGAATCCTTCTTATAAGATCATACCCCTTTTTTTTTATTTTGTATAATAAATCATTATAATAATAATTATATTTATCTTTCTGTTGCTTTCATTAAAAATTGCCTTTAAAGGGGCCTTGGGCACATGGGCGTTTCTTGGCTTGTGGTGATTATCGTTTTGTTACAAACTGTGTTTTGGAAACCTTAAGCCTTGGGATTTGCTATGCCTTATCCGTTTTCCTTTTCTGACAGGAGGGAAAGTTGAAGGTTGGAAGTGATATGGTTGGAAAGGGTAATTTGAGGACTGAGGACTTGAATTTGTGGTTTGAGAAGCTTATGATGGTTGCTGGGAGTGGGAACAGTGAGAAAGGGGTGAACATGAAGGTTGGGGTCATCACAGAATGGAAGGATATTCCTGTAGAGCTTTTGGTTCAGATTCTGTCCCTTGTGGATGATCAGACGGTGATCACAGCTTCTGGAGTTTGTCGTGGCTGGAGAGATGCTATTTACTTTGGCCTTGCACGTTTATCCCTCTCTTGGTATATTGCTCTCTCTTTCTTTTAAGCCTTCTCTATTTCTCTCCAATTGGGGGCTTTATTTTGGTGAATTTTTCTTGGTTCCTTTTGCTTGATTGTGTGAATTGATTTTTCTATGTTGCAATTCTTGATCCCGATGATATGTCTTTTGCTTGTTTTTCTATGAGTCCATTGCTCCTTTCTCCTCTGCAGCAAGCTGAGTTGCATCCTTTGCTTTTAGGGAATTGGAGAATCCCTCAGTTTGATGGGCATGTGATTGTAACTGGCATGTTTTCAATTACTTAAGAATGTGTTGAGATTTTCTGATGAGAATGTTATGTGATATGTGGTTAAACAAGGGCTTTTAACTTGATAAGTTGAGCTAAGAGGTGTCTCAACAATTTTCTTTGCCAAGGTGTTGTTGTGACTGAACTGTGTAACGGAGGTTAATACTCTCTTTCTCGCCCAAGTAACTTAGGTCCTTTAAATTTCTGAAGCTGATTTCTGGAATAAATGTACTAATTTTTTAACATGAAAATATTGAGTTTATTAAAATTCTAAATCTTGGAAATCATGGCTTAGCAGTTTTTTCCTTTTAAGTCAATTTGGTATCATGAATTTTTGCCCGATGACTAAAATCCATTTCTTAAAATTCCTTCATTTGCCTCTAATATTGGCCTCTTCTCAGAAATCTTCATAGAATACTTATTTTGGTTCAGTAGCAGGAATTGCTTGTAGTTATTATGGAGTTCATGGAATGTAGTAATGACAGGATTATATAATTAATCTCGCTGCAGGTGTAGCAAGAACATGAATAACTTGGTCCTATCTCTCGTTCCTAAATTCACAAAATTGCAAACTCTAATCCTTCGTCAAGACAAGCCTCAACTAGAGGATGATGCTGTTGAGACAATAGCAAAATGCTGCCATGAACTGCAAATCCTGGACCTCAGCAAAAGTTTCAAGCTTACGGATCGGTCACTCTATGCTATAGCCCTTGGTTGTCAAGATCTTACAAAACTGAACATCAGCGGGTGTTCAGCATTCAGTGACAATGCCTTGGCTTACCTTGCCAGTTTCTGCAGAAAACTGAAAGTTCTAAATCTCTGTGGATGTGTTAGAGCTGCATCTGATACTGCATTACAGGCATGACTGTGGTAGACTAGTTGGTTTTCATAATCATATAAGAATTAAGATGGCTTTGATTTATAACCCATTGACTAAATGATATATGCAGGCTATTGGACAATACTGCAATCAGTTACAATCTTTGAACCTTGGATGGTGTGATAATGTTGGTGATATTGGAGTGACTAGTTTAGCATACGGGTGCCCTGATCTTAGGACAGTTGACTTGTGTGGCTGTGTCCGTATAACAGGTATTTTATTCAAAATTTCAATTATTTAAACCGGAATTACTTTGCCAAATTTGACGTTCATATTTCTGTTACATTACAAAATATCTGATTTTCATGAAAAGGCCACAGAATGTGCTTAGACATGAAAATAAACCGGTTAAGATAAAAGTTTGTCTGGGTACGAGCTTATTTAAACACTTATTTAGTTAGTATATTTTAAACGATGCCTTATGTCACAAGTTCAATGATAAAATTTGTTGAAATAAGTTAAAAATGACTTATTTTGATAAATTATACTAAGTAATTTATTGAAAGAATCTAAAAAGAGCTTATAAAAGTCACAAGCTATTTTTATTAGTCGTCGCCATAAATCTTACAAACTAAAATATCTGATTTTTGGTTGAATGATTAGTGCAATTTTGACTTGGATGTTGATATTGCAGATGATAGTGTGATTGCATTGGCAAATAGATGCCCCCACCTGAGGTCCCTTGGGCTGTACTATTGTAAGAATATAACAGACAGAGCAATGTATTCCTTGGCACACAGCAAGGTGAACAATAACAACAGGATGTGGGGATCTGTGAAAGGAGGAAATGACGAAGATGGTTTAAGGACTCTCAACATTAGCCAATGCACTGCACTCACCCCTTCTGCTGTTCAAGCAGTTTGTGACTCATTCCCTTCACTACACACATGCTCAGGTAGGCATTCACTCATCATGAGTGGCTGTCTCAATTTGACATCTGTGCATTGTGCCTGTGCTGTCCATGCACACCGCACATTCACCTCTTTCCCTTATCCAGCTCATTAAGCACAACACACTTCAAGGAAGTGCCCTTGCCCTTGAAGGGCTCTGAGAAGTTAAAACTATAATTTCCAGCCCCTTGTAGATATGTTTGTGTTGAGCTGCATGCAGAGACTTGAGTCCAGCTGATTATGTGTCACATCTTCAACTAGTCTCTCAAACTTGTTTTATCCCTGAATTGTGAAGCTCGAGACATTTTGGATGCCAAAGGTGACTATTTCCTAGTTAGCTATGTAAATTAATTGGAAGACAAGGACTTTTAATTATGTATGGTTTTGGTTGTATGGAAGCATATATTCAAAGTAGTTTTGCTTCTGCTCTTCAATTCGAGAAAACTAAGGTGGAATATTAGCCTTTGGCTGTTTTATACCGCTAAACAAAGTCATGTAAATTAAGAAAGTCTTATACCGTTAAACTGGCTGTTATCTGCTTCTATTGATTGTCATATAGCATGTTGTTTTACAAGCCATTGAAAATTAACTTAGAAAAAAACAACTTTTACTTAATAGTTTGGAGAAACAGGTTCTGTCAATGCAGTTGGCGAAAGAATTTTGGTGATCTCTTCCATCCCATCAAAATTAATGTATAAGATACCCGTTTGATCCAATAAATTAAGGCTTTGTTCTCTGATTCAGGGGAGAAGGAAAAGGGGAGTTTTTTTTTTCTTTTCTTTTCTTTTTTAAATAATTCTTACTTGATTTATTAAAATTTAGTTAGTTTTACAAACCTATGGGTCTTGTTAATGAATATACATATTATGTACGCAAATATTTTCATATAGGTAAAATGGCTTAAATTAAATAATTTATATAATTTTAATACAATACATGGTATTGTAATAAAAACGTTTAATTATCTATTTTAATTAGGAAATTACTTATTCGTATCATCCAGTAATTTGTGTTCCTAAATATTAAGTTTCTTATGAATACTTTTTATGTACTTGTCCAGGTATTTTTTTAAAAAAAATTTGAAAGGGTATGATATCTTATTATATGTAAAATAATAATAATTTAGTAGGTATATTTAACTTCTTAATTCTATTTTGATGGTTTAAGGTATTAGACTATATTTAATTTCACGTTTCTATCTTTTAGTAGAAACTCAGGTTTCTCAATAGTGTTGAGAATTTTTTTAAATTCAAATTCCATAAATCACAAGATTTTATAGAGTAGGAGTTAATACGTTACATTATGAAATTAGCCAATTGTTATTTTTATTTATTTTTAAATTTAAAATAAATTTTAAAAATCATACTAGATAATCAAGTGGTTAAGAATTGAGTTAAATTATTATTGGGCAGATAAAACAATACTGAAATCCTACTACGTTTTAAAGTATCGTTGAATTTACCTATCTTAGTATAAGACTATTACATTTTCTGTACACTTCACATTTCACAACTATTAATTAAAATAAAAAATTTAAAATAATTAAAAATACATTGAATTATTAATTTTAAATGTATTAAGTTTTATAAATTAAAAAGAGTAAATAATATAAATATTAACAATTAAAATATTTTAGTATATTGAATTAATTAAATAAAGAGACAATTTTTAAATAAAAATTTCTATAAATATTTAAATTAAAAAGTAGATGCTTAATGTAAAAATGTAGTATTATAAGAAAGATAATTGACGTTTTAAAATGTTTGAAAACATTCTTCTTATTTTAAAATTAATATTCATAAATTATTTATATAAGTTGATTTTAATTTTTCAACTAATTAGATGACTTGGTAAAGAAAAGGACAAGTGAAATTTATTGATTCATTTCTTTAACGACAACATGGCTTCTTTAAAATTGCATACAAAATAGCAAAAAAAGGTCCTACCGGGAGTCGAACCCAGGTCGCTGGATTCAAAGTCCAGAGTGCTAACCACTACACCATAGAACCAAGTTTACAAAATAAAGTTGTAAACAATTCTTAAAACCCTTTAATTATACAAATCAATTATATGTACAGATAAATGATAAAAAGCTTGCCTCCAATACTCTTCTCTTTGGAGTGTTTTTGGGAAGACTGGGAAACACACTGATTAGAGCTGTCAAATAGGATTTAAATCCATGGATTAACCCTTAAAATTCTATAATTGACCTTAATTTTTATCAATCCATCTTATAATAGGGCTTACCTCATAAATAAAGTGGGCTAGAATACTTAGGGTTGGGCTGACCCAAGGAGACCACAAATTTTGCTTCGTGAAGTACCGTTTTTAGGCAATTCGTGTGAATTTGAATTTAGGATTCATTTGAATTTTCCTTTTAAAAATATTACAGATCGATTAATTCAAATCACTATCGGCTTTTCCTCTATTATCAAAGTATTCCGTTGAACCACGGATTTTGTAATTTTTAAATTTTTATAAATGATCGAACAACATTACATAAGAGGTAACACCTTACTAAACTAATTAAAAGATCTTGCAACAAAATATATTTATGTTTTTTCATGGTATTAGAAAGAAGGCTTATTGGTCTTGGAAGGTTGTTGATGACAATGAAGTGACAAGTGAATTGAGGTAATGTTAGTGAGTGAAATTGTAGAATTTTGTTAGGGAGTGTTAGAGTTAGAGAGAAAGTGGGAATAACGAGATTTAGAAAAAGAAAACAATGATAAAAGGAATTTTAATTTCGGTAGTTACTAATAATATATCTATTGTATTTTAATCACTTATTTACATTTATTAAAAAAAATGGCCCAAGTATTTATGGAGTTTTTTTTATTTTAAATTATAAACTTTCTTATTTTTTATAAAAATTTGAATTGTTTATTAGAAACTATTTAATCTTTTTTATATTAAAAAATATTAGCTATATATATATATGTATATATAATTTTTTTTTTGGTTGTACTGAGAATCCCTTTTCTTTTAACCTGAGCAATTTTCTCTCAAGTTACAAAAATTTCAACAAATACCCGGATCATACATAGTAAAATTTGTATCAAAACATGAGTTTTTTTTGGGTTAAGAGTAAAAAAATAGCATCATATTATTGAATTATCCATTACAAAATAGGTGGCGTTCATGTAGAGGAAATGGGCTGAAAGCACAGCCCACATCTTCATCTCTGTATTTATTTAATTTTTTACAACAAAATTACATACATCGTTAACAAAGCATTCCCTATTTCCTTTTCCGAAGAAATCAGTGTGTAGAAATGACAGAAGGCCATGCAGGGCGTGGAATCTGGATTCTTACTCTGATGTAAAATTGTATTATAACTTAATTAAAGCACTCTTAATTTTTTTCATATTTTATTTTGTTAGTTGAGATAATTTTAAATTTTTTAAATGATAATGTTAACTTTTTCTAACCAAACCTTAAATATCTAGAATGACAATAGTTTTGAAACATAAAAAAAAAAAATTTAGTTTAAAATGGAGAGTATTTTTCTTTAAAAACAAATTTGAATGGTGAGTCCATTGAAGTGCATAGAAGAAACAGCACAATCCAAAAAATTAAGGAAAGAAAGAATGGACAGAAAACCAACGACAGTAAGAATATAGGAGTCCTTCATGAGACGATTGGATTTGTTGTTAATTAAATATTTATTAAGTTACACACATCGATAAGATTAACTAATTTTATTAACTATCTTATTATGTTAGACTAATGTAATTTTTATCCTCAGAGTATGACTAAGTTAGAAAAGAAAAAATATAATAATTGTTTAAAAATATCTTTACTTTATTTTATTACCTCTCTCTTCTCTTTTATTTTTTTTTCTCCTCTCTATTTTTATATATTTTTAAAAATATATTACAATTTTAAAAATATATAATTTTTTATATATTCTTAAAATTAAAAATATTTTATTTATATATTTTTATATAAAAATAATTATATAAAATAAAAATATAAAATTTAATTTAATAAATGTATAAAAAATAATTTTGTCAATTTTTACAAATTCATTTCATTTTCTTTATATCAAGTCTACATCAAATATTAGATATAATAAAAATTTATCATATTCTTAAACTAAATAAATTTTACTCAAATAAATTATCTCAAATTTATTTATAAGTTTTATTAACATTATAATTGAATTCAAAAACTTAAAAATAGTAATTTTTATTAAAAAATATTTAGTATATTAAAATTAGAAAAATATGACAAATATTTTTAATAAAATATTTTCTTTCTTTATATAACGTTTATTTTAAAGAAAAGGTTAACATAGTTAAGGGCATTTATGGTTCTATATTTTGAGGATAAAAATATTCGAGTCTTAGCTGTCTTCACTGTTGATCTAATCTGCATCATTCAATGTCGTCCCCTTATTTCCTGAGCCCTTACTTCATGCAATCTCGTCATCCCTACTCTGGGAGTAATGACAGAAAAGGATAAACCGAAAACATTTTCAGAAATAAATATATTAATAATAAATAAATAATTGTATCCGATGATGTCAGATAGGCATTTTCTGAATAGAAATATGTTGCTTTGTCTGATTGCTTTCACACCGACGTGTCTGTTTTTGTGAATAGGAAGGCATGCAGGGGTGACAGTTTTGCATGCAGACCGAATAAATAAAAATTATACAAAGTATTGTTAATTATTCTTTAATCACTCGTTTGTAAGAAAAGTTCATTCAGTGACACCAGTCAACGGTGTTAGTGATAGTGAATACAGTTCTGTCTCCAAAAAAACTCAAAAAGCTGTCATAAAATTATCGTTGATTATACCTTATTTCCAAATGTTCCAAAAAGTTAATTTGTAATGTTGGATTTGAACCACTTTTAGCATTTCGGAATAATGCTAGTAGCTTTTTCTCCACCAAATAGTCATTTAAGATTGTACGATAAAGAAATTAAAAACTACGTTTAATTATTTTATTTTTATTAAAATTATTATAAAATATTTTATCATACTGATTTTATATTTTTTATATAATAAATAAATAGAAAAAATATTGAATAAATTTTAGTATAATTATTTTAAGGGTAAAATTTAAAGATAAAAATTAATTTTATTTTAAAATTATAAAAAGATTATTATTTTTAAAAATAATTCAAAAACTATTTTCAGAGGCAGAAAGAGTAATATTTTCGTAGCATTTTGTACTGCATTAATTACTGATGATAATTAATTAAATTTAATGTGATTAAGTTAAATTGGAAATGTCGATAACTTCAAATTTAATACTACATCTAATTTTATTTATAATAATAAATACCTAATTCATTAAGATTAATAAAAATATGTCATTAATTTATATTCTATTTCATAAATATTTATAGCATTAAATGGTCAAATTACTATGTTATGTATTAAATAAATAAATAATATATTCACTTTTATAGATAAAAAGGTGAATACTTTATTAATACAAATTTTACCGTAAATAAAGATATAAATTTTTTAATAATTAATATATTTGAAAAAAATTCTTTCTTCCTTATATTTTTTAAAAATATTAGTAGTTATTTATTATAAATAAGAATAGAGGTAGTATAATTTATATATAATTATATTTTTAATTTTTTAAAATAGTATTGTATAAAAGGAAAATTTTTATAATATTTTTTATTAAAAGTATAACATTTAACAGTATCAATAATTAATTTTATATTAAATTTTATAATTTGTAATAAAAATTTACTATATATAATCTTTTATTCTATGCAACATTGTATGTGTTAAATTTTTTTACATCTTTAATATATAATTATTACAGTTAAATTTCCAACCAAATATATTAAAAAGATTTTGTTAATACTTGAAAGAGAAAAAATTTGTTTTACAATCTTTAATATACCTTTAAAAAGTTAGATTGAACATTTTAAAATGTTTAAAATAAACTTGCTAAGCAAATCAAACTCGAGTTAAATTACGCCAAAAATATTAAATTTATATATGCTTATATTTTATTAATATTTTAGAAAGTAATCACCGTAAAAAAAACATTATATAAAATATATGTTACATTTTGGTAAAAATTAAATTAAAAAAAATTAGAAAAGTAAAGGTGTGGGGATAGTACAATATGCGCAACTGAGTTGTTGAAAATGGTGGTTACATTAATTTTTTTATATTATTTAAAATGTGTTTACAAATATTTATGAAGAGTTTGTCAATTTTTTTTGTAATATTGTTTGAATAATTACGGTATAACTTATTGAAATAACTTTTTAAAATTTGTCAATAAATTTTACAGTTTAATTTATAGTATAAAATCTTATGCTATTAAAAATTTATTAAATAAATACTAAATTAAAATGTTTTCTAAATTCACCTTTTATCCAATTATGCAAACTAATTTCGTTTCTTCTTTGGTGATTAAATTGATGCAACGAGTTAATTATTATAACACATATAATAGATTTTACATAGACATTAATTAATTAACAGTGATTACTTTTTAAATTAAATTTAAACACAAATAAGCAGAAACGGTTATTAACAAGTCACCGCCGGTAGTCATCGGATGAAAAACCTATTGCATATTAATTAAGTGAAAGGTTATTAATATTTTTTAACAGAATTTCAATAATATATTATTAGTTATTTGTTAAAATATATACAATAATACGAGTTTCATTTTTTATTTAATAAATTTAATTTATATTTTATAATTTTTAAGAAAATTTCACTTCTCGAATAATTAATTAATGGTACGTAAAGCACATAAATATCTTCTTTCTTATTTCAGAGGAAGAAGCTTTGAAAAACTCTGAATAACAAATTAGCTGAAAAACCAGAAAAGAAAAAAGATTAAACTAATAAAAGGTAACGGTTATTAAACTACTAAAATTAATATAAAATGTTGTTGACGACAAAAAAATTGCTTTCTGGACTAAAAATATATATAATTATCCTTGCTGTATAAATGCTTGACAATAGAAAAATCTTTTTTTTGGGCCAAAAGTAACCGAAAGATATTATTTTATTCCTATGTTGAAATTTACTTAATTTATGTTTATTGACCAAATTAAATACTAAGAATAAAAAGGAAAACTAAAATGAGGTTCAGCAGTATCTGGATGGCAACTCATCAAACCTGTACCAAATAAACCTTAACGTTAACAATGGACCTGCTTGGTTATAAAAGCATCACCATAGCAAGGGAAGAAAACCAAGAAATTGAGTAAGAGCATTAGCAGCATTACCAAATATCTAAAACCTTTGAAACCATGGAGATTGAAGTGCCTGTTGTGATTGTGGGTGCAGGGCCTGCTGGCCTAGCAACCTCTGCATGCCTTAACAAACTTTGCATTTCCAACATTGTCCTAGAAAGAGATGATTGTCATGCATCTCTTTGGAGGAAAAGAACCTACGACCGCTTGAAACTTCACTTAGGCAAAGATTTTTGTAACCTTCCTCACATGCCCTTTTCATCTGATTTACCCAACTTTGTGCCTAGGGTTGAGTTTCTCCGCTACTTAGACCGCTATGTCAACCACTTCATGATTTCCATTCGCTATAACCGAAATGTGGAGTCTGCTTCTCTTGATGACAACAATGGCAAATGGAGGATCGTTGTTAATGACACATCATCAAATGTTGATGAGGTTTATATGTCAGAGTTTCTGGTGGTTGCAACCGGGGAGAACAGTGAAGGGTACATTCCAAACATTGACGGACTCGATAGGTTTGAAGGAGAATATTTGCATTGCAGCAAGTACCTTAATGGAAGAGAATGGTATGACAAAAATGTCCTTGTTGTTGGCTGTGGCAATTCTGGCATGGAGATCGCTTATGATCTCTCAAATTGGGGTGCAAATACCTCCATTGTTATTAGGAGTCCTGTGAGTCTTCTCTCTCTCTCTCTCTCTCTCTCTCTCTCTCTCTCTCTCTTCATCTATGTCCTTTACGTGCATTCTTCTTATTAATTACAAGACAAGATTAGAAGGCTAATTGAAAAAAATATAAATTAATCTAAAATAAACTGTACAATGGTATTAATTGTTTTTAAGCCAATTAACCTAAGATTCAAATATTTAACTAATGGTGGGTTTTTTTGCTTTAATGTTAATTTAATGATAATTGTGTGAATAGATAAATGAATAAAAATTCCATCTGTGTATCTAAATCTAACACATCGGTCTCTCCATGGTTATATATGTTCAGGTTCATTTTTTCACTAAAGAAATGGTGTACTTGGGGATGTGCTTGCTGAAATACTTTGAAATGGAGAAGGTGGACAAGCTCATGCTGCTTATGAGCAAAGTGAAGTATGGAGATATGACCAAATATGGATTGGCTAGGCCAACGGAGGGACCTTTCGCTTTGAAAAAAATGGGTGGTCGCACCCCTACCATTGATGTGGGTTGTGTTGGTAGGATTAAGAAAGGCAAAATAAAGGTAGCTAGTGATATATAATAATTTTATTATTTAAGTCATTAAAAATTAATATATCTTAATATTAAAAATATTTACTTCATTAATTCCTTAATGATGAGCGATATTACATCGATTTGACTGTCATTTTTATTTTATTTTTTTATATTTAGGTCTTCCCAGGTATTTCAAGCATAGAAGAAGGCAAGACAGTTCAGTTTGAAGACGGAAGATTTTGGCATTTTGATGTTATAATCTTTGCTACTGGATACAATAGCACTGTGCTGAAGTGGCTTAAGGTGCACCATAACATATATTATACATAAGGCTAATCTGAATAAACTTCTAATATTTATAAATAAATTGATAAAAATATTTTTTTAAAAATAAATGTAACTTGCAGACTTCTAATTTTTAAATTAAATGAAAAATATTTTAAAATAAGAAAATACATAAATTACCTTTAATTTATAAGATATATTTAATTCATTTTACTTCTTTATTTTGTTTTATAAGTATCTAATAAATTTATGCAAACTTAGTTACATAATTATTTTTGTCATTGAAAGTTTGATTAATGATTTTAGAGTGTGGCTGAGCAAGCTAGATCGAATTATTGTCGGTGTCATTTGCATGCAGGATTACAAAGATTTGTTCAATGAGAATGGAATGCCTAAAGCAACTCAACCAAATCACTGGAAAGGAGAAAATGGTCTCTACGCTGCTGGATTTTCAAGAAGGGGATTAGAAGGCATTTCTTATGACGCCAAGCGCATAGCTGAGGACATCAATCTGACTATGAATTCAAGGAAGATGTCTAGTGCCGAGCCCAACTATCCATGCCTCAAATTCATAGATAACTGAGTTCTACATAAAGATATGAAGCATGCAACTGAAGTACCTTTTGTTTGCAGTCTGTGTGTATGGTTAATGTATGAACATTATATGGTTTTAATCTTTTTTTTTTTCTTTTGGTGGTGTGTAATCAGCTATATATGTGGGTTGAATTAAAAGGGAGAAACAAAAGAAAATGTAAAAGCTAATATCTAATATATGCAGTATTTATTTACATATAACATACTCTTTGTTATGTATTTCTACGCTTAGTTTTTTTGTCTATTTGCTCAAATTTCTTTCTTTATTAGAAAAATTAAATTAAGTGAATGGCGAAGGTATTCTCCAATTCGTATATATGCAAGTCTCAAGCAATATCAGTGTTCCAACAAAATTTTTATTTTCACTTTAAAGGACAAAATGTACCAATTTGTGAACACATCGGTAATCTCCTTTGTAAAAATATTTTTCCCTCTACAAATCCATAAAGATCAAATAATTGTGAACTACGGGACAAATAATCCTCAGTTGTTTAAGCTTTATACCTCACTAAATTGCGATATTTGTATAAAATACTCGTTTTTCTATTACTAAGCAAAGAAAGTTATATTAATCAAGGTTACTCCAATCCTTGTACAATCAAATGGAGGATTAAACTAAGCCTCACATCCAATTCAAATACATTCTTCGAGACAAGCAACAAAAAACCAGCCTTAGAGAAGGCCATGCCCTAAAACATATTTGGAATGTAAGAAAAAGGTGGTCTAATACCTCCGGATTACTAGCCAAAACTTTAACAAGAACATAACATTTCCATAAACTCTTTAATATTCCATTAAGAGGAATTAAATGAAAGACGAGAATTAGGTTTACTTTGCAAAATATTATAGGATAACTTTGCGAAGTAAGCCTTTGAGCTATCCATTTTTCAAATCTAAAAATCAAATTTGTCTTCACACAATGAGAGCAGCCCAAAATATTTCTCAACTTAATACACCACCCCGTCTTCTCACACAAAGTATCTCTTTCTCAATATTCAATTCCAACTCCAAACATTAAACTCCATTTGGGCCACAAAATCATGTTTAACTTCCACTAATTGAAACAAGCATTGGGAAAGAGATCGTTCAAGCAATGTGGATCCACTGCTTTTCCATTTCCTATTCTTTTAGTCACACCTTCAAATGGGCCGGTTTGGCGTTTCATTTCTACCATGGTCAATATTTTGATAATGCCTCTACCAACAAGAGGATTTTTTTTTCTTCCTTTTGCCCCTAATAGAATACATTGTTGTCTCATAGACAAGTAGTTATCTTTCCCAGCCATTAACCTTTTTCGAAAAAAATTATGATTTCTTTTCCGTGTGAACATCCACCTTATATTAACTCCAACTGCTAAGTCAAGATAGTTAAACGGAATGATACCAATTTTGCAATTTAAGAAAATAGATACACAATAGTTGTAAGAAAATCTTTTGCCATATTTACCTTAACTAATAAGGTTACTGATCTTATAGAAATTAACCTTTAACTCAAACTAATTCGAAACATCTCAAAATCTTTTGTAGCTATAACATTTTTATTTTTATTTTTACCTTTGCTTCTCCAATCCGGAAGTTATGTCAACATTGTAAATAAGAGAAAGATTCATCCCTTGGATTCATTAAACTTCCTATGTTAAGAGTTTTTCTCATTAAATTGCTCAAACCCTCAACAGCAATTACATCAATTGTTCCTTGATATTAAGAGCAAGCACAATATCAAAATCCAACCGAATATATATATTAAATCACAACAAACAGTAATATATAATGATCCTATATTGAATTCGTAAATTGTAAAAGATGTAACTGCAACTTCATTCACTAGTCTTAGATTTATACTATTTTCATTTTTCTCTAGTAAATGTTAGACATATATGTTATTGTATTTAGGTTGACTTACCCTTCTTGAACTCTCTTTACTCAAATTAATTATATAGCGTGTGCTTGTTTTGGTCTCCAAATTAGAAATTCGATTTGAGGGAAGGAATTGGTTTTTACTTCTATACAACGTGTATCGGAAAGCATATTCATTTGATCGCAGTCATTTATGATAAACCAATTCATTTTCTAATGTAATGTTTGATAATAAGAAATTACAGATGTTGTCATCTCAGATTATGCCCAATATTTTACTTGTATTTAGTATTTGTCCTAAATAAAGAATTCGAATATAAATTAATTGGACTATTAAAACAGGTATTTTAAATCAACTCGAATTGTCGTTATTTGTTTTTCAGCAAAGAAAAGAGAAGGAGATTTATTTAAGAATATTAAGACATTAGATACAGAATCAAAAGAAATTTTTTTAGAAAAAATATATTTAATATTATTAATACATTTTTATTATAATTTTTAATTAAAAAACATTTATTGATTTTTAAATCAATATCTTTATAACACTCTTTAATTATTTGTAGGGAAGAAACTAGGTTGAATTATATTAAGTTTTGTAACGCTTGAATTTGCCTCTGAAATTTAAAATTCAAGTTTAATTTATATACTTGATATACATCATTTTGAAGATTTATTTAAGGGTTTGACTACTTTAATTATAATAAAATATTTTTAATTGATAAAAAAAATATCATTAACCAAGCTAATTAGTCTAAATCTATATATAAATTAATAAAGTTAAAATAAATATAACAAAATAAATATATTGATTAAATATAAGAAAATAAATGTATTTCTAAAGTAAAAAATATTATTATTATAATTATATAAACAAGTTGACCGGTTGACTTAAGAAGCGTTTTAAATTATTAAAATTTGACATTTTAACAAAATGACTTTTATAAACGTCTTAATTCGACTTATGAAATAAAAATATCACTTAGGCTAGGCCCTTAAAAAGTATCCTGTTGTATTTCCATCTTTATTATTTGTAAGACCCTTTTTTAAAAACTGTCAAATAATTAACAAAATAAGCTTTTTTTTAAAAAAAAAATATTTTTTTTTAAAAACGCATTAAGTTGTTCTTATCATCCTAATCCTGAATTTTTAATATAGAAATAACGTTTTAAATTAATTTTATCAATATTTAATCATTGATTTTTTTTAAAAAAAATGAATTCTCAATATTTAATTTTTCAAAATTCAAGCTACCAATGTTTTCTTCCTTCTATGTAATGAAATAACCAGTGGAGTAAGGATAGAAGGAATAAAATATTTAATATTAATTTTTGTCAGATCATGTTAATAAAATTAATCTGTAAAAAAATAAAAAAATGTACTGTTTCATAAAAAAAATGAGGATTATACTGTGAAATGAACCCAATATTTGTGTACCTGCAACTGTCCCAAATATATGTGGCCAGACCAAGTCAATTTTGTTGAAAATCGGTGCTATATTTTCAGGATTAGTTCATTTAATATATATACAAATCATTGTAAGCATGGAAATTGAAGTCAAAGCATTAAATATCTATTAATACCTTTGGCAAAAGAAGCCATAGGCGGCATACAGACGTACCTCTTTGGAATTCACTTCATTTTCACGTTTATTCCTTCTTTGACACATCACGCATAATGATAGACATATATCTGATGGCACCCAAAAATTGATAAACTACAGAAGATATATGTGAAGTATCAACATTAATTCATTTAGATAGATAAGCGATGTTTCTTATATATCTAGCTATCAGACATGATAATCCAGCTGAACATCTTTAGCTTTCAAAGGCTCATTATACTCTCTTTGATACACTTCAAGGTGATCTGACAAAATTGACTTGTCAATAATCTCGTGGTGGTAGGATTTGCAAACAAAATAAAGCACTGTTTGGATAACAAGCTTCAACCGGAACAAATGAGACAACAACAGCAAACATAGAATCCCACCCACTGTTCTGTCCACTGCCTAAATTGAACAACTTCCCTCCATTCACGACCACTATCATGAACACCAAGTGTATCAAAAAGAACAAAGCGTAGAGCTTCAAAACAATGATTATGGACAAACCCATATTCCCTTTTATCAGCGCCTTGCTCTTCATCATGGCTTCAAACCCGTACGAGTCTTCTAACACAGTCACAACACTAGCTGATAGCCAAACCACGGTGAGGTACACAAAGCCAGCTAAATATAAGATCATTATGACCACAAAAATTGCAACCCCATCGCTTTTTTCTCGAATTGTAAGTGCCCAGATGACTACAACTAACGCAACCATAAAATTGTAAAAGAGAAAAGCAGCTATGGTGCACAAAAAAGTGATCATAAGTCTCTTCCAAACCTTAGGGACAACACTTATGACCTTATTGAAAGTTATTTCTTTGCCAGTGTAGACAGAAGCGACAGTGTAAACGACTGCAGAGGTGGAGAGAAGGGAGAAGATAAGGACGAAAATAAAGTAAAAGAGTTTGAAGACAAAGAAAATGGCCCAGTCGGAGGATATCGTCTGAATGAGCTTTTGGTATTGGGGTGTGTCACGTGGGGTGTGGGTTAAATTCTTGGAGTCATCTAAAATCATCCCGAAGATGACCTCGGAGAGTTGGATATGAATGAAGAAGATGAAGGAGAGAGGGAGGATTAGAGTTAAGGTGATCTGGCTGAAGATCTCTCTCCATGAAAATATGATCTTGTATGATTCTTTGTAGATACCAAAGAGACCAAGAAGATGCATATTTTCTTGCTGTGTGTCCATTGTTATGTTTTAGTTTCTTCAGTGGTTTAGAGTGGTGGGATGGGGAAGGATTTAGGGACGAGTGTCTTTCAGGTTCAAAGGTGAGTTTTATAATGGAAAGAGATCAATCAGCATGCCCAACAGCTATACTAAATGATTTACCAAATGAAACTCGGAGCCAAGACTTCAAGCTAGAACAAGCATGATTCTCTAAGGACTTGTACGATAATTGTTTGGTAGATTTTCTTTGAGGGCTCTATGTTCAAAAAGAAATTGAAATAAAAAATAACAGATACAATAAGTGATGATTTATGGTAAGAAAAGGGATAAAAAAAAATGAATAGTTTTAAATGATTGAGAATTTTGTTGAATATTTATATACTATGTACGCATAGGAATGTGAATTGTAATAAATTAACAACTAAATATTGTCATAATATTAGCTGGAGTTTGGAACGTGTGTTTAAGGGTAACCCGTGTTCTCTAAGGACGAAGTCGTTGCTTTTTATCTCCCTCTCTAAACGTTAAGGGGAACCAATGAAGACTGGAAAAGCAATGACTTCGGGTTTGTCATGAAAGGATAGCGAAACGAAGACTGACTTATGTCGTCAACGTTAACGTTACGCAGAGGCGATGATCATGAGAAAGTGTAAGAATACTCGTTCATTTCTACATCAAACAGACGAGTAATTTTCTATTATTATATTTATTTTTTTAAAAAATTTAAGTAATAAATAAATAGAGATAAATTTTTTTCAGATAGTAATTATTTTAAGGGTAAATTTGGAGAAAAAATTATAAAATAAATATTATTTTTTAAAAATAGAATTAATTAAAATAAAAAAAAAAAATAATAATTATGATATATATTTATTTTGTGACGACGCCCTCTCATATCCCCAAATAAAATTTCTAAACTGAGGGCTTCATTCCTACCTCAGAGTCTCAGACTAAGAGGTTGTTTCATTCCTTCCTCTACTCAAACTTCAAAGGCAATTTCTTCGGTTTCATCAAAAGACAAGGACGCGGACTTTTTTTTTACCAGTTTAGGATAAATTTTAAAATTATTAAGAAAACGTAAACAAAATTATTTATTAATTTAAGGTATTGATATTGTCTTGTGTTAGACCATTCTATTAAATTATTTTTTTTTAGAGCCACATCAATTTTATATTTCATTATTTTTTAATTTATGATTTTTTGTAATTTATTTTTTACTTTTAAAATGTTTATCTCTTTAATTAATCTTATTTGATATAATAATAATAATAATAATAATAATAATTTGATAAAAATCAATGATTATTTAAAATAAAAATAAAATTAATATAAACATTTAAAATCCTATCATAATATTAACAATTCATTCTAATACTTACACAAATTATTTTGATAAAATATTAATATTATAACAATTTTTAACCAAAAAATTATATTTGTCTCTACGAATATTAATATTTAAAATCATTTTAAATACTTGTTATAAAAATTCTTGTTTAAGAATTATGATTGACAAATTATATATACATGTAGATGATACAAAAGTTTTTTTAATTTATTTTTTAAAAAATAAATTTTTAGGCGAAATTAGAGTTGTTAAAACAAGTCATTTAGTTTATTTGAGTTCATTTGAGTTAAGCACACATTAGACTAAATTAGATTGTGTTTTCAAAAGTATGAAATTAATTTAGACTCGATTTAAAGTTAGGATTCTTATATGACTTTTTTATAAATTGACCTAAATTAAGCCTACGTAATTTTTTTTACAACTCAGACTTTTTAAACCTCTTACTACATTCTAATAGAAAAGTATAATAACATATCAAATACAAATTTATTGGTGTGTTCCATTTCTATCACAAAAGCATGTTTAATTTCCATTAATTGAGATAAACCTTGGGAGAAAAAATTTCTTCAAGCAGTGCGGATTTGCTCAAGCAACATGTCAAGATTCTTCTACTCCTTCTCCATTTTTCTATTCTTTTAGCCACGGCTTGCTTTAACAGGTTTGGTGTTACATTTCTACCACGCTCAAGATTGTGAAGTGATAATTTCATATTTTAATATATTATATAATTTATATTTATACACTTAAACTTTATTTTATATATATTTATACTAATTATATTATTAATTAGTGTATTTTAGTTGAAAGTTGTTATTAGTGTATTATAGATATATTCTGGATAAAAATTAAATATTTTTAGTCCTTAGTAGTATTATGTGAATCTGAGTTTATATTTTGAATTTAAAATTTAAACTTAGATAAAGATTTAGAGTAGTTTCAAGTTAAGATTCTGATTATGAATAAAACTGATTTGAAAAGATAGAACTCAACCAACTGAAAACTCAAGACACAATTTATATAAAGAGGCTTTATACTCCACATTTGACATTTTCATTTCTCTACACATTTTCTTTTCCTTCTTAATTCTACCCAAACTCATATTTAAGAGTCATTGTATACCATTGGTAAGAACGACAAGCTTTCCCTTAGAGTCCAAGTAAGTGATTGAGCATCCCTTCGAAGAACGAGAACTTTCTTTATCTTCTACCTTTCTGAGTTTCTTTTGTTTGAGTTTTTCTTCGTAGTTATGGGTTTATTTATCACATTCTTCGTAGTTTATTTTGTTATGAGTAACTAAACTTATAGCTAGAGCTATGGTAGATCCTACCACAAACTTTATGTGATTTATACTTTAATGTTGATATTGATTTTTCTTTAATGTTTGATTTTATTCTATTAAATTATATTATGTATGTTAAAATTTGATCACCCTTAGCATTCCATAGTTAGTTGCATTATAGGCAATCGTACCACGTGTAATTAATAGAACTATAGGATAAAACGAGATAAGGGGCTATGTTAATTACACTTAATTCTATTCTTTCAGCTGTTGTTGAATTAACAAACTCATAAGATCTTTATATTTTTTTGACCAATTACCTTACATGATCATTACGGATGTTTGCTAAAAAAAAAGAATATTGACATTCATAATCATTAGATGTCAATAGAACTAATTATGAGTGGTTGACAAATATTTGAATGCTCATCTCATGTGATCTTTCTTATGCTTTCTATTACTGTTTTTTTAATTTATTGTTAAAATTAATTTTTATTTTTTATCCGTTACAATCCTATTACGTTTAAACAATTAAATTAAGTTATTCTTGGTACTTGAAAATAATCTCTGTGGGACGACAACTTGGAAACTCTTAATTTGAAAATCCTTTATTATTTTTTAATAGGTATACTTATCTACGAATATGAAGATAGGTACACTTGTCTACGAACATGAATATCCTTATAGAGATATTTTTTTTTTACCCCTCATAGCATCCACTATTGTCTCCAACTTTTTATATCTACATTTTATTATAGTATGGCACATAGCCCGCCTTTGTCAACAACTAACATCCACTTTCATTTGCCTAAAAGGCTTAGGTTTAAATATTTCAAATTTGTACACCAAGACTACCAATTGATTTTGCATTTTGAAAAACAGATAAAATTCTAAGAAAATCTTTTGCCTCATTTGTCTTAATAAGATTAATCTTATAGAAATTAACCTTTAACCCAAAGCACTCAAAACTTCTAAAAATAGTTCTTACCGTTGCTCTCCAATCAATAATAAGTTATCATCAACCTATTGTAAATAAGAGATTAATACATCACTACCAACTTTGAATTCATTAAACTTTCCTATATCAAGAGTTTTACTCTTCTAGCAAGGTGTGCTTGGCCAAAAACCCAAAACAAACACATCATGTTTCTCCTTAATTACTAAGTTGTACTTTGTAGGAAGCTTATAGAGTTTTACTTGTCAATAACAAGCCAAGGGTTTGATTGGAACATCACTAATCCTAAACATTACGATGAAAGAATTTTTAAGGAAATAAAGATTGCAAGAGTTTCATTACTTGAACCACTGAAAAATAATATCATATCTTACTTTTTATCTTTCTTGTATACATACATTTTTAAAATATATCTGAATATCACCAAAGAACAACTAAAAGTGTCCGCTCTCTGTGTTCAATAAACATTATGAAATCTCGTTGTTGATAGATCATGTACAACAAAAACTTTATTTGCAATTACATTCTATTTTTGTGTTAAAAAATTTCCATTTCCATGCCACTTGTTATTTGCACCATGGTTTAGTAGATTGCTAAGCTAATCAAAGGATAAGAAATTATTAACTAAATCCTTTTCCCTTGCAATAAGGTACTTCTTGTACTCTTTAGTTTAATAAATTTTGTATAGTTGTTGGAAACAAATAAATAAATTTCTCCATTTAAAACAACTTTTCCATCGACCATCCAACTATTTTTCCATTTCTGAAACTATATCATTCTTATTTCCATATGTGAAATACATATCCCCCCTCTTAATTTTTTGTCAAATCATTTTGATAAAATTAATTTAAAAAAATCTAAAAACGGTACTCAGGGTTAAGACATGTTTTAAAGTTTAAAGAACAGTTCTATATATATATTTACAAATTATCCACCAATGAGATTTTACATATTCGATTCTTATTGACTACACCAATTTGTTGGCTAATTCATGAGTTAATACATATACAAACCAATGTAAGCAAATTAAAGTAAAAGCATGTAATATTTATATTATCTTCGGCAAAAGAAGGCACAGGCGGCATACAGACTTCCTTGGAATTCACTTCGTTTACATGCTTATGCATTCTTTGACATGACACATATCTTAGGACACCCAGAAATTAATAAACTACAGCTGCAGATATATGAAGTACGGACATTCATTTAGATAAATATGTGATGTTTCATGTCTACCAATCAGACATGGTAATCCAGCTGAACATCTTTAGCTTTCAAAGGCTCGGTATACTCTCCTTCATACACGTCAAGGAGATCTGACAAAGTAGACTTGTCAATAATCTCGTGGTGGGAGGATTTGCAAACAAAATAAAGCACTGTTTGGATTACAAGCATCAACAAGAGCAAATGAGACAACAGCAAGAAACATAGAACCCCACACACTGTTCTATCCATTGTACCTAAATTAAACAGCTTCCCTCCATTCTCGACCACCATCATGAACACAAATTGTATAAAAAAGAACAGAAGGTAGAACTTCAAAACGATGATTATGGACAAACCCATGTTCCCCTTTATCAGTGCCTTACTCTTCATCATGGCTTCAAACCCGTACGAGTCTTCTAACACAGGCACAACACTAGCTAATAGCCAAACCACGGTAAGGTACACAGTCCCAATTAAATATAAAATCGAAATGACCACAAAAATTGCACCCCCACCACCTTTTACTCCAATTGTAAGTGCCCATATGACTAGAACTAGCACTGCAAAAACGTTGTAAACGAGAATAGCAACGATGGTGCACAAAAAAGTGATCATAAGTCTCTTCCAAACCATAGGGACAACACTTATGACCTTATTGAAGGTTACTTCTTTGCCAGTGTAGATAGAAGCAACGGTGAAAACTACAGCAGAGGTGGAGAGAAGGGAGAAGATAAGGACGAAAATAAAGTAAAAGAGTTTGGACAGAAAGAAAATGGCCCAATCGGAGGATATCGTGTGAATGAGCTTTTGGAACTGGGGTGTGTCACGTGGGGTGTGGGTTAAATTCTTGGAGTCATCTAAAATCATCTCGAAGATGACCTCGGAGAGTTGGATATGAATGAAGAAGATGAAGGAGAAAGGGAGGATTAGGGTTAAGGTGATCTGGCTGAAGATCTTTCTCCATGAAAATATGATCTTGTATGATTCTTTGTAGATACCAAAGAGACCAAGAAGATGCATATTTTCTTGCTGTGTGTCCATTGTTATGTTTTAGTTTCTTCAGTGGTTTAGAGTGGTGGGATGGGGAAGGATTTAGGGACGAGTGTCTTTCAGGTTCAAAGGTGAGTTTTATAATGGAAAGAGATCAATCAGCATGCCCAACAGCTATACTAAATGATTTACCAAGGAAAACTCGGTTGTACTTTACCATGATCCACCAAGATTTCTAATTCACAAGGTGAGATGTATATGTTAAAAAAATTGAAATAAAAATATAAAAATAAGTATAATATGTGATTATAATTAGACACTACTAAAAAGTCTGTTTATACAGACAGATTTATAGACAAATTTTTAGAGCATTATAGACAGTTTTTTCTATTACAGACGGACATAAACCGTCTGTAATATCCTCGTCGGTAAAGAATTACAGACGGATTTTCCCGTCTATATGTTACAGACAGATATTTTCGTCTGTAAGTTACAGACGAATTTTTCCGTCTGTAATCCGTCGGTAATATATTTTACTATTATTGATATTTTTTTATTTATATAGATAGTTATTTCCTGCTGTTCTTGATTATCACAATTTATAAACAAAATAGAAACTATAGATTCGGCATCTAAACATTCCAAAATAATTTATAAAATTTAAATGTTATTACAAAGGAAGACAAAAAAGCATCTAAATAAATACATTTAAATATAAAATACAAGTCTTCATCAATAATAATCTGTATGGTCATAATCCGAAGGAGCATCATCATCAGTAGAAGAGGAGTCAGTAGAGGAATGATGCATGGAGGTGAAAACCGGTGGTGCTGGAGCTGGTGGAGGAGGAGGAAGAGGTGTGGAGCTGCTTGCTCTCATGAGCTCAAAATAAGCATGCATCTGCTGCATTTGCATATACTGTTGCGTCATCTGCTGCTGGACCTCCCTTTGCATTCTCGACGCCACCTTCTTCTCTATCTTCTTCTCCATTTTCTTTGCCCACTTCTTCTTCCATGCACTTTCTTTACTCTTCCACATCTCCTCATTCTGCTTCTGGAGTTCTTCATTGAGGGCATGGACCTGAGTGCGGACCATGTCCTCTACATCCTCAGGTGCAAGAGAAGGGGCATCTCCAGTGACAGATGCAGGGGACATGGAGTTTGCAAAGCGGCCTCCCATGCCATAAATGCGACCTTTATAAAGGCCACCCACTGTCTGTGACCACATAGCATCCTCATCTACTGACTCTGGATTCTGAGAAGATGCTTCCTCAAGCCTTTGAATATAGTCATCCTACAGTTTAGTTCAGATAATTAGATATTAGTTTGGAGAACTATTTAATAAGTCGCTAATAATAACATATATTTTCAATAACTATCACTTACATATGTGGCCTGAGATCGTGTATCAACCCATAAGTTTTTGTCCTGCCTGCGAGTGTGTGTCTCCTTAAACAACTCTCCAGTAGTAGGTGGCCTCTTCAACGACTTCTCCTGCAATTAGAAATAAATCACGATACCAAGTTCGCCTTAGTGCCAGCCAAAGTCGTAGACTCACCAGTATGCAGTGACCTCCCTTTATTAGATGCCCTGTTTGTCTTGTTCTTTACAGAGATATTTTTAAACTCATCTGTACCCCAATACTCTTGCAAGGCATGAAGAAAGTTGGGTGCTATCCAATCGTGATAGAAGGGTCTGGCGAGCCTCAGTGTACATCTGTCTTAGTCGTTTTGCAGTGCGACTCTTCCAGGCCTTGAAAATCATCTTTTCGTCCTGGGGGGAATGGAGAAGTTGCTCTACAGAAACACAATTTCATTAGAAGAGGTACAAACAGTCATATGTAATTACACTTAGTTAAAATTAATACACTATTATTACCTTCCAATCTTTGAACCATTTCATCTTTGTATCATTTGGCACCTTTGCAAAACTTTTGTAAGGCGCATCAAACATCTTCTTAATCGTATCTGTGACCTGATGGAGACCTTTCTGTGGTGGTATCCAACTGATAACACAATAAAGTAAAACATAACTACTAACATTCACATAAAATACGCAATGTTAGACATATTTGATTGAATTACTTACCAAGTGGACCCATCCCATCTCAAAGTTTCTAACGATCTCGATGATGTCTGGGTCTGTGATGACTGCTGCCCGCTTACTGATGGGACAGCAGTGGATCCATCTCCTGTGCCCTGTGTAGCAGGTGACTGTGTGACCTGTGTAGTAGGGGGTGCAGAGTGTGAAACTCGCTGTACTGGAGGGAGAGGAACAATATACCCAAGATTGGGTACCATGATAAATTGCTCCTGTCCCCTAACCTGGGAGGTCTGCACTATTGCTGGTGTGGACGTCAAAGTCGGAGCGGTAGGTGAAGAAGTGTTGTCACGATCAGTTTGCTGAGTAATACCCTTCTTACCTTTACCTTTACCTGCCATATCTGAATCAAACCATATATATGTTTAGAGACAAATACTATAATTTGTTTAAAATATGAATAATATTGGTGATAACTCAAATTACATAATAATAGCAACATAGTAAATTGACAAACCTACTTACTTTACCTCATTTACTCTGATAGTTCAAGACTACCTTCATCATCATTCGATGAAAGTTCATCCATAATTCCTTCATCATCGTCTTCTATGATGTCATCCATTTCATTATATCTCATAACTTGGGTAGGAGGGTCAATTATTTCAATTTCATTCAAAGGAGAAGATAAAATTGGAGGGACAACAGTGTCTATTACTACACGTGAAGGAATTGAGTCATCAATTTGATATGCATCTTCATCATCTACTTCATCACTTTCAATTCGACCCCTCGGTTTAGTTTTAATTACAATCCTCCAACTTTTATTACATTTTCCAGGGTAAGATAAGAAATATACTTGTCTTGCATTTTGTGCAATGATGAAGGGGTCAAAGCCTTTATATCTTTTGGTATGGTTAATCTCAATTATATTGTAATAGTTATGTTTACGTGTACCTGTTGGGCGTGTTGGATCAAACCATTCACACTTGAATAAGACAATCCTTTTTATGGTTTCACCAGCATATTCAAGCTCAACAATTTCATGAAGTTTTCCATACCAATCACAGTCACCATCACTTGAATTTCCTCTTACACTAACTCCACTATTATCTGTTTTTCTCCCTTGACATGATTTAATAGTTTGAAATTTATACCCATTAACAAAGTAAATTGGCCAACAATATGCTTTATTTTTTGGACCTCTGGACAAGTTATATAGGTCAGGATCTGTGCTACCATTACTAGGATCACGCACCTACACATACCATAAATCGATGTCAATTGATTGAATACAGAATAATATTAAAAAGTCGATTAACTAACATGTTAGGGAAATGTCATGACTTACATAGCTTTTGAACCATGATGGAAATTGATTAAGGGATTCGTGACCATATAATTGTTCAAAATATCTGTAAATATTGCAACATCATTAACTAGATTTGAATGATCATGATAAAAAAAATCATTAAAGCAATCATAAGTCACTTACGTTCTGAATGGTTGAACTTCATCACAATTTAATAAGATGTGCAAGTGGGCGGCTTCTGATTCATCACCTAAGATCCATCGTTCTTTGTATTTTTCAGATACACGACCTGGTTGGTTGAATATAGATAGACTTGGCTCATTACTACTTTCTCCCCCATCATCATTTTGACCAACTCGAGTTCTCCTAGATTGAACATGAGGTTCAAAATAGTATGTGCAAAAATTTGATGTCTCATTTGATATATATGCCTGGCATATGGATCCTTCTACTTGAGCTCTATTTTTCACAGTCCTTTTGAACCCTCCAATTTCTTGTTCAAACGGATACATCCATCTGTATTGTACTAGTCCACATACACGTGCTTCATACGCTAAGTGTATAGGCAAGTGCTCCATGGAGTCAAAGAAACCAGGGGGAAGTATTCTCTCTAATTTGCACAAAATGATAGGAATATTTTTCTCCATAACTAATAGATATTCAACCCTTAGAGTAGGTAAACACAGGTCCCTAAAATACTCACTTAACTCAGTCAATGGCTTCCAAACATGGTCTGGTAGTTCCCTAAATGCAGCACGTAGAAGACACTCCATGAATATGTGGCAATCATGACTTTTCATCCCAAAAAATCTTCCTTGTTCAACATTCACACAAGGACCGAGGTTTGAAGCGTAACTGTCAGGCATTTTTAACTCCTTCACCCACTTACACACATCTTATCTTTGTGGTAAAATCAGAGTGTAACTTGCCTTTGGCTTTGACCATCGACCATCTGCAAGTTGTTGTAACCTCAATTCATGACGCCTACAATATTCTTCTAAATCTTGTCTTGCCTTGACATTATCTTTAGTTCGATCAGTGTCCATTACAGTATTCATGATATTGTCAAATACATTTTTTTCCACATGCATCACATCTAAACAATGACGAACTAAGTTATCCTTCCAATATGGGAGCTCCCAGAATATACTTTGTTTAGTCCAATTATGTGTCATCCCATAACCAGGAAACCTAATGGATTTTCCTACTTTTGTTATTTTTGGCAAGTGTTTAACTCTATCCCATACTTGATGACCATTTAAACAGGCGGGAGGGTCCTCATTCTCAACAGTTGCTTTCTTAAATTTGTACGCTTGACGCCTATAAGGATATTCCATATCTAAAAATCTCCTATGGCAATCAAACCATGAATTTTTTCCTCCATGTTTTAAAGTAAATGCCTTTGTATCCTCCATACAAATTGGACATGCTAATTTCCCTTGAGTCATCCATCCAGACAACATTCCATAAGCAGGAAAATCATTTATTGTCCACATCAGTGCTGCCTTCATGATAAAATTTTGCTTCCTTGATACGTCGTAAGTTACTACACCCTCACACCATAACTCTTTCAACTCATTAATCAAAGGTTGAAGGTATACATCAATTTTAGCCTTTGGATTTTCTGGACCAGGAATTATTACAGTCAAGAATAAATATGGATTTTTCATGCTCATTTCAGGAGGAAGATTAAAAGGTGTAACCACAATAGGCCAACAAGAATATGGTTTATTAAATTGATTGTTTGGAGCGAACCCATCAGCACATAACCCTAACCTTACATTTCTAGGATCGGATGCAAAATCAAGATACATTTGATCAAAATGTTGCCAAGCCTGACCATGAGATGAATGAGTCATTATCCCATCACTCCTTTTATTTTCAGCATGCCACGTCATGTAAGGAGCTGAACTTATAGACGCATACAACCTTTTTAGCCTAGGAATCAAAGGCAAATAATGCATTCTACTTTGCGGTACATCTTTATGTTTACCACTTCTACCACCTCTTCTTGGTTTAAACCTAAGCTCTCCACAGAATTTGCAATTGGTCAAAACAGCATCATCTTTGTAATATAGCATGTAGCCTTTCAAACAACAATCAATTTTGACTTCTTTTAATCCAAGTTTGGAAACTAATTTTTTGGCTTGGTAAAAGTCCTTTGGGATGGAGTCAGGTTCGGGACTAAGCTCACTAATTAATGTAGCCCATTGATTAAATGAACTCTGACTTTGATTACCTTCTGACTTTATGCTTAACATTCTTATTGCTAAAGATAACTCTGAATGCACACACCCATCCCATAAAGGCTTGTTTGCTGCTTCTAAAATATTATAAAACTTTGCAGCCTCTCCATTAGGTTCTTCTTCAGCTTCAAAATCATGAAAAATTCCAAATTGAGGACCAACAGCATCATAAACCATTTCTTGATAACGACTATTACTTTCTTCCCAACTTACATTACCTACATGACCACCTGATTGTAATATATTTGAATTACCTACTTGATTTTCTAAATTAACTTCTTCCCCATGCTCAGTCCATATCCAATAATCATGTTTAAATCTAAACTTATACAAATCATATCTAATTGAATCAATATCCAAAAACTTTCTACACTTGCACTTAGAACAT
Organism: Abrus pulchellus subsp. cantoniensis; assembly: GCA_024086825.1. Lineage (NCBI taxonomy): Eukaryota > Viridiplantae > Streptophyta > Magnoliopsida > Fabales > Fabaceae > Abrus > Abrus pulchellus. The sequence continues at coordinate 9,119,237 of CM044051.1, read as the reverse complement.
GGACACCTAACGACCTGATTGGTGATGAATTGCTGCGAATTACAACAGACGCGTATAAATTCCTCTACACGCTCAAAGAATTCAGGTTTTATTCCCTCTCGACTTGGGTGCAACCTATCATACATCCACTGACAATTTCTGAGAAACATCTTCCTCAACAACTATATAAACCTAATACAAATATACAATATGGTATCAACCTTTTAAAATACATTACAGAAAATTTTAATACAAATTTTGGCAGAATCTCCTCTAATACATGTTAATTTCCTTGCATTTGTTTACCATTTTTTTACAACAATGAAAATTTTTCCTAAAACCAACTAATAAATATATAACAATAAATTATTCGATACATTAAACAAAAACACATCACAATCCTAAACCGTTCTAGAGTACATCCCCTTGTAACTCCACAACATGCATATTCTACAAACTCCACAAACACAAACAATCCCACAGCACACAATAATCAGGTTCGGAGAAGGACCTTTACGCCCTTCCCCCCAATCATACAATCTCCAATCCTACAACTCTATCTTAGAAATTTTAAGTCTCTAAAAACATAAAAAATTAAAAAACTAAACCGATTAAAAGTTAGAGTATCGTACCAAGAATACAATGATGCAAAAAAACTTTCAAATGGTTGCTCCAATCACTCGCAATGGCCAAAACACTGAGCTCTTTGAGAGATAGAGAGAGAGAGAGAGAGAGAGAGGGAGCGAGAGAGAGAGAGCGTCTGATAATGGGGGAGGGGAAGAGGAGACGCGATTTTATGGGTTTCAGTCATTATAGACGGGAAAATCTGTCTGTAATGGGTTTAATGAAACGGTGCGTTTTAAATGACACATTACAGATGAAAAAATTCGTCTGTAATTTTTCGCTATAATATTTTCTCCTATTTTCAAATTACAGACAAAAAAATATGTCTGTAATTGCTGTCTATAATGTTTGGCGCCAAAAGGCGGGCTAAATACAGACGGATTTTACAGACGGATGTTTCAAAAAATATAAAAAAAATTTATTTCACAAATCCGTCTGTAAATCCATCTGTAATACAGACAGATTAAAATCTGTCTGTATTAAGTATTTTTTTAGTAGTGAGATTGGCTAAGTGTTAAAATAGGTCATTTGATTTTATTTGGATTGACTAAGTTAAAGTTTGAGACTTTATTACATTAGGCGAGAAAATCTTATTTTTATTGGAGCGGTAAAATAAAAGTCTAAATATAAGGGAACTTATATTTTGTAAATAAATTGGATTAACTTAAATTCAATAAAAGAAAAATTATACAAAATTGGATTGACGTGGACGTTAACGTTTTATGGGGGCGAAGATTACGAGCAAGTGTAAGAATATTGCTGAGCGCTGCTTCCTACATCAGCCTATGGGCTTGTCACATCCTTCCTTTTACTAAAACTTCTCTCGCTATTTCTTCGGTTTCATCGAAAGGACAGCGACTGGGCTTTTTTATAAAAACAAAAAACTAGGATAATTTTTTTTAAAAATTATATACATAAATTTTGATTATTTAAACAAATAAATTTTTGTTAGTTAAGAAGAAAAATATTCATTCCATTAATGTTATAAAATTATAATTAAAAAATAATTTTTTAATCAATTATTATTATTATTAGTAGTATAACGGTCCATTAAACTTAGTTTTAGGCTTTATTTGGATAAAAAGTGAAATAAGGAAGAAAATTTTTTAAAAATAAATTAAAAGTTAAAGTAAAAAAAAAATATTATGTTTAGATAAATTAAAATAATTAAAAAAAGTATAGTATTTATTGTTATATATGTGTTGAATTAAATAATATTTTGTGATTTTAAAAAAATACCACATAAGATCGTACTGTGCGTCCTTAGACACGTTAAATTTTTTTTAAAAAAATTAATTATGAAAATATCTGAAAATAATCATTATTTATTATAATTAAAGAAAATAGTAATATTTATTTGTTATAAATAGAATTAGAGGATAAAACCTTTATGTAATAATTAAATATTGCAATTTTCTCTTCCAATAATTAAATATTAAATTATTAAATCTTCTCATGATGATTGACTCTAATTATTTTATTTTTAAGAAATTTAAATAATAATTAAGTATATTTTATAATCTTGTAAATAATATTTTAAAAAGTCTCTGTTCCTTTTGAACAATTTAATTGGGAATGTTATAAACACTATTTAAAGTTGCCTTTTTAAAATTTTATGTTAATGTATTGATAATATAAAAATTTTAATATGATAATTTATAATTAGATAATACTATATAAAAAAAATTGTTGTAAATACATTCTAATTAAATTCTTGTGCCTATGCATTTGCCAGTGGCTTATTGCATGAAAGCTAGAATAATTAATTTCACGTTAAACTTAAATCAAATTGAACCTATTATAGCTACCTTAATTATCAAATTTATCTTTTTCAACTCAAGTTATATGAGAGGATTCATTCCTAAGGAAGCATGTCGCACAAGAAATCTTTATATATTATTTCTGGACCTGGAATTTTGTAGGTATCGGCTTAACATGTGTTCTAAAAAGTTTGAATATTATGTATCTTTGTATTAAGAATTTTGGGTTAAACAAGTTTTCTTTGATTTATTTTATTGGTTTTAGTATTTTTGATTATTTTTACAACTTATAATTTATTATTTTACTGATGATTATTAAGTGTAAATTAAGTAAAAAATTTTTAACTAAATATAATTAAATTTATACTCGTGTGAAAAGATCACTATATATATATATATATATATATATATATATATATATTTTGATTGAAGACTCTTTTAATGTATTTATTTTTAAAGTGAATAAATAAGATACGAAAGGAGGATGTCGCACAAGAAATGTGTATAACCTTAAGTGAATGAATAGGATACCAACAGAGTTTGGTGTATATAATTAGTAGATAGGTAGATTTCTTAAGTATACTAATATTGATTCGATTTCTTACTGTGTATGAAAATGACATTATTAGAAAAGGTTATACACATTTCAACTCTCTCTCCCCCTAAAAGAAATAATATTTGGTTCTTAATTGAAGGATTGAATAAAAGATACTCTTAATAAACATGCAAATAAATAAATAAAATTGATAAATTTATCCTTATTTTAATTTAAAATACAGGATAATATTAGCTCATCAAAATTTAAGATGCATGTAATATATATTATTTACGTGCACAATATAAAAATAAACTTGTTATAAAAATGTTTTTCCTTTATCTTATTACTTTATTCACTTATCATTTGAAAAAAAAAAAAAGATATAACGACAAGACTAGCGACAATATTGTTAATTTAAACACAAAACTTCCAACAAAGTCACTACTAAAGAGTTGACTGTAAAATTAATCAATTTTTTGGTCCTTTCATATGACTACCACATTATCTATGTCTCCTCAGACTTGGCAAGAGTATTGAAAGTTTAAAACAAACACTAATACACCATGATAATATCTTCACTTGAAAACAACTTAGTTTGAAATTTCAAACTCGTATAAAGCTAGTACTGGGTTCGGGTTGTCAAACTTGTTCAAGGCTTATTGATTACACCTGAAAAATTAGCAACACAAAACACACGACATACCCAAACAGTTTATTAAAGTATCTATTCTCTTAATTTGTTAGTTAGATTATGGCAGCGCATATATTTAGTTATTATGCTTTTAAAGAGATGACCATACGAAAATATAAATAATGTATGTTTGCCTAGATTTTCTTTTTCTTGTTGGAGAGGCCAAGTTGCTGCCACGTTCCAGATTTAAATTAATAGGATTTTATCAAATGTTCAAATCGCTTATCTTTAGCACATGCGATGAACTTTTACTCTGTCTAACATAAAAAAGTCATTTCTTCAACTTCTCTGCAAACCACGCTCACATGGATACAACCTACTCAAATACCACAAATTATAATTGCGACCTGTTTTTAATTAATACACAGTGATATGCTATATATATATATATATATATATATATATATATATATATATATCCAAGAATTAAATAAACTATCATTCAATCACCAATTATTATTTGTAATAATTAATATAAAAAATATATCTATAACATTTTAATTAGTTGATTATATAAAAATATTTATATTGACAATGCATTAAAATTGAATTAAACTAAAACATATTTGTCAAACCTTTTAAATTTCTGCATACTTTCCTAAACTTTATAGTGAGTTTATATATTATTATTTTTATTTTTATTTTTAATTCACATCATCTATTAATCAATATAAAACAAAAGTTTATTATTTATGTATTACTAGCTAAATTAAGCTTGCCTCAAACGCCCAAAATTAGAGTGGGACAGCATTTATCATATGTTAATTAAACTTCGATGACTAATTATTAATTGAAAGAGATTAGCTGATACTTTTATTAAAAAGGAGTGTTAATTTATGACAGATTGCAGTAATATGTGGTATTTGAGTAGGTTGTATCCATGTCAGCGTGCAGAGAAGTATTCAAACTGGCACAAACAAAATCTCCAAGAATTTATTAAAATCTTGGCAAAAAAGGAAAGCTAGCTAGCTGTAGGCTGCAGATAATCTTCTGAATTCATCACTCATACATGTCAGCTTGATTTACTTTCAGTACACACATACAACGATATATCTTATGACACCAAGAAATTAACTATATACGCTTCCCAATTTAGAGAAAAGATGCTTAATATAATCTATCTATCTATCACTATCAAACTTGGTACTGCTCCAGCTGAACATCTTTAGCCTTCAACGGTTCATACTCTCCATGATAAACTTCCAAGTGATCTGACAAAGCAGATTTGTCAATATTTTGATGGTGGTAGGACTTGCAAACAAAATAAAGCACAGTTTGGATAACAAGTTGGAACAAGTACAATTGAGAGAACAGCACCAAACACAGTATCCCATAAATTGTTCTATCCACAGACCCCAAGCTCCATCCTTGTACCACCATTTTCTTGAACAAAAACTGTATCAACCCAAACCAAACAGTGAGCTTGAAAAATATGAGTATGGACAAACCCATCTTCCCCCTTATCAACTCATTGCTCTTCACCATGGCTTGAACCCCATAAGAGTCTTCCAACACAGTCACAACACTAGCCAATTGCCAAACCACCGTAAAGTACACAAACCCTGCCAAGTATACAACCACCAAGGCCACTAAAACCGCAATTCCACTACTGTTCCCTCCAAATATCAGTGCCCATATGATTAAAACAAGCAGTGACATAACGTTGTAGGCAAAAAGGGCAACGAAACTGCACAAAAAGGTGACCATGAGTCTCTTCCATACCTTGGGAACAACGCTCATGACCTTGGTGAAAGTGACATCTCTTGCAGTGTAAATGGAAGCGACGGTGTAGACCACTGCGGAGGTGGAGAGGAGGGAGAAGATAAGGAGAATAGTGAAGTAAAAGAGCTTGAAGAGGAAGAACGTGGCCCATTCAGAAGAGATAATGTCTGAGAGCTTTCGGTATTGGGGTGTGCCTTGTGGGGTGTCCATCATTTGCTGTGTGTTGTGCATGATCTTGCCGAAGAGGATGTTGGATACTTCTATGTGGATGAGGAATATGAAGGAGAGAGGGAGGATGAGAGTTAAGGTGATCTTGTTGAAGATCTTGCTCCATGCAGCTATGATCTTGTAGGATTCTTTCAAGACACCAAAGAATCCTAGAAACTGCATCTCTTCTTGTTCTCTGTCCATGGCTTTTGTTTTTCTTCAATGGAGTTTTTTGGTATGGTGTGCTGGTGGCGAGGGAAGATATGGGTTGAGAATATATGAGGAAGAAGAAGGAGACTTTATGGCAATTGCAAGAGAATAAGCCAAAGCCTGGAATTTTGACTCGGTTTTCTTCTATATCCCCAAACTACCCTTAATTTTTTACTGAACGCATGCTATTCAAAAACTGAAGTCAATGGTTATTTTCATTATATAAATAAAAAGAAACAAGCGTGGTTTCTGCTTCTCAATTTACAAAGGCAATAAATAAGTTTGTAGTAAAAAGTTTTCTAGAAGTTTGATGATAAATAAGGATCTTTTAGACATGTACAAATTTGTAATTAAAAAGTTATTTTCTACTTACTTTTAAAGTGATTAAAAGTATTGGATAAAATATATTACATACCCTTGAATGAGAGTCTTACTTGGACGGCTGGACCCATTTTAAAAAATTAATTATTAATGCATGTTAAAAAATACTGGTTAATAAATATTTATTGAGTGTTATAAAAAAATATATTGAATGTTTTTAGTTACTTAAAAATTAAATGTTTTCACTTTTATAAAATTTTAATTAGAATAGATTAACAGTTATTTTTCAGTATTACATTATTGTTTAGTCTTACAATAGCATTAATAGACGTCTTAACCCGTGTGCAACTTTAGCTTAATGGAATAAGGTTATTTTATCAACTTAAATATGTAATAATATTCTTAGAAACTTAAATTAATATTTTTCTCTCCGTCCTTTTTCTCAAATAAAACAATGCATAATGGTATGAATGGAGAGAAAAAAGGAATATACAACTGAAGAAAAAAAAAAGTTGAGTGAGCTTTGACAGAAGAATGGCATGTTGGTAATTGTGGTGAAGGGGATGGAGTTTCCAGGAAAACAAAAAGCTGGATATTGTCGAGAAAGGACGGCGAAGACCAAGTTATGGTAATTTTATATTATGTAGTGACCAAGTTGTTGTATAATAACGTTAACGTTACGCACTAAGCCGAGGGGAAAACTAAAAATAAGAATGAATCTGAATAGATGTTCTTTGTTCCTTTGTAATATTCAACTGAAACTTTCTTTGGTCTCCCTCACCTCAATTACCTCGAAACCTACAGCATTTCCTTTTTAAAGTTTTTCTCTATTCCTACAATAAATTTATGCAATATTTTATATAACATTCTTTTTTTATTTATGAGTTTAATTTTACTATTATCAGTATAATCTTTTTACACTATTAACTCATTAGAATATATCATAGATTTTATTTTATATTAATTATTGCAAAAATTAATAATTCTTACTCATTTAATAATCAATAATTAGATAATAATATATGTTTTTTACACTAATAGTGTATTTAAATTAATTTTTTACTTTTTGTAAAAAATTTTGTACTAATAAAATTCCTCTTAAGTATATTTTATGGTACAATTTCCTAAAAATTATTTTTTTAACAAGTTTGTTATGAAAATATTCGTATTTAAAAATATATAACTATTATAAATATTATTCAACGTATTTTTATTGTTTTCTTTTTAAAAAGCAAACCGATTCTAGACTCTGGCATATTAGTCCTAGGGTCGACAATCAAATAAAATATTTTTTGTCTTTTTTCTAAAATGTTATCTTCTCTGAAGCCAAGTTTATTTTTTGTCTTTGTATATAAATTTTTTTTTTTATTTAAGACTAAGGCCAAGTTTTCTAACAATAAATAAATATTTGATTTATTTTTAATTTTTATAGATATTACTAATTTTATTGTTACTGTTCTAATTTGTTATTAATTTTAATTTTATAAATTTTAGATTTTTTAAGATAATCACTATCATCACATAATATATTAAGTTGTCTCAACATGTCATAATAGTAATTTTTTATGCCACGAGGTAATATATGTCTAAATGTATTTTATGAGCATCAAAACTAATAAATTAAATCTTTTAACAAAAATAATAATAAATTAATTTGAAGAATTCAAATTAAATTTAATTATCTTTATAAAAATTTAAAATACATTTCACTTATAAATTTAATCAAATTCAAGTTTCAACGATAACTATGTTAAATAATTAAAAAAATAATTTTATCGCTCATTGATAAAATTATTTCTGATAAAAAATACATACGGTCTAAAAAATTTAGATTATTAATTTTGTTATTTTAAAATTTTAAAATTAATTTTAAGTAAATAATAATTGTGCCTCACTATATATTATTATTCATATAAAATAAAAATTACAGCACAATCATAGATTTTTTTATGAACTCATACTCCAATTCATGATGAAAATAGAATGTAGAAGCGTACCTGAATTTGTCATTAAGAATGATGAAGGTTATGAGATTGACAACAGGTATTTGATCTTCTAAATGTAGAGCACCTTAGGTTTTCTTTTGAATTTCTCTTCTGATGGGGATGAAGAAAGAAAAAAACTATAATTGTACGTGTGTTACTTGCTCTACAAATGAGGACCATAACTCCTGTATTAGTAACTGCCATCAGTTACCCCAAAATTGATAATTATAATTTGGCCCATCATCAAATTATAATATCACTAATGGTATCTACACAATTAACCTTTCATGACATATATGCCCTTAGCTATAAACTTATATTAATTAGACCACTTTAATATTTTGACTAATAAAATAATGGCCCTAACATATTTAAATAATGTAATATATATGTATGACCAAAAATTGCTAACAATCTCCCACTAGTCACACATATATATCCTTACAATCCTTATAAATGTGTTAGACTTTATGAGTTCAAAAATTGCCATTACGTACCTTGAGCATATTCTAAAAATTCCGTCCATTGATTACATCAACACATAGAACCAAAACAGTTTTCATTGTATCAATCACAATTTAAACCCATCAATGATCACTAATACTGACAGAATCAAATGACATAGACTCATCATGAAATGTGTAGCATGAAAATTACATGAAGATGGCCTATACACGTCTATTTTTAACTGGTCCTACTTTACCTCAATGAGATCATTTAATAACCTTAATTTACAAAGTGTAATAACTGAATAACAAACTGTATATATATATATAACCAAATATATCCAAAAGTCAATGTATGCATGTATAAAATCAAACATAGAACATAAAATATATAAATGTGACTAACTCTCACTAAACCAAAGATTCCTCAAACTGTAAAACACCCATATTGAAAGACCTTGGGTGAAATTCCCTTAGTAAGAGGATCTTCTATCATGGAGTTTGTCCCTAAGTGTTCTATAAAAATTTGTCTACTTTGTACTTTTTCCTTAACAACTAGAAACTTGATGTCAATGTGTTTTGACTTGGTCGAGCTCCTATTGTTGTTAGAATACAATACAGCTGATTTGTTGTCACAATATAACTTAAGTGGTCTTTCAATTCTGTCCATAATTTGTAACCTTGTGACAAAATTTTTCAGCCATATTCCATGATTTGATGCCTCATAGCATGCTACAAATTCTGTTGCCATAGTGGATGAAGCAGTAAGGGTTTGCTTGGCACTGTGCCAAGAAACTACACCACCAGCTAACATGAAAATGTAACTTGAAGTGGATCTCAAACTATCTTGGCATCCTGCAAAATATGACTCAAAATACCCAGTGATCTCCAACTGGTCTGACCTCTTGTATCTGAGCATATAATCCTTTGTTCTCTTCAAATACCTCATAACCCTTTTGGCTGCTTTCCAATGATCTATTCTTGGATTGCTTAAATATCTGCCTAATACCCTAACTATGTATGCTATATCTGGACGCGTACATACTTGGGCATACATCAAACTCCCTACAGCTGATGCATAGGAAATCTTCTGTATTTCCTGAATTTCTAAATTTCCTTTTGGACACTGTTTGAGACTAAACTTGTCTCCCTTAGCAACAGGGGTATCTCCTGCTTTACATTCTTGCATACCAAATCTTTGAAGTACTTTTTTGATATAATTCCTTTGTGATAATCTAAGAGTACCCCGAGATCGATCTCGATGTATCTGAATTCCTAATACAAAGGAGGCATCACCAAGATCTTTCATTTCACAGTTTCTAGACAGAAATCTCTTGGTTTCATGCAACATGCCTATATCATTAGTGGCAAGCAGTATGTCATTAACATATAAGACCAAGAAAATATACTTGCTCCCACTGAACTTTTGATACACACAATCACCAACAAGGTTCATCTTGAAATCAAATGAGAGAATAACTTGATGAAATTTGTGGTACCATTGACGAGATGCCTGTTTTAGTCCATAAATGGATTTTGTTAGTTTGTAAACCATATTCTTTAGGTCTCCTTACACAGTTTTTTGGTTGCACCATATAAATTGTCTCATCAATGTTGCCATTGAGAAACGCTGTCTTGACATCCATTTGATGGAGCTCCAAATCATAATGTGCGACAAGAGCCATGATTATCCTAAAAGATTCTTTCGATGAAATTGGAGAAAAAGTCTCTTTAAAGTCAATCCCTTCCTTTTGAGTATAGGCCTTCGCTATAAGACGAGCCTTATACCTTTCCACATTACTTTTGGAATCCCGTTTGGTACTAAATATCCATTTGTAACCAATGAGTTTCACACCTTTTGGTAATGGGACAAGTTCCCAAACTTTATTATCTTGCATGGACTTATACTCCTCATTCATTGCTTTAATCCACTTTTCTGAATTGGAATCCTGCATGGCTTGACGAAAGTTGACTGAATCATTATTCATCATACCATTATTTTCCTTATGTTCCTGAAGAAATACTATGTAATCATCCGGAATAGCACTTCTTCTATCTCTAGTGGATCTCCACAAAGGCATTGGCTCATGATAAACAAGTTCTTGAGGATCTTGAGTTTGTTCTTTATGAACAACCAAATTACTTTGAGTAAGGGGTTCAATAACAATGTCATGTGGAGGTTTCAAACTTGCTTTATCAAAAACAACTGTTTGAATCAGTTCTAAAATTGTTACCGATTCTTCCTCTAAGACAAAGTCCCTAACTTTATTCTTCCCGCAAACTCAATATCCTCAAAGAACGTGGCAATTCCCGTCACAAAAATTGTCTTTAGTATGGGATCATAAAATTTATAGCCCTTGGATCTTTCAGAATAACCAATGAAGTAGCTGCTTACTGTTCGGGAATCCAATTTCTTTTCATTTGACCTCTAAGGCCTTGCCTCAGCTGGACATCCCCACACATGAAAATGTTTTAGACTAGGCTTTCGCCCAGTCCAAAGCTCATAAGGCGTTTTAGCAACTGCCTTTGTTGGCACTCTATTTAGAATGTAAGCTGCAGTCTTTAGTGCCTCTCCCCAGAGTGACTCTGGAAGGTAGAATGACAGATCATACTCCTTACCATTTTCTTAAGAGTCCTGTTTCATCTTTCAGCTACATCATTCATGCTAGGTGACCGTAGCATGATGTACTGTGGGACGATTCCACATTTCTCTAGGTACTTGGCAAAAGGCCCAGGACGTTGTTCACTTGAACCATCATATCTGCCATAGTATTTACCACCACGGTCAGATCTGACACTCTTGATTCTTTTGTTGAGTTGATTCTCAACTTCAACTTTAAATATTTTGAATAATCCAGAGATTGAGACTTTTCATGTATAAGAAATAAGTATGCATATCTAGAGTAATCGTCTATAAATGATATAAAATATTGCTGACCATTCCAAGAAGGTGTAGGAAATGGCCCACAAATGTCTGTATGTATCAACTCTAAGACGTCTATAGCTCTATACGCACCTAATTTCTTTGATTTGGTCTGCTTACCTTTAACGCATTCAACATAAACATTGAAGTCTGTGAAGTCAATGGAATGCAATATCCTATTTGACACAAGTCATTCAACTCTATTTTTAGAGATGTGAACTAGGCGCCTATGCCATAATGCTCCTGAGTTAATATTGTCAATTTTACGCTTAGTACCGCGTAATTTTGCATTAAAGGATTCACCATAAGAAGCTACCGTATCGAGTAAATATAGATTATCATAAGCTAAAAGTGAACCAGTTCCAACAATATCTGAATTAAAAAACAACCTAACCATTCGGTTTCCAAATGAACAGAAATAACCTAATTTGTCCAAACAAGAAACTGAAACCAAATTCCGTCTAAATGACGGTACAACAAAAGTGTCTTTCAAATCCAAATAAAACTAGTACACAATAATAATCTAAAATACCCTATAGCTTTCATTTCCACCGATTTGCCATCTTAAACATATATCCATCTTTCAGAATCAATTGGCTTCTGATAGCTTAGGCAATCCTACATTGAAATACTAATGTTAGTAGTGACACCTGAATCTAACCACCAAGTGTTTCTAGGTACTAAAGCTAGATTGACCTTAGAACAGACCAAAGTAAGAAACATACATTTCCTTGCACGTCAAGCATGATATTTGATACATTTCTTCTTTACATGTCTAGACTTACTACAAAAGAAACAATTGTCACCCTGATTTTATTTCTTTTATGCTGGACCCTTAACAACTTCATTCTTAAAGTCTTGAGTCATCTTTCTTTTGCCCTTGTCTTTAGAGGTATTCACAAAATGGGCACTTTCAGTCCTTTCTTGCTTCATTCTTTCCTCTTCTTGCACACAATATGAAATGAGCTCATTAAGAGACTATTTCTCCTTCTGACAATTATAAGAGATCTTAAACTAACTAAACTGTGAAGGTAGAGAAATCAACACTAAATGGATAAGCAAGTCTTCTGTGTAACGCCCCAAATTTTGGTAATATTAATTATTATTATTATTCTTATATATATATATATATATATATATATATATTCATATGTGTGTTGATTTATTTGAAAATGATGTTTATGTGTATGAAGTAAATGGATGTGTGTATATACGTGTATGTATGACTGGATAGGCTAAAAATAGACTAAGTGTCTAAGTGTAGGGTGTAACACTGGACTGTTCTCTCTACAACGAGAGGATTCTGACTGTAGCGAGAGGGCTCTAGGAGGAATGACTGAAACTGTCACCTTCTCGCTGTAACGAGAGAGCGACAGTTTAGGGTGTATTTCTGGGTGCAGTCTCGTTGTAGCGAGAGGGTCTTGCTATAGCGAGATTCTGCAGAGACCAGAGTGCAGTTTTCTTTAATTTTTTTGCTGTAGCGAGAAGGTGTAGCGAGAGTGTCGCGACCAGAAAAAGATTTAAAGGGGGTTAGAGTTCGAGAGCGAGATTGGAGCTCAAATTTGTGTGGAAAATGCTTGGAGGTAAGTTTTAAATGGTTAGGGTTTTGATTTTTCATCCCCTTTCTATGTTTTTGTAGTTTCCCTAGGTTTTCATGGAGTTTCTCCATGTGTTTAGGATGAAATCTGTGAGGAAGAGCACTTCTTGGTGGATTTAGCGTTTGAGACGTCGATCCGAGGTAAGGGGGGACTCTACCTTACTCCTTTATGTGTGATTTGTTAATATTTTGTGTGATATTGTAATGTGGCTAAGTAGAGGATAGGAAATTGCTGAGATATATGATGTGGGCACTTGTGTCGTTTGTACATGTGTGTATATCTAAATGAATATTGTGAAAAATGTGGGCCCGAAGGCTGTGTAATATGAATGGAAATAGGATAGGGGCGTGTTTCTTGAATGAATTGTGGGCTATATGCTGTGTGTGCTATGAAAATGAAATATCGGCCTAGTGCCATAAAGTTGAACAAATATGGGCATAGTGTCGTGTACTGTTAAATGTGGGCTATGTGCCGTATACTGAAATGTGTGTGGCTGGGGCGTGTAACGCCATTGTAATGTGTTATGAATGGTTCAGCGATACATTGGGGCTGTGGGAGATGAGGACAGTAGAGATACCTTGAAAAAGTGGGAGTGGTGGTGACACCGACTGTGGAATGGGTGCACCACAGGCCACACTCTCTTCCTGACTAGACCTCTGACCATTATCTTTATTGAGCGACCCATGACTGCCCACGTAGTATCCGTTGATGGGGGTAATCGGCAACCATTCATGGTGTAAATATGCGATCACAGTGCTACAGTGAGTGTGGCTGGTGTGCGTATGCATGGATTTGTATTTTGTAATTATGAAAGTGAAATGTTGCCTGTGATTGTGATTGTGTAATGTGTTAGAAATGTGTTGGAGGTGAGACTCTATGTTTGATTGTGTTTTGGTAGCGTAGAGTACTCACCCTTACATTCATTTTTCAGGTAATCAAGACGATCAATATCGGACTCAGTGAAAGGGGTGGATGGAACTACTCTAGGACTAGGAGTTTAATTTGAAACTAATGTATTTTAATGGATCCTGTAGTAGTGACTTGATAGAAATTGTAACCTCTTTCCTTATTTTAAAAATATTTGATGAAACCAAGGGTTGAGAACCTTATTTGAAATGAAATTTATTTTATTCTGAATTTGCAAAATTACGATTTATTGAAATTAAATATAAGGTGTTACATTCTGACAGCTCAAGCTTTAGTGCCCTTAATTTTGAAGCAATATTTGACATTCCCATAATGTATTCCCTTATATTTCCTTTGCCTTGATACTTCATGGAAATCATGTTCTGAAGAAGAGTACTTGTTTCTGCCTTATCGCTTTTTGCAAAGTGCTTTTCAATTTCAGTAAGGAATTCTTTGGCACTTGTGATATCATTTGAAACAGTACCCCTAAAGACCTCAGAAATGATATGCTTAATGATCATAAGACTCATGCGATTTGAGTGATCCCACTTCTCATGAAGTTTCCTCTATTCAGAGGTACTAGAATCCATAAGAGAATAGGGTTTCTCAATCCTTAATGCAAGGTCTAGATCTATGCAGCCAAGAATAATTTTCATGTTCTCTTTCCAGTCCTTAAAATTTGTACCATTAAGAACTGAAACCAAATTCAGATTAGCAGATATAGAAGCAACAACTGAAAAGAACAAAGCAAACAATACAATTATGCTTACATTATAATAAAATCCAATCATCAATATGTTCAAATAATGGCATAACCCATCTCAAGATACCTAGTGCATCATCAATATCAAGTCTTTGGACAACAATATTAATTGCTAGTGGTACCTTTATTGTAATGATCAAACATTGATAATAAAACATATCAAATAATAAACCTCTCTTTGGATTGATTTATCATTTACAAGCAAAACCTCATAATTATCACATGTTTACCAACATAGGTTTGCATGCAATCCAGCCAAATATTAATCTTCCTTTAGGCCAATTAATATTCACATGGATAAACATACATACTAACATTTAACATTGTTTATGAATAATTTACACAAGAGATGTCACTTTGGTGATTTCTTGATTCAATTAGCTTATTTAAATGTTAAACTGTTGTATAAAATATACAAACAATAACCAAAATTTAAATATTGATATACCAAATCAAAAAAAATTTGCACTAAATTTGCAATCATGACGTAATATAAATAAGTTAAATTTGTAGCCAAATACTTAATATACCAAATTCTCAAAAAAAAAAATATATAAAATACAATAATGAAATGACTTAATGTCATGCATCGCCACAAACTAATACAATATTCATATAGAATCAAACAGTGAAATTGTAATGCAAATTCAATAGGTTCAAAAATATGCCTTAAAAATAATATGCATAGAAAAATATTTAATACGGCCTAAGTTCGAATTCAATATGCATAGAAAATTCAAGCTTTTGGCCCTAGTGCGAAGGACGTAAAAGTTTGGCAAAAGTCTAATTTAATCATACGTCATATTATCCAATGAAAATTCAATCATATGTCATATTATCCAATGAAAAGTCAAGCTCGTTGCCTTGACAGAGCAATGTTCCCAGGCAAGGCAGTCTGTGAAAATCATATTCAAATTGAAATCAATAAATCATACGTACATCGATACATTAAATATCAAACGAAAACTAAAATGCGCAGCGCCAACCATAAAAGCAATTTGATAAATAATTATCACCATATATTACAACTCA
This sequence comes from Abrus pulchellus subsp. cantoniensis, assembly GCA_024086825.1. Classification (NCBI taxonomy): domain Eukaryota; kingdom Viridiplantae; phylum Streptophyta; class Magnoliopsida; order Fabales; family Fabaceae; genus Abrus; species Abrus pulchellus. The sequence continues at coordinate 9,103,532 of CM044051.1, read as the reverse complement.
AAATTATGAAAAATCAATAAATTCCAATTTGAAATTCTAATTTTAAAATGTCTAAAAGCATACATAAATTAAGTATGAGTTGCTCTGATACTAATTATTGGGGTTTTATCAAACAATAATTGTGTCTAACTATATGTTATTATCCATATAGAATAAAAATTACAACACAATAATAGATTTTCTTATGAACCCATACTCCAATTCATGATGAAAATCGAATGCAGAAGCGTACCTGAATTTGCCATTAAGAATGATGAAGGTTATGAGATTGACAACGAGTATTTTGATCTTACAAATGTAGAGCACCTTAGGTTTTCTTTTGGATTTCTCTTCTGATGGGGATGAAGAAAGAAAAAGAACTGTAATTGTACGTGTGTTACTTGCTCTACAAATGGAGACCATAACTCTTGTATTAGTAACTACCATTAGTTACCCCAAAATTGATAATTATAATTTGACCCCTCATCAAATTATAATATCACTAATGATATTTACACAATTAACTTTTTATGATATATATGCCCTAGTCATAAACTTATATTAATTAGACCACTTTAATATTTTGGCTAATAAAATAATGGTCCAACACATTTAAATAATATAATATATATGTATGACTAAAAATTGGTAACATATCAACCATCTGAATTATGTTCTCTCTCTCTCTCTCTCTCTCTCTCTCTATATATATATATATATATATATATATATATATATATATATATATATATATATAATCCCCTAAATTGAAGTACTTTTGTTATGTGGTTGCACGTCACCTTTTGTTGAGACAGTTTTTATGCAGTGTGGACTTTCAATGGGAACTCTAGATGATTGTTGTTGTTATTGGTCATATGCAATTTTCAAGATTAGTTACAATTTTTGGTTCTAAGTTTTTATTTCTTAAGGATATATACAGTAGAAACTCTTTAAATTAATAATGTCAGGACCGGAGAAATTTATTAATTTAGAGAGTTATTAATTTATTGATAAATTAATAATTATTAATTTAAAGAATTTTTAAGTAATTATACTGTACATACCAAATAAAAAAGAAAATTAATCTATGCCTCTTAGAATTACGTTGCAGCGAACCTTGGGACTCAACGTACAGTAAATTAGTAACTACACTACATATGCATTGGAAATCAATAATGACTTTTGAAGCAGTAAATGTAAACAAGAGGAACAAATGTGTTCAATGTATTCTTAAGTAAGTTTGGCATATATAAATTACATGAATGTGTTAGAGTATTCAAATCATATCTCACAAGATGGCTTCTTATCTAAAAGGTGTTGTAAAATCAACTATGTCAGATCAAATACGTAAGGAGTTGTGTGAGTATAAGAGAGATAATCCTGCAAGCACATAAAAAGACTTGCAGAGATGGCTTGAGGGAAAATTTCAGTTGAAAGTTAGTCAAGGAACAATATCAAACACACTTAAGCGGTCAGATGACTATCTCTCTGCTAAAATAGAAAAGGGAAGAGCAGAGATCAAAAGACACAAACCAGCAAAATATCCTGACATGGAGAAGGTTATTTATGAGTGGTTTCTCCAGCATCAAGAACGTGTGAATATCACAGGAGAATTAATTTTGCAGAAGGCAAGAGATACAATGAAACTCGTGTACCCTCATGATGATTCAGATTTTAACTTCTCTATAGAATGGCTTGGGAAATTCAAGCATCGACATGGCATAAATTCATTTCGTCGTTTTGGCGAGAATGGGTCTATTGATATACAAGACATGGAGCAGAAATTGGTATCGATTCGGGAAAAAATTGATCAGTTCCCTATGAAAGATGTTTTCAATATGGATGAAACTGGGTTGTTTTATAGGCTGCAAGCTGATCATTCACTGTCAACAAAACAACTTGAAGGAAGAAAACAAGATAAAGAAAGGCTGACGGTAGTTATTTGTTGCAATGAAGATGGCTCTGAAAAAATCCTTCTTTGGATTATTGAAAAATATGCAAAGCCTCGTTGCTTCAAGAATGTCAACATGAATAGCTTGAATTGTCAGTATTGAGCTAAAAAAAAAAACATGGATGACTAGTGTGCTTTTTGATGAATATGTTCGTTCATTTGACCAAATGATGTATGGTAGAAGAGTTCTACTTGTGGTGGATAATTGTCCAGCACATCCAAGAAATATTGAAGGGCTAAGAAATGTTGAGTTGTTCTTCTTGCCACCCAACATGACATCGGTGGAAGGTTTTACCGCAAAATATTGGAAGTATATGAGGTGGGAAAATCTGATCCAGGGAAGATAAATGTCTTTGATGCTATCAATTTGGCAATCCCAACTTGGACGATAGATGTTCGAAAAGAAACAATAGCGAATTGCTTCCGACACTGTAAAATTCGTTCAGATAGTGATGTTACAAGAAATTTGGATGAATCCACTTTTGATGAAGAAACTCAAGACCTCGAGACTATGATCAATTAATGTGGCTATCGTAATAAGATGGATATCGACAATCTAATGAACTACCCAGGTGAAAATGAAGCATGTTCAGAGGTTCAGAGTTTAGAAGATATTGTAGGTACTATCATTGAGAACAATGCAGAGGATGACGACGAAGATGATACAGTGTCTTTGGAGCCTGTTACGCGAAAGGAAACACTTATGGCATCGAACACTCTTCACAACTTTATGATACAATACAAAAATACAACACCTGAGCTATTGGATGCAATAAGAAAAGTTAGAGATGAGCTACAAATAGACTTAAACTTTAAAGGAAAATAGACAACTATTGAATCATATTTCAATAGAGTGTAATATATTTTTTTTCAATTTCTATGAATTATTAATTTATGATTTTCTTGGAACCGAAAATTATAAAGGAATCTCCCGAAAAATTATTATCTTATTATTTTATCGAGTTTTTTAATTTTTTATATTGGCCCAAGTCGAGACCAGATAAATTTATTATTTTAGAGAGTTTATTAATTTATCGAGTATTAATTTAAAGAGTTTCTACTGTATATTAGTTCTGAAATTGAAGATGACGATGGTTGGTCATTGAATAGCTCAAAAATGGATATGGGCCAACAATACAAATAGCCTAGGAAAGGAGCTACTTCAGAGCAACTCAATATTGTTCGACCACCCCCAATAATTTCTATAAGATCAACTAATTACATAATTGTACTATATTCCCTTTAAAACTATTCTTTTTTGTCTGGTATTTTGTAGAGATAAACATCTGTATACAGTAGAATTTTTTTTCTCCTATTCAAACTATTATTCAATCAAAGTAATAAACGAAACCTTAGAAAAACTAAAATAAATACCAGCCTATAAAATAGTGTCAACCCAATTGTATGAGGCTTTGCGGGGTCTTTTCTTTTTCGGCCTTGGCCCGCCAAAAAAGATTATTATATAGCCATTGGTACGGATCCTACTTGTCATAATCTCTTAACCCGGCCCAAACAAAATCCTACTTGTCCTTCCTGTTATGTTTGTGTATTTGTTGGCCCAAAAAGAAAAACAATGTTTATGTATTTAATTAATCATCTTGTACATTTGCATGCACTATATGTTTAAGAGAACGTTCATAAAATTACTTTGAGGTGAACTTGATTTTATAAAAGTAATTTTCATTTAAAGTGAGTTTTAAGTGTTTTGTGATTAGAAACTTTCATATTAAAAATAAGTTTGCATTAAGTGAAATTCTCAATTCAATACGAAGTTAGATGAGGGCTGATTATACTAGAATCACGCTTAAGTGCATTTTATTTCCAACATCTTTATTGGCTTTGGTAGTAGCAAATGTAAAACAAAACACACTCTAAATTAGTAGAAGCAAGCAAATACTGTAAAAATGAAAAGCAAGCAAGTAGTTAGCATAACAAAATTGTATGGAACTCATTTAAAATATCAAATATTTAGTTATTTTAATTAGTTTAGTGCATTAACTAAAAATAATTAGTGTATAAATCAGGGTTCAATCTGATTCGGACCTATCTAGAACATGGCAGAGTAAAATATTAATTTACCGTCAGCAATTCAGAGTGCTAATGATCATTCCTTTCGAAACAAGAAACTACTACGAAGTAAACATGAATATTTGGACTACAGATTGTGATTTCTGATGTGACTCAATTATGATCTGTGAGTGGTTCATTTTTCTTGGGACAAATTCAAACCATACTTTTTCACCCACGTGGTGGATACCTGGCTAAAGGGTAGATATAATCCTGTGTTGAGTTGCCATGTAAACAAACAAAACACTTGGGAGTTATAATAGCCGTCGATATAAGAATACTTAAACTCCTAAGAGCCGTAATCTTTAGAAAGTGGAGCAATGTAGGAAATTAATTTATCAAAATACCACACATTGTAACACCGACACACATACACACATCCGTGACCATTGGACCATCATCAAACACTCCCTACACAAACATACCAAACATTAACCGACAAAGCCAGCTCACTCCTCTCACTCCCTTCACAAAATTATTATATGATTAATATTGCAGTCCATTTAACAAATTAAGTACATACATGATCACACCTATAACATCTACTAATTAATGCTGTTATACCCTCAGCTAATTGACCATTAACGTAGTTATTATAACTTTTGTAACTTCAATTAAGCACTACGTCACACTGCATTGAGGGCAATCTTCATCCCAGATTCACAGTGACCAGGAAAGTTGCATATGAAGTAGTTCTGCCCTCTTGCAAGCTTTATTTGGTCCTTCCCTGAACTGAACACTTTAGCATTCCCTGGTGCCCTGCAATTGGTGTATCCGCTTCTGTCCACAGCAACCACATTGTGGGTGGTTGAGTCGTAGTTGAAGACTGCAAAGATTACAACATTGCATAGTTAGTAACAAGTTTGTTTTAATTCCTTAACAACTTGAAGAAAACTAAGAGAGTGCCATATGTTAAACTTACTTAGCACATCACCAGCTCTGAACCTTTTTCCCCTGGGCCAAGAATTAGTGTTGAAGGTCCATTCCCCAGATCCTCCAACGGTGTAAGTAGCTGCATTAGCATGTTCCACCAGAAGCAACAGGCACAGTAGTGAAATCACAGTGAGCATAGCCATGGGTGAAGATGCACTACCTCTTCCCTGAGACATTCTCCGAATGTGGAACTTGGCTATAATTAACAACTAGGTAGAGAATTTAGTGAAATTGGTTGTGTTGGGTTGTGAGGCTTATCCCTTTATATAAATGGAATTGATTATGTCGCATTATGGGGTCCTAATATGAATATCCTATGGTTGTTTAATATACTTCGTTGATTAAAGTGGGATGCAAAAATTTGGCATAAATAAATTAATGATTATTCTGAAAAGGGCAAAAATGGATTTTAATTGGAAAATTAGTCGCGTGGATTTTGGGAGGAGATAATGGGAATTATGAATTAATGCAATTACTGTGTTGATTGCATAACTTAGATGAAAGCAGGCCACCCGTGAGCGTGACGGTTGATTGGACACCACTTTCGCCAACCGCTTCTCATTGTCCCTTTCTTTGCCATCGACTCTGCCGGGGATCCAATCATTCTTCTAACAGAGGAATAACAAAGCCAGTAACACACTTTTATCACAATTATTATTATTATTTTCTAAAATTTATTCAAAATTAAAAAATAAAAAATATATTTTTTATTAATTATAAAATATCTGTTATACAGAATATATTAAAATGTGTGTTACTAATATAACTATGTATAAGAATATATTTTATTCCCTTTTTCAACTTTACAATTCTTACGTGTCATTTTTGTAAATTTGTTTTTAGTTACTTTTTAAGCTATATTTAAATATAATTTTTATTTTAACAAATTACAACAATATTAATTATGATTGAATATTTATATTATGAAACTTGAATGTATGGCATACATTTTATATTTAAATGTGTTAAATAGAAAGATAATTGTGTCTGAATCATATAAAATAGTTACTTTTTAAGGATGAAATTACAAAAAAAATAAAATGAAGTTAGGTGTAATAGTTTGTTTTATATTTAAAATAATTAATTATGAAGAATAAAATGAAAAAAAAAGATAAAATATAAGTTTACAACTTAAATTATAAACTCTAAAATTTTTATTTATTCTAAATGAAGATAAAAATTTAATTAGTGAATAACACTAAAAGAATATACAATTATACTTACATTTTTACTTTTTATTTTAATAAAAAAATATTTTTATCATATTTATTGTTTATTTTATTTAGAAGAGCTATTTTTATTATTAAATGTTTAATTAAAAATTTAATATATTAAAAATAGTTAATTAAACTTAATTAACAAATTTGCTTTCTGATCCAACAGCATGTTCCGTAGCAGCTTTGAATTCATCTCATTTCTCCGTTGAAATTTCTGCATTTGAAAAATTGTTGTATGGCTGAAACTATGGTTCTAATTAATTAATTATACTGTAATAACTATATAACTTTTATAGGTTTTTAAAAATTTAATAAATAATATAATATGAGTGATTGAAAGCATCTAATATCAGATCATCAAAAATTTCTTCATTTTACTATATACTTTTACAATTTCTATTCCCAAAAAACTTAAAAGTAGCTGTGGATGTTTAGATCATGATTTGATTTTGAATGGTTTTCAAAATATGAACTATTTTAAGATTTTAGTATAAAAGTTAATAAATCTAACATTCTTATTTTCTTAAAAAGGTTACCAAAGATTTCTTGTTTTATTTTTATCAATTAAATATTTTTTAAATTTTATGTGAAAATATAATTGATAAATAAATGGAAATAATTTTTCTTAATGATAAATAAAATTGAATGAAAATGTTAATCTAATCATGATGTGGTCAATCAAAATATTCTAAAAAATTGTCTCTTATAATATTTAAAATTACCTCAACTAATTAAATAAAATAAGAAAAGATTAAAAAAATAGTTAAAATATAATAAAATTTTACATAAGTTGATATTTTCTTAATTTAAGTGTATCAAATTTACAAAAGAATAATTTTAAAATGGAGGGATGATATTTTGATTGATCAATTTATTGATAAAATACACAAGAACCATTATTTATGGATAATCATTTCAATGTACGTCCATCTGGTGTTTGGGAAGAAAGAAAAAGATTTTTGGAAGAAAGAAAGAGATCCACTTGTGGAAAAATTAAAAGCAAATGTGGAACAAGAGACCATTGAAGGCATTGCTGCAATGGTGGTCGAGAGAGACTAGTCCTTTTTTGTTGGCCTCTTATTCTATCCTTCAGCTTTCTATTCCTTTTCTATGCCTCTGCATATGATTGTGATGAGCCATCTAAATGGAAATCAGAGATGTGTGATGTGAGGGGTGTGGTGGTACCCAAGTGCTTTGTGTTAGGTCCACAATTTCGTTAGTGTTAATTACTAATTAGTTCCTTTAACTAAATGTCAAAGCCAAGAAATACGCATTGATAACTATAGAGAAGAGAACGTTAAAAAAGCTTTCTATTGTTGAGCCACCCCACCACTAGATGGAATATTGGATCAGAATTCAGAAAATTAAATAAATAACATCTTACTTTATACACACACAAGCAGGCCGGTGCCCAAAAAATTGACACCTTGATTTTCCTATTAGTACCCATAAATATCAGCCAATAATACACTTATCATAAATTTTATTTTGATAATTTGTTTGCAAATTAGAAAGTGTCATGTGCAATATATATATACTTAATTCAACTTATATTTAGAATATATAAATTAAAAATTGTTTAAACTTTATGTGTGTATATGTATGAATGGACCTGAATATTGTAGTTAAAATATAATCTGAGTTAAATAAATTTAGACTTTTTTTTTTTTTTACTTTAATTTGCATCATAAGCAGATTCGAGTTGAGTATATGCCTGCAAAGACTCCAGCTAACTACACTTTTATTTTCTCTTTTATATCACATTTTAGTCTTAAATTGAGCTTTAATTTTATTTTATTTTATTATAAAAAACACTTTGTCATGGCCAATATATGTTAGAGCGAACAATTTGTATCATACCATTGATTACAGCCGATAAAAGAAATATTAGAAGTATGAGTGCAAGAAAAGTGTTAATATACAACTATTTTTAATATGATATATTTAATTTAAATTTTGGTTAGATGGATGAACAACGATTTCAACTTGAATAAGGCTTGATGAGATGATTAAATATAGTGTTAAAAAAGATGCTCAAATAAGTATCTTTTAATTCAAATCGCATAAACTCATTATTCACATTGGATTGAGCTAAGTAATTTAAACTGACATTTATATAATCTCTCTATCAATGTAATAAGAAAGAAAAATAAAACTAATAATAAAAAATGTGTAATTTAAAATAAATAAATTAATATAGTTACAAGAGTCAATTCCAATTTATCTCAAAATTTTATGTTATGATCAATTTTAAACTTCATTTTATGTTTTAAAATGTTTCATTATTTTTTTTTAATTTCAACTATTTATGATAAAATCTAGATTTTATTTGGTACCACAAATTTAAATCATATTTAGGAGCTAGTACCTCTTTTTTTTTTTTTTTGGGGAAAAAGCTAGTATTTGGTGAATTGAAAAGTATAAAACTTGTAAGAGCTCATTTATAATAAAAACAAGTCACTCTAGGTAGCATTCAAGTTATTTATATTAATTATTGATAAGTTTTTATTTTTAACATTTTAAATAATTTACATTTATACAAAGTAATCCTAACTCGTTTTATTCCTCACTTATAACCACCATTCTTATTCATTCTCTCCTTCATTTCTCATTTATCTTTTACATTAGTAGATATTAAATAATGATAATACATATTTAATGAAATGTATGATGATAAATGAATAAAATAAATGATATTTAATTTTAAAATTATATTAATATAATATAATTTTTTAGTCATTTAAAATAATTTAGATAACTATATAATTAATTTTATTGAATAAATTTAATTCAATCAATTAATTATAAATTATAAACTTTTACTTAACTAATCAACTATAAATTATAAGGTTTTAATTAAATTTATTAAATAAATTTCAATAGTTAAAATTTGTTTTATCTTATTTTTAATTGTGTTTGTGTGGGGCATGCCCATGGCCATATGACCATATTTTCAACACTCTTATTTATATGATTTTTTTTATTTATTATATCATGAATAAATGTAAATTAATCAATTAACAATTGAGTTAGTCGAATTGGACGATCGATAAAGAGATTAACAATTAAGCAGCTTGCATGAAATCGTGAGTTTGATAAATTGCATTGTCATTGTCGTATAGAAAGAAAGAAAAAACTCAGGCTAATATTCACTAATAATAGCTAAGAGTTTACATACGAGTACAACTATAAAATTATCCGTTCTTCTTATATAAGAAAGACGATTCAATCTATTTATTTAAATGCATATAGGTTAATCTACTTATACATAAATTTAATTAATCTAATTAATTAAAAAAAATTAATGACTGGTTAAATTGAATCTCTATTTATTATAATATAGATAATAAATTATATTCAATATATTTTACAATTTATTAACTTAAAATATTTTAAATCTATTGGTTAAATATGGATTTTAAAGGACATTGGACATAAGATTGCAAATAAATATTAAACTTTATTTTATAATTTTTTTAAAAAGTAGAATGCATTTTAAATAAATAAATTATATGTACATTTATAAAAAAATAGTAATAAATGCATTGAATTTTTATTAATTTATTTATAAAAAAAATTGTTAAAGATTAGATACCATGAATACTCAACAAATACCTGTTGAATTTTCTTAGTAAGTGCCTTTCTCTCCTATGTCATGAATAATGTATACGTGTTCAACAATTAATTGTTTCTAAAATAAGCTATAAATAAACTATATTTATAAAAGCTTATAAACAAAACAATAATTTTTTATCTGTTCATTACAATTCAATTCAAAATTTATCTACTGTATCGATTTAAAACTTGTATCCATATCCTCATAGAACTGATCATTTTGTAGCTTGAACATATACGGGTCAAGTGTAGAACAGTTCATTCTACACAGTATTTGACTTTAGAGAAATCATCTTCCCAAGTCTCGTGATGATAAGACTATCCCAAAATGAAACTGTTCTGAACGTGAAGGAATAAAAGTTTATAAAGTATTGAACTAATTTATAATATACGTCTTGTTATGATTTGAATTTAATACAAATGTATCTTGATTCACTTTTTGACAAATTTAGATTTTTCTGAGTCTTGTAAGATTGAACATTGGCTATGTTTCCAAATTGACGGATTCTCAGTGCAATTAAACAATAAAAGTTAGTATCGGCACTCATAATTCTATCCCAAGACTTATATATAGGTAGAGCTACATATGTCAAAGATAGTGGCTATGACTAGAGGCTATATTGCAATGAATGCTGCAATTTAAAGAAAAGGATTCATAGTATATAATTAATAATTAATAATTAATATATTAATTATAGGTTAAACCAGAAGGAAAAGCTGGGATTGGGAATACATAAGAGTGCATGTGTGACACTTGATTTGGATGGTGAATTCTACTTGACTCATACATAGAAAGCAATCGTGCGCTATTTTAATTTGTACCTTCCAACTGCCGGCACTAACTATGTTATCTTTTAACTGAAAATTTGGAGTTTATTTAGTTTATGTTCTAGAAGAATGACCAACTTTGTATGCAAGAATTTTTTTTTAAAATAACAATAATAAAAGATTTTATATGTAAAATATGTTATTATTATACATGTAATAATATTTTGTCACGTTATTTGAAAAATTTGCCACTTTTTTGTTATTAAATTCGTTGAATAATGTAGTAACATATTATTAATTTTAAAATGTATTTTTCTTACATTCATAGTGCATTAAAGTTATAAACTGAGAGAGAAAAATTTTTTAATCATGTTACAAGTCTGACTCAAAATCATTTTAAAAATTTTTCAATTTAAATTATAGCATGGTTTTTAAAGGGTGAAGAAAAAAATAGTGGGATTTAAATTGAAGTATTTAGCTTTTTAATTATCATTGTCAATATTGTTTTTTAAATAAAATAACTTATAGATGGCATAGTCAGTTTTATTACATATAGATGTGGGTTATGGACTTGCTGTGTAGCTCGCATTAGGTTGATAATAAACAGATAAAATTCAACAAATATGAAATAAGTAGTTAAAAATATGAAGTTATGTTTGAAAAAGTAATTGATAAGTTAGTTAAAAAATAAAAATTAACTAATAATTAAAAATTATATTTAATTAAAGGTGTTAGGCTAATTTACTAAGTTGTACGTATTTGCTTACGTTACTTATTGGACTAACTAATAAATATAATATAAAAGGATCTGTTTAAATAATTTTATATTTATTTTATGTACCATAATATATATTTTTACGAAATTACAGTTTTAGGCTTGTTAATTGATTTTGCATTCTTATTTTTTTTAAAAGATTAATATTTAAAAAAAAATAGTATGCAAATGAAAAACTTATAATTCAAATATCACTTCAAACAACATATGGTAAAAAAAGTTATAAATTGTTTGCTTACTAAATATATTAGTTTACTCAAATATTATATATTATTTAAAATAACTTGTGAAACACACTCTTAATTTAAAGTTGAGTCTTGTATGTGTTAGAGTTTGAGTTGTGTGCTTGTCTAACTTTTCCTTGAAGATTAAAAAAAAGGAAAATTATTTAATTCTTGACACATTTACTTAATGCTAATTATGTTTTAACTTTTAATGTAATAAATACATAATATTCATTTTTTTTTTCTAAATAATAGGCATAAAGTTTTTCATTCACTTTAACATTAATTCACTTTTTTTATTTTTATTTTGGAGAGAACAATTTAAATGCGACCATGCTTATCACTCTCTCGTGCATTTTTTGTTAACCTTTCTTTGCTTCCTTTTTTTTAATTTTAATCCTCCCTTACTTTACTTTTTTGAAATAAGCTCTAACACTATGATAAAAATGAGCTTTTAGAGCGTTAACTTAGACAGCGATTAGTATGAACTACTTTATAATAACTCTCTAAGGTATACTTCCAAGAACAGTTAATATTAAACTGCTCTCTAATATACAGTTCTGAGAGCGATTAGTAGAGAACTGATCTCTACTATATACTTCTGAGAGCGATTTAGTATGAATTGTTCTCTAATCTATACATCTAAGAGCGGTTTTCTGTTAATCACTCTCTAAAGTCACATATTTTAGAGAGCAGTTCATTTTAATGTATACTTTTAAGAGTGGTTGATAAATAACTACTCTCTAATATATACTTCTGAGAACGATTAATAGAAAACTACTCTCTAAAGTCTTTTTTATATCTTATAAATAAAGCACGCTGTCAAATCTATTCGTCTTGCTAACAAAGTTGGTCACTTTTACATTTGTAAGTTCTTTTCATTTTCTCCGTCTTCTTCGTTTTTTATGAACTAACAAAATTGTTCTCTTTGTCTCTTTCACTATAAGTTCTTTTTATCTTCTCTATGTTAATAAAGTTAGTCTATTTTACATATGTTACTACCCTTCTTATTATTCTCTCCATTCTCTCTTTCTTTCTTTCTTCCTCTATTAACTATGAACCATCCACTAATTTGTTCTCTTTTCTCTGCTTAATAGTATTGCAAATATGGATTGTTTGGTTAATATAATATCAAACTCAATAAGTTTCAATTTTAATTTGTGATAAAAATGAAGAAATTTTAAACATAACAATAAATTAATTTTGGTTTAAAATAGAAAATTCACAAAAAAAAAACTTCAAATTTAATATTTGTGGTATACTTTAAAGAACGGTTATATGAATTATTCTCTAAATGACATTCACTTTGTGAGAGTAGTTCCACATAGAGTCACTCTCTAATATCAACATCTAAGAGTGGTTGTTTAACCGCTCTCTTTAAGTGCAACACATTAGATAGTACAAAATTTTATAACGATTCTAAATACTGTCTAAATAAAAATAGAACTGCTCTCACATCTTCATTTTAACGTAGTATAAGATTCTCTACAATAAAATAAGAATGCAAAGAAAGAGCAACAATAATAATATTGTACACCTCATTTTCTAACACTCACATATAAAAGATATTTATAATTTATGCATAAATATATCAACGATGAAAATAAGATACTATGAGTGTGCTATATATAAAGAGATCATCGGCATTTCTTTTCAAGTATATGGATGACAAGTAGAAAAGTACTAAATCCTTCACTTTGTATGTTATATTATAAAAAAAATCTATAATAAATAGATAGATAGAGAGACACTCAAATTGAGTACATTTATTTATTATGAAAATAAAAATAATAAATTTAAATAAGTAAATTTTAAAAAAATACATAATATTTTAAAATGATCATATATAATCATTAAATTTTAAATATTTATATATAATTATATAATACAAATTTTATAATTTTCTCAAATTTAAAATAAAAGTTATTCTTATTAAATACGTTTCACATATATACAACGTAAATTTCACACGGCCATTTAAAAAGTTTAATGAAGAGACAATTGTATAGTTTCTGGTGAATAATCTCACATTAAAGCTGATGGCAAAGGCATGCACTATATAGATTGAGCCACATCACATGGTAACGGACTTAGCAGCTATTTACTGTGATTCACTACTAAATCTGATTCATCGATCAAGTATTTGTCATGGATTGAGTAAAAATATGTTTCTCCACATATTTTTTTAGTGAAGCTTTGTTTTCTTCTCCCAGAAAATTGTTGCTACCTTAGTTTGTTTCCCATTGATTGATCTTTATACGGAAGTTAAGGTCCAAATTAAGAAAGCTAGATTAAGTTGTTAGTAATATACAAAAGTATTTTTCTTGTAGCGAGGAATTGAACTATATACTTATATGCCATATTGTTGAGTATAAAATATATTCACTTCATTTACACATTGACTTTACGATTTGCTTATTATTCAATTAATCCTGGCGCGAGGGGATGAAAATCAGAGTTTTATTTAAAGAAATAGCAGTAACCGCGTACAGTTAATGTGCAACTTAGCTAATTAAAGTTAATTAGTTTGTAGTAATACATTTCTAAAAGCTATCATGGTTTCATTTAATTACTTGCTCCACCTTTCGGTTTCCAAACATCCTAATTTAGGTTTTACTTTGTATGTCATTTTGTTGTGGATATGAGGTTTGTTGACATTAATTATCCAGAATGTTACTATGCCAATTAACACTTTATACCATTTACATTCTCTAGTTCCTTTTGCACTTATTTAATTGTAAAGTAGATGCCAAAGTCCTTACCATCAATTACTTACACGTTTAGCACTAAAGCAAAAGCTTATTGATTTCGAAATGTGGTTTTAACTTGTAATAGTATTCCCATTGAAAACATCATGTATACATTATTATGGGCTACATACATATACCTTTTTAGTCTTCACACTCTTCCTCCTCCTTCTTCTTATATCTGCGTTTTATTGGCATATGGCCAATTTGACAGTTATGACGTCATTGTTTGATTTCAGTGACCATTTTACGTCAAAATATGTAGTTTCATTACGGTCAATAATTAAAAAAAGTATATGGGTAGTTGCAAGTTCAGAGGATACATAGCATATGCAAGGTATCGCCCACCAAATCCTGTTTTGAGAAGCATTTATAATTACACAATATTCAAATTAATTAAATTCATACGGTAGACGTTTATTTGCTCACTTCATATATGTGCTTTGAGGAAAAAAAGAACGAAGTTTAAAAAAGTGCATAATATTTTTAACCAACTTGAATCATAAGTAATAATTAGATCATCTTGGACTTCGACGGGTTTAAACGAGACTGTAAAAAAAAGTGATATAACAACCGTTCTGCAATATGATGTTACAAGGAATTCTTTTGAAGATAACAATAACAAATAAGATTTTTCATTTCAAGTTTTATAGAGAATTTAAGGGAAAAAATTTAAAATATTTACTAAATATGTACCCAATTCATGCTTTCGATTTTGCCAACATTAATTTTTAAGGATAATTTTAAATACTAAAAAAAGTTTTTATTAAAAAATATTTATTACATTAAAAATTTAAAATCATCATAATTATTTTAGTTTTAATAAAAAAAAAACCCTTTTAAAATTTTTAAGTCAGCTTTAAATATTTATGTTACTATTTTTTTTAAAAAAATAATGTTAAATCCTCAACGAAACATTTTGCCCGTTGTACAAAAATCCTAGAAAAACATCTAAAATGATATAATTTAAAACCATTCGGGAATTATATTGGAAACAGCTTTAAATAAATCAACATCGAAAACAATTTTGCTATACATTTTGAGATTCTAGTATGAACTTACTTCAGCAATCTCGCAATTTACGAACTTAATTACTTTCTAACATGAAGATTCTTCAGCAAACGTACAGCAAGGACTAATTAGGCATCAATCTCGTGAATTCTTTAGCAAGGAAGAACTAATGCATACCTATGTACACTTATAGCCTCCAATTAGCAACATATATGTAAATATGACATAAAAGATAGCGGCATCTGGTACCACTTTTATTCTTTGTGAGAGCTTAGAATTAAGTTGCCATTACATAGAAACAATAAATCTCAGTCAATGTCTGCAAATTTTCAATACCTTCTATACTTACCATATATTCATAGAGTTCCAAGCCACGCGCAGCAATTGTGTATCTCACACTAATCACTACCCTTAATCAGATCAACACTCAAACCTTTATTCCTCAGACGGGGACAAGAAAAATTAAAGTTATGCACAAAAAGTTTCACTCTAAACACAACCTGAGGAAAAGTTGAAAGGCTACATAATTACGAGAGCCTGTGCAGATATGAACTACACTAGAATTTCTATTTGCTAATCGCTAGAATTCAAGATGGGGGTGAAAACTAGAAACCTAATTAAACTACAGACATAAGTATCATATGAAGTTAAATAATTAAATCCTTCATTTGTTATTATGATGAAGAGACACCAACACCAAGAAAATCAATGAAAGGAACTTCTTTGTGCTCAATATTGGTTTCATCGTCATCTTTTTGCTGATGATCTTTCTCCGCATTGGAAGCCCTCAACTTGGTGAATGTGGATGAGTTATCACAGAAACTCATCAAGTCCCTCTTTATCTTTCCATCATCATTAGAACCGAGGAATCTAAAAGGACTTGGAACAACCCTTTTGTAGTTGGGAAGCGAGAATGCAGGATTTGGATAAATTCTGTAAAGAAATGATCTATCTGAGCTTCTGGAACATTCTGAGATGTAAATATTAGAAGAACAAGAAGAACTGTTGACATAGTCTCTCCCTCCTTTTCTAAGTGAATCCACTAAAGAAGAATTGTTTGTAGATGTTGGCACAGATGCAAAATTCCACGAGGCAAGAGAACTAGAGGGAGTATCTGCAACTATCCTATTATTATCTTTATCGAGGTTCCGAAAGTCAAAGAATCTTCCATTCTCTAACCCAAATCTCGTACTAAACAATAGGTCTTGAGGTTGTTGTGATGGTCTTTTCTCGGTGAACGAGGAACTGTTGGAATCATTGTAAACGTCTTGGAAGCTTCTCTTCCCACATAACTTAGATTGTTCCCTTTGCTTTCTCGCCATTATAACATGCCAGTGATTCTTCACAGCATTATCAGTTCGACCCGGGAAAAGCCTCGCTATGAGTGCCCACTTGTTCCCGTGAATGCGATGCGCCGCAAGAAGCCTCTCTTCTTCCTCTTCCGTGAATGGTCTTCTATTAATTCTGGGGTCAAGCTGATTGAACCACCTTAATCGGCAACTTTTCCCTGAAAGAATTGAAGAACCAAAATATGAATACATGGTTAAGGTTAACTAATCAAAGACATAAAGAGGACATGATTTTTATGTAATATATATAAACTATATATTTATATATGATGGAAGAAATCTATGTTAAATATAACGTACTCAAAGAATTAATCAAGCATGCTCTAGGTGCAATAGTAGTAATTCAAACTATAAACCCTTAAATGTTAAATCTATTCCACTTAGATTTTTAATTAATAAGGAGGCTGATAATACACAACTAATCCAACTTAATAGTTTACTTGTTCATATAAGATTCATATAATATACAAATTTATATGTATACCTGATCTTCCTTGGAGCTTCTCGGCAATTGAATTCCAGTTTTGGGCACCATATTGTTCAACAAGTTGTCTTAGTTTTTCATCCTCAGCGGGTCTCCAGTGACCACGAGGACAAGTCTTGGTGTCTTCACCAGCTGAAGAATCCTCCATGGAATAGGGGAAAAGTTACTGTGGATGCAAGGTTGATCAGGGTAGCGAAATTTTGGTGCAGCGGCGAGAAATCTTGAACATCAAGCACACAAGAGAGAAGTCATGAACAAGATATATAGGAAAGTGGAGGGGGAGGGGTTGGTTTAGGGTTGTGGATGGGAAGTCACTTTTGTTGTCTTCACACGACAGATTGTGCCCTGTGTTCATGTACATAAATAGAGACCTTATGTGTCATTGTTGCCCTTTGAACTTCTTTATCAAATTCCTCTTTGCTTTTCACAAAGAAAAAAAAGGAAAGAAAAGAAAAAAAATTCCTATTGCCGTTCGTTTTCAAATTCCCTCAATTATTATATAAACCATAGCACCACGTTAATAATCAAATCCACTTGTTTGGTTACCGTATAGTTTTTATTAAAGGGACGTCTCTCCTTGATCGAAGACTGTGGTTGATTTCCCACATCAGGTAATTGTGACATTGATAAAATGAAGCAGTTTCTAAGCAATATCGATCGATAAAGTTGTTGGTGAATTATCAATCTTAAAATATTATTATTCTGCACAATATATAAAATCCTTCCAATTTTTTTTTCCATTTGGTGGTACAACAATTTTTTATATGATGTTACAACAATTTTTAAACAACATCATGTGATGTATATCCTTCTTTTTGTGTTGTATACGATAGTGTAGCACATTTGTGTGTTTCTTAAAATATTTTCTAGTATTACTGTAATTAATATGTTAATTTTGCTGTTCTGTTAAAAATTAACATTGTAATTGAAACGATATTTATACGAATCTTAGTAATCGGGGGATATTATTCAACTATCTTTTCATATAAACGAAATTAATTTTGCCATAATAGAACTTTGCCCCTTTTGGCTCATCTGGCTTTTAATTCTACAAACTCATGTAGTAGATGAAAATTAACAAATCATATATTCAGTAATTAATGCAAAAGAAAGTTGGTAAACCCAAAGTCATCGTGTTCTAAATTGGAAACATGGCAGTGTTAAATATGGTGAGATTAAAGGCACACATTTACAGGATGCCTTTGGATGAACATGTTAATTAAGTTTTTTTTTTAATAAATTTTGTAAATTAAGTTTAGTAAAATAAATTTAGAATTTTACCGAAAAAAGTTTTTAATTACTTTCCTAAGTACAATAATATAGTTTTTTCAAACACACATTTACACAATACATTCAGCTTGTCAGTGTTAAAGCAATTTGCTTATACAATACCTTGACAAAAATGGATTCAGCAATGGCCATTAACTTCTAGGATAAAATATGATCTAATGGATAAATTGACAATAAAAATTAATGCAGATAGATCATAATAAATATTGAAGTATTACGTCTACAAGAGTTAGTTTTGTTAGCAATTTAATTGTTCTTGGTGGACAGTTTATGAATATTACTATTGACCAAGGATGGAAAAAGGGCTGGCAAAACACCTCTTTAAAACTAATATGGTTTTCTATAAGATTTTGAAGAATAGTTATAAATATTATATATGTGAGCCACTCCAAAGAAGCAACCTGTACTGCCTATAAGTCATTCTTCTTGATTAAAAACAAAACAGTAATTGTAAGTTTTCAATGAAGCATGTGCCTCAATTTTGTTTTCTTATTGTGGAAACGCCTTAAACCTAATTTTTTATAGCAATTTTGCTTGTTTTAATTTTTCTTTTTTTGGAAAATTTGTTGATTCTTTTTAGAATAATTCTTGTAAATTATTTTTTGCATTATATTTTTTTGCAAAAATATTATTTAACTAAGATAAAGTAATTAATTAGATAATAAGACAACGTATTCTAATAATTTTAAAGGGAGTTTAAAATAATGATATAAGTTGTTGATAAACTTAATATCACTTGTAAAACTAATCACATTTCTTAATTTTTGTGAAATAATTAAACGAATTTACGATAAAAAAGAAATACTACTAATAATGAAATTTGAATTCGTAATGTGATACAAATTACAAACTACATAAGTTCCTGACCACATAACATTGTCCAATAAAAACCCTAAACTGCATCCCCTTGAAATTAGCCACAATTAACAGTACTAGAGTCGATTGTGCTAGACATCTTGTATAAAATATTGAAGGTTGTGACATAAGTACTGAAAAAATGGATGGTACCTTAGAAACCAATTTAGGAGCGTGTGTTCTAGTGTTGCTGCAATTAGAAATGAATTTCAATAATTTTGTTTTTGAGTTGGTTCGAGCAAGTTTTTCGGTGTTAGGTTTTAAAAAAACTATATCAAATTAACTTTTTGTAACCTCAACAAGTTTGACCTTAAACGAGTAAATTAGATTTTATTTTTCCCGTTCTAATTAGCCATTGACAAGAATAATCAAGTTGACAGATTAACACCTATTTTGATGTGTCCATTAAATCTCTTTTGGCATCCCGTGTAAAAGTGCATTCTTAAATAGAAAGCATTTTTTTTTTGGTTTAATTTCACTTTTGTTACTTTTTCTAATTTGGATTATGTGTGAGTTTAGTTTTTCAAATTTTTGAAATAATTAAGTTTTATTTTTTTTAATCATGCATATTTAATTTCGGCCCATCAGTTTTCTTCCATAAATTTTTTTCATTTTTTATTCAAAATATCAGAAGATTTTTAATAGAATCGGAACATACAATAATTTTAAAAATAAAAACATTGTTAAACAACGATAATTTTTTTTTAAAATATTATAATACACGAAATTAGGATTTGGAGAAGAAAATTTAAGATTTTTTTTACTTTAGATTAAATTTGATATTTTGATATATTAATGTTGAATAGAAGATACTTTAATTTGTAAAGATTTAAAGTAACAGATTAAAATTGAAGAGTTTTAGGTTAAAGAAATTGACACGGGTATAAATTTTATAATTTTAAAAATAAAAAAGACTTGATTAACTTAAAAAAGACTTGAAGAAGTAAAATTAATCAGAGAAATGAAAAGTATGTGAAATCTTTTCTGTTTCATCGTTAATCCTGAAAAATCTAAAAATGAAGGCCAAAGGAAAACAATTCATACATCGGATTCCTTGTAATTCACTGCAAAATACATACAATAGAATGGGTTACGGCAGTCTAATAATGGTTCCAAATCCAAATAATAGTCTTACAGAGAATTGATGAGCACGTGATGTAAGATTGTTTGAAAAAAATGTTTTGATGGCCAAATAGACGAGGTTAACTGGTTTAACGATACTCTATTTGATTCCTACAAAAATGTACAGAGAACCTCTTTTTTTGTGCTAATTTTGTTCTTAGTGGTAATTTTGATGGGCATGAGAGAGGCAGAGAGGTGTCAAAATCAGTTTTAATCTTAAGGATTAATTTAAATGCCGTGTAAGTATAGCATCAAGAAAACTACTTCCAAACCGTCTCCCTTTGTTTTTCATTCTTCAATTCCATGCAGATGGCAAGTCAAATAAAACATTGAAACTCACAGTGAAGTAACTATTATTCTAATGTCTTTCTTAACCGATTGAGATTTCATACCCCACGAAATCAAAAACTTATCTTCCCATCAAAATATGAATACAGTTTGTCCGTAAACATCAACATATATATATATATATACATATGTTCATCAATCTAACAGTAAAATTACCTTATACTACGTTCACTCCATATTAAATGGATATCTAATAGTAATTGGTAGATCCACCCATACACCTGAATCACACCTCAAAACCAAATTAATTGTCCTCCTTTCTAATAATCCAGCTAGCTAGGGTATGTATGTAGAAATATATAGGAGATGGAGTCAAAATTAGCAAATTCAACTTCATGTGGGTAAATTGCACCTCAAACAGTTGGGGATTATAGTATATTTACAAACCTTTGGGGGAGGGACTATTGAATAAGTTCACTTTTGATCACATTTAATTTCTCTTGGTTAATCATATTAGGTTTGATTTTTGGAAAACTCATTCACCATTTTGCTCCATGTTATTTTTTCACATAATTTTTATTGATGTTTGATATACCCCAATATAGCTTCCAAATGTAAATGTAACTGTTTTATAAATTAACAATTTTAGTCCTTAAAAATCATACGATTAAAAATAAGGTTATTATATGTTAATTTTTTTTTTATCAAATCACGGTAAAGACTAAAAGCATTAAATTTAAATAAATTAAAGAATAAAATTTTAAAAAATAAGAAATTAACATTTTATAAAAATAGAAAATTAAAAATATATTTAAACATTTAATAATTCTTATTGATAACATTCTTATTTTAACAAATCAAAATCATATTCGGTGCCTAAACACTTATTATATACATCAAACAATTACTTAATGGTAATTAAAAAAAATATTTTATACTTCTGATTTTGTAAAATATTTCTGGCCCATTGACATTTAACTCTCAAATGTTTATAGTTTGCGTAAATTTAATTTCTTTGTAACGTAGAAATTGAGGCACAAGAAAATACTAGATCTGTGACGGATCAATATATTACTTTTATTTAAATTCAAACCTTTTATTTAGATTGATTCATAAATTTGTAAATGATTAAATATATGAAACATAACAGATTTATTGCTTATCCAAATCCATCTTTTATTCTTTTTAATAAAAAAATGTTCACTCCCCAAACAAGAAAATTCTAGTTAGTGTAAACCACGGATATGCATGGTTATCCACAATGGGAACTATTACTGGACGTGTCTGCTAGGGACAAGGTTGATTTTGACGAAGGAATATGGCAAGTCTAAAGGGCAAATAAATATTGAATAAAAAATCTAGCTACAGGCAATTATTTTGTAGAAAAATCTTAGAAAAGAATTTGGTCTTCCTCTGTCATTATGATGACTTGAAAACTGTGCTCGAAACTGCATATAACTAACTGGAAATAGCTTATGCCCGGTCACAGGTAAGACCAGGTCCAGTCATATGTATACCAATCCTGAAAACTTTTAATTCATAATCATAAATTAATCTTTTTGTAGTATTACATTTGTACGCAACTTTTCATGAACATCACACTGTCAAAGTAAAAAAAATTGACTTATTACGCCCAATAGCATTCTTGCATACCACTTGAAGACTCTTCAATTCAGCATTTCTTATGGTGCATGCAATCTTAAATATATAGGTTATTATTATTTTTTTCTTATGGTGCATCAAAAGTTCACATTTTGGCTGCTCACCAAGATAATTAATTAAACTAATTGCAGATGTAAATAAGATGACCTGTCCAAATTAATGGGGTATGGACTATTACTTAGCTAAGTAAAGTTTCAATTAAGAAGAAACTGGCCAAGTTGAGGTAGTCTCTCAAATTTGAAAAAGACCGCAACAGAACCCTTCAAGGTTAATTCTGATTGATGAAATGCAATCTTAAACAACCATAAAGGGAGGGAGGGAGTTAAAAATGACAACACGACAGAACTTAATTAGTTGCCCAAAATAACCTAAATTAATACCTTACTCCTGTTCTATGTTTATTCCACATCGCACTGATGATTTAACAGATATAGTATAAGATGATTTTCCGTGATACTTTGGTTAGCTGGCATCGGCAATATATATCAACCTTAAAACAAAGGGAGCCAACTTTGAGAATGGGCTTGACTTCAATTTACACCGTAAAATTTTATTTCATATATGTACAAATATTCATTGTTAGCTATTAGTTATAATCCGACAATCAATCAATCAAATAAACTTCCTAGTTGAATGAAGTATATGTCCTGTTTTAAGGTGGAACGTGCAATCGTGCCACATGTGTATGGGGTTAGTAAAAGTAGTAATTTTGTGCCCAAGAGGTCATATTTCAGACAAGTTGTTTGTTAAAGGAATCATAAGAGGGTATAACATTGTTGTGTATCTATCATATGAATTGTCACTATATATATTGTTTCTTGATTCAAAGCAAAATATGTGTGAGTGGCACCACAACTGAGAAATGGACCGTTAAAACGATGCTACTACCTCTCTTTTTTTCATGAGTTTGTTCGTCTCGCGGTGGGAGAAGCACGATTGGAAGGGTTTGAAATAGCTTTCAAACAGTGAATGCAAACTTGCACGGGCAAACATCTATTTCCTTCAACTATCTTTATATGAAAACCATAATATACCTTTTTCTCTCTCACCTTCCCACGTAACCTAAGCAACCCACCATTTTCATCATCATAACCCACACCGTAATTTGACATCAACAGTCCCTGAAAATCCTCAACAAACCATTTTGACTCTTCCCGTCCAACTCTTTTTGGTACACAATGCACATACCTCTTTTTATATCATACATTTTTAGACATATTTTTTATGCAGCTCGCAAACCCTAACTTTCTTCTGCTTACCCTTTTAGTCATTCTCAATAAATGTATTCTGTTACAACTGATGCTACCTCATTTAATTTAAATCGTGCAAAATGGTATAATCCACAGTTCAGCAGTCCTCCGATTGGCCTTTTCACAAATTTGAGAAGGAAGAGTACCCCCGTCAAACAATAACAATAACAAAAATCTTATCTCACTGAGATCGTTACATAAATCACATAAGCCTACTGAATTCAATTTAAGAAAGATGAATAACTATTATATACTATATTACATATTATGTGAATTTGTAGATGTTCAACTAATTATGTTTAAATTCATTATTGGCCTCATTTTTTCTCTATTCATTTTCTTCTTTAATAAGGTACAAACCTCTTGAGTCTTGATCATGAGTCACTGGTCCATATGCACCTGACAATAAAGGCTCAGAATTGAATGTTTTTTATTTCGTAACTATACTCATCTCCACTTGTATATATATATTTTCCATCCTTTTAACTGGACCTATATATATTTGTCATGCTTTTCTTGAAGGGATTGCATGGAGAAATTAAATAGATAGCCGAGTCTTTCTCATTTCTGCAGCTATAGATGGTAAATCTTACAGGTTCATAGAACAGTTTGACGTGTAATCCGACAAGAGTGAAGTAAGCCATAAGGATGTATTTGTGTGTGGGACTTGAGTTTCTTGCTCTCGTAGGCATACATACAAACTAACTAGCCTGAATTAATTAAGATATATATATATTAGTATCAATATCATTATTGTGTTTAAAATTATACTTATGGGCCCACCCAAGTACGGTTCGTTGGCAATTTAGTGGCTTTCTTTCTTTCTTGTCTCGCAGTTTCAGCCAAAAGCGACATCCCCATTCTGCGCTGTGATATACCTCCAAAATGGTATAGTTAGTGGCACAAGATAATGACACTTCACCAACCTACACAGCTACCCTGTTCGTTGTCTGTTTTACTTTATCAACGCTTTAATTCTTTCGACTAATTATGAACCAATGTTTAGTCCATCATGCTTATAGTCAATTCGTCACCCAAGAATGTGTGCAACTTCACCAATGTGGGCTTTCATTAGCAACTACAGAAGCCCATAAGCATAAGCCAGGCCAATTACAATTAGACATTGAAGGTTAAATGCCATTTGTTCTCTTACTTCGATTTTATTTATTTATCTTTCTAAAAAATTAAAAGAAAAAACAAGAAAAAACAAGAATTACTATTTTATTTTTATATAATTGTTAAAGAACACAAATAATTGAAAGATAAATAAATGAAAATGTTATTTATATTACATAATAAATGTATTAAAAGTTAAATATAGACAGATAAAAAACAACAAAGATATTATATACTATACTATAACCTACTAAAATACCCAATTAATCCTAATTTAGCACAAATTTTAATTATTTGTTCTCTGTTTGGAACCTAATCCAAATACTGTGGCCCTATGCTTTGAAACGTGATGGGCTGTCCAAATCAAAGTCAGTGAGCATTTGCACTGATTGCCGTCATTTTGTTGAGCTAGGGATATTACTTTATCATTAGATCAAACCCTTTTTAGTCTTAGTTGCCTACTAGAAACAGATCATGTGACTTGTTATATACACGAGGCATGCTTAATGCCTTTCAACTTGGCATAGCAAAATAAATTAGGGTACAGTTATTATTATATAACAATAGAATGACATCTTACCTACCGATTCTTAGAACCCATTTAGAAATGCAAATTAAAACTTAGTTCCATACTAAAATCATTAATGTATGCAGACTATACTTGATATGGTGATAAATATTACAGGTATGTGTATATATGTTAATCAACCTCCCACTTGCTCTTTTCCACGCAAACTGATGTCCGCTAACCTCACATTATTGTTTCTGCTGAGTCATGTGTCTGTCTAATCATTTTGGGTAGATTGGCAGATAGAGCACTTAAGTATCAGTGATGTGTAACTTAAAATAAAATTTACAGTCTTTCTGTGACAACGGAATCGCAGGTAAAAGCAACGGAGGTTTTTAAATATTCAGAGATTTACTTATTTTCTGTCAAATCAAGAAATTTAGTTGTTTTAAGCATTTGTTTTAAATTAATTGTAAGATCCTATTGCAACATTTATTAATAGCTGTCGTTATTTTATGTTAATTTCATAACAATGTTTTGATTATAGTTTTATTGGCTTTACAACCATGAAATTGATATTTTAGCCACGCGTAAAAAAAAAAACTATGGAAATTGAAGAGGATGCAAAGAGTATATATATAACAATAATACTTGCATAGACTTTATTCTGACACAGTTTCAATGGTATAAAGTGAACTCATGAATTTTTAAGAAAAACATAAAGTAAATCTTTGGCTGCTTTTTTGAAT
Source organism: Abrus pulchellus subsp. cantoniensis (assembly GCA_024086825.1). Classification (NCBI taxonomy): domain Eukaryota; kingdom Viridiplantae; phylum Streptophyta; class Magnoliopsida; order Fabales; family Fabaceae; genus Abrus; species Abrus pulchellus. The sequence goes on along the minus strand of CM044051.1, from coordinate 9,077,572 downwards.
TTTTTTTTCTATGGGGGCTGTAATCGTTATCCTTTGGCGGCAGCCTCCCCAATCTCACTGTATTTTGTTTTATAAAATCATCTATTTTTTTTTCTTAATTAACTAGCTGATGTGTTTTTTTATAAAATATTTTTTTTATTAGATATAATTATATTTCAGTCAAATAAATTATTGTATTCATTAAAACTTGAATGCAAAACTACGTATCAAACTGACATAATGCCTACTAATTAATCTGCATGTTTATTAATAATTAGATACTATTTAGCATTATTTTTTTCTTTTATCAAAACATAAGAGGTAATGTGTTTTTGAATAATTAGTATGTGAAGGATAAATTAGAAATGTAATTTGTTTTTTTAATGTGTATTCATCTTAGAAAATAAAAATTGGATAATTATCAAGGTGATTTATATGATGCAATGCACGAGGAGGTGAAATGTTAAATTTTATAACACAATCAGTCAAGTCTTTTTTAAGTTAAATTAATCACAGAGATAAAATGTCATAATTTCATACTGTATGGGAGTAAAATGTTTTTGAAGCAAAATTACAAAAGATAGAGTTTCAAATTACGAAAAATATATATTGTTGTTTAAAAAAATCACTGTTGTATTGTAATGAATGGGTTGTTGAAATACTCAGCAAAAGCTTTTTTTTATTGTCTAATATTGTCCCTACTTCGCTAGGCAACGAGGCCCATTCCTTGCTTTGGTACCACTCTGAGACCTCGTTTCTTTTTCTTGTTAAGTATAATACTTATTTTCTCTGGTTTAAAATAAATGTTTTATTCAAACAAAACAGTATAAAAGAATGTGCAGATGAAAATATTGTGAATGTACTCAATCATATGTTAACATTATTAAAAAATTAAAACTTTTAAATTTGATAACATATGATTGGTTGGAATTATATATATATATATATATATATATATATATATATTACATCAAAATTGATAGATAAAATTAACAGAAGGATTAGCAAATATATTTTAAGAAAATATTATTTTCAATTACTAAAATTGAGTTTAAGCATTTAATAATAATAATAATTTTGTCAAAAAAAAAATTGTAAGTTAACCCAATCCTATATTTTAACCTATTTTATTTTTATTTTAAAATTATTGGATCCCTGAGTGGATGATAAAATATACTGAGAATTTTGATCCAATTGAACATTAAAGTTCTATTTAGAAGTTTGGAAAAAGACGAAAAAGAAGTATTTAAAAGATAAAATAGAAGAATGGAAGGGAGAAAAAAAAGGGTTAACACAACTTTTTGCGTCAAAAAAATTTAAAAATATAAGATTATGAGATTTAACATTACATGCTCATAATTCAACTCATACTTCATTGAATGGTAACATTTTTACTTAAATTGAGTTGATTATTCGAACCAATCTACTAATTTTTCATTAAATTAAGTTAAGTTTATCAGGTTTATTCGATCAACAGAAAAAAAGTATGAACATTCCTAATTTTGAGATTGAAACTTCTCCCATATTAAAAGCCACCAAATGAAAACGAATAGAAAAACAAATACAAAGTATGATAAATTTTATTATTATTAAGTAGTCCATGATGCTGTCTTATATGCATAACCCTGACCCAGTAACACTAAGGCCCATGCAGAACGGGCCATATAATCCAGTAACTCTAACACCGACGCATGCATGTAATTGACAAAAAATAAATAATAAAAGACGCGTGCACTCAAATTCAGTGGTTATTTCACTATCATTAACTCAGCTTACATACACAGTGTCAGCAAAATATACAGCATTCTATGGTCAGAGGCAACCTAATTTCCATGTACTTTCCTTCTCAATCGAGAACACTTTTATTTAAATAATGTGAACGCTGATCTAAGTTCAAATGTGGTTAGGTGCAGCCCAAATCTTGAATTTTGAACAAGACTATAGTTTTGATAGGCTATTTTTTAATTAGTATTACTATTTCTGCTTAACAGTGAATACTATCCTCAAATTCTCTATGGGCTCTGTTTTAAAATGGAAATATGTACGAAATAGTAAACATATTATTCAAAGAAATTTCAATTTGATCGCTTGTATCTCAACGGATTTTCAAATATGATGGATCCAATTAATTGAAAATGAATATTTAGCAGGTCACATTTGTCTTGAAATGTTAGTATGGTACTTATCTATAATTTTTATGAAGTGACTGACATTACTACTTTTGCAGTGAAAATTTAACAGATAAAATTAAAGGGTAAGCAGAAAGTATAATGATCGAGAGACGAAGATAGTGAATGTTTTCTTATTTTTATTTTTAGTATGTTATCTTTATTTGCTTACCCTGCAATCCAACACCCCTGATTTGGATAAGATGGGGCCATATGATTAGGACGATGTTATTAAGAAATATAACAAGTGGATATTAATCGTTGGAGGCACTATGCAATTTCAACTGCATAATAATTCCCGTTATTCCTAACCTATGATTGATGACTCGTTTGATTCGTTTCACACAACCATTGGATACACTTCCCTTTCCTCCACCGTTAGTGTACACTATGACCATCTTTTTTCTCAAAAATGTTTTAAATTAAAATATATGTTTTAAAATATAATAATAACTATCACCCCACACAAGTACCAACTAAAATATATATAGTTTAAAAGAATCAAAAGCCTTCAATAAAAAGTTTATGTTTACTCAAATTAAAAAATATGTTCTACCAATATTTTTGAGAAAGAAAGTACATCATTATATATATAAAACTTATCATAATGCAACTAAAATATAAATAGACTTATCATACTCTACTTTGTTGAAATGTTTGATCCCTCGTTACCTGTAGTGGAAAAGACTGAAAAAAGAGGGTATAGTATAAGTCTTAAACCCGCATGCTCCTTGAGGATCCCACAGATGCAAAACTGAAAAATTGTCTACCAATAACACTATGTAACCAATATTGGTGCCTGCAGCAAGCAAAGTCCAATATACGAAAAGAACACGACCCTACGAAACTTTGACTTTGTCAACCTTGGTATTTTATTTTACTTCTTTAGGCTATAATGACAGAAAATTGCAACACTTGTAACTAATCCTGTTCCATATTCAACGCCTACAAAAAGAACAGTGATCGCATCGTGACGTAAGATCCTACGTCTTTTAGGCACAGTAAAAATTCTACGTTCTACGTTAATTCTCGTGTCATGTTTCTACGAAAAGACCTGAATTTTGTTACTTATTGCCGCCACAATGCTCAATATGAAAAATGAACTAGAAGCAGGGAGGACAGTGTAGGAATTTCGTTACTGAATGTTTTAATTTTTTTTTTAAATTCTAAAATCGATTACAGGTTTCTCAAAATTAGCTAGAAATTATGCCAACAATTAAATAAAAAGATTCTCCTTAGAAACTCGTTTTAATTGTTTTTATGTTTCAGTAAAGGAAAATATGAACTTTCTAATTAAAATGGAAAGTAAAACAATTTAAGCATCTGCTTGAAAAAAAAAACAGGGAGTGTAAATTTACCTTAAGAGTTTCAAGATTTGTTTTCTTAATTTCCATACACTTACTTATTTGACTCTGGATATGGGTTCTCAAAATTCCCTCTTGTTAATATTGGCTTTTTGTCTCGTGTTGCTTTTGTACCAACCTGAACTCCTACTCCAACAATATTTTTATATAGAAAAACCATCATCAAGTGGTGGTCTTGCCATTTGGCTTGGCTATATGATATCTCTATGGCATTTGTCAAACACCTATGCTAAGCTTTCTTCTCCCTCTACACAGTTCTCAATTTCATCCTCATCTCTCTTTCTTCAAAATGACAGGGTAGGAATACTGCTATGATCTGTCTGCTTCTAGGTTTCTAATTGCACCAGGTACACTTTGTCTTTGGGGTGATTCATCTATAACTTCTACATCTACAATCTAGATGATCTGCTTTAAATATTTTAACTTGGTTTTTCCAAATAAATGAAAACTCTAACTTGGATCCCTCCTTGTGATAATAGGTACTATCTGTTGCAGTCTTAGATTACACATAATTGATTACACATATTATAGTATGATGCATGTAATTGTAAAACATTTAAAAAAGGGTCTTAAGTTTCTCCTCTTATTGGGTGTTTGTCAAAATTTACTTTCTAATCGAGTTTTAAATTCTGTGCTCTGAAAGGTTTGTTTTGTTTAGCCTTTTCTGTTAACTATGGCTTAATCTTTCTACTCATCTTGGGCTGGAATTTCAAACAAGGGAGAATTATTTCTTCATAGAGGATATTGCTACCCGGAGATGATCTCATGTATAGACATAAATGCTATGGAAAAAGTTTGTGCATGGTTATCATTTTCATCTAAGTGATCAATCTGAATTGGAACGTCCGTTGATGAGTCTTTTAATCTTTAAAATCTTAATTTGTATTCATAGCAAGGATTTCATTTCGATGTTGTTTTAGGCTAGAGTTAATATATCATATTCGAAGAGCAAATGGTTTGCAACCTCCCAAAAGTTCTTCATTTTCTAGTTTTGCAGATGAGGATCAAAGATTCGATTTCTTTGTTACCGGTGGATTTGATTTGATTTCAAGAATGCATTTTTATGTTTATTGGACTCTGCTATCTGCTGACAGAAGATCGTACTGTAAATGGATAAAAAACATATGTTTTTTAAATATTTATTTTGCTTTTCCAGATGCAGGGAAGTCACTATTTAGGAATAATGGTCTTTGCTATTCCAAGGTGGAAATTAAACTGCCATGTCAACTCATGTTTGACTAAATCTAAAACTCATCCTCTTGGTTGGCAAAGTGAGATCATAGTTAGTACTTGAATAATTTCAACCATAGTGACTCTTCTAAGAATCAAGCAGCACCAATTCTGTTACCATTGAAATATTGAACATGATTAGTTCATTACTATAGATGGGAAAAGATACTTGCACAGATTATGTGAGAGATGTGCATAATCTAAACCATTAAAAAAAATGATAGTGTGACCAAAGTGCCAATGACTTGGATGGGAATGTATGAGGAGTATGTGAGTGCAAGTTCATGCAAGTATGTTCACTTTTTCACATTTTTGTTAATTGAAATGTGATGAATTATCAACCAGCTTATTCATGATGGTTTGACTCTGTTATTTGTGACTGCGACCACTCAACTCATATAAGTTTATCTAGTATATTTTTTGCATACTCGTATAGATTAACTGTTCCGCCTAAAAAGTTCTTCTAACTTTGTTTTCTTCCCCTATCAGGGCACAGTCATCCTAGAAAATTCAGCAAGATTTTATCAGTGAGTGACTCTTCCTGGTGACTATATCTTAAGATGAGAAAGGGGGCAAAATCATAAATCTTGGTAGTATATTGCAGACTTTACAGCATTTTTCTATCAAATAAGTCATTTTATTGATACAGTTTAAAATTCTGTGTGAACTGAATAACAGGTGAACCATGTCATTAGTTAGATCTGCTGAGGTAGCCCCAACATCGTATGAAAATGCAAAGCTCTACTCACTAAAGGAGCAAGGTGTTAGACCAGGCTTGTGCTCCCAAATTTTTGGTCCTGATAAGCATAGAAACATGTACATGACAAATACTTACTCCGGCAAGAGTTACGAGAAGTACTTCCTTGACTCACAAACAGAAGAACTGATAGAACCATCTTGTTCTGGTATCTCTGGAAGTTCAATTCACCCTGATGGTGCCTCTTCTTATCATCTCAGATCCAGTTCAGGAACTTTTATGGCTGCTAATAATCCATTCGGTACTTCCTTCATGTCTACTAGGCATCATGATGCTTATCCATCCAACTTGGGATCAGATTTGATGGAGAATAGTAGCCTGGATTCACGTAACAATGATGATTTAATGAAATTAAAACTACAAGCATTGGAGAGGGCATTGCTTGATGATAGTGATGCCGAGGAGGAAGAGGAGGAAGACATATTTGGGACTGCTCAAAGCATGGAGATTGATCCTGAGATAGCAGGGTGGGCTGATTCCATGCAGAACATGCTGCTTCATGACTCTCCAAAGGAGTATTCCTCTTCAGACTCCAATATTAGCAGCATCAGCAGCACCAAAGAAATAACACAAACTTCTCAGACCCCCAAGCAACTGCTTTATGAATGTGCTATTGCACTTTCAGAAGGGAACGAAGAGGACGGCTCATCCATGATAAATGGTCTCAGGCAGATGGTCTCAATTCAGGGAGAGCCTTCTCAAAGAATTGCAGCCTATATGGTCGAGGGACTTGCAGCTCGCTTGGCTGAATCTGGCAAGAGTATATATAAAGCCTTGAAATGCAAGGAACCTCCTTCTTCAGACCGTCTAGCCGCAATGCAGATATTGTTTGAGGTTTGCCCATGTTTTAAATTTGGGTTCGTTGCTGCTAACAATGCAATCACTGAGGCAGTGAAAGATGACATGAAGATTCATATAATAGATTTTGACATCAATCAAGGAAGTCAGTATATAAATCTAATACAAGCACTTGCTTCGAGGTCAAGTAAGCCACCCCATGTCAGATTAACCGGGGTTGATGATCCTGAGTCTGTGCAACGATCCGTTGGAGGCCTACAAATCATAGGACTTAGACTTGAAGAACTGGCTAAAGAACTTGGTTTGCCATTTGAGTTTCGAGCAGTGGCATCAAAGACTTCCATTGTCACCCCATCAATGCTCAACTGTCGCCCCGGTGAAGCACTTGTGGTGAATTTTGCATTCCAGCTTCATCACATGCCTGATGAGAGTGTTTCGACAGTAAACGAACGAGACCAGCTTCTTCGCATGGTGAAGAGCTTGAATCCAAAGCTTGTAACAGTTGTGGAGCAAGATGTAAACACAAACACCACCCCCTTCTTACCTAGATTTGTTGAAGCCTACACTTATTACTCTGCTGTGTTCGAGTCGCTTGATGTTACTCTTCCTAGAGAAAGTCAAGACAGGATGAATGTTGAAAGGCAATGCTTAGCAAGGGACATTGTCAATGTTGTAGCATGTGAGGGTAAGGATAGGATAGAACGGTATGAAGTTGCGGGAAAATGGAGAGCAAGGATGACAATGGCTGGCTTCACTTCATCCCCCATGAGTGCAAATGTTACTAATGAAATCCAGAAACTTATTAAGGTGATGTATTGCGACAGGTACAAGATAAAGGAGGAAATGGATGCTCTTCATTTTGGTTGGGAAGACAAGAACTTGATCGTTGCTTCAGCATGGAAGTTACCACGATAAATTATGTTATTTGAGAGACTCTTTCTAGTATTGGTATGTAGTGTTTGCTTGCTTGTTTAGTGTGTAGATTCAATCTGATATTCATATCCTAGTGTTTGCTGCTTCTCCAGATGTATACTAACTATTTATCTTAAGCTAATGACGAATTTTCACCAAGTGCTTAACTTGGCTAGAGGATAAAACAATGGTGCTTATGCTTTCCATGCCATGATTCCTTGTTAGCTATATAATTTTTCTCTCCTTTTTTTCATAACTCATTCACGTAGGAGTGACTCATTTTACGAAATAATAAGGAAATAGTTTTTTGGTTCTGTACCCTGATTTTAAAAAAAGATGGCATTGAATCAGCAAGCACCCAAATTACAAGTCCTCGAACACGACCTGTTTCATTACTCAAACCCCACGTAGAACCTAATTAATTCATGTCACTTTGTGGTCAGATGAACGCACAATGAGATACAAGTTAAATAAATTAGCCTATGGTGTCTCCGCACTCACTCACATGGTTGGAAGTTATGAATGAAAAGTTCAACACTGTGATGGAACATATATTTCTCACTCTCTTTTGCCTCCTCCTCCCTAAGCTCTTATGTGGGGATCCTTAGCACTATTGGCTCCTCTCCAAGATCCTAGCAAGGTTTATAATAATAACAATTTTCCAACATGTATCCAAGGACAATAAAAAAATAATGAATAGTAAAATTTAAAAATTATAACATTTAATATCGATTACATTAGATCTTATGATATTATGATTTTTAATAATAATTGTACTAGATATATTCTTATTGTATACTCGTAGGCACAAGGTAGCAAAATTGTAAAAATAAAAGTTTCTGGTGTCTTGAAAGCATCATCTAACTTGACTGCAAAAGCACAACAGATTGATGAAGTCCTGCTATGTACAGAATAAATAAAAACGCAACAAACAACTAAAGCATAACAAGAATGTTCTTGTAGATAGTTCATAGATAGAGATTAGCTATACATTTCAAAAGCCTACAACTGTTTGTGTGAAGAGTTGTGTTTTGGTGCATTGGTGATGTGTTAATTTTGCATTTCAAGGGGAATATAATTGGATCTATTGAGAAGAAGCCTCTAATGAAGGGAAAGCAATCAATTTCTATACACATAAAAGGTTAGTTTTTACATAAGCAGGACAATCAACATTGAAAACTCTCAACCAGTCTATCCCAATTGAATTCTAACAAACAATTCACAGCCTGAGCTAAGAAAAGTCCGAAAAACAGAAAAATTAATAACCATCACTGTCACTTAAACACATTGCATCGCATCTCTGTCACCGAGTGCCAATTTTCAGACAATCTGTCAAGTATCAACAAAGGTTTTTCTTTTTTTTAATCTACATGAACAGAAGTTTCTTTTTTTTTTTTTTTTATAAGGAACACGGGTTTTAATATGACGAACACACCCAAGAAATGACGGGCCCGGTCCACATTTGTAGTTTTTAAAGTACCCTTTATGATAATAAAAAGACCTTTCAAAAATTATTAAGTTTTTTCAGAAATAAGTTTGTAAAATTAAGATTTCACCTTTTCAGAAATAATTTTCAGAATTAAGATTTTACATTCTCACAGATCAAAGCATCCACATATGTATTTCCACTTAAAAGAAGAACTAATTTCATATGAAGCACAAACTATTTTTGTCGTTTTTTTTTTTGTTTAATCACTAATATTAGATTTTTATGTGAGGCACAAAATGTGGAATTAATTTTATATTTTTAGAAATTAATTTTCAAAAATAAATTTTCATATTTAGATTTTACATTCTCAAAAATTAATTTTTGGAAGTGTCATTAAAAAATTTTTGCTGTTAAAAATATTTTATAACATTTAGAAGAAATACCAATTTCATGTGAAGCACAAACTGTTTTTTTCCTTAACCACTGACATTATATTTTCATGTAAGGCACAAAATGTGGAATTAATTTTTATATTTTTGAAAATTAATTGTCAAAATTATTAATTCTTTTGAGAACTAAATTTTTAAAATTAAGATTTTATGCATTGAAAATAAGTTTTCAGAATTAAGATTTTGTACTCTTAAAAATTAATTTTCAAAAGTATCATTACAAAAAAAAAAAAACATTTGGTGGTTAAAATAATTATTATGACAATTATATTTTCCGGCACAAAACAACAAACTGCTTTGGCCGCTTTTTGTTTAACCAGTTGTGACACACATGAAATTATTTTTATAAAATGATAGAAAATATATTTGTGGCGTGTAACATTTTCAAAAGTTAATTTTCAGAGATGCAGATTTCTGATTGTAAAAATTCATTTTTGGGAATGATTAATAATTTTGAAGATTAATTTTTAAAAATATGAAAATATAATTTTAAAAAATTATTTGAGAAATTTTTTTATTATCATAAAGGATTTAGAAAAAAAAATTACATAATTTTTTAATAAAAATATGAAAAGAAAAAAAAGTGTAAAAAGTAACCAGTAAATCCGATGAAGTAACTGTAACCGAAATGAGTTGAGCACGAAGACACAAAAATTCTATCTTCGATCCTTTATTGAATTGACAAAATTTAAGTATAGTATTTTAAATTTTTTAATATTATTTTTAATTAAAATTAATAATTTACTTTAACTATGGGTACAATAAAAGTTGGCATTGAATATTAATACCAATAATCGAGGTAAAATCTTAGTTTAAATGAAAAATAATACAAAAATATCTAAATTTTGTCTTTATTGAATAGTTAAGGAAATTAATTTTAATAATTTGATATTTTATATAATATGTTACCAAAGTCTTAATTTTTAAATTAACGATTATATTTTTATTTAACCATTTAAGCTATAAATTTAAATAAGCTAAATTAATGGCTTGAACTTAAAAGGTTACTAAAAAATAATAAAAATAAAAAGTCTCTTTTATTTTTTTTCCAATGAAGTATATTAAATGTATTTTTAACAAAAAAAAAGTTCATTTTTATGAAAGTGAGAGGAGTAAATATTGAACATATGATTACATACAAATGATTAATAGCAAATGTTGATGAAAATCACATAACCAATTTACTGAAGTCATGTGACATTTTTAAAATCTTGATCATTTATAATAAAAAGTATTTTTATATGAGAATAAAATGAAAAAATATTGACCGTACAATCATGTATCTTTTATCTATGCTTGAATGCACATGATGGAATGGAAGAATGGTGAACAGTCTTTTGTATGCAGGCAACTTGTGAATAATTTGCAGTTCGTGAAGGGCAGGCAGGCATGGTAATGTGGTGTCACACATCAAACAAATAGTAATTTGCTAGAAAAAATATGTCCAATAATGCATGTTGACATGTTGGTTTAGGCCAATTTAATGGATCATTTTGAAACACTTGTTAAATTATATCAATTTATATTCCATTTGCCTTTCATGTATACTGTTTAATAAAACGATGTTTTGTAAATTATGAAATGAAATTATCATGTTGGTCCACCATCGACAATTTATAGAAGATCATGGACATTGGTTGTCAATCATTAAACAGATAAGGCTCTTCAACTTCCGATTTGTCTGCCCAAGAAGAGAGTTTCTCATAAACAGGAATGAGAGTAAGAATCTTTCTTACTTAAGATTTAATAGCAACAAACTATTGATTAGTTATTTACATGTTATGTAGTTATTAACATGTTAAGTGGACCACCAGCTTTATGATGCCTTGTAGTGGTCTGGTCACAATCATTTGAAGAAAGTTGAATCGAATGGACATTTTCTATATATCAGATATTTGACATTGCACATTTATTTACTGTCACTACCAACCCGTTTGGCTCATAGTATTTGTATTCATCAAGAGAATAATTCTGAAATTCTTTTTCCATAAGGACAGAACTGCAAATCCAAAATATATCTTCTTCGGTTTGTTAACCTTTACATATTATGAATAAAAAATTATACAGCAATTTCAGAGAACAAATCCAGAAAAATTGTTCTTCAAATACAATATTTGTTGTCTCAAAGCCTTCATTAGAGACCCCAAGGTTTCAAGAAAGTCTGGTTAGTGTAGATGATATGCTACAGTAATAAGTAGAGTCTATGTTCTTGATATGCATGACATACATATATTGATGGAACGTATAGGTGATCAAAGAGTGCTATATATTCGTGGCTTTGTGGATGTTCATTGCTCGTTAACAATTTCATTTGCATTTGAGTGAGTAAATAAGTAATTGACACTTCTAACATTATTATATTATAATATTTACAATAAAAGCAAACATAATAGTTATCTTCAATCAGATGTGAGGAATGGAAATAACTTAAATCCTTACAAAAATAAGATATAATTAATACCCAATAGCCTAAATTGGTGAACTGAAATGTGAAAGCTGGTACTTGATAAGCTAAAAGTATTAACAAAAAGAAAATGAGAATTAGAAAACTTAGTCAATTTTCTAAATTTATGATATCTTCTAGAATATTAATAATACTAGGTAAGGAATTACTTCTTAGCTCTTTCTCTATCCTTTTGTGTAGTTAATGCACACCTCCGTTTTAGGTTCTAAGTGTTAGGACCAGAGTAACGGTATAATAACACACAACTAAAATAAGAGATGAGAAAAATAAGAGCTAAAAGAGAGATAATAAAAGCAACAGAAAAAATATTACAGAAGAAAAATTATACTATTCTTTTCTATTAAAATTTACCTCTCAAAATAAAGAACCACCACTACTAAATTGATATGTTTAGTGTGATACAAGAGAGGGAGAGAAGAGATTTGGGATGATTCTTAAGGAACCCTTAAGCCTCCTTTTATAAGCCAAAGGAGGTCCTCCTAATTGAACTCCCACCGATGTGGGACTAACAATTCTCTCACTTGAAGATTATGATTAAGCTAATCATATCTTCACACACATTACTAATATATATATTACAATTACATATTGCTTATATTCCTAATAGGCCATACAAGGATCGACACCATGTAAACTTGTCATTATTTACTGGCTTTGTCATTATGTCTGCTATGTTGTCTTTGGTGTGAATCTTTTGCATATCCACTCTACCTTCCTCTACTACTTCACGAACAAAGTGGTATTGTATACCTATGTGCTTTGTTCTGGAATGAAAAGCTGGATTCTTTGCAATATGCAAAGCACTTTGGCTTGTCACAATACACGGTAGTAGTCTGTTGCTTGTGCCCAAGTTCCTCCAATAGCCTTTGAATCCAGATTGCTTCCTTGCATGCCTCGGTATTTGCCATGTATTCGGCTCGTAGTAGACGAGCCACAACGATCTGTAACTTAGATAACCGACTTCTGCTCCTCCAACAAGTGTAAACACATAACCGGTAGTAGATTTTCTTTTATCCAGATCTCCCGCAAAATCTGAATCAACATAGCCCTTCACAATAAATTACGATCCTTCAAAACATAATGCAACATCGTAGGTTCCTTTGATGTATCTAAGGATCCTCTTTACAATATTCCAATGCTCTCTACCAGGATTTGCCATAAATCGATCGATCGCTCCCATTGCTTGTGCAATGTCCGGTCTAGTACAAATCATGGCATACATAAGGCTTCCCACCGCTGATGCATACGGCACTCGCGACATTTCCTTCCTCTCTCGCTTCATCATTGGGACTCATACTTGAGGATAATTTACAATTTACGGAAGTGGGGTAGAAATTGGCTTACAATCTTGCATGTTGAAGCGTCGCAAGACTTTCAAGAAATAATTCTTCTAAGAAAGCCAAATCTTCTGTCTTTTCTGTCTCGGTGAATTTGCATCCCTAAAATCTTGTTTGCTGATCCCAAATCCTTCATATCAAACTCCCTAGCCAATTGTGCCTTTAATTCTTGGATCTGATCTTTATTGGGGCCTACCACCAACATGTCATCCACATACAACAACAAAATGATAAAGTCATTTTCATCAAACCTATTGTAGTACGTACAATGGTGCGACTTTAGTCTGTTGTAACCAAGGCTAATAATGAAGGAATCAAATCTCTTGTACCAACATCTCGCTACTGTTTTAAACCGTACGAGAGATTTGGTTAATCCGCAAACCAAGTTTTCTTTATCTTGTTCTTTAAATCCTTACGGTTGGAGCATATAAATTTCTTCTTCAAGTTCTCCATGGAGAAAAGCGATCTTTACATCAAGTTGCTCAAGATGTAAATCATGTGTAGCACACATTGCGAACAATTCGATTGTGGTTAATCTGACAACTGGCGAGAATATCTCATTGAAATCAATGCCTTCTTTCTGTGCATATCCTTTAACCACCAATCTGGCACGATACCGCTCCACTTGATCATTGCCATCTCATTTGATTTTGTAAACCCATTTACAACCAATAGCTTTTCGACCTTTTGGAAGCTCAACAAGTTCCCATGTATTGTTTCTATGTAAGGCCTCAATTTCTTCTGCATTCTTGTCATCCATAAAGAAGCATCTGAACTCTTCAAAGCCTCATGAAAGGTTGACGGTTCACCCTCTTCATTTAGAAGACAATATGCATCATGGCTTGTCATAACATAGTCAGAGTGCCAAGATGGTCTTCTTATCTCTCGTTTCGTTTGTTGAGATTCTCCATTATTGGCATCATTTGGTTCTTGTTCTTCATGTTCTTGTTCTGCTTCAGAGGTGTCATTGTCATTATACTTCCTTTCTATCACCGAAGTAGTGTCTTTAACGATCTTGTCATTTTTCTCCTCCTTCGCAGCTCATTTTCTCGCAAATACTACATCTCTGCTAACAACTACTTTGCGGGCCGTGGGATCCCACAAGCGATACCCCTTAACATTGTCAGCATAACCCAAGAATATACATTTCCTGGATTTTGGATCCAGTTTTGTTCTTTCTTGGGAATTGTACATTACGTACACAGGACATCCAAACACATGTAATGAAGAATAATTAGATAACTTTCCATTCCATATCTCCATTGGTGTTTTCAAACCAATTGCTGTTGATGGTGATCGATTTATCACGTAACAGGCAGTTTTAACTGCTTCTGCCCAGAAAGATTTGGCCACTCCTGCTGTTCTTAGCATAGCCCTTGTTCTTTCTAGAAGAGTTCTGTTCATCCGCTCTGCTACACCATTCTGCTGAGGTGTATAAGGCACTGTGAATTGCCTTGAAATACCCTCTTGCTTGCAAAAGGCTAGAAAATTACCATCTACATATTCTCCTCCATTGTCTGTCCTTAAGCACTTAATTCTTTTCCCAGTTTCAAGTTCTACTTGTGCTTTGAACCCCTTGAATACTGGAAACACATCTGACTTCTTCTTGATTGGGTACACCCATAATCTCCTGGAGTAATCATCAATAAATGATACAAAATATTTTGCTCCTCCAATGGATACTTCCGGTGATTCCCATACATCAGAATGAATCAAGTCCAGTATGTGTTTGCTTCTTGTAGTCACTTTGGCAAACTTCAATCTATGCTGCTTACTTGTCACACAGTGCTCACAAAATGGTAAGGTTACCAGTCTACGATGCCACATCAGTGTTTCATCTTCTTGACTTGTTGCAAAATATTTTGCATCTACTTCTTGCAACGTATCTCCCAAAAGCATGTATAAATTGGTTGTGATCTTTTCTGCTTTCATCACTACCAAATTGCCTTTAACTACCTTCATGATCCCACCTTCAATGTGGATCTTGCACTTGAGGTCATCCAATTGCCCAATGGACAATAGATTCTTTTTCAAACCCTTCACATGTCGTACCCCTTGAATTGTTCGAATGGTACCATCATACATTTTCAATTTGACAAGACCAATTCCAGCAATTTCTAGGGCATGATCATTTCCCATGAATACAGATCCTCCTGAGATAGGTTCATAAGTAGAAAACCAATCTCGGTATGGAGTCATGTGCCAAGTTGCACCTGAATCCAATATCCAACATTCATGGAGTTGTCTTCCGCCTCTAGAATTTACTGATTCACTGTATAGAATTTCACCATCATCTGAGGTACTAGCAACACAGCCTTGTGAGGTTGATGCTTCCATATTCTTCCTTCCTTCACTCTTCCTGCTCCAACAATCTTTCTTCACGTACCCTCTCTTGCCACAGTTGTAGCATTTGAGGTTCTTCCTTCTCTGAGATTTTGATCTACCATGATTTTGGCTCCCACTGGAACCACGCTCCATTGATCTCCCTCTCATCATCGTCAAAGCTTGCTTGTTTACAACTTTCGATCTGTCTTCCTTATTCTTTCGCCTGGATTCTTCTTCAAGAACTGCTCCGGCAACATCATCAAAGGATAGATGACCAATGATGTTGTTGTTTGTAATATTGATGATGAGTTGATCATATGAATCTGGCAAGCTTTGGAGTAGAAGTTATGCACGTTCATTTTTCATTCGAAGAGTGTAGAGTTTCCTTTTTAAGAATATTTTGGTGTGAAGTGACTTGATCTCGTACAATTTGATCAGTGTGTCCCAAATCTCCTTTGCAGTCTTCTTCTCTGCAACACTAGATAACACTGAATCTGCCAATGCCAAGTGCAAATTGGCAACAGCATTGTTATCCATTTCTCTCCATTTTTCTTCTGAAATATCTGCAGGTCTGCCTTTAATTGCATCAAGACAATTGTCTTTTTTCAAAATTGCTCTTATCTTCAACTTCCACAAGGAGAAATTACTCCCATTAAATTTCTCTATCTCATATTTTGCTGCCATATTTTCTCTCTTTATTATACCGACTTATGCACTTCTCACTATGAATAGTATTGTCTACTAGAATAACAGGTAGACCATGAACTAACATACCAAGAAATTTTCAGGAAAGAGAGGTGGGTCACTATAGACACTCTTAAATACCAAATCTTTCCTAGCCAGAACTTTCTCAGATAGCAGTTTCACACTATCAAACTTTTCCAGTAACAACTCCTTTTTGATGTGAAAGATCGGATTAAACCGCAATCACAGAGCATACTCAGAATTTTACCAACACTATTCTAATGACAATAGCAGCGGAATAAACCAAACCAATAGCTCTGATACCACTGTTAGGACCAGAGTAACGGTATAATAACACACAACTAAAATAAGAGATGAGAAAAATAAGAGCTAAAAGAGAGATAATAAAAGCAACAGAAAAAATATTACAAAAGAAAAATTATACTATTCTTTTCTATTAAAATTTACCTCTCAAAATAAAGAACCACCACTACTAAATTGATATGTTTAGTGTGATACAAGAGAGGGAGAGAAGAGATTTGGGATGATTCTTAAGGAACCCTTAAGCCTCCTTTTATAAGCCAAAGGAGGTCCTCCTAATTGAACTCCCACCGATGTGGGACTAACACTAAGAATTTTGGAAGATTTGTACATTTTAGTGGGGAAAAAAAGTTGCGAGGTATGAAAACATAAATGATATCCACATGAATTTGAGCCATCTTAGAACCTCACAATCTTGTAATAATATCCACATATATAGATAATAATCAAACCAAATAAATTGAAAAGCAACACAGAATCGGAGCTTATCCACAAGTCCTGAAAGCCTTTAGAGTCCAATTTTCGCACACTTTTGTTTAACTGAGTTACACAAAAACAGCATGGCCCTGGAGAACTGTTTAAGAGTAACCACAGTTGGCACAGCCAGACCCCAATGTCTTTCTCCAATCTTTTTAACCTCAAGGGAAAAGCTTGTTTTCCGAACTCAGAGAGGTTTCAAGAAATCCATGTTAAACTCTAAAGTATCATACCCATCTCTTTTATCAACCAGTGGTGCCCACAGAAAATCTCGTTTTATTTGCAATGCTCGGGAAGCAATAAATGAAGGTTATTAATTATCCACCACTTTGCTAGTTGCTTGGTACCTTTTTTTTATATTCTACTAAGAAACCTGTTTTTTACATGGTTTTCCAGTTTACCTCTTCATTATGAATTTCAGTGTCTCTTAAAAAGGAGTGAAGATGTAGAAGGTATTAAACTGGATGATCTAGTTTCAAAAACTACACTAGAACATGCTTTATGACTGGACTTGCACCTTAACTTTGCAATATAATTTAGGAAAATGTTATGATTTTAGGTGACTTAAAGTGCTAAGTTTTTATGATGAAAGAAGTATTAATTACATTAAAAATGCAAATGTATAACAATGCTTCGTTTTTCAAGAAAAAACTTTAACTATTATATGCTTAAAACTAATTTTAGAGACTGACGTTGACAAAACTCATAAATAAATTTAGTGCCAGGTGCTTTAGGAAGAGTGCCAGATCAAGTTAAAATTTCACGTAGTCAGGAATGTCATTGTGGTGCAAGATTTCGTGTAGACATTTTTGCACCTATGTATTTTCTTGAATGAGGAGATTGATTTTCCAATTTCATCTTGAAATTGATGTATAGGTTCGCTCGTTTCCCTGTACTAATTTCCCAATCTATTTGTCCATAAGACATAGGATGCATTTAGTTAGCAGTTTTAACCACGCTTAGTGCATGCTTGAAAATGACTTTTAATAGAAAAAATTATTGCTTGTTTTTAAAATTGTCTCAGGAAATTGGCAAAATTAAGCAATTATTTCAAATAAGTTGATCCAAATAGTCACTTGATCCTCTATTTAGTGCCTCGTCTGATGAAATAATACACAAACTGAAACTGGCAGTTAAAGTAGTGACTGACTCAAGCTGGAATAACCTTGTCATTGGAAGTGAGACTCCTGTGCTGGTAGAGTTTTGGGCACCATGGTGTGGTCCATGCAGAATGATAGCACCCGTCATCGATGAGTTAGCAAAAGAATATGCTGGAAAAATTGCATGCTACAAGGTTAACACAGATGATTGTCCAAACATAGCAACACAATATGGCATCAGAAGCATACCAACGGTTCTGTTCTTCAAGAATGGAGAGAAAAAAGAAAGTGTCATTGGTGCAGTTCCCAAGTCTACTCTATCCGCAACAGTGGAAAAATATGTTGATTTATAAGCTCAGAAAAATTATGAAAACGGCACGCATTAGAATGCATAAACGAAAGGTGTGGAATGGGAGAAATAAGAAAGTTGAGATTGCAAATTTCATTCTACATTCTTTTCCATGCCCTACAAGCTAAAAGATAGTCTGTTTATAAGGACAATTTTTCCATCCTATGGTTTCGACACTTCAAATAACACTTTTAATCTTTCGTCCTTTTTTTTTTTTTTTTCATTTTGTAAAGATTACATTGGATAACCAGACTTTATTCAATGGTTGAATGTTGATTAGTTCCTTCTGCAGAGAAACTTCAAATTGATCATTGCTTGGGAAAATATCCAACTATTCTCCCAACAACCAGTTGCATTTCGTAGCCCAAAACTTGTCACCTTCCTCATGGGTCCGATGCGTTTGTGAAAGCTCATAAGAAAAATTAATATAAAAAGTTACACTTGAATTCACAAGGAAAATCAGCCCCTTCAGCCACACAACCAGCCAACAAATTTTCATTTCTTAAAAATAAAATCGTATATTGGCACAGTGGCCTACGCCCTATCACTACCCAACCAAAATGCATTCTGCCATCATCAAGGGCCTAAGGCAATACAATTGCTCATGCTCATGCTGCACGAGCAGCTGTCAAGAACCACAACATCCATACCATCTACAAAAGCTCTCAAGGAGAAGGTTTCCAATCATATTGAAGATTATTAAAACCATTTACTGCCCCTAGCCCACTAAGTAGTTGGTTTGACAAATCTTGTTGATGATTCATAGCTTGATCCCGAGCAATAGACGCCATTCCTCCCCTTCCATTCATAAGCGGATTATTTACCATTGCAGCTCTGATGCCATTAGGCATAGTGGATTGACCAAGACCTATTGTGCCATAACTACCAACCCCAACACCTGAATTACTGTTCAATGCACCATTCCCCACCAGGCCATTGCCACCATTGATCCCTGTATTGGCACTCACTGGCAGAATGCCATTTACGTTCTTCACGTCATTCCCAAGAGAACCAACACCCACCATTCCACCTGTGCCATTAATCTGGGAGGACATCATCATCTCTTGTATGATTTTCTGGACTGAACTCTGAGTATCACTAGGGTCAGCTTCACCAGAAAGAGATGACTGCTGCTGTTGCAGGGAAATATTAGCTGGCGAGTTTGTTGTACTCATGTGATTGGCAGATGTTAAAGCAGGGAGAGATGTTTGTGGAGCATTGTTAGATGAGGATGGTGTTGGTGGTTGAAAAGGGGATGAGTTTGGCTGCGCCTGGGGCATAGTACTGGAGGAACCTGGGGATGGAATCTGAACAGAACTACCTCCATATGGACTGCTTGCATTGTTCATTGAATTTTGTTGTCTAGAATTCATAGAGTTCTGGTGAAGAAGTCCAACAATAGTGCTTGTGGTGGTTGATGCGGATGCTGAGTTGACAGAGTTATTTACACTAACCACACCATTGCTAGAACCAATTTGCATGATGGCAGCTTGTGCCAAGGTTTGGTCACCATTTGAGTTATGGGCCACCATTTGCTGTTGTCGCTGCTGCTGCTGTAATTGATCTTCATGCTGTAGTGCTTGACTGCGAGGTCCAGATGATCCACTTGTCCTCCGAGGGAATTTTGCTAGACTCTCTGAGAGAGGGGAGAAAAAAAAGAATTTCCATTACCTCCATTATCATGATTAAACAGCTGGCAACAATTATAAACATAAGAAAGCAAAATCTTCATAACAAGAAAAAAAATCCACCATATAAGATATCACAAAGACCTAAACTTCCCTCTGGTTAACTGATACAACATTACAGAACTATACAGAGAAAAGATAGAACTCATTTTCCCAATTAGGTACAGATATGAAAGAGAGAAATCACTGCAAAATTGGTTGCCCATATAAACAATGTCATGCAACCAAAATGATTCCATACTCGGAACACAAAAAGCAAAATATGGAACGGTTTATTTCCTCAAAGAAGATCAGGCAACTTCCTACACTGGCATCTTGACCTCAAACATACACATTACCAACCTCCCTAATCCGCAAATATTAAATGAATGATTTATCACACATCCTTGACTCTCCAAATAGACATGAGGATATCATAATCTTAGAAAGTACCAAGCCATTGATACCAGACTACAGAAACGGGATTTAAGTAACAGAGTAAAAGCTGACAGAAGGAGAGGTACAAAAGGAGTTGACAAAAAACTGAAGATCTTTTAACTCTTCCTTCCCAACTAACAATCCCAACTCTCAAGTTGTAATAGCTTAATAGGTAACCTCCAACACATAAATCATCATAAGTGGAGGTATTATGAACTCTAATTGCCTGCTCTTTATTCCCTTTAACATTTCATGTTATTATCTTGCCAACAACATCTGCAAGCCAAATTCAAAAGCAAAACACCATGAGGGACCACACTGCAATTTCAGTGACTGGGCATAAATCAGTTGGATAGAGTATACAGAAGTTAGCTATTCCTTGATAACTGTCTGAAGTAACCAAAGCAATTTACTTCTCTCTCTCTCCAGACTATAAAAGCATGAATTGCATGCAGGCTCAACAAGACATAATTCCATCTCGGCTAACTTTCAAAGCATACACTTCATTGAAATTTCAATCAATCCTCCATAAAAAATGTCCTCCACTATCCCTAGAAAAATACAAAGACAGACCCTTTAAAAATACATTATTACACCAAGTTGAGTATCCAAGACCAATCTGTGTATCTTCGAGTCCCCTTCTTTCATCAATCAAAGGCAACTGCATCTGGAATAGATTCCATTACTAGGCATAGCTTATTAGAAAGGTTGATGCAATGTCTCCAAATATCAACCAACAAGAAGGATAATGTTGAGACAAAAAGTGATATCCAAAAACAATTTTCAACTATAATATATAAAGGCAGAGTAGGAAATTAAATGCATCAAGACTCAATTTCTATATAATGCTCATTGTTTAATTAGAAAGGGTAAAACATCATTGGAACACTTTATTGGAACAGCTGCTCTCATTTTAATAAAACATTATTTATAGACTCATTCATATCTTCACTTACAAATTAGGAATCAACCAGTAAACTACCAACTTACCCATAGGTCCAGTTCTTGTTTCTCTGCTGTAATCTATCAAGTCTTTCATACTATTTACCACTTCTGATATCTGCAACATAAACAAGAAACTAAGTTTGTCATATTAAATCAGTGTATCCTCCTCAAAAGAATTTGTTTCAGATTATCCTCTAGATGAAACATATAATTTTTCTCATAAATTTATCATTTACTCTCTTACCAATACAGTATTTTTGGCCAAAAAAAAGACCCAAATTTTCCCTCTTTATGGTCAAATGACAAAATCTCTTGATTTATTAATCCTTGATAACCAATCTCCCAAAAAATACAGAAGTCAATTTATTTACCAAAATATAAAAGGCACCACAAAAAATCATCCCACAATTACTGGGTCCCTAGTCTTCTCTTAGGAGAAGATCCTAATACAAACATAAACAGAAACCAGTATAATTGCTATTTGCGATATGGGGTGTTCTGTTCACAAATTTCACAAAATAGCATTCCAACAAGCAGGGTTATGAATTATGATGGTGCCCCAAAAGAAACATAGTAGTTACAGAAAAAGAAACCAATTGTAATTTCAAACATTAAAAAGAAATTAATGTATATTTGCCCACAAGTAAGTAGATTAAAAATAGATATTGAAAATATATACATGATATCTTAAGAATGGAACCCTACCTGTAGGCAGCGCACATATCTCTTAGTATATCCTAAATCATTAACTAATGGTACTTCTAAGGCTTTAGCCAACTGACGGGCTGATGCAACAAACCTGGAGAAGAAGCATAAGTGCTAAAATATTAACAAGCTTGATGAGACGTCCAAGTAAAATCTATATTCAAAAAGAAAATAAGTATTCCATGGTCTTGGAAAAAAGTTAGAAGACAACGAACACATAATATTCAAGTTTTAAAGAAGGCATGCCCCATGCATCAGCAGAATTTTCATAGATTTGGCAGTAAAACACGGCAAAAATAGATAATAAATAAAAGGCACCGAAATTAACATAAAGAATAACTGGAAAAACAGACTTACATATTGCAATTATTTTGTAACTCTGGAACAGATACATTGGGCGTTGCATTTTGAGTAAAAGCCTGGTATTTTTGAGCAACCGTTCCAAGCTGACTAACCTGTATATAATAATAAGTAAATATAAAAATAATAACCATAATGTATAATATATAAATGCACGGCCTTGTTAAAATCTCTACAGTACAAACAAACCAGTATTACAAAAGGCATTCCTGGTAAAATATTAAATATTAATCACAATACCCGCAGCAAAAATAAGGAATCCATAGATACTAGCAAATATCTCACCGAATAACAATATCAAAACTTACTAAGACCTACAGTCATGGGGAAAAAAAAAGAACAAATATCAAGACTAAAAATCAACAGACAATATTTAGTAATTAGTTTAGTAATCAATATTCAATCTTGTCTATTTAACTGATGAAGAACCTAATCATTATAATTACAAAGTCCTCTCAGAATGAAACTATTAGCAACCTGCGGTATTAACAATCTTCTGGGGATTAGCTCTTCATGGCGCCGGGCACAAAATTCCCAAGAACATATCTGCAAATGAAATAACAAACAAGAGAATGTCAATTAATCTTTCCCTCATACAAAGAGAAAGTCAACAATGATAATAATATACAAGCATTTTTTGTATAGAATTTAAAAGCTATTATTTCTATGCGTAACCTTCAGGTCTGGAGAGAAAACTATTCGAAGTTGACCATCACGAACAACACGAAGTTGGTCAAAAACACTTTCTTGTATTGCCTTTGCATAATCTAGAACAATCTGACCAGAGGAATTATGATATTCACGGGGCATGTCAACATAAAGTAGTTCTTCCAAAGTACCACTTTCATACTTTATCTTGAAAAGCCTGGGAAGAACCTCAAAAGTTGCTTCTGGAAAAAAATTTTAAAAAAATGACCATTCAGAACGAGATTTGTGCAACTGCAACCAAATCACATTTACATATATGTGACAAAAAATTAAGATGCCAGCATTCAAATGGCATAGAACCAAAAATAGACTGAACAGGGAAATGCAGAAAAAATAACCCCAAAAAACAAAACTTACCAAACCCACGGCCTGGTTTGCGATTACATATTTCGCAGTGCCATACATCCTGAAAATATTTAAAGGATTCATCTTTTAGGTTAAACTGATTTTAGCATCAATGAAACTACTATATATGGTTCCTTGAATAGCATTAACAATTCATGGCAACATTTAAGGCAATAGTTACTGAATCTTGAGAAATAACAATATGGCAACCACAACAAAATCAAGATGCTAATAACTGGGCATGGTACAATCAAACATACCATTCAATTACTAAGCTATGAACTTGGCTTAGGGTATGAAGGTATCAGAATTAGTTTATAAGGTTTTCTCTAGGAACAGACCTGAGGAAAAACTCCAGTTGTTTGTCTCCCACTACCATACATAGAAACACACCATTTCTTCTTGGCATTAGGAGCAAAATACTCAGCAACAAACTTCCTCCAGAAGTCAATATTGTTGTCCTACATAAAATCAAACTGCATCTTAATAAGACATATGATATTAACACAGAATAAGGTCAATACATAGGTTGGTTCTTACTTCAGGTCTATGTTGTTGTTGATACATGTAATGTGTCAACCGCCTAGCACACATCCCCGGTTCATATACTGGTTTCACAGGAGATCTTACAGGCATATTCTGCTGTTGAAATTGTTGTGGTAGTTGGGACCGTTGTTGAGGCATTCCCTTCAAGAGTTGTTGCTGCTGGTGTTGTTGCTGCAACTGCAAAAGCCTATGATGGCGCAAAATATTGATCTGGGCGGCAGCAGCCTGAGAGGACTGGCTTGACATATGGAGGAATTGCTGCTGCTGTTGTTGCTGCTGCTGCTGTTGCTGCTGCAAAAATAATGGTTGATCAGAATGCTGGGGCTCCACTTTAACTGGTCCCAGAGTTCTCATTGTTTGCATCTGTGGTGGTTCCAGTTTCACTGAAGCAAGATTCCTCAATGATTGCAACTGCTGCTGCTGTCCAAGTTGATCGTTGTTTATGTGGGGCTCCACCTTTACTGGTCCCATACCACCCATCCCTCCTCGAATTGTTTGAAAATGCTGCTGCTGTGTATTCAGAGGAGAAGAAAACTGCTGCATTGACTGCTGACTGTGTTGGAAATTTTGAGTTTCAAGCGGCTGGGAATGTTGTTGTTCTGGCAAGAGCTGATTACTAGAAGGATTTGAAAATTGTTGAGCCTGACCTTGACCAGAGGAACCAGGACTCACTATGTTTGACTGTACAAACGTGGACGAAGAATTATTAAAGTTTAATCCATTGCCAACGTTGGAGAGTGGATCTGCTTCAGCTCCAGCGTCAATACCTCCACGCTGGCTACTTCCTGGACCAGAGAGCCCAGGATTCGGGACTCCATTTGGGAAAGATTGATTCAGTATCGAAGTTACATTAGACATATTTCCTAGAATGTTCATGTTGTTGTACTGTGTGCGCGGTGACACAAGCGAAGGGAAAGATGTCTGCGAAGGCATGGGACCCCCTTGAGCTCCTAACATTCCTGAATTTGATCTCAAAAGAGAGGGTGTAACAGACTGGGCACCACCAATGGGAGTGGGTGGCCCCGGAGGCACCATCTTTAAGAATCAAAGTCTTCAAGCAATTACCTAAGCATAACAACTAAGTTACATAAAACATGATTTCAACAAACTACAATTACACAACAGCTTGTGAGATACAAGGCACAACGCTCAAGCCAGAGTCGAAGACCAAAGTCTTCACTGTGATCCAATAGAAGCATGTGGTGTTCAGTTTTACCAAACACAAGCCATAGACCAAAGAAAAACCAAACCATGAAACATTCTTTGATTCTGAACATTACAATTGCGCTACCTCCCTTAAATGAGCAACCTCCAAACGGCTTTCGCATGAAACTCTGTACAACACGTGACTTCTCAGATCCAACCCATCAACCAGTGCACACCATAATATCCAATAAACCAATAAAAAGAAGAAAAAAGATACTAAAATTTCAAGAACATTAATTGCTTTTAAGAAAGAAACAGCTTTTTATCAAATTAAGACACGCATCTCACAGCAAAATCAATAAAACCCCAAGCATCAGTTCAAAATTAACACTTTTTAATTTATTTTAAAACAAGTCCAAGAAGAATTGAAAGAGAAAAAGAAAATTATCAGAAGATGCAAACGTAACATTTATCAAAGTGAAAAACAGTGATGACAAAAATAGCAGCCGATCGAGCCGTAGTTGAAGCAAATCAACGATCCAAAGCTAGAAATGAGATAAATGGGGTGCGGTAATTGAAAGAAAAAGAGTAAGAAACAGAGGCGAAAGGGTAAAACGTCAAAGTGTTACGTTAAGAGTTGCCATGACTCACCGAGAGTTGAAAATTGAGAAATTGAGTTGAAAAGCTTGGAACTTTGAAGTTGGGTTCCGAATTGGCACCAAGACTATGCGAGCAAAGGGTATCTAGGGTTTTCTCAGTGCATGAGCAACATCGTCTTTAATCTCAGTGAAACGAAGTGTTGCTGTAGCTGCTACTGCTGCGTCATGGTGTGTGTTTTAGAGAGGGAGAGAGAAAGAGAGGAGAGAGAAAGAAAGAGGGTCATTGCGGACGTCAAGTTTGTATTGGATCCGATTGAATTTTCTTCATTCTTTTCGTTCTTTCTTTTCGCTTCTATTCTCTTTCTTCTTTCTCTCAAGAACTGAAGTCAAATCCGCTCTACTTCTCTCTGTTGCGCCTCTCTAGTGCACATGCACCATGTCTGTCTACCATGATTCATCATCATGATGAATGATGCAATTCCACAGATGTATATGTCAGTATCATTATCTCTGGCATACTCTGCTTTGTGTAGTTACTGATATGTCCCTTGTTTATCCTTTTATTTATGGAGTTAACCTGACATTTTTTTTATGAAGGTGTTAACCGGATCAAGATCCTGTAACTTCATGCCGAGGTGTTCAGTGTCCAGCGTTTATTAAAATATTTTATTTAAAAAAAACTTTTGTTAACATCAGTCTTTAAAAATAAATTTAAATATTTATAAATAAAAAAATTATAAAAAAATACATAATTATTATATTAAAATTATAAAATATAATAAATATTTTTTAATAAAATTTTACTATTATTAATTACTTTTTTTTATTTTTAAGAAATGGCATTAATAAAAAAATTATAATTATATTATAATTATATATAATTTTAATTATATATTTTTTTATAAAAATAGCACTTTCTCTTATGAGTTTTTATAAAAAGAATTATTAGAATTCAGTTCTTAAATAATTTTAAAAAAATTAAAATTTAATTTATATCATCAACTTTTTTATGTAAAGGATGAGGCAGATAATAGAAATTTAATTTAATTATTTAATTTTTTAATATTTTTATTTAAAAATAAAATTTTTAAATAAATTTTTAAATATTTATTAAAAAAAACTACTAGAACCATGATCCTCATTTCGTTCCTAAGCATACTCATTGTCTGTCTCTTTCTCCCTCTATTACTTCTCAACCTCACTATATTGGCAGTCTTTTGAGAAACTAAGGATTTGTGATTTCTTCTCTCTTCTGAGTTATAAGCGAATGGCTTGGTTGGTTTATTATTGTAAGCAGGAGTTGATTGATTTAGGGCCTGTAACGTTTATGGTTCTTGGAGTTTACCACTTGGATGCAATTCAACCTATTTAACAAGGTTTGCAACTATAGATGAAGAGGAGTATGACCAAGCTGGCTGTTTGAAATGGTTACACGTGTTTCGAATACCACAATGAAATGCTTCAAATTGAACTAAATCGGCTTCAAGTGCTTTACCCTCTTACTAACATCTCTGCTTGTGATGATCCTTCACAATATGTTAGCTGGGATGGCTATCATTTAACCCAGGCTGCATATAGATGGATTAACAAGGGCTTATTAAATGGATCATACATCATTCCGAAATTCAATGTCTCGTGTTTTACTAGTGAGACCACTAGAGATTTAAATTACTATGCAATGAAATAAAATCAATGTCATTTCCTTTTTCAAGTGAGACCATACACCATTTCTTTTTCAACAACACGCTCCTTTCACTCCCAGCAAACTCCTCGCAGCTTCAGCATTAGATATCCACTATGCAGCCTTCATTTTCACTCATTCGAAAACCAGATCTTTTCATGTTCAACACAACGCTCAGAGGCTATTCTATCAGCAATTGCCCCCAATAAAGTTTTTCCCTTTTTCAATCATTTGAAGAATCGTGAAATTGTATTGGATCAATTTTCTTTCATCACGGTTCTCAAAGGTTGCGGCCGAGTTTGAGAGGTCGGGTTTGGGCTAGGGGTTCATGGGGTTGTAGTGAGGTGCGGGAATAGGGGTTTTTGTTGATGTGAAGAATTCCCTTTTGCATTTCTATTATGTTTGCAAGAGAATTGAAGAGCAACGAAGATAATGAGTAAGATTTGGCAAAATTAAGAGTGAGTTTGAGAAGGATTAGAGGGAGAAAGTGAGAGAAGAAATTATTTTACAAATATTTAAACTATGTTTAGGAATGATGAGCTAGATATATGCGTGCTCAACACTTAATCTATATATATGAATTGAAAGCAAAAACTAAATTTTAACAAATACGACTTTATAAGAAATTATTACAAAGAATATTACTTTTATATAGAATATAATTGAACTTATAAATTTTATAGTTAAAAGTTGGTGCGGACAACTCGACATCTTTTCCATGGTTCTCTTCTATTATTGAATGATTTTTTTTTTTTTATCTTTTTTACGCAATGATTTTAGGAGTTTTTTAGTATGATATTTAAAAATAATATATAAAAATATAAAATAAAAAAATATGAAAAATGGGTATTCAAAAAAATTATTAGATATTTTTGAAAAAAGATTAATAACCATTAAGTGATTTTTAAATAAAATGAGTTAATTTATTAGAATTAAAAAAAATTACCTTTTAAATCTTATATTTTGTAATTTTCTTTAAAATTATAAATTTTACTATATAATATTTTTAATTTCTATATTTAAATTATTTTTTCTCAATTTCAATGTAAAACAGAAATACATTGAGATAGTAAATTAATAATATATATATATATATTATTTATTTTTATACTACAGATATCTACATTACAATGGGAAAAAAAACTTTGAAATAACTTCACAAACCTTTTATTAAATTAATTAAATTGACATAATTTGGGGATTTTTTCTTTCAATATATTTTTAAGATTAGAATTATTTTTTATTATTCTTTTAAGATTTATTTAAAAAATCTTTAAAAAAAGGTTTAATTCTATTTTGTATTTTCAATTTAAATTTTTTTTTTTTTTAATATTTCAGTTTTTTATGAAATAAATTTTTTTAAGAGGAAATAAAAAATTTAATGAAAATTCGATAAATGTGTATGTGTTTTATAAGATTTGTGATTTAATTTTAAAGAAAGATAATTTTAAGAATTTTTATTTTAGATTGAGTATAATAGAATTTAATCAACTCAATTTATAAATAATTTGAATGGAAAATAAGATTTTAGGTAAAAAAAAATATAAAATTAATACTCATAATTTATATATAAAATTTTATTAATGTAAAATTTAATTAACTTAAAATATTTAGATAAATACTTTTAAAAAAGTTGTCATTCAAAAACACGTTATTTATTGCAATTTATATTATTAAATTCAAATCAAAATAAACTAGTGAAACTTCATTAATTTTCACTCGAATATTATTTTATAATTTGAAATTTGATGACTAAAACGTTTCCCTTTTTTTATATTTTTATGCACAATCTTTTTTACTAAAAGAATTAGTTGTTTAAACGAGTTATAACAAATCTATCTATATTTTTTTAAAATACAAATAATACAATATTATTTATATTTAAAAGAGAATAATCCATTAAGTCCCTTGATTTTCCAAAATGAAACCATTAATATTTGTGTGTGTGTAATTTTTTTTAGTGAACTTTAATATTTGAAAATAAGTAGTCATGCACTTTTTATGGTTTCAATGTTGGAAAATAAGCCATAATGAGTATTGAACTTCCAAAAGAGGCGAGGAATAACTTGTATATTTAATTTCACAATAATATATTTAGCAAAATCTTAGTAAAAAAATATTTATCATTTGTTGAAAAATAATTATGTTAATCACTTTTAAAGTTAATAATAAATATACTTAAATCCTAACCAATTCAGAAATTAAGCATATATCTCTTATTTTCTATATCACTTCTATAGGTTAATACTTTTAAAAAAATACGCATATTCTCCTATTTTCATGATATACTATACTCAAAACAAGTTATTAAAAAAATAACCAAAAAACCAAGACATCTAAGGGAGAAAGGAATATTTTCTGAATCAAAATGGTCTGGATATATTTACCAGTAATTTAAGAAGGATTTATGTAATTGTCTCTTTTATGTCTAAAAAAAATTGTATTGACAATTAATTTAAAGTTGAACTAAAATAAAAATACATTAATAATGCAAAAAAAAAAAACTACACTAAAATTTCAATCATAATTGCCACATTATTTATAATTATTGAATTTTGTAATAATTACCTTCAGTCTCATTTAAAAATATTTTTAATTAATTAAGAGTATAAATTTGTGTATAATCATAGTATATCAAAATTAATTTTTTAATTATTTTATGTATAAATTTTTAAACAATTATTAATTTAATAAGTTTTAATTACTTAACGGTTTATAATTGAATTATAAAGTAAAAGGGTATACATATATTTTAATTAAATTTTTAAAAAATTGTCCCTTTCATCTTTAAACGCGCAAATTGTTGATTTTTCTTGACTCCGACGCATTGACCTTAACTCCCGCAAAATTGAAATTAAAGCTGTCAATCAATTTACTAAAAAGTTGTTAACGAAATGAAACTTTATATTCTGTTATAATAAGAATAATTATCGATGCTGGTCATTCGTTTTTGCCATCTAATTTCGAATCTTAGTTAATTATTATAAACCTTACTTCTAACGGTGAAATAACTTTAGTAAGAAAAATGATAGATGGCTTGAAGACTAATGTAATTTGTGACATCATTATATTACAATTTAGCAAACAAAGGTTTATGTTACTTTAGTCACACTGTATAATCACTCACTACTAGAAAAGTGTTAAATACAGACGAATTTTATAGACGGATTTTAATCTATCGGATTTATAGATAGATTTGTGAATTTTTTATTTTTATTTTTTTTCTGAAAAATTCGTCTGTAAATGTGTCTGTATTTCGCCCGCCTTTTGGCGCCAAACGTTATAGACAGCAAATACAGACAGATTTTTCTGTCTGTAATTTGAAAATAGGAGGGAATATTTAAGCAGAAAATTACAGACAGATTTTTTCGTCTGTAAATGTGGCGGTTTAATTACAGACAAATTTTTCCGTCTGTAAATTAGATTGACGCATTACAGACGGAAAAATCCGTCTGTAATGTGAAAATCAAAAACGCACCGTTTCATTTAATCAGTTACAGACGGATTTTCCCGTCTGTAATGACTGAAACCCATAAAACCACGCCTCCTCTTCCCCTCACCCATTATCACACCGGTTTCTCTCTCTAGCTCCCCCCCCTCTCTCTCTCTCAAAGAGCTCAGTGTTTTGGCCATTGCGAGTGATTGGAGCAACCATTTGAAAGTTTTTTTGCATCATTATATTCCTGGTACGATACTCTAACTTTTAATCGGTTTAATTTTTTAATTTTTTATGTTTTTTAGAGACTTAAAATTTCTAAGATAGAGTTGTAGGATTGAAGATTGTATGACTGGGGGGAAGGGCGTAGAGGTCCTTCTCCGAACCTGATTATTGTGTGCTGTAGGATTGTTTGTGTTTGTGGAGTTTGTAGAATATGCATGTTGTGGAGTTACAAGGGGATGTGCTCTAGAACGGTTTAGGATTGTGATGTGTTTTTGTTTGATGTATCGAATAATTTATTGTTATATAATTTATTAGTTGATTTTAGGTGAAATTTTCATTGTTGTAAAAAAATGGTAAACAAATGTAAGGAAATTAACATGTATTAGGGGAGATTCTGCCAAAATTTATATTAAAATATTCTGTAATGTATTTTTGAAGGTTAATACAATATTGTATATTTGTATTAGGTTTATATAGTTGTTAAGGAAGATGTTTCTCAGAAATCGTCAGTGGATGTATGATAGGTTGCACCCAAGTCGAGGGGGAATAAAACCTGAATTCTTTGAGGGTGTAGAGAAATTTATACGCGTCTGTTGTAATTCGCAGCAATTCATCACCAATCAGGTCGTTAGGTGTCCATGTTCTAAGTGCAAGTGTAGAAAGTTCTTGGATATTGATTCAATTAGATATGATTTGTATAAGTTTGGATTTAAACATGATTATTGGATATGGACTGAGCATGGGGAAGAAGTTAATTTAGAAAATCAAGTAGGTAATTCAAATATATTACAATCAGGTTGTCATGTAGGTCATGTAAGTTGGGAAGAAAGTAATAGTCGTTATCAAGAAATGGTTTATGATGCTGTTGGTCCTCAATTTGGAATTTTTCATGATTTCGAAGCTGAAGAAGAACCTAATGGAGAGGCTGCAAAGTTTTATAATGTTTTAGAAGCAGCAAACAAGCCTTTATGGGATGGGTGTGTGCATTCGGAGTTATCTTTAGCAATAAGAATGTTAAGCATAAAGTCAGAAGGCAATCAAAGTCAGAGTTCATTTGATCAATGGGCTACATTAATTAGTGAGCTTAGTCCCGAACCTGATTCCATACCAAAGGACTTTTACCAAGCCAAAAAATTAGTTTCCAAACTTGGATTAAAAGAAGTCAAAATTGATTGTTGTTTGAAAGGCTGCATGCTGTATTACAAAGATGATGCTGTTTTGACCAATTGCAAATTCTGTGGAGAGCCTAGGTTTAAACTAAGAAGAGGTGGTAGAAGTGGTAAACATAAAGATGTACCGCAAAGTAGAATGCAATATTTGCCTTTGATTCCTATGCTAAAAAGGTTGTATGCGTCTATGAGTTCAGCTCCTTACATGACGTGGCATGCTGAAAATAAAAGGAGTGATGGGATAATGACTCATCCATCTCATGGTCAGGCTTGGCAACATTTTGATCAAGTGTATCCTGAGTTTGCATCCGATCCTAGAAATGTAAGGTTAGGGTTATGTGCTGATGGGTTCGCTCCAAACAATCAATTTAATAAACCATATTCTTATTGGCCTATTGTGGTTACACCTTTTAATCTTCCTCCTGAAATGAGCATGAAAAATCCATATTTATTCTTGACTGTAATAATTCCTGGTCCAGAAAATCCAAAGGCAAAAATTGATGTATACCTTCAACCTTTGATTGATGAGTTGAAAGAGTTATGGTGTGAGGGTGTATTAACTTACGACGTATCAAGGAAGCAAAATTTTATCATGAAGGCAGCACTGATATGGACGATAAATGATTTTCCTGCTTATGGAATGTTGTCTGGATGGATGACTCAAGGGAAATTAGCATGTCCAATTTGTATGGAGGATACAAAGGCATTTACTTTAAAACATGGAGGAAAAAATTCATGGTTTGATTGCCATAGGAGATTTTTAGATATGGAACATCCTTATAGGCGTCAAACGTACAAATTTAAGAAAGCAACTGTTGAGAATGAGGACCCTCCCGCCCGTTTAAATGGTCATCAAGTATAGGATAGAATTAAACACTTGCCAAAAATCACAGAAGTAGGAAAATCCATTAGGTTTCCTGGTTATGGGATGACACATAATTGGACCAAACAAAGTATATTCTGGGAGCTCCCATATTGGAAGGATAACTTAGTTCGTCATTGTTTAGATGTGATGCATGTGGAAAAAAATGTATTTGACAATATCATGAATACTGTAATGGACACTGATCGAACTAAAGATAATGTCAAGGCAAGGCAAGATTTAGAAGAATATTGTAGGCGTCATGAATTGAGGTTACAACAACTTGCAGATGGTCGATGGTCAAAGCCAAAGGCAAGTTACACTCTGACTTTACCACAAAGACAAGATGTGTGTAAGTGGGTGAAGGAGTTAAAAATGCCTGACAGTTACGCTTCAAACCTCGGTCGTTGTGTGAATGTTGAACAAGGAAGATTTTTTGGGATGAAAAGTCATGATTGCCACATATTCATGGAGTGTCTTCTACCTGCTGCATTTAGGGAACTACCAGACCATGTTTGGAAGCCATTGACTGAGTTAAGTGAGTACTTTAGGGACCTGTGTTCACCTACTCTAAGGGTTGAAGATCTATTAGTTATGGAGAAAAATATTCCTGTCATTTTGTGCAAATTAGAGAGAATAATTCCCCCTGGTTTCTTTGACTCCATGGAGCACTTGCCTATACACTTAGCGTATGAAGCACGTGTATGTGGACCAGTACAATACAAGTGGATGTATCCGTTTGAACGAGAAATTGGAGGGTTCAAAAGGACTGTGAAAAATAGAGCTCAAGTGGAAGGATCCATATGCCAGGCATATATATCAAAGGAGACATCAAATTTTTGCACATACTATTTTGAACCTCATGTTCAATCTAGGAGAACTCGAGTTGGTCGAAATGATGATGGGGGAGAAAGTAGTAATGAGCCAAGTCTATCTATATTCAACCAACCAGGTCGTGTATCTGGAAAATGCGAAGAACGATGGATCTTAGGTGATGAATCAGAGGCCGCCCACTTGCACATCTTATTAAATTGTGATGAAGTTCAACCATTAAACGTAAGTGACTTATGATTGCTTTAATGATTTTTTCTGATCATGGTCATTCAAATCTAGTTAATGATGTTGCAATGTTTACAGATATTTTGAACAATTATATGGTCACGAATCCCTTAATCAATTTCCATCATGGTTCAAAAGTTATGTAAGTCATGACATTTCCCTAACATGTTAGTTAATCGACTTTTTAATATTATTCTGTATTCAATCAATTGACATTGATTTATGGTATGTGTAGGTGCGTGATCCTAGTAATGGTATCAAAGATCCTGACCTATATAACTTGTCCAGAGCTCCAAAAAATAAAGCATATTGTTGGCCAATTTACTTTGTTAATGGGTATAAATTTCAAACTATTGAATCATGTCAAGGGAGAAAAACAGATAATAGTGGAGTTAGTGTAAGAGGAAATTCAAGTGATGGTGACTGTGATTGGTATGGAAAACTTCATGAAATTGTTGAGCTTGAATATGCTGGTGAAACCATAAAAAGGATTGTCTTATTCAAGTGTGAATGATTTGATCTAACACGCCCAACAGGTACACGTAAACATAACCATTACAATATAATTGAGATTAACCATACCAAAAGATATAGAGGCTTTGACCCCTTCATCATTGCACAAAATGCAAGACAAGTATATTTCTTATCTTACCCTGGAAAATGTAATAAAAGTTGGAGGATTGTAATTAAAACTAAACCAAGGGGTCGAATTGAAAGTGATGAAGTAGATGATAAAGATGCATATCAAATTGATGACTCAATTCCTTCACGTGTAGTAATAGACACTGTTGTCCCTCCAATTTTATCTTCTCCTTTGAATGAGATTGAAATAATTGACCCTCCTACCCAAGTTATGAGATGTAATGAAATGGATGACATCATAGAAGACGAAGATGAAGGAATTATGGATGAACTTTCATCGAATGATGATGAAGGTAGTCTTGAACTATCAGAGTAAATGAGGTAAAGTAAGTAGGTTTGTCAATTTACTATGTTGCCATGATTATTTAATTTGAGTTATCACCAATATTATTCATATTTTAAACAAATTATAGTATTTGTTTCTAAATATATATACGGTTTGATTCAGATATAGCAGGTAAAGGTAAAGGTAAGAAGGGTAATACTCAGCAAACTGATCGTGGCAACACTTCTTCACCTACAGCTCCGACTTCCACATCGACACCAGCAATAGTGCAGACCTCCCAGGTTAGGGGACAGGAGCAATTTATCATGGTGCCTAATCCTGGGTATATTGCTCCTCCCCCTCCAGTACAGCGAGTTTCACACTCTGCACCCCCTACTACACAGGCCACACAGTCACCTGCTACACAGGAGATGGATCCACTGCTGTCCCATCTTTAAGCGGGCAACAGTTATCACAGACCCAGACATCAGTGAGATCGTTAGAAACTTTGAGATGGGATGGGTCCACTTGGTAAGTAATTCAATCAAATATGCCTAACATTGCGTATTTTATGTGAATGTTAGTAGTTATAATCTACTTTATATTGTGTTATTAGTTGGATACCACCACAGAAAGGTCTCCATCAGGTCACAGATACGATTAAGAAGATGTTTGATGCGCCTTACAAAAGTTTTGCAAAGGTGCCAATTGATACAAAGATAGAATGGTTCAAAGATTGGAAGGTAATAATAGTGTATTAATTTTAACTAAGTGTAATTACATATGACTGTTTGTACCTCTTCTAATGAAATTGTGTTTCTGTAGAGCAACTTTTCCATTCCCCCCAGGACGAAAAGATAATTTTCAAGGCCTGGAAGAGTCGCACTGCAAAGCGACTAAGACAGATGTACACTGAGGCTCGCCAGGACCCTTCTACTGCTGATTGGATAGCACCCAACTTTCTTCATGCCTTGCAGGAGTATTGGGGTACGAGATGAGTTTAAAAATCTCTCTGTAAAGAACAAGACAAACAGGGCATCTAATAAAGGGGGTCACTGCATACTGGTGGGTCTACGACTTTGGCTGGCACTAAGGCGAACTTGGTATGTGATTTTAAAATTCAGTTGACTCTATCTATAATTTCATATTTGAGATTGTGATTTATTTCTAATTGCAGGAGAAGTCATTGAAGAGGCCACCTACTACTGGAGAGTTGTTTAAGGAGACACACACTCGCAGGCAGGACAAAAACCTGTGGGTTAATACACGATCTCAGGCCACATATGTAAGCCATTGTTATTGATAATATATGTTATTATTAGCGACTTATTAAATAGTTCTCCAAACTAATATCTAATTATCTGAACTGAACTGTAGGATGACTATATTCAAAGGCTTGAGGAAGCATCTTCTCAGAATCCAGAGTCAGTAGATGAGGATGCTATGTGATCACAGACAGTGGGTGGCCTTTATAAAGGTCGCATTTATGGCATGGGGGCCGCTTTACAGACTCCATGTCCCCTGCATCTGTCACTGGAGATGCCCCTTCTCTTGCACCTGAGGATGTGGAGGACATGGTCCGCACTCAGGTCCATGCCCTTAATGAAGAACTCCAGAAGTAGAATGAGGAGATGTGGAAGAGTAAAGAAAGTGCATGGAAGAAGAAGTGGGCAAAGAAAATGGAGAAGAAGATAGAGAAAAAGGTGGCGTCGAGAATGCAAAGGGAGGTCCAGCAGCAGATGACGCAACAGCATATGCAAATGCAGCAGATGCATGCTTATTTTGAGCTCATGAGAGCAAGCAGCTCCACACCTCTTCCTCCTTCTCCACCAGCTCCAGCACCACCGGTTTTCACCTCCATGCATCATTCCTCTACTGACTCCTCTTCTACTGATTATGATGCTTCTTCGGATTATGACTTCACAAATTATAATTGACGAAGACTTGTATTTTATATTTAAATATATTTATTTAGATGCTTTTTTGTCTTCCTTTGTAATAACATTTAAATTTTATAAATCATTTTGGAATATTTAGATGCCGAATCTATAGTTTCTATTTTATTTATAAATTGTAATAATCAATAACAGCACGAAATAACTTTCTATATAAATAAAAAAATATCAATAATAGTAAAATATATCACCGACGGATTACAGACGGAAAAATCCGTCTGTAACTTACAAACGGAAAAATCCGTCTGTAACTCACAGACGGAAAAAATCCGTCTGTAATTCTTTACCGACGAGGATATTACAGACAGTTTATGTCCATCTGTAAATCCGTCTGTAATAGAAAAAACCGTCTGTAATACTCTAAAAATCCGTCTATAAATCCGTCTGTATAAACAGACTTTTTAGTAGTGACTGCATCTTTATCTAAATTTCTGAGCCACGCGTTGCACTCTTAAATTATCTTATTCTTGCATTTTATTTTGTACACAGTGAGTAACATTATAAAAAGGAATGATTTGTTATCAAGGCTTCTTCAACAGTGAAGGTGATGAGCGAAGAGCACAAAGTAAACAAAGATGATTAAGGAAAAAGAGAGAAAAATACTGAATAAAATATTACTTATAGATGGTAAAAGAAAAAATACAAAGCTATATATAACCTAAGAAAAATAATAAAATAGAAAAAATTAATGGACACATGCTAACAGTAAAACAGATTTAAAACTAACAGCTAACAAATAAAAAATTAATTAATAGCTTAAATAAAAATAAAAAATAATAAAAAGACAATGATATATTATAAACTTGTTAGATCTTCATATTTATGTCTTGGAAGAACTTTTATAAATATACTGCTATTTGTTGATGTGTCTTCACATATGTAAGTCTTATGAAATCAGATTTAATGTGTTCTTTGACAAAATGGACATCAATGTCAATGTGTTTTGATATTTGATGAGAGATAGAGTTAGTTGACAAATATATGACTAAAATATTGTCATATAATACTATTACTATTTGAGGTTGATTCTAGAAGAATCTGAGGAGCTATTTAAGCCATAATAAAGTGATAGAAGCAATTGCTCTATACTCAGCTTCTACTGAAGATCTAGATATAGTAGCTTGTCGTTTTGATTTCCATGTTAGAAGAGAATCTTCCATGAAGATGCAAAAGCCTGTGGTGGACTTTCTACTTTCAATACAACTGCCCAAGTCTACATCTATATATGCACTCAGATTTAACTTGGATTACGAAGAGAAAAAAAATGTCATGCCCAGGAGTTGCCTTTAGGTATCTCAAAACCTGATGGACAGCTTGAAGGTGTGATGTCTGGGGTTGACTCATGAATTGGCTCAACTTATTTACTGCAAAATAAACATCAGGTCTTGATATGCTTATGTACATGAGTCTTTCGAGTAACCTTTTATAAGCAGAAGGGTCTTGAAGTGGTTCACCATCAGTTGAGTTGAAATTTTGATTTGGATCCATTAGAACAACAACTGGTTTTGCATTGCTGAAACCTGTGTCTTCTAAGAGTTGAAGGAGTATACTTCCTCTGGCATAAGTGAATGCCTTGATTTGAATTAGCAATTTCTATTCCAATAAAGTATTTGAGATCTCCTACAATGTTGAGTTTAAACAAATTTTGAAGAAGGATTTGACACTTATGCAAAGAATATGTATTTGGCCTTGCTAGTTTGATGTCATCTACATATACTAATAGGTAAACTTTGTTGTTTCCACTACCAAAACTGATGAGAGAGTAATCATTTATGCACTAAATAAAGCCATGAGATTTCAAGGATGTAGAGAATCTCTTAAACCACTGTCTTGAGGCTTGCTTTAGACCATATAGGGACCTATTTAGCTTGCACACAAGTATACCTTGATCCTGTTGATTTATTTTGTAACCTTGCGATATTTCATATAAACTTCTTCACTCAAATATCCATTCAAGAAAGCATTTTAGACATCTAGCTAAATGAAAGATCATTTCTTAATGGCTGCTAGGGATAAAAAGATTCTAATAGTAGTTATAGTGGCCACAGGTAAGAAAGTGTCAAGGAAGTCTATGCCAGCTTCTTGTGTAAAGCCTCTTAAAACAAGTCTAGCTTTTCTTTTGGCCAGAATGTCATCAACATTGTATTTTGCCTTATAGATCCATTTACAATGTAACCCCTTAATTTAATTTTCTAAAATGAATAAATTTCACAAAATGGGAGTAATAAAATTTTATTCAAGTAAATTCTCAATGCACAATTTCATTAAAGTGTTTTTAAAATAAGGATGAATTACAAGTTTGAATCAATCATTGCTACAGGACTTAATAAATACATTTCAGTTTCAAAAATAAATATTCTAAGCCTTATAGTAGTATCATCCATCCTTCACTAATTCCGGTGCTGATCGTCTTTGTCACTTGAAAAATAAATGTAAGGATAAATAATCTACACTATCACACACATTAACAAGCATAGAGTCTCACCTTACCCATTTCATACATTTTCTAACATATTTAAAATCATGCATCAACAAGTACAAGGCATTAATTCCATCATTTCATTCTTAACCACAAACAGATACGCTTACTACACCATCAAACATTCATCATACAACACCCACGTGCACTCACTGTACGCTAACAACGCTTAATGTGACACTGTGATCACAGATTCCTGATGCTCTTAACCTTAGGGACTTACTCAGTTCACATCATGGATGGTCGCCAGATAACTCCCGTTCCACAGATACGTGTGCGGTACTAAGCCCTCAAGTAAA
The DNA here is from genome assembly GCA_024086825.1 of Abrus pulchellus subsp. cantoniensis. NCBI lineage: Eukaryota > Viridiplantae > Streptophyta > Magnoliopsida > Fabales > Fabaceae > Abrus > Abrus pulchellus. Next base: position 9,037,898 of record CM044051.1, on the reverse strand, counting down.
GGTGTGTTAGTCAGAGGTGAGTTAGAAGAAAAGTGTGTGGTTTGTAGTGCACCCACGCTTACTGTTAGTGTCACCACCATCCTTTCTTTCCCAAAGTATCTCTACCGCCCCATCTTCCACGCTCCAATATATCGTTGAACCATTCATACTTTTTCCAACCAAATCAAATACAATCACACTTAACATGTCATTCACACATATTTTCAATCATTTCATATCATTCAGCATAAATCAATGGCATGTTTACACACACTTCACCCACATTCTCAATCACATCAAAATAATCATGTTCACATACGACACGTATGCCTATATTCAATCATACTACATTCAAACATCAGGTTCTCATGGAAACCCTACCACAATTTAATCACTCCATTACACACACATTATGCTCAATATCATTCCACGTAAGGTTCCCATCACAATTCAATCATAATCAATCTATTCTCACTAAATACACATATTTCTACGTTTTAACTTAATCATATTCCACTATCTAGCAGCACAAACAAAATTTAGGCACAAAAGGATAAGGTAGAGTTTCTCCTTACCTCAGATTGAAGACCTAACATGAAATCTACGATGAAAATGCTCTTCATACGAACTTTCATCCTAAATATAGAAAAAATCTTATGAGAAACCGAGAAATCAAAGAAAGGAATGAAAATTTGAAACCCTAATCCATAGAACTTACCTCCAAACGCTTCAACCACAACCTTAACCTTCAATCTTACACCCAAACGACTTTAAAGGCAGTTTGAATCGTAAAATAGGGTTAGGAGTCAAGAGGATCGAAGAGAGTTTGAAGAGAGGGATGAGAAATGAACTTCCCCGACTCTAAACTCCTCAAATATCCTTCTAGTCGGGACACTTTCACTATAGCGAGCTATCTCAGAGGAAATTGCACTCTAGTATTTAAAGAATCTCGCTACAGCGAGGCTACAACCCAGAAATGCACCCCTTTCTGTTGCGTTCTAATTGTAGCGAGGAGGACTCAAACCCCTAGCGAGGGTATTCAATAATGATTACGACGACAAACATCAACCGATCTTTCATAGTTGTTCAGAAGTCAAAGCTTTTGCTTACGATGAGATGAAAGTAAATAAACAATTGACTCGCTGATTGATCGAATGGAAACTTCCCTCTTCTCATTAATTCAAACTTCCTGCTAAAGATTACCTCATCCCAGGATTGGATGCATATGTTTCAGCATATGCTCTAACTTTTTTTCTCGCTATTGGTGCCATTTTTTATCTAATTTAGATGGGAACTGCCATCCCACTAACCCTTACCTTCCTATTCCCTGCTAGTTATCTCTCACTTTTGCTTCTTTTCTTGGTGTGACGGGGTAAGCCTATGAATAAGGTAGAGACATAAGCTCTAGCCGACCAAAGCTTATGTCAGAAGCTAAGCTATGGAGTTAAACTTGCTTGAGGGAGGGCCCTAAATAAGGGCTACAAGCTACAATGATATATTCTATCCCAGACCAAATTATTCACAGAACACAGCTGTATCTGTGGTTGAATCTCATGAGTAGTGTGTCTATAAATTCTTATGATTATGAACTTAAGTACCGGTTGAAGTGACTAAGTAAAGACCAAAGACTAAGACCTTCAATGGGATAGGAGAACGGAATGCAGAGACTTAAACGAGATGGATAAGGCTCTAGTTACTGAAGGTGCGCAGGAGTTCTCTTGCTGGAGGGAAGATTTGTATTATCTTAACTCAAGTGAAGTGAGCTTTAGTGAATACCTGATAACATTAGCATTAGCATTGAATACTTTGGAAAGAAATATAGGTGGAGTATATGGGAAAATCCTGTCCCGAGAAATCCTATAGTGAGAAGTACTCTTAAAATCTGAAGTTCCCTCCATAGCTATGAGTAGCCAATGAGATAGAGCTCAGCTGGAGACCGAGATATACTAACTTTAAAGGGGATCAGAATGCGAGAGGACTTTTTCTTTTCCATTCTAGCCTATAAAGCACTTAGAAAGAGCTCGAGCATTCCTTTCCTTTTAAGTAGTCGATGATTCTACTTAGACAGACAGGATTCTCGCAGATATAGAACCCGGTGTTGGGCCAAGTGTTTGCCCTTATGTATAATTCAATATCACATGATAATAGTTAATGGCACAGAATTCTCCCCCGTCCCTGATTTCCTTTCATAGGCTTTTCATATGATCAATAGATAGATTTCTGGATGCCATAGAAGCAGTTTAATAGTTGCCTTTTGCTTTTTCTCAATTTTTCCAAAAAGATTCTATTCTAGTTCTGTTCAAGTGTTGTTGCAACTTTTCCAATTCCACATGCCTTTGTTCCCTCATACATAAGTGTCGCTTCCTTGTAAAGGAGAGAAGACTTGGCAACTTAGCTATTACGTAAGCTTTGGTACGGGAGTCGCTTGCCTTTATCATCTAAGTAAGGTACGGAGCATATTTATTTAGTTGTACCTGACTGTATCGATAGCTACAGTCATAGCTTAGGCTCAAATTAGCTTGACTCGGATTGGCTCATGGAGTTCAGAAGGTAAGGTCTGATTAATGAGAATAATTTAGAACGAAGAACCACAGATATTACTGTGCAAAAGCTGATGTGCGTTAGATCTTACATACGTTTTCTTGATGGGTTGATTTAGCTTAACTTAGTGTGGGAGCTTAGTGTGAAACTAAAGAATATTTTCATTTCATTCCATCAGTTTGAACCTATTTAAGATGTGTACTAGATAAGACACCACTCAGTCTAACTGATAGAAAAAGAAAACTAAGTACCCTTTCGCTTGAGAAGTACGAGTACTATTCAGGACAGATTAATTATGAATTAAAGAATAATTAAGCTTATTTGGATAAATAAATAAAAAATATTATCAGATTAATTAGAAGGCTGAAAACAGGGCTGACTCACAAAGCTCATTAGCTCATAATAATGCCTATAAAAGGAAGGTAGAAAGTACAAGTAAATGGTTGATTTCTAAATATTAAATAATATTTATTACCTAAACCGATACCTGACTTCATCATCGAAGTGTCTTCTGCAGGTACACCACCCTATGTCAGATAAAGTCATAGCTTAGAAGGAAGGACGTCATCCTAGACTAGAGGAGACAAGAAGACTAGTGATTCCCAAGCAGGAACATTTTGGCGCCCACTTGCCTCAATTTTTAGAACCACTATGGTACTTACTAGAAGCTAGCAGGAATGACAAACTCAGCAAGGAGGAACTTCTCGGCAACAGGAGGATGCCACACTTAACCAACCGATCCCTAAAATTCTAATAGAAAGGGGAGGAGACGAAAGTCTTTTTGCAATAGTAAAGCAACTGAAAGTTGAAATGCTGGAAATGCAAAGGGGGAGAGAAAAAAATGCCCTTAAACTGTCAATTTTGAAAAGGAAAAACGCCAATCTGAGGAAGGAAATCAAAACTTATATACCCTCCCAAACTACACTCTTCACCCAGGAGCAGGGAGAGTCCTCAGCACTACAAGAAAAACCAAGGGTGGTCCAGCAACCTAAAACCCAAATTGATCGAGATGATACTGTGATAACCACGTCGCAATAGTATCAAACAAACTGGATTTTCTTAACAATTTTGCAATAGAAGGAGTAAACTTAAGTCATCTCACAAGGACATAAATGCATTCTGTTTCTGGTTCCATCATATAATTTCATATTAGCTTAGGGAATGATTGTTTTGAATTAAATTGTAAACAACAGAAAAGAAAAGAACAAAGAATAATTCCAACAAAATATGAAGTTCAACCAATTCAAGATCTCGATCACTACAACGCAATTCTCATTGTTATACAAATAAAATTCCAACGAATTTCCAATCAACACTAATTCAATACGACATTAACAATCCGAAATCTAAATCTAGATTATGAATTCCATCAAAACAAGAACTGCAATCGCAAATCCAATGCTCTAATGAAACTCAGAACAATTGATTGATTGAATTGGGTGAATTCTTTTATTTCAAATCTAAAATTCTCATTCTCTGTTTAGAATGCAAACGAAAATTCAATATCATGAGAAACATAATTATTCTAATCAAAAAAGAGGAGGAAGAGAGAGAATTCGATAGAACCTAATCCGAAACTCAAATGCAATGTAGTTCTTGAAACGTTGAATCGGTTGATGGATTAGCTTTGCTTCATGATAATGCTTGCGTCGGCCAAAACTAGAAAATACGAAAAGATGAAAGGTAGAGAGACAAAAATAAAAGAGAGGAGAAGAAAGAATTTAAAATAGAGACTTTTTGAATCTTAAAAAAATTGCGGGAAAAAAAGATAAAGATCCGTACATGGAGTCATAACCTCTATTTAAAGCCAAAATAATTGGGCTTAATTAAGGCCTAACTCCCTGATAAGGTTCTTAAACACCTAACTAAGTAAAATCAATAATACAATCAAATTCTGAAAATTTCAGTGCAAGACCACAACATTGTGATGCAATTTTGGACCTGAAGATGCTCGAAATGGGCTTTTTCCTAACAAAAAAGTTGTAGATCTCTGTCTTATCTTTCCAGGGACACCAATTTTGTCCAATTCCGAGTAGTGTAGCTCTAGATATAGTCTTTGCAAGAAACTGTGTCAAAATAAGAAATTATGGTAAAAATTAAGAAAGATTTACATTTAAATCATAAATGACTTACTAACACAAATCTAAACTAACACATCAAAATAGTGCACTAATGAAACTCAATTAAACTAAAAACATGGAGATAAAGATGTATTAAAATATGACCATTATACTGCAAGTTGAAGCCCTTTTGTTCAGCCTATCTTAGAGGCTAAATTACCCGACAATTGGAGAAGATTAACATTAGAAAAGTATGATAGAACATCTGACCCCGGGGAAAACCTAGACATTTTTACAACCCAAGTCAGTTTATACATAGAAAATGACACTTTATTATACAAAATATTTTCTACTTTGCTTCGAGGACCAGCCTTCAGCTGGTTTACTAAGCTACCCCCCTCATCCATTGATTCGTTTGTAACCCTCACCAGATAATTCAGCCTACAATTTGCCACAAGCCACCCCATCCTCTGACGTCTTTAGCACTTGTTAACATCCGTCAGAAAAAAAAAAAAAAAAAAAAAGACACTTAGAGCATTCATGGAGCGCTTTAGCAAAGTGACCCTCTCAATCCACAACTTGGAGCCGCAGTGGCCATGCATCATCTCACAACAGCTCTCAGATTAGGACCTTTTATCAATAGCATATGTAAAAAGCCACCCATGGACCTGGATGAACTGAGAAGCCGGGTTGCTAAGTACATGCAGATGGAGGAATTGGTTGAGTACCGTAGTCAAGTACGGATGGAGCAGGGGTCCAACTCAAAAAATGTTGAAAAAAGAGAATCTTTTAAGTTTAGGCAACAAAATAAAGATCAAAGAAGTGATGTTGAAAGGTCCCTAGAGGACCCAAATATCCTTCCTACACAATCCTCAACACCAATCGCTCAAGGGTGCTCGACCAAGCTCTTACAACAAAGATACTAACTATGCCTAGGCGTGCCAATACCCCCATTAGGCAGCCAAGTCCAAATCTTGTTGATACCACTGGAATAGAGGACATACCACAGAGGTATGTATGACCTTAAAAGACCGTATCAATGATTTGATTATAGAAGGGCATTTGCAAGGGTTTGTTCAAACTAACCTCATCGGTCATGCTGAAAGGGGTAGAGACTGTTACCCTGAACCATCAAGAAAATACCATGACAAAAAGTCTGAACGACAACGTAGCCGATCAAGAGAGCCCCCTGTTAAATGTTATGATGAGCATGAAAAATATCCTAAGCGAGTTATTAACACTATAGCCAGTGGGTTTCTAGGTGAAGGACCCACTAACTTAGCTAGAAGGAGGCACTTGAGACAAGTCCGCTCCGTCAATAACATATCATTAGGCAGTAGAATTAGAATCTCCCCCATTACATTCACTGATGAAAACTTTCAAGGAGTGGATCCGGTTCAGGACAATCCTATGGTCATAAATGTAAACATCCTTAATTGCACAGTCCAGAAAACTTTAATTGACCAAGGGAGCTTGGCCAACATCCTGTACTAGAATACCTTCAAGCAACTTGGAATACCAGATGAGGAATTGAAAGAGTACCATGAGCCACTTGTCGATTTTTTCAGAGAACGAGTGAAGACGCATGGCTATATCGACCTATACACATCCTTCGGTCTTGAACACGAAAGAAAACGCATTAAGGTCACTTATCTAGTAGTTCATGCAAATACTTCGTACAATATACTACTTGGCTAGCCATCCCTCAATAAGTTGAAAGACATAGTATCCACTCCTCACTTGGTTATGAAATTTTCATCTGAGAAAGGCCGAATCGTTATTGTTCATACTGATTAGAAGACAGCTAGAGAATGCTACTTCGCAAGCTTGCGTCTAAAGTCATTCCAAGAATACAGACGAGATGTTAACATTGTATCCCCCCGATTAGGAGTGGACTTAGATATCAAACTGGATCTAAGAATTGATGAAGGATTTTGGGTTAAACCCAGTGAAAATAAGTAGTTTTTTCAACTAGGAAAATAATCCAAACAGGTCACTTACCAAGGAACCGGTTTGTCCAAGGAGGAGCAACATGACCTTCAAAATATGTTAAAACGAAATGTCGACCTGTTTGCTTAGTCGATCTCCGACATGCCAAGAATAGATCATGGATTCCAAGCCAGATTTATCTAAGAGGTACAATATTTTACCTAGTTAACTAATGTGGTCATGGTAAGAAAGGCCAATAGCAAGTGGAGAATGTGCACTGACTTCACAGATTTAAACAAGGCATGTCCTAAGGATGCCTACCTCCTTTCAAATATTGACACCTTAGTCGACGGTGTCACCGGCCATAAGATACTCAATTTCTTGGACACATACTCAGGATATAACCAGATTCGGATGTATCTCCTAGATGAGGAGAAAACGACATTTATCACAGACTCAGCGAATTTATGTTACAAAGTAATGCCCTTCGGCCTTAAAAACGCATGGGCGACTTATCAAAGACTCATGAATAAAATCTTTAAAAAATAGATTAGGAAGTGCATGAAAGTCTACGAGGACGATGTGGCAGTCAAGTTCGTCTCCATTGATAAGCATATCGCTCATTTAAAAGAGGTGTTTGGTGAGACAAGGCGGCATGACATGAGATTCAACCTAGAGAAATGTACGTTTGGAGTAGTCGGAGAAAAATTCTTGGGGTTTATGCTTTATGAAAGGGGGATTCAGGCAAACCCAGACAAATGTCAGGCCATTATCGAAATGACTAGTGCTCAAAATATAAAGGAAGTCCAGAGATTAGCTGGCTAAATTGCTGTCCTTGCCAGGTTCTTACCCACAATGGCGAAAAGATCTCGGCCTTTCATTAATCTACTCAGAAAATCACAAAAATTCAAGTGGATAGAGGAATGTGAGACCGTTTTTCTTCAATATAAAAATATGTTGGTAGCTCCTCCTATTTTGGCAAAGCCAAAATCAGGACATGATATGATTGTCTACTTGGCTATATCAAAAAGTGCTATCAACTTGGTATTACTACATGAAACACCTGAACTGACACCGGTATATTTCATCAGCCGAACGCTTCAAAGTACTGAAACCCGATACCAGTTAATGGAGAAGACGGTATTAGTACTAGTTCACACATCTCGCCGGTTAAGACATTATTTCCAAAGGCATCGGTTCATAGTACATACTGACTGCCCAATCGCCAAAATTTTGAGAAAATCAGAGCTAGTAGGTTGGTTAATGACTTGGGCGATCGAACTATTCCAGTTTGATATCTATTTTGAAAGTCGGGGACCTCTTAAAGCTCAAGTGCTCACAGACTTTGTCAATGAATTCACTACACAGAAAAAGATTGCCACTGATATATGGAATTTACATGTTGACAGATCATCAAACCAATAAGCTTGCGGGACAGAGATTATATTGGAAGGATCGAACTCGATAATAATTGAACAATCTATTTGATTTGGGTTTAAAACATCCAACAATCAGGCTGAATATGAGGCGTTGCTGGCTGGCCTCAGATTGGCAAAAACAATCGGAGTCAGCCGCATCACTTGTTAGAGTGACTCAAAGGTGGTAGCTGAACAAGTTAGCGACACTTATCAAGTGAAAGACTCAATCATGTTACAATATTATCAAGAATTCAAGAATATTTAGGGTAAATTCGACGATGTATGTGTTCAATATACACCAAGGATAATAAACGAGCAGACTGATAAACTCACTAGGCTGGCTAGCCAAAAGAAACTAGAACAGTTGCAAAGTGTAATTAATCAAGAGATCCATAAACCTAGTATTTCCAAGCAAGAATGCATGGACATTGAAGACATGTCTCAAAATTAAATGACCTCAATTATCCAATATCTCACTAGTAGTCGCCTTCCTAATGACTCAACCCTAGCTAAGAAGATAAGAATGCAGGCAGTCAAATACAGCCTTCTCGGTAAGGAATTGTATAAAAGAAGAATTTCAACACCTATATTAAAATGTTTGGACAAGGACCAAGCCAGTTATGTGATGAGGGAAGTCCATGATAGAATTTGTAGTACCCACTCAGATGGACGAACAATGGCGGCCAAAATCTTGAGAGCCGGATATTTTATAGAACTCAAGATGCCGGGCATGTGAAGGGTCGTGCCCCCCTTAATCGTCAAATCTTTCTCCAAATTTATAGACTAGATCAAGCAACCTTTTGTTTCAAAGGCAAAAACCACGAAGAAACCCTAAAAAATTTGAAACCCTAAATTGCCAACACCATCACTATTAAAGATACTCTTCTCAGCCACATTCCTATTCGATCTGAAGACATCAACAAAATAATTCTACTATCCATTGTGACATCCATATACTTTCAAAACTGAGTACTTCACCGGTTAAAATGAAATTAAGCTCTTTCATCCTACCTTTTCGGGCTTGGAGGCTAGTATACCAGATAAGACACTACTCAGTCTTACTGATAAAAAAAGGAAACCGAGTACCCCTTCGGCCTGAGAAGTACGAGTACCCTTCAGGACACATCAATTATGAATTAAAGAATAATTAAGCTTATTTAGATAAATAAATCAAAAATATTATCAAATTAATTAGAAATCTAAAAACAGGGCTGACTCACAAAATTCATTAGCCCATAATAATGCCTATAAAATGAAGGGAGGAGGTACAGGTAAAGGGTTGACTTGTGAATATTAAATAGCATTTATTGCCTAAACCGATACCTGACTTCATCATCGGAGTACCTTTTGCAGGTACACCATCCTACGTCAGATAGAGTCAGCAATAGAAGGAAGGACGTCATCCCAAACCAGAGTTGACAAGAAGACTAGTGATTCCCAAGCAGGAACAAGATGCTATTGAGAGTTTGATGGTCGGTTAGGAATGAGGTCCAGTCCATCCTCTAGTAATGCCTTTTCTGGGCTCACTAGCATGAAAGTCGATAGCACTTATTTGTCTTCTAAGGGACGATATGAGAATCAGCAGTCGAAGCTGAATCTGTAGCAGAAGTTGCTAGGACGAGAACAATACCCTATCTTAAGAACCAAACTTTACCTTGCCCTTGCCATACCAATATCTCGATTAATCTGAACCCTTCCTTCTGAACCCTAAACCATCCTTCCTTTCGAACCCGTCATTGGCCAGTGCTTCTTTGCCTTATTAGGTAGGATAGGGGCCTTCGCTATCGTTCAAGCATCGATCGCTTTATATTGATTTTCTTTTCGGCCTGAGGGCTTCCTATTTTGTTTAGTCCCAGAATGCCTTGAAATTCTTCGCTCAGAGGCTCTATCAAGACCTACCTTCGCTCATTACTATTAAAAAAAAGAAGCAACTATTAGGTGATTTCCCAGTAGTACAATTCAGTTTGAATCTAGTTATATTATTTTCCATTAGTTGAAGTAATAGTAATCAAAGAATGGAATTCAAATGGCTTACTTTAAAGCAGCGATTTAAGGTTGTAATTTGATAGCTTAGCCAGCTTTCATTCAATTCAGTCTAACCTGCTGCAGCGACACCCTTTCTCGCTATAACGAAAATCTCAAAATAAACTATATTTTAGTTTCTGCAGAATCTCACTACAGTGAAATCCTCTCGCTACAACGAGAACACAACTAAATTACGTCATTCTCTCAGGACCTTCTTGCTATAGCGAGAACGCCACATATTCTTGCTTTACACCTTCTCACTACAGCGAGAATGTCCCTGCATCACACACTTATCCTATATTTCAAACAATTTCAGCTCAATCACAAGTCTACACCACATTTCAACCACACTATACGGATATCTTCACAATCATATTCACATCTAACTCATCACACATTTAAATGCACATTCAAACATCAATTCACACATTTATATAATTAAACCAATCAATCAATATATACATATATATATATATATATAATTACAAATTCCAAGGTGTTACATACAACTTATAGCCTTTTTGTCTTTTGGTAATAGTACAATATTCCATGTGTTGTTGACATCCATAGCTTCTAATTCCGTAGCCATCGCTTCTTTCCATTCAGGGAATCTAACAACCTAATGGTAGTAGGTTGGCTCATACAAATTGCTCTATTATTGAGTTTTAAAGTGAATTAGTTCCAAAATCCATTTTAAAGTGAATTTAATTTTCTCAATATGCAACATTATTGAGTCAACTCTATTATTTTCTAGTCATAAATAGGAATGGCAATGGGTAGGATATTATAGTACCTATCCTCATACCCGCGTTTTAAAAAAATATCCGTACCCAGCCCCATACCCACGTGGGTATGAATATTAATCCTCGTATCCATACCCTCTCGGTACCCGCATATCCATCTTGTACCCATTACCTGCGCTTGTTTGAGAAAAAAAATATTTATAAAGAAAAATATATTTATATAATTTCACATAAGTAGCATAATAATACAAAAATTAAATATGTAGTTGCCGAACAAGGTACAAACATAGATAAAAAACAAATATTCAAAGATCATAAATGCTAAATGTATCTTAATATGATAATTTTCTAAATTAAAATTTTTAGAAACAATAAGCGAAACTAAACACACAAGTTATTTGTTAGTGATAACCCTATCTTGTGTGAAATTTGATCGATTGACAATGTCAGAGCGATAACGAAATAGATCTGCACAATGGTTGTCCCTTCATATGGGATCACTTGGTGACCTCTCGTGACGGCATTGACAACTAACTCTAATAAATAACATTTCATAGTTATTAGGTTTTAATGAGACAGATATTGAAAATGAGAATAGAGTTAGAGTAGAGAAGTTCAATACTAACAACAGAAAGTGGATACATAAAATATTTTTTTTTAAATTTTGAATTTAAAATTATAAGAAAAATAATAGATTTAATTAAAATAATATATATATATATATATATATATATATTAATACTAGTATTTTTAACTCATACTATATGAAAGTATTTTATAAAAAATACAAATTTTTAAAAAATTATTTTAATGAATTAAATATTTATAATGTATATAAATTTTAAATGAAAGAATTTGAATAAAAGATAAATAGTCACAATAAAATTTTATAATAAAGAAATATACGTGTATATTAAAAAATTATATTTTTTTATCTAAAAAAATTAACAAATAAAATAGTAAGAATAATATTATTTAGATTCAATAGATTATAGTTATACTTGTACTACATATGTTGCATAGAAAAATATTATTTTAAATTAAAATAAAAAAATGAAATTTAAATATTATTAATAAATAATAAATTTTCGGTAATAGTAGGTGATTATAAAATTTATAAAATATTTACAATATATTTATTATTTATCATTCACTTTATGATTTAAATATCAATATGATTTTATTAACAAAAATATTTATGTGAAAAATATTTTATGTGTCATATATAAATAATATTTTAAAAAAGTCAATCTCATTTTAACTATATAATAATTAAATTGTAAATAAATTTTTTTATTAAAAATATAAACTAAAATAATTTTTTTGTTTACTTTATTATTAAATATTTTTATATTAATCTTATATAACTTCACATAAGTAATATAATAATACAAAAATTTAATGCATAATTGTAAAATATATATATATATATATATATGTGTGTGTGTGTGTGCGCGCGCGTGTGAGACAGGATGATGAGTACTTAGATACTTATACTTGCACTCATTCCCATTAAAATTTGTGAGTTTTTATACACACCTATACCTATACTCATATAATAGGTAAATACTTTATCTACTGTGAATAAATTTTATAAATGCTTATCGAGTAATTTATCCACCTACGCTTAACTTCTTTAAAATAATTGTTAATAAAAATGTTTTTTTCAATTATAAAATTCTTATAAAAATACCCTTGTAAGCTGACGTAATAACCGAGATTTACGTTGACGTGGGTCCACCTGAGTCTTTAATTTTCGTTCTTTGACACGTTCATACCTTGGAGCCCCCCACACAACTCTCCCTAAAATAATTCATGAACTGTGTAAACGACTGCGCGTAGGAGGAATGGAACGAATACAAATTGCAAGGGAAACCCTAAAACCGGGACGGGAAACAAACAACAGAGCCTGAAACATGTCAACGCATATTGTAATTTATTTACTTGCTAATGCAGGGAAAGGGAATGCTGTCCTCTTACCACTTTTCTAATATTCCTGTTATAACCCTGTCACTCACTGTTGAAACTTGCCTTGTTTTCCTTGTCAGCTAACAATAAATTGTCATATTAAGTAAAAATTACACCTTTAATTATAACCCACTACTTTATTTTTCAAAAGATGTAAAAGTTAATTTAATAAATAAGATAATACAGTGTGATAGAATTATTTTATTCTATTTTTATTAACTAATTAATAAAATACTGCGTAATGTATAGTGAATTTAAGTAAAAAATGAAAATAAAATTATATAAAAGAAACTAATTTATTATTTTATTATATATTAAATATTCTTATTTAAATTTATTTATTTTTCATTTTATTGTATTTACAAACGCAACTCATAGATCGAAAACATATATTGCAGGTTCTTTGATAATCATGTCAAATCGGAATTGTTATCTACCAAAAAAAAAAAAAATCTTTGTGGACATTATGTGAAGAATTTGGGGAAGAGTTGAACCGCCTTTTATTTTCTTTTCTTTTTTTTATTCCCGCAAGGCCTTTTAAAAATTCAACGGCACGTTTCGTTTAACTTGAGAAATCAGAAAATGTTTTTCTAGCTGTCGTTTTCATTTTCAAATAATAATAAAAATATTTGAAATTTGAGCATCAGCCGGTTGCCTGCATCACTTTTTAGCCGTGGATGCCTTTCATAGGAAAATCAGCGGTTGGAAATTGAAGGGAGCTTGATCCACCCAAACTTGGAAGGAGCATGGAATTCCTCGCCCAAAAGGTTACAACCCGCGAACATTCTGAAGCAGTTTTGAGTCATACGTTGGGATGCATGATAGTTGTCGTTAACATCATCACATGAAGATGACATTGTGGGATGTGATGCAATGCCAATGGATTAATGATTGTGGATATTGGATGGCATGAAATGCGTTGGGATTTGGGTCACGTTGTTTAACGAAAAAGCACCGTTCCGTTAGTGACTCAGCATTCGTTTTATTAAAAGAAGATATATTAAAGTTCACTAATTCTCTTATATTCTTTTAATATTTTTTATTATTTATAAATAAATATTTCAAAAGTATATATTATTTAGAAAATATAGAAAAATTCAATATATTTTTATAAGAGTGGAAAATAAAAATTTAAAATCAACTAAATCTAATTTATTCTTAAAATATTAATTATAAAAAATTATTATAATCGAGTAAATAATATTTTAATTGTATTCTTAAAAGATTTATCCTAGTAATTAATGAAAGTATCTTAACTCATCTCTTTCTTAGAAACTTAAAATATAAATTTTACAAGACTGACAATTTATGAATAATAAAAAATTTAAATTAAATAAATTTTGATATCACATTAAAAATAGACTATGTTATGTATAATTTATATTGCAAAGTTACTTTAAGAGGGAAAATGCTCTAATCTTATTAAAAAAAAAAGGTTATAAGATCTGTATATTTAAATTATTTTGAAATATAAATTTTACGGGAGACATATATTATAATATAAAAAATTGATTTTGATAAATTAGGAAGCCTAAAAGACGTAACGGCCGTTTAAAAGTTTATAATGGTATGAATGTAAAGCTTATCAGGTGACAGTTGGATGATCGACTCCTGATGCTCCAAAAGAAGATTCTTTCATCAACATCACTAACACCGGCAAAGACCAAAGAGCTCGCTTCCCTCAAATAGAACGTTAAACATTATTAAGTTTTGTGGATAATAAATAATTCTATTATAAATCATCACTCAATTTAACAACAATTTATGTTAATGATCTTAAAACGAAAATCATTAACTTTTCTAAACCCTAATCTGTGGAAAAGTGTTGGCTTTTAAATTAGCGTTAGAAGGGAAATAAAATTCGTTCCTTTTTTATTTTCTTTTCAAGTTATTTTGCTATTTTGTAATTAGAAAAACAATTGCGTAATATATTGTATTTTATGAAATAGTTTTCTTTTCTCCTTATTTCGGATTATCAACTTTTAAAGGGTGTTGTTCATCTGGGACAAACAAAATTGAATGATCTTTTAAGGTATTTGCAAAATTTAAAAGTTAGATATGCATGGGCAATGAGACAATTTTATTCAATAGTCTGCTAATTATCCATTTCTTTTAAAAAAACTTAGTTCTTACTCAAACCGAAATTTAAGATCAAATTAGTAATTATAAAGTTTAATATGCATATATGTTTCCAGCGTGTGTTTAAATATTTAATGGTAACTAAAAAAGCGGGAAAAATATAATGAATAAAATAAATTACCATTTCGAGATTTTATGTAAACTTATGATAATACATATTAAAGCAAAAGACTCCAAATTGCTGCAAAATAAATAGATATATTATATTTTTATAAAAATGTACTCCATATTATTGGATTGATCACATCTAAATAAGTGAAACTTAATTAATAATATTATTTTCAATATTTTTTTAATCTCATTTATCAATTAAACAGTGTTTTGCATTTTAAACTCTTTAGAAAATTTTCAATTATAATAAGAATATTTTAGACCTTTCATTATCATTTTTACAAAAGTTATACTCAGAAACATCTATTACTAATATTCTTTGAAATCTTAACCAGTTTAATTGATATAGGTAATTGATTAAAGTGAATTGAAACTAATATGCTTTGAATGTTAAGTAATGCACTAATAAAATAATTTAACTAACCTAAAAGTAATAAAAATTAAAGCAAATTGATGAGAGAACAAAATATATTAAAAAATTGTAAAAAATATTTAATTATTTTATAAAATATACTTTAAATTTTTTTAATGATATTTTGTTTAATTATTATGAGAAAAATGACAAAAATCTCTAAAAAATTCAGTTGCATTAGATTGAGTTTAAATGTAAAATATAGTCATCTTTTAAAGCAGAAGGTTGTATATTATAAAATAAAAAACGAAAGAAATATGTAATTTCAACATCTCTAAAAGGAAAAAACGTAAATTTACGTTTTTTCTTATAACCTATTACTGTCATCAAGTATTTCTCTCAATAAACTTTAGGCTAAGAAAAAGAATGAATAAGCATGGCAATTATTTTTAATAATCTCAATATTTTATTTATAAAAAAAAACCAAGTAATACATTAGTCTTTAAAATTATAAAAATATCATATTTTGAAATTACTAAAAATTAGTTATTTTAGTACCAATTGTTATAATTTTGAAGAATAAAATAACTTCTATTTAATAATATTAAAGATAAAAATAATAATCATTTAATAAATTTTAAAAACAAAACAAATTATATAGCAGGACTTGATTGTTCAATAGCTTGTACAATATCTGATGATGACGTATGGGGTTTGGGAGCAGGTCAGGAAGGAAGCTTAACGATTATTGCAGAACAAAAGACAAATTTTTGGTATAAGCAAAAAATCACCGTCTGTTTTTGGTCAAATAAAGAAACAAAAAGTACTAACGAAATACTATCTTTTCATCATTGGGCCCAGACTGATCCAAGGTCTCATATGTGCCGTGGTATTTAAACCCATCAGCTTATGGACCAAAATAACTCCCATAAGCTTTAGTTACAGGCGATTGGGATTGGGCCTTTTGTGTGTGTGAATATAGCAAAAATGCTTTAAGATTAGAAAAACTATAAATTTATATCACACAATTATATATTAACAATCGATATTAAAATTTTAAAATTAAAATATACTACTCAAAAATTTATTTATTTATCTTAGTATATATTTATTAAATACAAATAATATTAATTATAAATTTTTATATTTATAAACGTTTAATATATATATATATATATATATATATATATATATATATATATTCCCACGTACATTAGAAATTATTAAAATTTTCAAATAAGAAAAATAAGTTCAGCTTAATTTTTATAAAACATATTTTATTTATTAGTATTATTATATAAAATTTATAAAAATGAGTGATTATTACTTTAAAAACAATGTCAACTAAACGTTGATTAATTGAAGTCGCTATTTGACAAAAGAAAATTTTGAAGTTATTTTTAATAAATAAATAATAATTGAACAGAAAATAAATAATTAATAAATTTTTATTTTTTTTAAAATTATAAATTCTATATTTTTTAAAAAAAATAAAAGATGGGGAATATAGTAACTCTTATAAAATTTATTAATTTATATAGTTATTATTTATAAATATTAAATTTTATTAATTTGATAGTAGGTTAAATATTTATGAGTATGTAATTTTATGTTCAATATTTATTTATATTTAAAAAATATTATACATTAAACTAAAATTTAAGTGTGCTTGTAATTAATATTAAAAAAATGTCATTTACTAATGAATTTTTGTTGGATTAACCTCTGTTAATCTATAATTTTTTAAATACAAAATTTATTTGTTAACAGAGATATTTTGATTTTTTACTAACAAACAAATTTATTAATATAAAATATTATTATATATTATCAATAGAAAAGGATTAGTAGCTTAAATCATTTGTTATTATCTATATTCAATATTTTTTTAATTGCTTAAATTTTGTTAAACAAAAATTATATTTTAATATTTAATAATTAATAAATATTTCATGTCTTGAACCTATAAGAATCATTCTAATAATATTTCATATTTTAATTTATTTTTACATTTACATTAATTTTGATATTTTTATCATAATGATAACAGTGATTTAAAAAGTAATTCTAATTTTTTTACAAATATACTAATGAAGCAGACAAAAAATTATTATTTTTAAACACAACTAAAATATAACATAGTTAAGATTTGAGATATTGAAATCACGATAATAAAAAAAATAAAAATTATGATAAAAATACGATGAAATAGAATAATAATGATAAAGATAAATTAAAATATGAAAGTGATAGAATATAAGATTTATTTAAAAAACCTAATATAAAACCTAATATACAAGTTTTTTATACGTTAAGATTAAATTACAAGAAATAATATTGTATAAAGAAAAAATTTATTTATTCTATTTTTTCTTGTAAATTATTAGGTAGCTACTTTCTTTTTATAAGTTCAAGTACTTTTTGAATTTTTTTATAAAATAATAAACAAATACACACTACATAAATAAGAAAAAAATTTTAAAAGACAAAACTTATCTTAAAAAAGTTGTTATAAAATTAATTCTTTTAACTTAGTATTAGTCTAAAGATAATAATTAATAACAAAATACTTTTAAAAATTTTTTTTATGCAAGTTACTTAGTTTAGCCTGCACTAGTGTTACTAGTGTGAGCTACTATTTTTATTTTTTCATTTTTCTTAAAATATTAAGAGTTTTATCATGTAATATTTTAAAGATAAATTAAGTGGGCTTTTTTTAGACTATATGAGTCTTATTAAATTAAACTAAAATTTTATAAAATAAATAATTTAAATATATTATAGAAAAATTAATTTTTTTATCTTTTAATTTTAGGATAAAATTTGTTTTAATTTTTTAACTTTTTTTATTCAATTTAGTATTCAAAATTTTATTTTTTTTTCTCAAGTTAGTCCTTTATGTTAGTTATATTATATAACCTAACAGAGATATCTTAGTTGGCGCTAAGATAGCTTAATATTATTTATTTAATTCAACCTAAATTTTTTAAAAAATAAAATAATCTAGGTGACACTAATTTCTCCATTTCCTTTTCCTCTCTCCTTTCTCTTATTGTCGCAGCTCTCCCACTCTTTTCTCATCAAATCTACTCGCCTTTTCTTCCCTTCCTGCAGCCCTTATTTCCCATTCCCGCACCCCCTCCCCTTCGCTCAACCTACTAGACATTGTTGCCTAAGTTACTATTTGTTAACACATATATTGTTACTCCTCATACACCATTTGTATTCTCATATCATCAATTCTCCTATCTATTCAACAAAACATGAAAACTCCTAACCTAAAACACAAAAAATTGCAATGTGGAAAAATAGAAAGTGAATTCCAATCACAGAAAAAAAAAAAACACAAATTATTGCAGAACCAAAAATCCTTAATTTGTAGCAACTCGTGTGAACTAAAAAAATACATAAATCCTAAAAAAAAAAAAAAACTCAAATTTCAGCACATCCATGTGCACTCACAAAGCCCAGCTCATGAAAAAAGAGAACAAGGTACCAAACACACATTGCAAAGTTAAAGCAATACACTTTGAGAAGAAAAAGAACATTTTGACACCACTTTAGAAGGCCCAATAAACAAAAATAAAAATTTTAAAATATAAACATCAAAATCCAAGCTTAAATAAGATCAAGAATAATTTTTCTTCTCTCTTTCTCAATTTTTCAATTATCTTGTGGTTGATTTTGTGTTTTTAGTTCTTTTATGATTATAGATTAAACGAGATTAAAAATTTAAATCATTTGTGACACCTGTAGAAAAGAGAAACAGTTGAATATTTCACTTTGGATAAAGAGAAGATGTTGTAAGAAGGAAAAATGAGAGTTGTGAGAGAAAGAAACAGAGCTAATAAGTTTGGGGAGAAAGGGGTGGGAAGTTGCAGCGAGAGGACGGAAGAAAATGGAAGAGTAAGTAGAGGAGTCAATGCCACCTAGACGCATTTTATTATTTTTAAATAAAAAAATTTCAGGTTAAATTAAATAAACAGTGTTAAGGCATATCACCATCACCTAAAATTTCTCTGTTAAGTCATGTAATAGAGCTAACAGAAATAATTAACTTTGGAAAAAAAAATTTTAAAGACTAAATTGAATAAAAAAAAAGTTAGAAGATGAAAATAAATTTTACTCTAAAGTTAATTGATAAAAAGACTAATTTTGTTATATATTATATAACTATTTTTAAATTTAATAAATTTTAAAAGTAAACATTATATTATGTTAAATTAAACTAAAAAGAAATTAATAAATAAGACTTTAAATTAATATAAAATTTAAAAATAAAAATATAATGTACAAAAATTATTTAGTATGATAAAAATATTAATTTCTAAAATAAGTTTTTTTTTAAAATACTCCTAAAAGTATACTCATTTAAGAATCCTTTTAAAGATAAACTTAGTAACTATTATTAAATTAAATTAAATTATATAAAATAAATAATTTATATATATTATATGAATATTTTTAAATATAATAAAATCTACAAATAAATATTATAATTATAAATAATAACAATTATTTTATATTAAATAAAACTAAAAATAAATTATGAAATAAAAATTTAAATTAATATAAAATTTAAAATAAATTATAATCTTAAAAAAAAATTAGTATGATAAAAAAAGCTAATTTCTAAAATACATTTTTTTAAATACTCCTAAATTTACACTCATTTAAGAATCTTTTTAAAAAACACTCGGTCAATAATTGAAATTCACAATTTATATATAAAATTATAGTTTCTTAAATATTTTTATTGTTATTTGTCGGTCAGAATTAAAGTTATAACTGATAGTATGTAACAAAATTAAATGCAGGTTTTTTATTAAAATAAAAAATTTAATTTTAATTGGTAAATAATATAAAAAATACCACAAAAATTATATTTAAGTTTTTTTTTCATATTTTAAAATATAAAATATCATATAATTTAGTACCTTAATAATAATAAATATTATAATATTTTATAAATAATTATTAATTATTAATTTCTTTAATAAATTTTATTTCAATCTCAAAGGCTGGATTTAATAATTTAAAATTAAAAAATTATTGTAAAAAATTATATAAAAATATAACAAATATTATTTTCTTAATAAATTTTACTATAATTAATTACTAAAAATTCAATTTTAAACATGAAAGTTAAAAATTCTCTTGTATAACTCTTTTCAGCCAGTATCAAATCATACATGATAAAAAATATAAATAGTAAATATTTATCATGTTATTTTATTTATGTTACAAAAATTATTTTTTTATTATATATTTTTAAACTTAGGTTAAAAAATCTAAAATAAATTTTTAAATTTAATTCTTTATCAAAAAAATTATTTTTTAAAAATAATTTATTTTAAAATTATAAGTGGTGTGCAGAAGAAACTTCCAAATAATAAATAATAGTAAATCGTCCAACCTCCAACCGAGCAAGGGTAACCTTTAATTGTTTGGCTTATAGTGTGGCTGGTTGCTTCATGCGTTATTAGAGTCTAAGAAACCTATATTCGCCTGTTCCTATGCCATTTGTATATGTATTTCTGTTTCTTCTCCGCCATGGCTGCCACGTTAATTCACCTCTTCGAACAACAGCTGTGCATCTCACACACTTCATTATTACAGTCAAAGATGCCTGTTTTTCTTATGCGTTTAACTTACAAATTAAAAAATATGAAAAATAAAATTATACTGATTAAGTGCTCCTCTCACTCTATTTAATTTGCAAGCCTTCAACAAGAGTGAAAGAGTAAGTGAGTGGAAACCAAAATGAAGCAGCAAGCAGAAGAGAAGAAAGACGCTATTGAGAAGCCAATAGCACCAATGCCTCCTCCTCCTCCCATGCTTGAAAGGAAGCCTTCACTTGATGCTGAACCCAAAACATTACTTCAGGAGGAGCTGAATTTAGCAAGGGTTTGATTTTCTTTATTTTAATGTTCTTTTTCTTTGTTATTTTCATTTTTTTGGTTCTCTCTAACACCTTCCCCTCAATTTCTCTCAATTTTTTATCTTAAAATCTTCTCCCAGGAGGCAGCCCTCAAAATCATCAACACTCACACTAAAGAAGAAGCCCTGAAAATCTTCATGAAGGTAAAATCATGATAATTGTACCTTAACAATGGTTCAATTTTATAATCATCTACTTCTAAAATAAAATCATGGCTTGTTTCTCAAAAATTAAAGAAGTGGACGATTATTTTTCCAAAATAAATTTAACCAAACATGCAATACATCATAACCGATTTTTGTTGGGGGACATACACCACCGGACCGAGATCGATCCTCTTGCTTTTAAAAGTCCGATTCTCTGAATGCAACATGATATATTTAACAAGCATGTGTAAATGAATGATTATCAGCTTTTAATATGTTAAAATTATACTTCTGCTCAACACTTTGATGTAAACTGAAAAATGTTGAATGTTGAAAGCCAATTTGTTTACTGTCTTTTGGTGGTATTAGGGTTTGGTGCCAGTGACAAGCTCGAAGCAAGCAACCGAGGATGCTGCTGTGTCCGATTGCGATGATGAGTGAAGTATATTCGGCCGCTGGAATGTTCTGTCAAACTAAAGCTTAAGGAGTGCTTATGTTGTGTTTTATTTGGTTCAGTTGTGTTTTCTAATGAAACAGTTTGTTTACCTTCAATTTAGAATGTTATTGATCTGGACTCTGAAAATTGTGGTTGACATCTATCTATTTTAGTAAATTATAATATATGAAGCTTTTCTTCCATGGCCGCATTGAAGGCCCTCTTCATCGGCAGATAATTAATTCCATAAATGCGATAATCAATTGGAAAACGTCACCAAAGTCAAATTTCAAAAAAATATTTTTTTTAATCATTTTCAAGAGAGCAATGTTGCATTAAATAAGATATTGCTAAATGCTAGTAACTCAAATTAAATTAGCGGAATTTAAATTTAACTATTAAGAGATCAATGTTAATTAAAATTTTTCAAAAGTATACAAATTAAGCATGTTTTACTGGTTAATTTAGTTATTTTTATTTTTTTTATTTTTAAAACATGAATAATGTTATAGAGGATAAAAAATTATATATTATAATTTTAAAAAAAATATAAAATTAATATAGTTTAATACATTGATATTATTAAATATTATAGTTTTTAATAAAATTTTACTATGTATAATTTTTTACTTGAACAATCTTGCACAAGTTTAACAATTATTTATATTTTAAAATTTTTTATTAAATTTTAACTAATAAATAACAAAATATTTTTAGTACTTTCCATAATAATAACTAATTTTATTAAAAAATTATAGAACATCATAAGATTCAATTAAAGATAACTTTAAATGTTACAATTTTTTATATAAATTTATTATTTATTAATACCTGTATCTTTTGACATCTATTACTTTTTTTAATGTTATTATTTAAAATTGAATTTAAAATTTTAACATTAATAAATTTTTATTGAATAAAACATATTTATTATATTAAAATTATAAAATTATATTTAGTAATTTTTAAAATAAAAATTTATTATTAATAATTATTTAAACTCTGTTAAAGAGTTGACGTTAACATTTTTCTAAAGAAAATAGTTCATCTAATTCTTAAATAAATTAAAAATATTCATACATGATAAACATCATGTAGAAAAATAAAAAAAAATTCTACTAAAATTTTATTCTCTCTGTATATGATTCAATATAATTATACACTGAACCCTAATGTAAACAGCTACCGAATAGATTAACTGAGATTAGAAAGACTGCAATATTGTCTATCTCCTAAGCTAAAATGTGAATATTAACAAACTTATATACAATTGTTAAATTAAACTTTTAATTGTCAATTTTAACCCAACCGACAAGTGAACACATATGACATGCAAGAGACAAGTGAATTTAATGGTCCTTACATATGAAATGAACGTTTCCTTTCTTTTCTTTTTTTACATTTTTACATATATAAGACGTCAAAATCAAGGAAAATTTTATTGTTTTACCTGTACATTTATTAATTTGATAAAAACAATTATAAGAAGGGTATTCTAAATAAAAATAAGTTGAAAAAAGTGATAATAAAACTTTCTCACAACCACACACATTGAATCTGTCATGAAAGTGGAGTATATGTTTTTTATCCTCATTTTCAATATCAAAAGAACACAAAGCTAGTTTGCAACTTGTGGTTGTTTATTTGATTTTTTTTCTTACCATTTTATATTTTCATTAATAATTAAAAATTGACATATTATTTTATATAATTTTTAATTTTAAAATATTTATAATTTCTTTTAAAACCAATGAGGTCCTTAATTATTTTTTTGAAGTTACAATGTACTTTATCTTTCGCTCTCAACAAGAGGAAATCAACTCTATCATTTTTTTAATCAAACTGTAACATATAAAAAATAAGTAAAAGTAATGCACTTTTTGTCCTTTGTTATGATGAGATCACAAGTTTAAATGAATTATAAATATAGAACAGACAAATCATATAAACCCAAAAAAACGCTTGAGTTTGTTTCGGTGTGTCAGATGAAATTTGACTTACATTATTATAATTCTGTGTTTACAGATAATTGAAAATAGCAGTTTAATTACTTACATAGACAAATTGGTGGACCTACAAAAATCCTTTGTTTCTTTATGATGCTGAAGTTGGCATAACCAAAAACATACATGTAAGTATAACGTGAGCAACACTGGCTTGATTGCGTGAGGCTTCAACAGCTAAGCTTTGAGTTATCTGATCGATACAACAAGGCACTTCAAAAGACAAGGTGCGCCAATAAGACACCATAAATGACGGTTTCTTTTGACTACAGACGCAAGAGTGTTTTTCTGTGTTTACCGAGGAGAGGAGTCTACATGTCTTTGCCTCACATTATTTGCTTCACTCTCGTCTGTGCGAAACTTTCGAGGTCCTTTAAAATGTACTTGTTCAACTTCTAGAAAGTAAAAACTGTACTGTACAAAGAAAAATATTGATACCAGTCTTTATGTTAACAAATATTTTAATAAAAATCTAAAATTTAATTGAAGTGTATTAACTGTATAATTTTTTATAAGATTACTCAATTATAAATTATTAGATCAGTTAAAATAATCAAATTTTATAAGAATTAATTTTAAAAATAAGTTTTTATATTAACCATATTTTCAAATTAAATTAAATTTTTTTATAACTTTGTATGCAGAAAATCAACTTTTAAGACTGGCGGTTAACAAAATAAAATAAAAATTTATAACAAGAGATAGTTACACAGGTAATATGGCCCATTTTTACATACTACATTGCTGCCCAGCTTTAACGTTCACATTGACCCAGGGCTCCAGTGAAACCGCTATTTCATGTGCATATAGAACCTGCCAGGACCTGTTTCAAGTTGAAGTTGAAGTATGCAAAATGAGTAGATAGAAAGAAAAGAGAGACAGATCAGAGATATAATTAATTTATGCATAAAATGTTTGCTTCCTTAACCAAGCTATCTAGCACAATATATATATGCATGGTTTCCCGTACTAGTTCATACATAGATCTCTATTTATAGCATCATTGTCTTAACACTTTCTCCCTCAGAAAATTATAAACCTTTACCATAAGAAGAAAAAATTCATCAATGGCAATGAGCAGAAGACCAGCAAGATTTAAAAGGCCAGCTTTCATGCAGACCAAAGAAGTAAGTCAAGAAAAGCTGGAATTGCTTAGGGTAAGGGTCTGAATTGTGATAAAGTTTGATATCAATTGTTTCTTTTCTTTATGTTACCTACATTGGTACTTTTATTTTCCTTTATTCATGTAAATTGTAGGATGCGGCTACTCGTGTTTACATTAACGAGCAAAATCCTTCCGACAAATCCATGGTAAATGTTTGGATATCAGTAAAGATAAACGATTTTATTTGAGCAATTCATTTTAAACTATTGGTTGATTTTTTCAATTGTTTGAATATGGTTTCAGGAAGCGAGAACCGTTGCTGCTGGATGTGCAAAAGCAAAGGAGGAGAAAGCAGATTTTGACAAGGGAATACAGTTGCTGGCAGCAGCTGCCAATGAAATCACTAATCAGACGAAAAAGGAAAAAAGTGAGGAAGTTGGTGTTGGGAAAAAGCACCCTCAGATATCAATGTGAATTTGCCAATAAAATTAATTTGTAGCCAAAAAATGCTAGCTTGAGGGTCCTTTAGGCTGGTGTACTTTAAATATCTCTCTCCGTGTAATACTCTACTGCATTTTGTCTCACCCAATAAAGTAAAAACTGTACTTGATTTCTTTCTCACTTTGAGTTCGGCTCTTCTTAATTCTTAAACAAACAAACAATGTATAGTATTTAATACGGTTGATTATTTATTAATTGATTTCTGTATATAAAAAAAAATAAAACTAAATGAAATACAAGAGATATTTTAACCCATACACAAGATTTCACAAAGTATTCATAGTTTTTACACATTCAAAAACAGAAAAATGAAAACTCATCATTCTAACTCTTAACTAAGCTGAGAATATTAAATTTATCACCTCCATATATAGCATGATATATATTAACAGATTCATTTTTTCAAATGACATTATTTCTGTGTAATTATAAAGACCTTACAAATCTAGCCTCTTTGACCTTCTTCTTTCTTAGTAAGTAAGCTTTTATATCTAGAAAAAGTAATCCCCCAATTGAAACATTCCTGCCATAATTCTGAAAAGTTCTGCATCTTATCATTCTGAGTTTAATTAATCGTATTGTATAATGTTGGAGTAGTAAAACAAATCTCTAAATCAGCTTTGATGCGATAAGACTCATGATTATTCAATAATTTTTGTTAATCTTAGTCTGAGTTTACATATTTTTTTAGTGTTATTTATTAACTAAAATTTAATTTTTATTTTAATAAAAAAAATTAATGTTATTGCAGATTATCAAAATAAAAATTTAATTTTGATTAACTATATAATAGTAACAACGTATAAAGAATTATACCATTTTGTACTTCTAAAAAATACAACAATATGTAACCGGAAAGACTGACATTTTGCTGTGTTTCTGCGTTTAGATGTTTTAACTTAGGTAATAACATATACCACTTTTTATATAATCTTGATTTTTTTTTTTCACATTCTGCCTTTCACATTTATCTTATATTTTTATATTTCTTTTTCTTTTCTTATTATAGGATTTATTACTTCTATTATTTTTTATTATTTTATCCCTCTCTTCCTTTAAAAATCTTTATTCTTTTTGTCATCATATATATAAATGAATATGACAATTAATAGTTTGTCATAAATTATTTTAAATTTGCATTTATAATACCTACGTTTTTCCCGGGACAAAAAAAATTTAAAACTTCTAGGCTGTCTCTTCTAATTAGTGAAGAGACCTCACACAGTTTAATGAAGGACTGTATTTAAAAATATAGATACAATATATTTAAGTTTATTCATCATAAAATTACTTAAACAAAGTTCATATATATATATATATATATATATATATATAACTTTTAACAATTTATTTAGGTTTTGTTTAGGTAAACTTCTACAGAAGTTTTTGTATAAAAAAATTTAGTATACAAAATCAATAAATTTTTTTATAAGTGAAAGATAACTTATATTTTTTATGTTTTTTAAAAGTTTTTTATTTAACTTCTTTAAAATTTGAAGAGAGAAATTATTTTTAATTTATGAAAGAAAATTTATTTATTATTTATATTATTATTTTTTCTTTTATAAGAATCTCTTTATGAGTTGATCCAAATAGGCCTTGGTTTATTTTAATAAATTAATAACGCTTATTTAAAACAAGGTTAGCCTAATACAGTGGTTAGGCCACACTCCACCTTTGTTTCACCCCACAAATCCAGTAACTAGCATCTATGCACACACCCAGATGCTGCTACAGCAATTCAGCCACCGCGCACCAACACGCATTTCAAACCATCATGTAGCAACTGGAACTAGCATCTATCTCCACTCACCATTCACCATCAATTCCACAATTTCTATCTCTACCATTGACACATCTATGCCCTCCACTGCTCCTGCCAGTAACCTCAACTTGACCACCCCTCAGCTCTCATAATTACATCCAAAATGATAAATGAAGTACTTATGACATAAATTGTGATTGCGTAGTAAATTTTTATTAGCTGAACATTTAATCAACTTCCTCGTTTAAATGTGTCCTTAGTCACTTATAAATGGCATATTAATGAAATATTTTCTTTTTTTCCTTTAATTATTGATGCATAAAATCCTAGTTTATTTACGGGAAAAGATCTTTGATCAACCATATTAAAAAATGTCGTATGCACAATGTGTAGACATTCATAACTCTTTTTTTAGGTAAAATCTTATATTCTTGTAAGATTCTATTGCTAATATGATTTTGGAGTACTCAGCTGATACAATTGTACCTACAGGTTCCCAAGCAATCATCATCTCAATTAATCTTAGAATCACGAGTTTGCGATGATTAATTTCAATATGTATATGAGCTATCGTGTGAAAACCATATACATTTGAATTGGAATCACTAATAGCTTCAGATGTAATTGTTGTTGGCATAAGCGATAATGGAAATATATATGTAATATATGCTCAACAATTTTAAAATAGCAAAATAAAATTCTATAAAAATCATCAGTTATGACTATGCGGGAGAAAAGATGCATTTTTACATAAACTAGGTAATATCACTCTTGCATTACATTAATTCGAGAAGTAGTGAATGAAAACAGAAATTAATAATGTATATTTGAACTAAAACCGCTGGCTGTTTTAGAGTGCAAGCAGCTATCATTAGCCAAGGGTAAGGATGAGAGGTGTTTTTTCCTTTTTCTTGAAAATGTAATTGATGGAGACCTAAGCACTGATGTAAACTTGAGAAATTGAAGAACAAAACAAGATGCCGTAAACGACGAGGAGAATATGCTCACGTTTGAGACATGAAATTTTTTTCCCATATCCTTAAGAGTGCCGTTCTTTTTTTTTCAACAGAGAGATGAAAAAGATAAGTTCTGTACTAACAGGTTGGAAAGTTTTGAAAGAATTCTTAGTCTCATGCCCACCTCAACCTTACATTAGTCACATTTCAAGGTTTTTATTTTTCTTATTCAAAATGACGAATTGAAATTTATGATCTGATATAAAATATTCAATCTTTATTTTTTGTTCATATTTTAATTGTTATACTCACTTTATTTCTTTCAATTAATTCTTTTCTTTTATTATGATATTCCGAATCTCACTTTGAGATTTATTTTACTCTAAAAAATAAATAACACTATTTTAAGAGGACTAACAATTAATTAAGACATTATACTTAAAATAATATTAATTTTATTTGATGTTTTATGACAAAATCTGATTAATTTATTTAAGATGAGATTATTTTTCTCATGAGATAACTCAGACAAACTTCTTTCATTTAAGGAAAAAGAAGTTTTAATCCAAACTATTCAAATTAATTTTTTACCATCTTTAGGGATTCTTACACGCACTTCTAATAAATAGGAAAAGCGCATAGCCCAAGACACCGCTTGCAAGTAGCTATTACACTCGGTTGTCATGGCCTACAACAACCATCCCCCTCCTCTCGGAAGGCAAAACTCCCTTCCTCCTCAACCTAGAACTCCCGACCGGAAACAGAACCGTCCCAGAAGGGTATCTGCATGCGCTACAGTTGATTGATTTTTCTTTTAAATTTTGTTGTTCGTATCTTAATTTTAACATTGTTCTATTTGGGTAATTCATTTACATATCTGGTTCTATACATACACTTCTTGTACTCATTTCGTATTACCCTCTATGTAGGATGATATTGAGACGGATTCTGAAGAGGAGTATGTTTCTCCTCTTGCTGTTGCTGTAAGTGCTGCGATCTGTTTTTCTGTCTATTTATCTGTAAATGTACGCTTTTTCATGCTTCATTTTGATACATTTACTTACACATTATTAGGCTACTACGGAGGTGCACCACGCCGAGGAAAATGTTCTGAATGTTAACCCTGTAGGTGTTTTGATGAACAACCATTTATTTTTTTTTTATTTTGAAGAGTCTAATCAGAATCTAAGAAAAAAAAAAAGAATTTTGGCCTTTTTTTTCTACCCGTTGGTTAGGGATTTTCCGTTTGTTTGATGGTTCTTGCAGGAAGAAGAGAAGCCTGGAGAAGCTGAAGGTCTGAACTCAAAGAAAGAAGTTAAAAAGTCCTAATGAGAGTGTAGGAAGCTACCAATGTGAGAAGCTAGAATGCAGCTGCTGTTAATATGGATTTGCATTTCGCTCACAGAATAGTTTGAATTCACCGAGAAAATGGTTTTAGGATTGGCCTATGTTACTAAATAAAACTTTCATTTCTAATTAATGAACTGTGAATTTTCCAGGCAAGCTAATCGATGGAATGATGAATCAGTACCGATGATCTTAAATAATTATTAGCTTTAATGTTTCGTAGATAAATGTTGCATATTTGAAAGCTACAAACACCAAAATAACTAATTATTTGGATTTACTGAACAAAATTGTCTCCCGTAATATGTTGATTTTTTCCCTAGGTTTTCAAGATCCTTTGCATGTGAAAGTAAATGTTTGTGTAAGATATTGGGGTTCCAAACACTCTTTAATTAATTAATAAAACTAAAAGAATTTTGCTAACCTTAATTCAAAAGTAGTAAACTTTTATTAAAAAATATATATTCGTTACCAGAAAAGAAAAAAAAAAAAGATTTTTCAGCAGTTTAGTTTTGCATCACGGGCAGTTTAAACCCTTGCTGTCCCTCTTACCTGCAGTTACTCCTTTCCTCAGAGACGTGGGTCACAAATGTGTTGTCTACAGTTAAGTTAAAGAGAAAATTACCATTACTCCAAATTAACTGCACAAAATTTTGCCCAGTACCAATAATTTAAGCCACAAGTTATTGATTTTATTTTTCTTTTCAAATCTATGGACTTAATCAATTTATGCATTATACATATTATATATTTGCTAAAAGTATGTGAATTTATCAGAAAAAAAAGTATGTGAATTTGTTAATAAATAATTTTAAGAATAAATACATTTAAATATTAATAATAATTGATATTTTAAACTAAAATTTAGTCACACAACTCAACTCGTTAAATACATCCAATATTATAAATGTAGAGCTTAAAACAGTAAAATGAAACTACTACCATAGTTTTATACCTACAAATGTAGATAGAGTTTAAAATGTAAAATGAACCACTATGAAATTCTTATTTATAGTAGCTATATATATTTTGAAATCTAAAAATTAAGTGAATACATTTAAGAACATTACAAATGTAAATAGAGCTTAATAAAATAACAAAGCACTGATCAACACCAGCTCAGTACATTATAGTATTTTTAATGTCTATAGATGATCATAATCTTTAAATGAATTAGTTTTCATAATCAAAATTTGTTAAAAGAATGATGGATCACATTAGTTGGATGTCTCTTCCTTAATTAGATGTTTAAAATATTATAAAATAAATTTAGAATCATGAAAATTATATTATAAAATATATATTTTCATGTTATAAATAATATCAAGGAAGTTTGAAACATAATAAATTTTAGAGGTAGTTGATCTTGAAAGTTTTGCATAAAAAAACTCATTATTACATCAAAATTTTTATATGTTCCTCTATTTTTGTCTTCAAGCAACAACTTGATTGTCCAACTATTTATTAGAAGAGAAGATGTTATTCCACTGTACAAATAAGAGGGATGTCCGAACACTTTGAGATCAGAAAAAGACTCATTCCAAACACTCAAACACAGCCACAAATCTTCTTGAATTCCTAGAATATGAGCCAAAGAATCTTGAGGTAATATGTCTAGCAAAATGGTAGTACTTGCTTCATATGTTTGAATTTTTTCCTTAAAAAATAAAGCAAAGTAACATTAACTTCTTACGATAGAAATCTAAAAACAAAGTGTAAGGAAATATTATTTTTAAATAAATATATTTTTCTTAAAATTATAACTTATACGAACATGTTGTCTTATGTAAATCAAACAAATTTAGATGTAATTGTTATAATAATTCAAGATTCTTAAATTAATATTAATAAATATTTTATTAATAAAAAAATTATTTTATAGAAAGAAATATGCCTAAAGTAAAGTTATTGATGGTGTATGTTAATCCAAATAAAAAAGGGATAGCATCTAGTGTAAATGCAAGTATTACGTTAACATGAAAGAATATCAAAGAAGAACATAATATCATTAAAACTGCCAAACAGTAAAGTATCTTTTTTTTTTTTTAAAGAAACAAATCAAATATTAAAACCATATATTAAAAACCTCGTTTTTGGACCCTAAACTTATTTTCTCGAGCTTCATCATTTACAAAATCACAATTTGCATATTTATTTATTGTCATATATACTTCTTTCTTACTCATTTAACAATTACACTCTAAGTTACTATTTTTGTTTTCTTTCGTGCAAAACTCTTGGATCCATATGTATAAGAGATTGTCTGCTTTTTCTTATTATCTTTAAATTATAGATATAAAAATTCATCTTTAATATTATTGATAGAAAAATAATTCTATAAATTATAGATAAAAAATTTATTTGTAATATTAGAGTCAAATTATTCAATTTATAATTTACAAACGAATTTAAAATTTGTCTCTGTATTCATTTATTGATAAAAAATTGTAGACAATTCTAACACATCTATATTAATATAATCCATTGGTAATTTTTTTCAAAATTTGCCTGTTATTTAAGTATTTTTTTAGTAATAACTTTGCTAATCAATGTGTTTATAGTGAAAATTGTAACTAGTAAATAAATAAATTTAAAAACAATTTAAGATTGAATTATATATTCTCTTTTGAATTAAATTTATTCTCAATACAATAGTGAAATCAACATCGTAAAGTAAGTAATTAAAATAGAAATAAGAGGATAATAGAGTAATACTAAATTGAACGTAAAGGATTACAAAAAATAAATTGAAAGTGGATTGAATTGTAAAAAATAAAATGCAAAAATATAGACATATGACTTTTGCTAAGCATAACTAGAATTTTCTGGTTGCTAATGTTTGACTCAGTGCAAAATTTTAATGTGCAAAGAATTTAGGTACTTGTGGCTGGTGCAAAAAGTTGTTTGCCTTAAATGTAAAACTTAGTATTATTTATAGGAAGATGAACCATAATTACTCTCCTCTTTTCATAGGTACTTTTTAGTAACTACTTTCTTTATCGTGTCTTCTCCATACCCGTTGTTGTCCACGATCATTTCTTTATTTTTCTGACCTTCAACTAGTGGTAACTGTTGTTAACTGCTGGTTTGGTAGTCGCTTCAAATCTTGTAATTTTTTTTATATGTTTCTTCACCTTTTGATCTCCACCTTGTCTGTTGGACTTAAAATAATTTTTCTTGTCAATTTCTGTTTCAACAAGTTTTAAGAAAAATCCGTGAACTTTACGCTGTCTCTTGGATTTGGAATAATTTTCTTTGTCAATTTCTGTTTTGACAAGTTTTAAAAAAATTTGTCAAAAAATCTCTTTTTTAACTGGTTCTGGATGTTTTTTGGACTCGAAAATCTCCAAAACTCTTTGAAATACAACTCTCTTTTTGACAAAAAATAATGCTCTTCTTCTAACCCTTCAAAATTTCTCAAAATATCATATGTTCTTTCAACCAAACTTGAAATCTTCCTAAAAACTCTGAAAACTTCTAAAAATGTGATTCTCTTTTTGACATAAAAATGGGACTCTCCAACTAATCTTTGTAGAAACGTGTTGAATAGTAGATCTTTCGACAAGTTCTCTAAGACTTAGATTTTTTCACTCACAAGTCCACAACGATGTAGAAATTTAGGGTTTTCTTTGATTTTAATCGAAAGATGTGTCCATACCATCAATTTTCAAGGTGTGTTTCTCTTTAAAAAGACACTCAATTTCTTATCACAAAAGTCTGGTAATGACTTTTGTAACTTAGTAAAATTTTCTTTTTCCTAAACACAATGATAGAGGAAAAAACATCACAAGTCTTGCTAAAAAGAATATTAAGAATAAAATTCATTATTTATACCTTAGTAGTGATTTTATTGGTGATTTTGCTATCTTAGTATAACATATCTATTTTTGTTCGCGACATTTATCGGCAAGTATCTGGCAAGCAGGTTGGATAAGTAGTTTTAATTAGGTGTGTATATAACCTGATATTGGATAAGTAGTTTTAATTAGGTGTGTATATAACCTGATATTTTACTATTCAATACCATTAGAGTATCGGTGTAGCACTGCAATTGATATGAGAGGGAGAGAAAAATGAGCCAAACGACATGAATAATTCAAAACAACCACAAATTATTCAATAGAAATTAATTTGAAAAAACAAAAAAATTGTATGTAACATGTGTGTGGGTGCCAAGTACTAGAAACGATGAAAATGAAACTCACTCCACAAGTGAAAGAGAAGTTTGGAGAGAAAGTACAGATCTAGAAAAGAACTAAAGAGGGATGAGAAGTGTGAGTGAGTGAGAGGAGTGAATGGTTATTGAATGTGCAAAGAAGAGGGAGACAGGGCTCTTGCGCAGAGGAAAAGAGAATGTGAGGTGCACTGCATTCCCACTTTGCTGGTTGTTTTATAGAGACAAGGCTAGCATTTTTCCGATTAGATAGAATATAAAAAAAAATCGATTTAAAACCAAGCTCATACATCCATTATAAACAGAATTTTTTAAAATTTTCATTCAATGCTCCAACTCATGCACAATTTTTTTCTTTTCAATCATTGCGGGGGTTTGGTCTGATTGTTCAAGAATGTCCACTCCTAAATAGTCTCTATTTATTTGTTTTGGTAGTATTTAATAAGCTTATCTCTATTATTTGTGGCATCATCCCTTTTTGCTATCATTCTTTCCTATGCTCTTTTCATTTCACAAAGTGCATAGGCATATTTAGGATAGAAAGAGAAAAAGTAATATAGAAAAAATTTATAAACTATTAAAAATTGCCTACAATTATTTAATAACCTTAAATAAAATGGGTTAAAAATATACAAAGTTTGTCATTGATTACTAAAAGCATTGCAAATAATCAGATTTTCTTACGGTTTCATGAACTATCACTACGCCAGCAATGAACTTTTAGAGCGCTAACTTAGATAGCGATTAATAAAAATTGCTCTGTAATTATATATTTAGAGAGCAGTTCTCTATTAACCGCTTTCAGATCTATACTTCTGAGAGCGGTTAAGAGCTGTTTCTCTATTAACCGCTCTCTAAAGTACACATTAGAGAGCGGTTAATAAAGAACCATTCTCTAATCTCATTCTTGGAGAACAGTTAATAAAGAATTGCTCTCTAATGTTATTAAAGTCATTTATAAATGAACACGCTTAACGCATTTCTTCTTCTTAACTAACAAAATTGGTAAGTTTCTTCTTTACTCTCTTATATTTTCTTCATCTTCTCTGTTAGCCTACTCTCTTCGTCTTCTCTTACTAACAAATTAGTTTTTTTTTCCATCTGTAGGTACCTCTTCATTCTGTGTTAGTTTGCTCTCTTCATCTTCTTTACGCTAATTTTTTCACATCTGTAGGTACTTTTTTCTTCTCTCTTTGTTAACGGTGAATCATTCATTCTCTCTTTCTTTCTTTTTTTCTCTATTAATGTTAAAAATTATCCTATTAATTTGTTCTCTCTTTTTTCTCTACCTACTTATGTTTGGTTCATACAGATGTAGACTGTTTGGTTAACACCAAATATATAAACTCAAGATTCAATTTTGATTTATGATAAAAATGAAGAAAATTCACAAATAAATCAATTTTAAATTTTGATTTAAACATAATAATAAATTTTTATTTTGCAACAAAAAACTTAAAAAAAAAATCAATTTCAAATTTCAGATTCGCAGTTTACATTTATACTTTAGAGAGCGGTTCCACGCAGAACTGCTCTCTAATCTTACACCTATACTTTAGAGAGTGGTTTTGCCTGTAACCGCTCTCTAATCTTAACATCAGATAGCGCTTGTTTACGCTCTCTAATACAAAACAGAACCGCTCTCAGATTTTCATTTTGACGTAGTGTATAGTAAATAAATTGTGACTATCTTATTGTCTAGTAGTGATTTATCACATTAAAATTATTAAATATAATAAATATTTTTAATAAAATTATTACTTTTAAATTCTTAAATTTAATTTTAAGAAATAAGACTATCATTTTTGAAATATAAATTAGAAAGGAGACACTTAAGGATATGATCCAAAGACTCGTACACTTTTTCCATGCATTGTAATCAATTTCATTAAGAATAAGAGTAGACTTATGAGTATTTTTTATTAACTATTTAATTTTTGAATGATGATATAAAGATTAGTGGTTTAATAACATATGAGGTTTAATAAACGATTATGATCTATATGTATTTTTACCAAAATTATCGTAATTACTTGGTTAACTTTTTTATTTCACATAAGATACGATAAGATATATAATATAATAAAAGAAGAAAAATAAAATATATGCGTAATCCTACTCAATCTAACGTTTAATGCATGCAAATAGGTTATATTATAAATATAAACGATAAACAAATGGTAAAATTACCTTTAATAAAAGAGGTTGTGAAGGTAGCCATATTAGTAATTACAATGGAAACGATGATGATAATGTTGATCTATGAGGCAACAACCTAGTTGGTATCGTTCCAATTGGTAGCTTATGAACAACCTAAAACTCTTGTGTTTTTAAATAATAACTCTTTCTTTGGACCTTTTAAACTACCCTTTGATATAAAGCATCAAATGGATCAATTATACGAGTTGGACATCAAATAACCAGATGGAATTGCCTTCGATGGGGAAACCATTTTCCCAAATGACAAATTATTATAGCAATAAGGTATAGACTCTGTGAAGTATTTGCGAGAAAGGTCTAAGATATTGATATTCCTTAACTGACATATTTGATTAGAGAGTTGGCCATACAATTGATTACCTGCCAATAAAATAAATTGCAAAGATTTAAAGCCTATAAATGCTCTCTGGAATAGTTCCATTAAATTTGTTATCGCTCAAATCCATGCCTTATGTTAGTTGTTTACCATTGTTTTCGTTATCCTGCCAGTAAGACTATTTCCTTGCAAGAAGATGTAATTTGGCATTTTGATGCAGGAGTGTAGTGCACCAGATAACTTATTGTGAGATAAGTCTAAAATGCCAAGCTCAGGATATCACATTTCTTTTGTTATTGCACCTTCAAATTTGGTTCCTTGCTGCTGTGTTAAAAGAGGAATCCCAAGTTTTCCAAAACACCCCCTCAAAAGTGTTCCATTGAGATGGTTATTATCCATCAGCAAATACACTAATGAGACACATCTATTAAGAATGTGCTCAGGTACTTTGCCAAAAACATTATTGCTCCCCAGAAACAATCCTCTAAGTTCAACTCATACAATTGATCCTTGATGTTTTAGATCTGAGGGCAGTTCAATTTGACAGGTCAAAGAAATAGTTATTATTTTAAAACACAGCCTTTAGTCTTGGGTTGTTCATAAGCAACCAATTGGGAAACATACCAACAAGGTTGTTGCCCGATAGATCAACATATCTCAAGTTAGTTTGTATATATTACATGTCTTTTTCTTTACCCTTCTCAACATTGATAGGTTAATCAAATATTACATGTCATTTTTTTCTTAACCAGACTATTTTCTCAATATCAATATCAATATTCCTTGCTTATATCTCTCTCAGCTTTGTCACCCAAAATTCTGTTCCATATTTCTTGATCAATCACTGTAAATTGACAACTCTATTAATGCCCCTTTCGTGTTTTGAACTAGAACAATCTCTTAATTTCTTAGAACAAATCTAAAGTCAAAGGGTATAGGATCCTTGTGTATATTTTGAATAGCAACTTGCTTAACCCTATGTTATCCCTCTCTGTCATGATTGTTAACAAATACAAATTGAAGGGTAGCATCAGGAGTATTAATTTGGGGGGAATAAGGTGCAATGCCGGGGTAATAGTAGTTAATCTTATCAAAGACTCATTGCAGGTTGTGATAATACTTATGCTCATAATAAAAACATTTAGAATTGATCATTTAGGTGAAAATTAATCCTATATTCCGGGACTCATCAGTCATCTCTTTGTGCCAATCTTTCTTTGTTTCTTTAAATATAATTTGACTTGTCACTTAAACATTTTAACTCAACTAAGAATACTTATACTAACTAAGAACAATACTTAAAACTGATACTTTGGAAATCAAAATGCATGCTCATTCCCAGTTGCTTGGTTTGGATTGTCTAATCTACCATTACTACTCTTTAGTAAACTGCGTGAAGATTAAAAGAGAGTTTGTTTAAGTTATAAAGACCCCTCTGCACTTAGATGTGTATATTAGAAACAAATGCTACTGAAGTTAGCATGTAGTCTTCATTCCGAAAATAAAGGGGAGAATTAGGAAGATGAAAAGAATGAGACGTGAGCTAGGAAATATTTGATATAATAAGGTAAAGCAAAAACTGACGAGCAATACTTAATTGACATGATAATATTACAATTATTCACTTCAACATTTAACAGTAATTAAAAATCAGTTTTATTTTTTTTAATTTGTAGAAATTAAAACAAGTAAAAGAATTACAGATCAAAATTAAAATTTAATATATTTTGAGAGATTAAATATATATATATATATGATCATTTAAATCTTAGTAAATATTTAAAGAATTCAATATAAAAATATTAAATACAAGAATTTATATAAAAGAAAAATATGCTTTGATTAAACGAAAATAAAAAAAAACTTCCCATGTGATCACAACAAATAAATGTCAAAATTAATCATTTATATCACTAAATTTTGTTTAGATTTTTTCAAACAAAATATATCGAAGAAACTGAAGGAGGGCATCGTTCTAACATTGGGCCACCAGCCCACTTTTACCAAGGATGGAATTTTAATAACTTAACTTTTCAAACTATTTTGTTGAACAAAAAAAAATCAAATTATTTTTAAATTTTTTTGAAAAAGATTATGTATTAACTATTTTGGTAGGGTTTCTTTTTATTGGCATGAATTTAATTTAATGAAAATAAAACTAGTTGTGTAGATATAGTAATTTTATATTAATAATACAATGCATCATCCTAATACAAATGGATAATTTTGTTGGTATAAGAAATTAATATAGACCCCTAGCGCATCATGTTAAAGTATGATACATATTATATTGTTAGTTTAAATTCATAATATTTATATTTGTGGTGGAATTTTTATTAGAAAATATTCATATCAACGAAGGCAAACCGAACAACTAAACATTAGTATATGATATTATTTTTATGGTAGTGCTAGATAGCATTTAACCCAATACTTTTTTGGTTTTCCATTTTTTAAAAGGAAAAATTAAGATGATTATAATTTTAGAAAAAAAATTAACAATAAAAGAATTAGAAAAGGAAGTACAACTTACTATGCAAAATAGAAACAGCAAAAAGCCCATAAATTAGTCTCTGTAAGACATATTTCTTTTGCTAATCCATCAACAAAATTGATCACATACTCTTGCACTAGTGTTATGGTCAAACAATTGCTTCTAACTTTTACGCTTAACCCATAATAACTGCTAGGAAAATATAGCAATTTCCATGGCCTATAATATTGTTCTTATATACCCAACCCACCCCAAAGAGAAAACACTTTTACTGTACTATAAAGTTGTGCATACCAAAATCATCCGCATGGTATCTTGCATTTCAGCTTCGTGTGCCCAACAGAAAACGACAGGCTTAGAAGAAACAACCAAAATTTGGACTTACCGTTGTTCCTCTCCATATCGCTAAAGCCTCTAAATTTTTCAACATTTGTTGACATATGGATTCAACAGACAAAGAAATCCCCTTACCATATATTCCAACATTAGGCTTTTTTCTTTTTCTTTTTTTGAAATTATAAAAATATGGATTTTTTTTATGAAAATACAAAAATATAAATATATTTTTTAAAATCGTCAACGATGAATTTTGGTCAAAAATCATCCATATAAACTTTTATTTTAAAAATTATCATTGACTAGTTTTAAATTTTAAATTTTTAATAATTTTAAAAAAAAATTATTATTGATAATTTTTAAAACTTCACTTCTTTTTTCTTCTTTTATCCCTGAATTTTTGTACCAGGATAATTTTTAAACTTTATATTTTCATAATTTTTTAAAAGGTATTATATTTCAATACATAGTATTTTTGTTTACCATATATAAAAAACTAACCCTCCATCGCTACGAATTCCAAAATGATTATGCCATTAAGTAAGATGTTCCACCATTTTTTTATTAATTAAATTTTACTTCGTTTCTTTAAAAAACACTTAATTTAGGAGTGTTTCGTGTTACAAAATATTTTCAAGCAAAAAGTCTTAATCCCGTCAAACCGAGTATCAACCAATGTCAATGACACATCTTTTTAATATAACGAGGACGTTTAATTAAATGCAAATAAAGTCTGTTTGTTTCCCTTTTAAATATAATTAGTCTGTGGGTGGATTATGGGTAACCCAACGTCTAAATTGAATACTTATCGTTCTTAAACTGTCTCAAATTTATATTGGCAAACCTTACAAATTCAAAATTATGGTAATCTCAGCTAATTGTATTTCTTCTTAGCTTCTCCATATTTCTTTATAGCTGTTTCACTCCATGAATAAAATTCTAAAAGAAAATGGAAATTTTGCAGTTTTATTTTGTAGGTTATACACGGGGAGAAGCCACTAAAACAAAACCCCTCAGATGTGTCTCAACGAGGGGAAGAAGCTATAAAATACTCACACAAACATGCTTGTTTCCGTGCAGTACTATCGACTAAAGTTGGCATGCCGGTGTCTTAGCAAAAAGTAAATTGCATCCATTTATGAAATTAAAATAAGAGCAAATCAAATCATAGAGGTGCTTGCTCTCAGTGGCAACTTATGTAGCTCACAAATGACAATGGTGTTTGTGGTTATTGGCATTTTGTAGTGAGCCAAATGAGTCCCTTGACATGTCATACTTGAGTAGCATTTCCATTGGATTGCTTCCCTTGATGGGGTTTTGTGTCACCCATCTCTATGGATTCCTCCTCTTTTGGAACACCTTTCTTGTCTCGGTATATGAAATACAATATTAGTTGCATTGTCCCCAAAGCAGAACCAATACCATTAGGTACCTGAAATGCCATCCTTGACCCTGAGTCTGTTGTACTTCATTGCCAATGCACAAATATAAAAGCTAAAAATTCAAAGTGACTTACTGCAACAAATGGGTCCCGGCCTAGCAGACCAAAGATAAACCAGGAAGTGCCGCAGAGAAACACAAACAGCGACAAGAAGAAAGGCATGAACTCCACACTCTTAGTTTTGATCACTAGTCTCTGCACTTGGTTTCAAATCCACAGTAAACACACCCATAATGAATCTTTTAGTATTAGTTTTATCCACAAGTAGCACGGTTTCCTTGTTAGTGTTATATACCCAAATTTGCATCTTATTTTCTTAAGTTTGACCAATTGGTTATATGACTACAAAGTTGAATATAACAGTTAATCAATTTATACAGCTTGTTAACCAATAACAAAGACATTATTACTCGGTATTAAAATTTTAGTAAACAAATAACTGGGTTTTTTTAGTTTACACTGCATGTGTCTTTCATTGTAGAGCTAACTCTACCGTAAGCTATTTTTTTCACACACAAGAATTAAAATTGAGACCTTACTTAAAGAGGACCAAGCATGTACCACATAAATTAACGACACAATAGTAGACAAATAACTGAATTTGATTTCACATGGGTGCATTTTAAATAAAAGGTAGAATTATGAGAGATTATTAAAAAAAACTAGCAGCGAATATATAACATAATAAATCAGATTGAAATTTAGCTTACCATAATTGAGAGTGGCGAACCATACATGATTATGGAAAATATCGCGGCAGCGAAGCCACAGAAGAGCTTTCTGGAAGTGCCATGCAGGGCAAAAACGGACACAAAAACAACAGCAGCAAACACAGAAAGCACAAAGGTGAAGATCCCAAGAATTTTAGCCTTCTCCTTCCTGGGTGCCAAAACGATGAAGATCAAAACATATATGGTTTCAATTAATGCTCCGGCGCCATTCACTGTTGACACTAATATGTTGTGGGGAGACACAAAAGGTAGACCATACCTGTGGATTGCAAAAATCATAAGGGACCAGAAACAGACAAAACTTATACAAAGAAACTAACCCATCCGAAATATTATCTTAAGAATTAAACTAAACTAAGTGTTTGATTATTTTAGATTCTGGTACATATGATTTCAAATCATTAAACGTTATTGAAATATATGTTTATATTTATTTCGGTCGTGACCTTTTACTTTAAAATGTGTCCATATATGTAAAATTGATCATAAGAGTAAACCAAACGGGCCCTCAACATAAAATAAAGCAAAGATGTAACATTCAGCAGCTAGCAATTAGGATATAGTTTTCTATGCAAAGATTTTAGCAATGGAAAGCGAAAATTCAGCTACTATTGAATTCTAGTCCGACAAATTGACCCCCAAAAATATTATCCCTGACCTTCCACACACATTACCTTTAAGGATTGACCAACAGACAATCAACTTTTTCTCAATTGAAAATACAATGTACAAAAAAATATTATCCGTCTATACGAAATTACATAAAGTTGAAAATGATGCAAAAATAATGACAGGTGGACAAAATAGCAACAATAGTAAGCACCACAAAGTTGAAATGAAGTACACGTGATCTGACAGAAGATTTGAGGGGGAAAGAGGCCATAAAGGCATAAAACAAAAGAAAGAACTAGGAAGAAGCTCACCAAGCAGAAAGGAGACAATTAAGCAGTGTCATAACATATGGAATTCCCGAGAACTTCTCTGTGGATCTGTTCTTTATTATCCGCTTGAATGTGATCCTACAGAACCCAAATTCCTCACAATTTTATCTCAACTTTCACTATTCCACACATTCAGAAAACACAAAAATAAATTTCTGATCTTATGCACAAGTGGTTGAATTGCCCAATTTCGTAAACCATGTTCAGGACTTACATGGAATAAATAATACCCACTACTAGAAAATAAAAAAAAAATAAAAAGAAATAAAGTACTATGTGATGCATACACCGGAGCCAAGAAGAGGAACAGAGCGGAAGCATTCCCTGAACCAATAAAGAAGAGCAATGAGAAGAGGCAGAGGAACAACAAATTCAGAGAGCACATGTAAATCTAAAGAAGGGGATCTTTAACCTACCAAATATTCCAAACAAAAAATGTGCAACATCCATGACCTTTGAACCTTTGTGATCCTTTCTTTCTTGTGCTTAATCTGAAGAAGTGGGTAGAGAAATTTCCCTAAAGTTGAGAGAACCAAAGTGCTCAAAGAATGCTTGTTTCTTTAGAAATGGTAACAAGCTAAGATGATAGGATAGTACAAGATAGTGGGTTTATATAGGAAAAGAAAACAAGGGCAAGGTTAAATACAGCATAATACTGTAATATGGTCTTATCCGGGGATTTGATGTGGGGGAACTGTTTTCTTTCATAATCATAATCATGCATGGGTCTTTGTCATGTGTCTGAGTTGCGCCAACCCGAAATAATGCAGATGCTCATGCTATATATAAATCATTGTCATACACGTACATAGCTCACGGGATGAGGTAAAGGAAAAAAGGGTAGTTTCACCACATGACATGACATCAACACGAGACATGTGTGCAGTGCAACAGTCAGCTTTCTGCCATTAAGAAACAGTTGCAATTAGACTTCAACTCGAGTGTTAAAATAATAACTATTTACAAAGAGAGGGGAAGAAAAAGACTAATTAATGAAATTTTCCCATATCACATTTTGTAACTAGACAATGACCAAGCAGAAAAGGACCTTGTTTGGTTTTTGGTCTTGAAAATGTTTCTTAAAAAAATGAAAAACAATGATACTTGTGATGTGATCGAATATGAGATCAATTCTTTGTAGAGTTTTAACGAGTGCGAGAGTTTTGGGATATGTTCTGTGACTATGACATTAATCTTTGTGCCTTGGTTCTTCAGTGTCACCATTATGTGCTTTCACCTTATGTAATTCTATGTTTGGCTTCCGACAACAAATTCACCCTGATGTAGAAGAACTTGAGTCCAATGCTCAAAAATAACTTTTTCTAAAGGGAATTGTTGTGTTTTTTGCAAGAAAAGAAAAAAGAAAACCAATTTGATCTCGTTTTTCTAGATTTCCCCAAGGCAACCCATAGAATTCCACGAATTTTATAGCGGATAACACAAGGACTCAATAACATTGTGGATTGTGCAATTTGCCGTGGGTTACAATGTGAGGCACAACTGTGTGAGTAGAGCATTGGATCGATGATCATCCTACCATCCTTTATCTTTTAGGTGT
Organism: Abrus pulchellus subsp. cantoniensis; assembly: GCA_024086825.1. Lineage (NCBI taxonomy): Eukaryota > Viridiplantae > Streptophyta > Magnoliopsida > Fabales > Fabaceae > Abrus > Abrus pulchellus. Next base: position 8,994,222 of record CM044051.1, on the reverse strand, counting down.
ATAGCATAATCCACACTTTGGAGGGTAAAAACTCAATGCAAAGGATACATGTTAATGCATATTTCATAATAGCTAGCCCCTAATTCATTCCAAATTTTCTGTCTTTGTGTGGTTGGATGTGTTTTATCGAAAATTTAAATAAGTCAGTATGACAATATTTTAACTCCTATTAAACGATGTTATTCATTTTTTTAAATATAAAATTGTATTGTGTTATTAATATTAATTGTGATTTTTTTAACGTGTACTTAACGATGCATAAGAAATTTTTTAGTTTGTTAACTTTTTTTGTAATTTTACTTATGACAAATTACATGCTCATTTTCTAAAATATATGACAAATAAACCACTTCATCTAATTTTAAAGTCATATAATTGTAAACGCAAACAAAAAGCACATTATCGTACATTTTTATTTCGCTTAAACCGTGAAATAAATATTAATACAGAAAAGAATTTTGTTAACCTTTGTCTCTTTAGAGACATATATTTATTTTGTAGCTTCCGCATTTCATTCATTAGTTTTCGCAAACTCAATTTTCTGTTTATTTGTTTCAAGAAACGAGAAGAAAAATATGGATGAAATAAGAATGGAGTGGAAGGTAGAGGACAACTACGGGAGCACCTAAAGACGGGTGAGGCTCAAATAGGTGAAATCGAGAGTGGAAATGAATCTTAGGATACGTGTGGCATGAACAACTGCACTGTGGTCCCTGACGTATTGGAAGCTTGCACCATGAATTGTATCAAGGTGTTCCAGAGGTGGCTTTTGAGAAGCTAACCAACGATAATGTTCGATTGATTGATAATCATGCCTCACGATTTGGTTAAGGTCCTATAAATTTTGCTTGTTTAGTATTGTATTTGATCTGTAAATTTTGTCGCGCTTGATTTACATTATATCAAAACTTTATCTTGAAATCGAAGGGTCATCATTGGAGTGTAAAATTTTATTGTGTTTACGTGTACGGTGTGCAAAATTCCCTCATATCAATCAGAAACACAAGCTACAAGTAGCAGTCTTTTGAGTTTGAGTCTAAAGATGCGATCTCTAACTTTAAAAAAAAATCTTTATCTTCGTAAACCATAATCTGCATGATAACCAGCTTTCCATGCATTTAAAAATGGTTTAAATATATTATTACTAATTGTAAATATAATACGATTTTTTTAGTTATTGTAATTTTGTTCTTATTTTTATTACTGATATTTTAAAGCTTTTTACGTTTAGTCCCTATCATTAATTTGTTGGTAGATGATTTACGCAGAAATTTACTTTTATTTCAACGCTATTAATAGTAACTTTTAAGTTAAATTCACGATTATAAAACGTGTAACATATTTTTAAACATGCACTAAATTTTGCCTTGCACACCAGCGAATCATACATGTTAAAAAAATTCCCACCAAATAATACAAATTCAAACTTTAATAGTCATCTATAGTATCAGAAGGTATGACAGAGATTTCCGTGATATATATTCGCCTTTTAAGGGAGAATAATGCATTGTTATAATACTGATGAAATGTATGTTGGTCGGATATTTATATATAATTTTTTACTAGTGAAAAAAAAAACTACAAACTAACATGTAAACGAGGTTGATTTAGAAAAGTGTCAATATCTATGAATCGCTTTCCATAAACACCAAAGAGGAAGAGGAAGGGGAAATAAAGAAGCACCGACCCCTCTCAAATTAGGTACCCGTGAACTTTTGGGAAATTTAAGTTATTTAGAATGTGAAATGATTTGGTTCAAATTTTATAAAATAAAGTAGGATTTACTAAAATTTTAGATGAGACTCGTGTACAGAAGAATGTTCTCCATTTGATTTGAGTTCCAAGTAAAGAGAGCGATTATTTTCATCAAAACATCATAACTCCATAAACCTCATTTTCACCGTGTTTGTCTTCTTCCTGTAATGACTCGAAAAGACTATATTATTCTCTTTCAATTCCCGCACGTAATTTCAATTGTGCATGTATTTATATGATGCGAAATAGTAGGTACAAATGGCATTGGAATTTTTACACACCAATGTGGTCATTGGTGGGTCAGATTTTGAACTTAGAGTCAGCTCACCTCGCTAGAAAACAGATGCTTCTACCTTTACCATTGACTAGATAGATTCATGAATTGCAAATAACAAGAATTAAATAATTAATCGTATCTCTGCTGGGAGCCACATTAGGCAGCTTATTTTATTTAATTTATTGTCCAAATAATATATTGCTTAACAGTGGCGAACTTGACCAATTATTTTGTGGAGGCTTAAGCAATTATCAGGTTTATATATATACTTTTTAAAATTTATTAGTAACTTATGAATATTGATTAAAAATTAATAAATAAATATTTTTATTAAAAAAATACATTAGAAAAACTGCTACACATGCAAATATATTATAATATTGAATATTTTTTTAGTTTTTTTTAACTAATATCCAAAAGTCCTTAACAGTACTTTCCTACATTTTAATATAATTTTATTGAAAAAATCATGCATGAAAATTATCTTGTGGGGAGGAGTACAGCAGGTAGCTTAATACAGTAATTTATAGGAAAACAATAATGATATTTTCACTTTCCTTAATGGAGTGTAAGCTCGGTATAGAAACAAATAATGACAATAAAAATAAAAATATGATGGGTAATGTAATAAAAATAAAAAAATAAAAAAGGAAAAAGAGTTTGTATGGTAAAATATAAAAAGGAAGGAATGTAAATAAATTATAATGGATAGCTAGGAAAATAGTTCTCATTCATTAATCTTATAATATTCTTTTTTTAACACTATTTCTAGCTATTCACGAAATATTAACTCTTACGCATGATCCTAATATGATAATATTTATATAGATCAATAAAAATAGAAACGGTGTAAAACTTTTATTAAAAGAAAAAATTGATCATAAATGTCAGGGGTCCCAATGGAATAAGATACTAATCTGTTTGGTTTTTTCTAATTCCCCTGTGAAGTACACTTGAGAAGACTATCGTTGGTTCTAGACAATAGCTTGCTTCATGTTTGAAGCCTTAATTACGACACGTTGAAAATATCGTGTTTATCACGTGCACATAAGCAGATAGAAAGAAACAACGAAAGGTAACCTTTGTTTTCATGGGGCCATTGTTCATGTTGAACACCTAACTAAATAATTGAATCGTGTAGAGTGTAACGATATCAAAAGGTAGAAGCATGGGTACACCTTTCATAGGACGGCTCTTGTAGAATGCTTGTGGCTGGAATGCTTAGTAAGTGGTTTCCTTCCAACTCCGTTTGGCCACATATGGACACAGGCCAGCATTAATAATTATTGTAACACAGAATAGACGCAAAGTTCACGGACATGTCAACACCCCCTACTTTGTTCTGTTTCTTCCTTAATTCATTCAAAACCAAAGATGTGCACGTAATTTCCCTTCACATTACTTAGTTATGATGATACGTAGTTTATGTTGGTTGTGGGTCAGCATCTTCCCTTGAGAACACTAGGAATTTAATTGTGACACTTATTATTAAGCTTAGGTATCATAGTAAAAAGAATTGAGTCACGAATAGTAACAGTAAATTTTGACCAAGTACTATGACTTCGATATATGATGTGGGGGAATAATTGAAGCCGGGGGTCACAAAGCTTGATTTTTAGAGGAAAAATATTAGTTGTGTATAGACAAGCTTTTGGTTTAATGCTAAATGTGTTGTCCAACATCTTATAATACTGTTGAAAATTCAAGTATACGTGATTAACTCTTGCATTAGTTTAGAATAACTTGAACTTCTTTTTGGAATTTTTTATAGGATATTTTCAATTAAATTATATTAATTAATAAGTATAGTAAAAGTTAATTATTTTTTATTTTTTAAAATATATTAATAAGATGATAAATTTATTATTATTTAGTATCATTGAATATAACTCTATTATCAATATATACTCGTTATTTTTAATTTAAGCTATCACCATCTACATCTATTAAGAATAAATATAAAAAGTAATATATGTTTTTATAAAAGTTATAAAAAGGTCTTATAGATAATAAGAATCGTTAGAAGTTTCTAAAAAATATTTTATAAAAAAAAAAGTTATATATAAGTAAAAAAGTCACGTACTTTTACATTTTGCGTTGAAACATATATTTTTATGTCTTTGAATTAGCATTCATAAAATCGAGTTTAATTAAATTTAATTTTTATATAATTGATTGACAAAACTCATATATAAATTATTTTAAAATTTTTATTTTAAAAATATATTTTAAAATTTATCGTGTATATTCAAATATGAGTTTAGAGATACAAAATTAATTTTAGTTCAAGACAACCAAATATCTTAAGCTATCAATAACCAAAATATATATGTTTGCATTTGTTTAACTTTATTTGGAAGATACAAACATGTTGCTAAACACGCATTATAGAATGTCTTTTGATATGCAAGACAATGAAGTCGAACAATGATATTATATATATTAAAATATATCACAAACATTATAAAAGAAATGTTTATTAAAAAAGGAAGGGGATTAAGTAAAGAAAATGCAACAATAATATTTATTTATTATTGTATTCAATAAATCAGAAAGAAATTGGTATAAGTTTCATTTTTTAATGATTATTTAATTAAATAAGATTCCGATGAAGTTACTTGCACTCTTCCTACTTGAGAGATTGATGTTTTTTGTTATTTCAGCAGCAATGACTGCAGTTGAGCTAAAAAATTGTGTAGAGACAAACACCGTCAGAGAAATCAAAGACTAGACGGAAAGTTGGGGAAGAGAAGAAAGCCGTGTCCATGAACTTCTGCCAAAAGGAATAACATTGCTGATTCATTAATGTTGGACTATATAATTTTATATTAAGGCACCTACTATAAATCTCAATGCTTACCCTTCACTACCACCAAAATTATGGTGCCACACATTAAGAAGAGACTAATTGCTGATTAAGTGTATTTTGTGATGAACAAATTAAGATTGCCAACCTTCACTCGAGTTTTGCTTTCATTTTCTAGCTTTTTTATATGTCTTCACTGAAAGTGATGACTTTTATGTATACACGTTTGGTCCTGACTCGTCTTTTTATGCTCGTTACATTATAGGATTGTTATCCTTTATACTAGGTTTCCTGTGAACGTTTATAAACGTGGTTTTGTAGACTTAATTTAATTTAAATTGAGGTAGTTTGTATTTTAAAGCTTCTTTTTAAAAAAGGAAATTTTCAGTAAAATGTAATATAATTTTTTAACTTAATACGTTTAGAGATAAATAATTTTAATTTGGACCTAGTAATCATGTTGGCATAATAATTAAAACACATTTGTATCTTTTCAGTGTGAATATAAAGAATTTCTTGATATAAAAAAAATAATTGAATTAGATTTCATAGACATACAAATTAAAGCATGCCTCAAGCTCAAAAATTTTGATACAAAAGTTTTTTGTGGGTTTACCTTATTGTAGAACTAAACAAGAGTAAATGACCAAAGAAAGGAAGTTTTCGTGCGAACTCAAGCCTCTAGCTTAACATGGCTATCTAGTTCCATGCACCATTCTCAGTTTTCACTTCATCTCTATATCTTTCCTTTTCGAGCTAGTACATGGCTACCATCGGCAATGTTACCAAATATTCCTTAATTTAAATGGTTAAATTGTTTACTAAAACTTTTTCCACTTCAGCCTCCATCTCAAGTTAACAGAAAATAACCGTCAAACAAGAACTTTAACTTATGTTTAGAGGGAGAATTTAATATTAATAAGAAGAGATAACTGTAAATTAAGTATGAGAATAGTCATGAATGACAATTATAAAAAGTTTAAGTATAATAAATAATATTTTCATTTTTTCTAAAAATTTTATTTAAAATTTCTTATACTTTACATAAAATATTTAAATAAAATCTTGAAGTATTCTAAAAATATTTGTTTTTACTAATCAAATGCATAGAATATAATAATTTAGAAGTCATTTATCCAAAGCCACTCTCGACGAAATTGCCACATAAAGCATCATCCTCTCCTCTGTCAAAACTTTGGTCCTACTTTAGAGTGAAGACTGTTTTCCCCGCATATATGGCAGTGCCTCTCTTTACGTATTTATTAACGATTGGTTATGTATTTGCCCTCAGCTTTAGTGAAAGCAATGTGCACTTCGTACGTAGCCCACAGAGGGAGAATCATAGCCTTAAGCTAGAATTCAACGTACAAAAAGAGAAGAAAACTTATGCGTAATTTTTAATGACATTGACATTATTTATTAATCAAATTAAAAATTTTACTTTAAGTATTATTAAATATATATTTTTATAAAAAAAACTTTTTTTAACCAATAAACAACACTTAAAAAAATAACATCTAACCCACTTCGCGGCTCCATAATTTGTACCATCGCAGTTACGTGTTCTAAAGCTATTTGATGTTGTTATAAAAATGGAGTTTACAGTTTACCCATTACCAACAGTTAAATCCACATTGAGGACACATGTTCTTTGTTGACTCGTAAAGAATTTATTAGGTCTTCACCACCGCAAAATTCCTGCTCCTATCTGTTGGGAAAATTACGCCGAATTTTCTTGTAATATCAGATTCGTGGAAGTGAAAAATAAATGTGGAATATTGCACACACAAAATTGATAACGGAGTTCGGCCAATAATGCCTACGTCTCCGGACTGCTGCAGATATATTACTGAAAAAGGGAATACACTCAGTGTTTACAAAACACTCAAAAAAAGACTCACAACCATTCACTGAATATTTTCAGTTGTTCTACGTTTTGCCTTTCATTGCTTCCTTTATATAGGCAAACGAAATCCTTAAATTTCAAAACGCGTTGGCACCGAAATTTCAAAACGCGTTGGCACCGAAATTTTACGCGTTTGTCATGTTACGCGTTTGTCATGTGCCGAAATTTTTGACTTTTCAACAATCTCCCACTTGAAGACTGATTTCAATCTGTCTTCACACCTCAATCAATGCAGCAGTCTTTTCTAGTCTGTTATTCTAGCAGGCCAACTGAAGTTGAACACAACTTCAGTTTGTCAATGGTCACCACCTTTGTTAGCATGTCTGCTGGGTTCTTACTTCCTACAATCTTCTTCAATGTCAACACTTCATCCTCAAGCAGAGATCTAATGAAATGATAACGTATATCAATGTGCTTAGTTCTAGAGTGATATGCTGAATTCTTTGCCAGATGTATTGCACTCTGACTATCACTGTGCAAAACACTCTTTTCTTGAGTGAAACCCAACTCTGCTAACAAATTTTGAAGCCATATCAATTCTTTACTGGCTTCTGTCACTGCTACATACTCAGCCTCTGTAGTGGATAAAGCAACAATTTTTTGTATCCGCGACATCCAACTAACAGCTGTAGTTCCGACAGTGAAAACATAACCGGTGGTGCTTCTTCGGTGATCAACTTCACCTCCAAAGTCTGCATCTACGTAGCCCTGTAACTTTAGATCTCCTTTTCTAAAATACAGACATTTTTCTGTTGATACCTTAAAATCCATTTGACTGCTTCCCAATGAGCTTTTCCTGGATTTGACATAAATCTGCTTACAACTCCCACTGCATGGCCAATGTCTGGCCTCGTACAGACCATTGCGTACATCAAACTTCCAATGGCTGAAGCATAAGGAATCTTAGCCATAAACTCTTCTTCTTCCTTTGTTTGAGAAGACTGATCCTTGGATAGACGAAAATGACTGGCCAAAGGTGTACTGACTGGCTTGGCCTTATCCATGTTGAATCTGTGCAAAACACGGTTGATGTACTCACTTTGAGATAATCGCAAAACTCCTTTTTGCTTATCTCTTGTGATTTGCATTCCAAGAATCTTCTTTGCTGGGCCTAAGTCCTTCATGTCAAATTCTTTTGACAACTGCATCTTTAAATTTCTGATGTCTTTCATATCTGATCCTGCTACTAACATGTCATCAACATAAAGTAGCAATATGATATAGCTGGACTTATACTTCTTGAAGAAACAACAGTGATCAGCATTGCACTTCCGGGAAACCTTTCTTGTGCATAAAGCTTTCGAACTTCCTATACCATCGTCTAGGAGCTTGTTTCAGTGCCGTACAAGCTCTTTTTCAATTTGCACACCATATCCTTCTTTTCTTCGAAAAACCTTCAGGTTGGTGCATGTAGATCTCCTCATCTAGGTCTCCATGAAGAAATGCAGTCTTCACGTCTAATTGCTCTAGGTAGAGCTCTTCACTAGCCACAATACTTAACACGATCTGATAGTATTGAGCTTTACAACCGGAGCAAAGATCTCGGTGTAGTCAACTCCTTCTTTCTGCTGAAATCCTTTGACAACCGATCGGCTTTATATCTCCTGGAACCATCATGGTCTTCCTTCACTCGATACACCCATTTGTTGTGAAGTGCTTTCTTTCCCATAGGTAACTTGACTAGTTCCCATGTCCGATTGGAGATTAAAGACTTCATTTCATCTTTCATGGCAAGCTCCCACTTGCTAGCATACGTGGTCCGACAAGCTTCCATATAATCTTCGTGCTCCCCTCCATCGATCAACAACATATAGTCCATGTATCTCTGTTAGGCACATGGGGCCGAGAGGACCTTCTCAATACGGGAGTTGGAGTAGGAGGTTACGATTGCACATCGTTTTCTTCATTTGATTCCTCCGATCGAGGACTCCTTATCATAGGACTATACGGGATATCTTCCATCTCTGCATAAACCGGCCCACTCGTTTCGAGTTGCCGGCACCTATATTATATCTCGTCCTTATACATCATTCTTTCATTGAAGATTACATCTCTGCTGCGGATCATCTTTTTGTTTTCATCATCCCATATGCGGTAGCCAAACTCATCTTCACCATAACCAAGGAAAGTACACTTCTTTGATTTTGGGTCAAGTTTGTTTCTTCCTTGATCACCGATGTGCACATATGCTACACAGAAAACTCTAAGATGTGAGAGTTTTACTTCTTTTTCGCTCCATACCTCTTACGGTATCTTGTGCTCCAATGGTACCGATGGACTTCGGTTTATCAAGTAAGTGCCGTATTGACTGCTTCGCCCAAAACTGCTTTGGTAAGCCCGACCGCACACACAAGCTTAGCTCTTTCGGTCAACGTTCGATTCATACGCTCGCCTACACCATTGTGTTGAGGCGTACTGCACGGTTCTCTCCATTCGATCCCGTGCTCATAGCAAAACTTCTTGAATCCGGTGTCTACATATTCACCACCATTGTCGGATCCGAGCTTCTTAATCTTCAATCTGTTTCATTTTCTACCATAGCTTTCCAAATCTTGAAAGCCTCAAATACTCTCGACTTGTGTTTCGGAAAGTAAACCCATACCTTCTCGGAGTGATCATCGATAAAAGTCACGAAGTATTGCTTTCCACCAATGGATGAGACGGTCGTTGGACCCCAAACATCAGAGTGGATGAGTTCAAGCTTCTCTTTCTTTGGAGTTCTTCTACTTGTCTGAAAGCTGACTCTTTTCTGCTTTCCAAGTATGCAGTCTTCACACATGTCAATTTCTACTGACTGAAGACCTGGTAATTTTCCTTTTGAGTGCATGATCTTCATCCCTTTCTCACTCATATGCCCAAGTCTTTGGTGCCATAGATTGGGATTTTCATTTGCTGCAACTGCAATCAAATGACATGCTTCTGTTGTCTTGTAAAGAGTACCACTCTTTTTGCCTCGAGCAATTGTCATCGCACCCTTTGAAATCTTCCAATCATCACCGTAGAAGATTGTTGTGTAGCCTTCACTAGCTAGCTGGCCCACTGAGATTAAATTCTTTGTCAGGTCGGGAATATGTCTGACATTTTTCAATTCCCATACAGACCCATTCAACTTAATCTTTACTGCACCTTTACCTACAATCTCACATGATTGCTCATTACCAAGGTAAACCTTACCAAGTTTTCTGGGAACATAATTGTCGAATAGTTCCTTCTGTGAGGTAGCATGAAAAGATGCTCCAGAGTCTAACACCCAAGACTCCTCTTTTTCATTAAGAGAGCATATCAACACCTCGTCTTTTCCTGAGGTGGAGGCTACGTTTGCTTCGTCCTTTGCATCTTGATTCTTCCGTGCACTCTTGCACTGGTTTTTGTAGTGCCCGGTCTTCCCACAATTCCAACACTCGATCGACTTCGAGTTTTGGGAACCATGATGATTTCTGGACTTGGATCGTCTGCTCTTTGATTTGCTGCGTTCTCTTCCTCTGGTTGAACTTCTGCCTCTTGACTACGTATGCAATCGAAGAGGTTGATGATTCACCTGACTCTCTACGCCGGATCTCTTCACTGAGAACCAAATCACGAACATCATCAAATTTCAACTTGTTGCTTCCCGATGAGCTACTCACAGCTGTGACAGTAGCATTCCAACTCTCAGGCAAGGAAGATAAGAGAATTAAAGCCCGTACTTCATCATCAAAATCGATTCCAACTGAACTCAATTGGGTTGTGACAGTGTTGAGTTCGTTTAGATGTTGTCTTTGTTGAGGCGCCTTACGTCATCCGTAAGTTGAACAACCGCCTCATCAAATGAACTTTGTTTGAGGCCGACGGCTTTTCGTACATGCTTTCAAGAGCCTTCATAAGATCTCGCCGTAGTCTTTTCTTTTGCTATATTGAAAGCAACATTACGGGATAATGTTAATCGGATGACTCCAAGAGCTTTTACTGTCCGGAAGTTTCAGTCTTCTTCCTTCATAGACTCTGGTTTCTTGCCTGTAAGAGGTTCATGCATGCCTTTCTGATACAAATAGTCCTCTATTTGCATCTTCCAAAAGCCGAAGTCTACACCATCAAACTTCTCGATTTTCACCTTTCCTTCATCTGCAGCCATCACTTCAACTCTGATCTGACTTCTCCGCTGGATCGTTTCTGACAATTTCTGTGAACTACCGTGTTTCAGAACACGTCTGTAGACAAATTTGTAGCGCCGACAAAATTTGCACTATTCACGTTTTTCACTATTCACGGAATAGTATGTTACTATTCACGGAATAGTATGTTACTATTCACGGAATAGTATGTTACTATTCATATGAATAGTAACACTACAAAAATTGCAGAATTAACAACCAGCTCTGATACCAGTTGTTGGGAAAATTACGCCGAATTTTCTTGTAATATCAGATTCGTGGAAGTGAAAAATAAATGTGGAATATTGCACACACAAAATTGATAACGGAGTTCGGCCAATAATGCCTACGTCTCCGGACTGCTGCAGATATATTACTGAAAAAGGGAATACACTCAGTGTTTACAAAACACTCAAAAAAAGACTCACAACCATTCACTGAATATTTTCAGTTGTTCTACGTTTTGCCTTTCATTGCTTCCTTTATATAGGCAAACGAAATCCTTAAATTTCAAAACGCGTTGGCACCGAAATTTCAAAACGCGTTGGCACCGAAATTTTACGCGTTTGTCATGTTACGCGTTTGTCATGTGCCGAAATTTTTGACTTTTCAACACTATCAACCATAAAAATGTATATTAAATATATAAAGAACCAGAATATTGCTTTAAAAGCATGGAAAAACATAAAAGCAAAAACTCAGGAAGAAAAGGATAAAGGTATATATAGGTAGAATATGTAAGAAACACTTTACATGCTAGTGAATATTCGTATCAATGTGCGTAGTTAAGAATATGTTTGCAAAAGAATTCGTATTTGTAATTATGGATAGCAGTTGTTAATCGTTGATTTGACAAGAATTTTGAGGTGCCATGATGCCATCCCAACAATGTTAGTTGGATTCGATGCCTGAGTCGACGTAACGATATACCATGATGCAAAGGACTTGGTGATGCCGATACATAATAGAACCAGAAGAGATAAAAGTTCCTCCCCTTCTGTACATAGAATCTGTTCCAAGGAGATGCATGAGTCAGGTCATGATGTAATGAGATATTGTTTGCTGCTTATAAGAATAAACTATGAAGAGAAATGATAAATCTTATATCTTCTTATTATTTCAGTTTATAATTTTTTATTTTTTTTTTGCTTATATAAGTGGCAAGTGTCTTTTAAAAAGAAAAAAAAAAGATCTAGTTAATCAATATTTTACGTATCACTTTGTTTCGTAAATAAAAGAATTTATAAGGTAAAATAAGAGAAGGGTCTAGCAATCTTCTTGGTAAAGCTGAATTTTTCTATTGATTTCTGCTGCTATAATCATTGCTAAGGACTGGACCTGTAATCAAAACTAGACACAAACTCAACCTTTTAACCAAAACAACAGGCAAAACTCACTTTGAACTAAAGCAATGATCAAAATCAAGTTATCATTTAAATGATCACTTCCGATGACCAAAGTGAAAGTTAACAGAGCTGTATACAGGGGAGAGCATTTACGACAGCAATGTAGCAAGGAATTAAATTATGGCTAAGCATTTCGTCTGTTCTTTCACTTATCTGTTAAAATGGTTAGATGTTGAAGATTAGAAGGAAGGCACGGGAAGAGTGTACATGTGAGGGCAAGGGTAACGATAAACACACCATTTTTTACTCTAACTAAATGTTAATTAGGAGGTTAGTCACAAAATAAAATGTGGATAAAATTTGTAAATGTATGAAAACATGTGCTTCGTGTTATTATCAACAAGAAATAAAAGTATATGTGTATGCATGTATATAGATAGATATATAACTATTTCATCGCTACTCTTAATTCCTCCTTCAACACACGATATCACTAAAAGAATAGCTCTTATTTCGTTAATTTTAGAAACTTAAATACTGAACAAAAACATAAAAGTCCCCCCATTCTTTTGTAATTTCTTAGTTGAAAAACTACCAACCAATAGAAAATATCATTTTTTTAATTGCATGTCATTTTTCAATAAAGGAATAAACAAAATAACAAAGGCGATTTACGTATTTTATTATAAGTTTAAAGTGTAAGTTGTTTTATAAATTCTAAATAACTTGAGACTGTTATCTTTGAATAGTTGAACATTTGAAACGAATCCAACAAAAAATACATATACAGTCCCGAATGTAACAAAGGAATGGCTTTACAAGAAGACAAATAGATCGCGAGTGCTGTATTAGTAAGTAACATGTCCCATGCTTGATAGTAGGGGGCATTTGTTGACTGATGTGATGGTCACTACCATGGTAAATCCATGGCAACCTTAAAAGACAATCATAAATACAAAATAAAATCAAAGATTATAAGTTTAATCATAACAGTGAAGGAGGTTTCTTCTGTGAACACTAAAATTTTAATTTTAAAAAAATCTGAATTTTAATATTACACAAGAAGAATAGAAACAAAGAGTTTTAAGAAAAAAACAAAAATTTATCTTAATAAAATTTAAAAAATTTAGAATTAATATTTAGAAAAAAAATAAAATATGACAAATAATCAAACTCTTAAACTAATATTATTTTATATATAAAAAAATTTCATATTTTTGTCATTTTATAAAAACTCTAGCAATAAAAGGAGAGAGACACAATGAGAAGAGAGTTCAAGAATTTTGAGAGGAGAAATTTTTTTAAAAAAATATAGAAAAAAAAAAGGACTAGTGGAAAGGAGGAAGAACAAAATCAAGCAAAAACATTCAAGAACATTAAGTAAGCTTTATCATACATTTTATACATTTTTTCTACTTCATGCATATTTATATTTTGAATAAATATTTCATATATCAAATCAATCACAAATGGCAAATAAAAAAAAAGTTTCAAACCACTACTTCAAACATCCAAATCCCACCACCTCTTCATCTATTCCTTCATCCATCATCATCCACAAACACAAAATTCACCATAGAAGCTCATTCCTACCGTTCATCATTTCTCTTCCTTTTTTCTCACACTAACTTCTACTACCCAAATTATGGTCTTCATTAACATTATCTCTACCCTTTCATAACTATTTAGTTTTTTTTAGAAAAAAACACACGCCTAATCCTAAAGTCCTTCTCTCTTGAATCTGAAAATTTTAAATTTTAGACCATTTTACCCTTTTATATTTTTATTATTATTTTGGTCTAAATTTATTTTTTTATTATTTAGCTCAACATACAATTTTTTATTTTAGTTTTATTTATTTATTTATTCATTATTATTATTATTATTTATTATTATGATAATTATTAATTTATTTTATGAATGAGTTCTTATTATTTTTGTTTATGTTATATTAGTCTAGTTTAAATATTTTTTTATTATTTTTATTTCTTTATTTATTTTAATTCTTTTGATACCATTTATTTTATCATATTATATTTGAGTTATTCTTTTAATTTATCTCATTTTAACATTAACGATAAATTCTTCCTTTTTTTCTATATTTCATTGTTTATATTTTAATTATCATGTGAATTATTTATTCTTTAGGATTGTTATCTTTTATTTCATTTATTGTATATTTGTAAAATATTGATATAATTTTATTTTATATTTATAATTACGTTCTCTTATACTGTGAACAGTCAATTACTTATTTTTTGTATAATTAATTAATAAATAATAATATAATTATATTAATTTATAAGCGTATAATTTCTCTATCGTCATGTATCATAATTTAACAAAATTTATGTGTACCTACATTACCAAAACTTTATGCAATATTAATTTATTATATATTGTCTTTAATTAATTAGTTAATCACTTTAATAATAAATCAAGATATATTCCTCTTCTAATCACTAACTTACGAATCAATCAACTAATTTAAATATAAATTATTTTATTAACGAAGCAATTTATAATGCTAATGTGTAGCGACTCTATCTTTATGCATTATAAATTGTCAAAAATCTATATGTACCAACATTACCTTAAGTTTTATATAATATAAATCTATTAAATGAAATTTTAATCTTTTTATTAAATAAGTATCTTCTTTAATCAATTCAAATAAATTTAATTTTTTATTAAAATAAAATTAATTTCATATTTTTAAATTTCTTAAGTCATACTTCTAATTTTGATAATTAAATAATTAAATATTTTTTTACTTATTTATAGAAATTTTTACAATATCGATGTATAATTTACATTGCCTTCGATTATTTAATAAATTATGAGAGATTTATATATAGCTTACGCTATCTTAAATTCTCTTTTAATATTAATCTTCAAATTTAAACTTTTTTCATTTACAAACTATAATAATAATAATAATAATAATAATATTATTATTATTATTATTATTATTATTATTATTATTATTTTGAAATATAGTTATGTAATTTTTCTTCATCTTCTGTATTGTTTCTCGTAGGATACATGTATAACTACGTCATCTTGTATCTTAAACATTATAATCTTATAAAAATAATTTTAATCACAAAAATAAATTTATTTTACCAAACTTAATTTTAATATACCAACTTCATGATTTTTATTAAAGAACTACGTGACTTTGAATTCTATATTACACTCAAGGATATGTAGGAGCAAGGACTCCTTAAGTCAAAATAGTTTTTTAAGATATCTATTAATATTTTAATAAATAATTTGTCTTTTTTTAAAATAAAAAATAATAATAATTGTTATTAAGAGGTTAAATAAATATTTTTTAAAATTAAAATAAATTTACATAATTAATTTAAGATAACCATTTTTTAAAAAATAGACGTTGTAGAGTGTGAAATAACTCTGCACTCATATTTAGTTTCAAATATTATTTTTTAAAAATTTTTTAAAATTTTTTTTAATAAATTTTGATGACAACTACTCTAATTTTTAGAATATTATTTTTATTTTTAAAAAATATTTTCTTAAATTTTTTTTTTTTTTTGCTGTATTATTGCGAGCACTCGATTACGAGAGCTAGCATTTGGATGAAATATCCCTTGACTCCCCGCAGCTTCATGGTTTATCCTCATGAAATTAACCGCTATATATTTCCCCCTTTTTTTGTTACTTTGTGCACAACCACACTAACGAAGGGTCCGTCTTTTTTTCATGATTGGGATGGTGATAGTCAAGTTAATCGCCCCTTTGATGATTTCTTTAGTTGTTGGTTCTTGGCTACTAAATTGCTTTATTATTCTTTAACTTGGCGAAATAGATGAAAGGAATTTTATGATGTAGGATGAAAACTCATTGGTGGGCAATTGTTGTTGTTTTCGGCATTGCTAGTGTAGGATTATTTGTTTCGCCACAAAAAATATGAAGGATTGTTTGCCAGCATTTTAGTCTTTCAAATAAAAAGAAAAAATAGATGAAGAGTATGTTTAATTTCTATTTTGAAAACAGTTTTTTATTTTTAAAAATAAAAAGATACAATTTTTAATTTAAAATTAAAATAATTATATATAATTTATGATAGTAATTATATAATTAATATATTAAATTTATATTAACATTTTTTGAAAAAAATATTATTTTTAAATATATTTATTTAGAATAAAAAAGTTACCTTTTTTTAAAAAAATCTTCATTCTCAAACAACCTCATCCGTTCATTTCATAAGGGCTGCTTAGTAAGAAAATCATTAAAAGAAATGAGCTATGCTAAATGGTAGAAATACTTTGTTGCGAATGGCAGAATGGGTAACAACTTTAAATGTTTCTATTTTATGGTTAATTAATAAATTAAAAAACTAAAAAAGGAGGCACTTGGCGTAAATCACGTGGAAAAAATAATATGACGGTTTTTGTTTATTTTCCTTTTTTATTTACAGTAAATTATTAAATTTAAATTGAAAGATTTTAATGCTTTCTTTTAAGCTTCATCTCTTTAAACTTAAAAAGTTTATGGGATGAGAATGGACGTCTAATTATCTTAAGAAACTAACGAAATAAAATTACACAAATCTCCGTTCTCGCCATCTCTCTATTCTTCCACACTTCCCAGTCTTAGGTGTCTGACTGTCTTCTCTTACATATTCTTTCCTCTTCAAAGGCAGCTCAAAAATTCTTGAGACTCAATGAAAATTTAAAAATAATTTATTATAATTAATATAATTTATTTAAAATTATTTTTTAATTTTTTTATAATATAAAATTATTGTAATTATTTTTATTTAATACTTTTTTTATAAATAATAAGGCTAATCTACTTAATCTTTATTTAAATATTATTGATCTAAAGTAATATTTTATTAATTTTAACTTTAACAAACTTAAAACAACTGAAAACTGTAATTATTAACATTATTTCACAATTTATACATGGATTTGAAAAATAATTTATTCTTTTTATATACTTAAGAATGTACATTAGTTTATCATTTTTTAATCCTATAATTTCTTTTAAGATATTTAATTATGAAAATAAATTCAATCTATCAATATTCAATATTTAAGAAATTATTACATTGCAAAGATTTTTCAAAGTTTTGACATTAATCCCACTACCGCTCCAAATAAAAATACACATTGACACGATAATAAGAGATGAGAAAAAAAATTTGAATATTAATTAATGACACTCAAGTTTAATTTGTAAAAATTCAATAAAAATAGAAAAAGTATAGAGTAATTAGAGAAAAAAAAAAGAAAATAAATATAACTACATAAAAGATAAAAAAAATATTTCAATTTCTTTTGCTATTTAATTATTCTCTTTTAAAAAATGAAATAAAAAATTATTATTTATTAATTGAAAGTTACTACTCATTCAATATTATTTAAAATATCAGTAAAAAAGTTAAACATCATTCAAATTATTTTAACTAAAAATAATTTTAAATATGATTTTATTTTATTTTATTTTTAGAAAATATATTAATATTAAAAAAATTCTTTCTTAGGACCTAAAAGCTCTTTAGTTGCTTGGACTTTAGGCCGGCCCTTCTCCTCCTTTCCATGTGTAAGATGATGACTATGTAATTGTGTAATTTTTTTGTTGTTTTTTCTTAAATTTATTTAAATAAAAAGATTATGTTAGAATAAGAAAGAATATAAATTTAAAATTTTGTTACGTTTAATTAAGAGAGTTAAATTCAATTTAGGTAAACTTTTAAATAAATTTTTATAGAAAAAATTGAAATCTTTTGTCTATCTCATTTATATTTTGAAAAAAAATTTAGTCAACAAGTAAATTACAATTAAAGTCTTAAAAATATATTTAAATAATGTTTTGGTTCTTATAATTTACTCATATTTGTAAATTAATTATACATATAAAAAATTTATAAATCAATTCTCATACGTATATTTATTTTTTATTTAGTCTATGCCATTAAATTTAGAATAAATGACATTAAATAAGTAAGAGAATAAATATAATATGATAACTGATTTACAAATTTTTTATATGTAGGATTAACTTACAAAATTTTTTATATAAGGATTGATAAATTTGAGTAAAAAATATTTTATAAATTTGTGATACAACTAGTTGTATCTTGATTTTGTAATTCACCAATATCTTTCCCGTTGCATCCACTTTTAATTCCACTATTTTCATTCTTTTTTATTTTTTCTACGTAAATTTCAATAGAAGTGAGAGTCTCTATTTTTTCTTAGCTTCTCATCCCAAAAAACCAAAAAACTCTTAACAATCTTCATTGATTTCTCTTTTCTTCTTAATGACTCACTACCCTTACCCTCACTCTTATCCACACCCACTTATCCCAAACTTTAATTCCTTGTTAAAACACTTTTTTTGTCTTTGAATACACCTTCATTGATGTTGCTAGCAACAAAATTAACAACACATTTATGTATGTCTTTATCTATTTTCTCAACATCATCGAAATCAAGATATAAACCAAAAGTATATAAAAAATTTATAAAAATACTTCTAATTCAGATTTGTAAATTAGTTCCTATATGTAAAATTTTGTAAGTCAGTTTCTACATATAAAAGATTTATAAATCAGTCATTATGTTTACTTTAAATTTAACGACATAGATTAAATAAAAAATAAATATACATATAAAAACTAATTTACAAATTTTTTACATGTAAAAATTAACTTATAAATTTAGGTCAAGTAGAGAAACTAAAATATTATTTAAACCCTTAAAAATATAATAGTATCAAACCTTTAAAAAGAATAAAGACTTCATCACTCTAATTTAAGTATATTACATAATTAAAATAAGCTTATAATTAAAGAGTCCAAATTTATTACTAAAATAAAAAATTCACAAATTAAAAAATTTTTATATTTAATATATATTTTTTATTTAATTTATATCAAATAAGTTATAATTTATTACTTTACTTATTTATAAAATAAGTTAAGTAAAAAGTCTATAAAAGTTTTTAAAGTTTAAATAATTTGAAAAGATGTTTAGCATTAAAATCACTAGAAAAGATTTTCACGGGGTAAAATTGATTCAAAATTTGTGGATGTAGAGCATGCAAATCACCAAGTTGCCTGGAATCTCTCTCACAGCGAGTTTTAACATTTGCACATGGAGAAACAACCCATCACATTGGTCCCATTCAATAAGGAACCACATTGAGAAAGGATCATGTTTAGGGGCTCTTGTTGTGTATAACCAAATCCGACATGTAGTATACGACTCCACTGTGGTCCCTCTGTTACTGAAGGCTTGCGCTTCTCTTCGCTTCCTTAATTACGCGAAGGCCTTGCATGCAGAGTCCATCAAGGCCGGTTCAGACACCGACATGTTCATCGAAACAGCATTGCTTGGAGCTTACGCCAAATGTGGCGTCGTTCGGGACGCACGTTACCTGTTTGATTCAATGTCTGAAAGAAATGTTGTGACTTGGAATGCTATGATCAGTGGGTACTTGAGAAATGGAGACACGGAATCTGCTTCACTTCTGTTTGAGGAGATGCCGTGGAAAACCCAAGTGACTTGGAGTCAGATGATTCGTGGGTTTGCTAGGAATGGGGATGTTGACACTGCTAGGAAGTTGTTTGATAAGGTTCCACATGAGGTGAAGGATGTGGTAACATGGACTGTGATGGTTGATGGGTATGCTAGAAAAGGGGATATGGAAGCTGCCAGGGAGATCTTTGAGGTGATGCCTGAAAGGAATTGTTTTGCATTGTCATCTATGGTTTTTGGGTATTTCAAGAAGGGAAATGTTACTGAGGCTGAAAATGTTTTCAATCAAGTTCCGGTTCGAAATTTGGAGATTTGGAATTCCATGATAGCTGGCTATGTCCAGAATGGATTTGGTGAGAAAGCACTGGAAGCTTTTGAGGAAATGGGGGTCGAAGGGTTTGAGCCAGATGAGTTCACTGTTGTTAGTGTTTTATCTGCTTGTGCTCAGCTGGGGCGCTTGGATGTTGGTAAGCAAATTCATTACATGATAAAACATAAAGGGATAACTGTGAATCAGTTTGTTTTGAGTGGATTGGTTGACATGTATGCGAAATGTGGTGACTTGGTCAATGCAAGGTTGGTTTTTGAAGGGTACACTGAGAGGAACATCTTCTGCTGGAATGCCATGATTTCGGGTTTTGCCATCAATGGAAAATGCCGAGAGGTTCTTGAGTTTTTTGGCAGGATGGAGGATTCAAGTATGAGGCCTGATGCAGTCACCTTTCTTACTGTACTCTCGGCTTGTGGTCATGAGGGTTTGGTAAGGGAAGCTTTGGAAGTGATATCTAAAATGAAGGCATGTGGAGTTGAAATAGGCATCAAGCATTACGGATGCATGGTTGACCTGTTGGGCAGAGCAGGGAGATTAAAGGATGCTTATGACCTGATAAAAAGAATGCCAACGAAATCTAACGACACAGTTTTGGGAGCAATGCTAGGTGCATGCCGGATTCATTCAGATATGAAAATGGCAGAACAAGTAATGAAATTGGTCGGTTCAGACTCTGCTACAGGTGTTAATTCCCACAATGTGCTACTGTCTAATATCTATGCAGCGTCTGAAAAATGGGAGAAAGCTGAGAGGATGAGGAGGGTCATGGAAGTTGGAGGGTCTCAAAAGACACCCGGGTGTAGTTCCTTAGTCTTTAGCGACTCTTGTGGGTTTAAGTGAAGAAATCTCACACCAAAATGAATGGGTAAGTGCAATCTAAAAAGGAGAAATACCAAAATAAAGACTGCGCTATACACGAAGTAGTCTACAGAGGAAAAAATGCAAGGGCTTTAATCTTTATCAAAATCGCTATAACTTTGAGCCCCAAGCTAAATCCAATTCGTGGTTGCTGCCTCCATTATGGAGGGGCTAATAATCTGACAGTTCTTAATTAGTAAAGTCATTTGATATGTGATTCTTATCAAAATGCTGTCCGAGTCAAGGGCAAGGAACCACGCTTTGAAGCCATGCGCAAAGTGTTGAAAAGTCAGTGAAGGGTTGATTCAACCGGTTGGAATATAGGATATAACAATAAGACTTGAGTTCAATCTCTGTTGCTGTTCCTTCATTTATAGATCATTTATTAGTACCGTGATAAGCCTTCACCGAGACTTAGGAAAAGAACAAATCCTCCTCCTCTTAAACTTATATTGTTGAAAATTATGTAACCAAGCCTCTTAATTATCATTATAATATTTCATGATCAAGCCTGAAAGAATAGCATTTGGTAAGGAAAAACAGTAACTACCTAGGATAGCAAGTCAACTTCAAGGTAGAGTATTTAGCTTCCACCTAAGTCTAAGCATTAAAATGTAACAAAAATGTTATGGTATATTGCAGATACAAGGATTTTACACGCATGATCTCTCGTTTCCTATAAATCCCAATCAGACAAGATAGTGGGAAATAACTTCTTTGTTATACTTCAATACAGATACGGAAAGTTGCACCTATATGATCTCTCAATTATACAACTCGAAAAGAGTCAGCTATCTTCTTCAAATCATCGGAGTGTCTCTTCCACTGAAGGCCTGCAAGTAAGACAACGTTATATTCTTTAAATACTTTCCTTATGGCTGTTCGGATTTGATGTTGTGTAACTACTTATAAGAGGATAAATAACTATACCACTGCCGGTTACCCCAAACAAGTATAGGCGATTGCCAGCTGCAGTGGCAGTAATAAAAACATGAGGAGGCTCTAGCTCAAACTGATAGTAAGTTCTTCCTTCATGTTCTGCTACACTTGAGCTAAGAACCTTCCCTTCTACATTTTCCCCAATCACTTCTGGACCAAATGCATTTATCACTTTCTCTGGAGGTCCGATCTTTTCTATCTTCGCATCATCTCCAAGATCTGTGCAGTGAAAATGTGATAATCTAAAACAAGTAACAAATGGAAATTCTACTAAGAAGTTTCAATGTTCTTTCTGTTTCATTTTTATTCTCCTTGTCTCAAGATAACTAAAATGGATAAAGAAAAGTATGCAAACTTACCATCAGAGAATCTAAGAACAGGAGCTACAATGACAAACAGACGTCCTTCCTTGGAGCTGGCAAATCTCAAATCTATCTCTGTGCCACCAAGATCCGCTATTGATACCGGTACCTGTTAAGCAGATGTATGCTAGCTGAAGTTTACACAAAGCAAGCAAGCAGCAGAACAAATACTTCCCTACATTATGTCACTTCCCCTTGTATTCTTAGAACTTTTTAATACTTGGGACCAGTTGAGATAGAACAGAAATCTTATAGGATTCTTTTCCCTCTTTAAATAGAAGAGATCATTAATCATCACCTCTTGCCATTCTTGAGGCACTCTGAAGGTGTATGGGATAATAGGACTCCATCCAACCCCATGTCCTCCTGACTTCTCATCTGGCCTGCGATATGTTCTCCAACCTGTCTGATCAAATACTTCTCTACATTATGTCACTTCCACTAAAAATCTATAACAGATGAGACAATTGGAATTGGAACTTGAAAACATGTACAAAACAATAGTCCAGAATTAAACACCACGTGCCTTAACTCTGCAAATGGAAGAAAAATAAGCTTTTTTCTGTCCTACATTGACCATTTGGTAACGGGTAGACAAACTATTTTTACCTTCTTTAAGGGTATTACGCTAGCGTTTGAAAGAACCCTTATAGAAATAACTTCGGAGCATAATAAGGTTTTTTATTAATCTTATTTCAACAAATTTCTTAGTATAACTTATTAAAATAAACTCTTTTAAACTTATTTCAATGAGTTGCATAGTCAAATATATGCTACAAGCCCTCATATGATAAAAGCTTATTAAGCATGCATTTAATTAAGCTGCTTAGCCAAATGCAACCTAAGAATCAAACTAATGTTTTACCAAAACCACAATTTTTTTAAACTAAACTACCATAGGTTTCAATTTTTACATCAAATTTTGGCACCCCACGTCCACGGCATCATTCACCATCAAACAATTCTCTTCCTTATGGCTTTTATTCACACTTGTCTGTCATGTCACAAATTCATTGCTACCGATGGACTAGAGAACAGAAATGATAGAATGGTTTGCATCAGAAAAAAAAAAAAAGCAATAATCTTTGATGATCCAAAGACCAAAGTGAACGAACCTTGTTCATCTGGCTCAGACAAGCCAGGAATTCTCCCTGCCAGAAGGCCTTGTTTCACCACCGCCAAGCTCTCTCGTGGGAAACCCAACAAGGAAATCCCAGAAGCCAAAACTGTTCTTCTATTCACCAACAAAGAAAAACATTTCTCGCTTTCTCTGTTGATCAAACCACTCTCTTTTGAGGCTGAAGCAGCTACAGTTCTTAGAACCCTTCCATTTTGGAATGAAGAGTAGCAAAGTGTGTATGAAGAAGGTGGGCTATGCACGTGCTGGGAATTCCTCCATGAAAGCACACTGGTTGTGGACGACGCTGTTGCCATGTCCACGAAGGTTTTATGTGCTTGTTGGCTTAGGATGCGAGAGAAAGGAGAAAAGAATTTGGTCCGATCAGAACACTAAGAGTGCAGAAAAATCACATAAGCTGATGGAAAGATTAACGTAGAACTTGAGGCCATAAAGGCTAAAGGTTGGAGCTTAAGGTTTTTGTGGTCACGGACTCACGGTGCTGTGATGCTTATAATAAAATAACACAAGCTGCAATTTCTAGCCTAACGCGTGTCGATTTCGTGCAACTTACTTATGCCAAAAGAACATTTCTAAATGTATCATAGATGAAATTGAGAAAAAAAAAAGTAAAAAAATAAATAAAAATATTTCATTTGGATGAATAAAAATAAGAGAATTTTTTTAAAATATTTCATTTATTTAGATGATGGAAAAATAGAAAAGAAGAAGTAAATAAATTATATTATAATAATTATAAAAATTACTTTAACATTTTTATGAATAAAAATATTTTAAATTTTAAAATGTTTTTAATAATATATAAAATTTATTTGAAAATTAAATAATTCCGAATACTCATCAACCAAGTATCCTCTTTACTGAATGGAAATGTGTTTTAGTTGGTCTCACAGATATTAGCAAATTTCAGGTGTCAATTACAGTACAAACAAATCACACAAACCACCGAAATGGCTTGAAATGTGTATCATTTTCATCTTCTCTCATTTCCATCATTGTCATTACAGTTTTTAATAAAAATTTCTATTTTAATTTTTGACTTATTTTATTATCGAATAATTATAAATTTATATCTTTTATACTTAAAGATATTTCTAATTATTAAATAATTATCATATTTGTAAGATAATAAATATATATAATTTTTTTAATGCTTACTTTATAAAATAATAAAAAATTACTAAAAGATATAACAAAGCTTTTTTTTTTAATATGTGATAAAGAACATACAATTAAAAACTCATATATAATAAGCTTTTATTAAAACATTATAATATTTAATATATTGATATTAATAAATATGAAAATTTAAAAATACTATTTATTAATTTTTTATTGTATATTTAGATATGGGAATAGATAAGGTACTATAATACTTGTTATTAAACTGCATTTAAAAAATTACTAGTATCCTTATTCTCAGGCTTATTGTTATTTAAATCTCTATACTGACAGTTTATTAACTTGAATATAATTTTTTAATATTCTTTTACGAACCAATAATAAATTGGTGAACAAACTCTTCATAATTAACTTTAAAAATTAAATGTAATAATAGTTTAGTTAACATTTTCAATATTTGGGGGATTATTAAAAGTTTATATAGATTTAAAAATAAAGGAATGAAAACTTTTTTATTGAAATTTAAAAAAAAATTAATATATATACCATTAAATTTAACATATTTAAGATTACTAATATTTAATAAAAACTTATTTAACTTATTCAAAGGACACTAAATTATCAATTCTATATTTATTAACTTTCCTTAGAGGAAGGATAAAGTTTAAATTAATTAAACTATTTAAAAGAGTAGTGAAATTAATATACAAAATTTTAAAGAAATTAATAACTATTTCATTAATATAATCAAAGTTATATTCTTAATTTTTATTAATAGTTTTAAGAGTTTCAATTATGCTAGACTATCTCTTACCAATAGCAACTTTATAGGAAAAAAAATTAGTGTTTCTATTTTCTAGATTAAGTTAATTAGTTCTATATTGATGGACTTAATACAACTCTACCTAGTCTATAATTTGTTCATATTTTAACTAGAGCTCACTCATTAATTCGAAGGGGTATGAATTATTTTCACAAAAAAGTTTATACATAATTTCATTAATTTTATTAAAAATATGATGCTTATGACTGAAAATATTACTAAAAATATATTTATTTCAATAAAAAAATATTTATTCTAAATCCATCAACATTTTAAACTAAGAGCATTTAATATTTTAATACTTTTTTTTTACCTAAGTAACAAAATGACTATGAAATAACTAAGGAGTGTGTAGTTTAATGTTAGAACATAAATTATTAAGCTGAGATGAAGGCTTAACTTTTAACCGCATGCATAATTAAATTTTAGGTATAACAATATTGAATAGAGAGCTAGAAGGAAAAATATCCTCCATAATACATTAGTAACAACTTTATCTAACTTTTTTTTAGATTACTCGTCAACCAAGCGTAAGAGATCCTCTAAAAATTAAGATAAAAGAACATTAATTATTAAGACAACTAACAAATTTAGTTAGATTATTAAAATTAACAAGATTATTAAAATTAACAAGTATCCCTCTGACTTTCTCATTATTAAATAAAATTAAATTGAAATATACAGTTACACACTAAGATTTAGATTTTGACTAACAACAATTGACTCTTCTTATAATAATGTTTTAAAATAATCTTGAGGACTAATATAGATGGTTAAAACAAGCTAACAATAATTAGTTAAGCTTACCATTAAATGCATAACATACCTAGTTGTAGAATGAATGAAAGAATATTTCAAAGACTAAGTACTCCCACATAATCTAAGTGTATATACTTTAATTGTCTCATCCAAGTTAATTCTCTTTAGAATTGGATGAGCTTTATCATGACTTACCTTAAAAGTTCTAGAATAATAATAAAATCTAATTTATAAATGTCAATTAAATCATTTACCAGTTTGAAAGGTTTTTTTCCTATACCTTTATAATTTTAAAATAAACAATTCATTACAAACTATTTAAATTAATAGTAGGTACAATAATTGTGCTTTGAAAATCTAAAAAATTAATTTGATCTAAATTATTACTAATATTAACACCTTTAATTAGATCATTTATAGTTAAGTCTAAGTTTAAAGCTTATTAGTAAGAGAGTTTATTTTACAATAAAAATTTAGATAACACCTATCTATCTCTTACCCTTAATATATTAGACATAGACTCTCTCTCTTTGAACTTATTTTATAATTCATTCTGAAAATTAGATATAAAGGATTATTTTGTAAATTCATATTTTCACTATTATATTGAGAAGAGTTCATTCTCAAAAGATATTTTACTTCCCTAATAGTTTTAAGATTTTTAATTTCTTTACTAGTTACTTGAGATTTTCAACTAGACTTATTAAGGTATTTATGCAACTACTTATAACAAAGAATAAATATTAGAATGGTCCTTAAAACTCTCAACATGATTATGAGTGTTAGATTTTTCTTTCACATAGTCTTTATTTAAAGCCTCAAATCTTGATTCAAACCCTTTTTTATTAATAGGTATAATAGTATATTTAGTCTTTGAGATTTATTTTGCAGTATTCTTTTTCTTTGGGGCTCTTAAATATCATTCAAAGACCAAATCCCTTGTCATCCTCACTTTATTTAACACTTATAAGTTTATCATTTGTTTCATAAAATCAAATTTAATCTCATCTACATTTACATAATTTTTTGTATCATCAATTATACCATGACCAATAAGAACTGCAAAATTACAATAACCTTTAGCCTCTAGACAAATTTCTATTTTATATTTATATTTATCATAGAACAAACAAATTAAGTATAATCTCTCACATTCAATATTAAAACTTTGACTAAGTACTCTAAAAAGTTATTTGGAAGGAGGTTTTTGGAGGAGAGATCATATTTTTTTTTAATTTTAAATTAAAAGAAATATACTGTAAACACTCATTTTCGTTTGGGTTGCAAATTTTTTAAATAATAAATAATAAATTTTAGAAAATAAAAAAAGATAATTAAAAATACATATAATCAATAAAAATCACAAAGATATTTTGTAAATAATAATAATAATTTTTAATTTTAGTTAATTTAAAAATATATAAAATAAAATCAAAATAATCAAAGTAAAAAAAATATACCTAATTTTATTTTATTAGATATTAATCCTATTATAAATAGTAATTAACCTACATACAAAAGAAGAATTTTAGAAAGAAAAATTTTTAAGAGATTTTTTCACACAAAATACAACAAGAAAGATACTGCAAGAAAAAGTTATGACTTTTGATTTCTTTTCTATGTTATCCATCATTCATTGTAAATAGAAACAATGTACTAATGCCTTATTACAAATTTTTTTTGTTATTTTATTCTTTTTATTCTTTTTGTTTTTAGTACCTTTTTTTATTCTTGTTGTCCCTTCTTGCTTTTCTCTTCTCTCTTTAGTTCTTTTTCTTTTTTTTTCTTTGCATTTTTTTCTTGAGCGTCACCCCATCTTATGAAAAAATATAAAATAAAAAGAAACACATTTTCAATTAAATATTCTAATTATAATTTTTTCATAATAAAATATAAAGATTGATTTTTTTATTGAATCTGTCAAAAAAGAAAAATAAGTAATTATTAACTTTTGTAGTTAAATCTTTCAAAATGAAATATAAAAAGCTTTTAGAATGTTAAATTATTTTCAAAATAAAGTCTTTTTTCTGTTTTTTTTTAAAGTTGGTTTTAGATGTTAAATCAATTTTTTAAAAAAAGCATGTAAAAATAATAAATAAATAAATAAATATTTTTAAGTGATTAATACTTTTCCAAAATAATATATCAAATTTATTTTCAAAATAAAATATAAAATATGTTTTAAGTTATTAAGACTTTTTGTTAACTTTCAAATAAAAAATAAAAATATAAAAATTTTCTTTTCATAAAATTATTTTATTTTAAAAATAAAATATGATTTGAGATTAATGATTTTGTTGAATCTCAAATCTTGTTTTTGCTTATGATGATAACAATTTATGCTTGAGATACATTTTCAAAAAATAAATATAATAAATAAAAAATAAAAAATATGAAATAGGAAAACAAAAAAAAAAATATCTAAATCAGTATTTAAAATTATTTGTACTATTTAATCTTAAGTTTTGTTTATTTAAAAAGACGAATAAAAATGTTAATTTCGTAATTAACTTCTGAACTTGAAATTCTTAAGATTTTTTCAATATTTTATTCTTATAAAAATAAATAAAATTTTGGTAGCAACTTTATAATTTTCACATTTTTTAAAATTAAAATATTATTTTTTTAAAGCTGCTATTTTTTCATCTATTAAACAACATATATTATTTATGATGACAAATATATTATTAATATATTAAATTTTTATTAAGGTATTAATTTATATATTTTATTTTTAAAAATATTAATTTTAAATTTATTTATTTAAAATATAAATTTATATCCTCCTCTTTCCTCCAAAATGCTCTTCTTAGAAAATGCATATGTGATAGAATACATTTCTTCCTAAGATCAATTTTGATACAAATTCAAACAAATTTTTTCTTAGACTATATTACTGTATTAAAGTCAATTTTTAACATAATTTTCAATAAAAATTTAAGTTGCTATAAAAATTTCTTATTATATAATTCAAAAAGTAAGTTTAGAATCCTAATCTAAACAACTACCCTTCTAGATAATTAATCTTTAGTTTTAAAATATAATTTTTATTTTTAAACAAACAAATAATGATATAACACTAAAAAAAATATAAAAAAATCTATTATTCGATTTTAACACATTATCTTTCCTATTTCTCTCTTCTTTCTCATATTTTTGAAATTTTGTTCTAAAATTTCTAACTCACATTTTTTCTTAACAATTTAACTATTAACATGAAATGGTGGTTATTTTCTATCTCTTTTTCACTCTCCTTCATCTTCTTTGCCTTTTTTATGCTTCTTTCATAAATGAATTTTGTTTTACATCTTCTATCATCATTCTTCATATCCCAACACAAGCTTTATTAAAGAACAAGGATGAACTCCAACAGCGCAACCCAAAATGAATTGAGAGAAAATCCTAAAAACGCATTCAAGTCACAAGAAAGAAAAATCTAAAAGCCCATGTAACATTGCTAAAATTATTTTTAAAAACAAATTTAAATTTTATTTTATTTTTTTATTAAGAATTATAATAAGTGTTTGCTGTGGTATTAATAATTTTGATAAAATATTTTATATTCTTGTAATTTCTCTAATATCTTAAAAATAAAAAAATATTAATATTTTTTAATAAAACTATTAATTTTATTATTTATCAATAAAAAACTAATAATTAAGATTATTCTACGTGTAATATAAGATACCAAACCGTCTTAATCGTAAAGAATATCGTAAATTTTACCTTAGAATAAATATCTGTAAATAATCATTAAAAAATAATAAAAAATATATTTTTATTTATTAACTTTTACTAATGAAATAGAAAATCTACTAACAATGTCAGTATTTTTGGATAAAATAATAAATTAACATTGGCATGCAAATTTGGTCCAAATATTATTATTATTCATTAGTTTCATAATTTCTTAACCCGGCAAATTTCATCGTCTCTTTTCTTTAGAATCGGGAGAGATAGATTAGGGCTACAGAAAGAAACTGTAAAACTAGAAGGAAGCCACGTCCAAGTTTTACAGCTGATACAATTTTCGTATGTATATAATATAATAATGATAATCAACTTATTATTTATTTTTACGGGCTTGGTTGTTTAACTTGATATTCATGTTACCATAAATCTGTTGTAGGCTTGCGCGCAGAGCAGCAACACTCGCATCAGAAGTTTAGGGTTTGCGGGATGAGTCACCGAGGAATGGGCCGCGACGACGACGACGACGAGGAGTACGAGGAGGAGGAGCAGGTTGCCGACTTCGACGAGGAAGTGGACGAGGAGGAAGAGGATAATAGAGGACGCAGTGGCGGCAGGAAGCGGAGAAGATCTGGTTTCATCGACGATGATGCCGAGGAGGTTGACGAGGACGAGGAGGAAGAGGATGACGATGACGAGGATTTCGATGGCCGAGGGGGTCGCAGGCGTCAGTATAAGAAGGTTTCTGCTTCCAATTTTTTCGACGAGGAGGCTGTGGTCGATAGTGATGAAGAGGAGGAAGAGGAGGAAGGCGAAGATGGTGCGTTTTCCACTTTTCTTATTGTTTTCTATTAATTTTAGAGGCAAATAAATTCGGTTAGATTTGAATTGAGGTGGAAATAGGGTTGGAAGTGGGAATTTAGGGTTTGTCTTCTTCATCAATTAGTTTTATAGATTAGATGGTGTAGAAATTATTGGGCGGTTTTGGTTGGTTCGAACCTCGGTTAGATGTGTTATCGATTATCCAATCCGTGCAGGTGGTGTGTTAACCGACTTTGTCTGTGTATGACTGTCATTTTGATGTTTTGGATTTTGTTTTGTGATATATTGTTGGTTGTACAAGATCATCCTTTCTGGAAGGAGATTTTGTGATTTGTGGCATGCTCGTTTGTTTTATCATGTCTCTCATGGAACTGGGATTGGGATTGGAATTCGCTATCACTAATAAGTCCTGATGGATGAAATGTTATTTATTCCAGGCACCATGCAGTTTCTTTCTTCTTGATGTAGATTCATTGTCATCTATGTTATTGATGGTATTAGGTGTTTTTAAAGCAAGAGTTCTTACATCTATTTCAGGTTACTTTTTCTGATTGGTTGTGAGGGCTTGTTTTAGTCGAGTTTTTTATTGATTCGGAACTTGGTGAGCTACTCTTTGTGAGAAAAAAAAAATGGTTATGAAACAAAAATCTCATTATGCGGTAGTCAGTAAATCAACTATGTCTATATTGCTCAAAAGCATTTTCATGTTACCGAGTATTGTAATTGGTGGTAGTGATACTCTGTTCACCTTGCCTTTAGACTTCAGTTGTTTTATGTTGTGACTTGTGAACCTAAACTATGATATACTGAAGGGTATCTAAAAACAATAATAGTTTTCAAAGACGTTGTCTGAGTGTTTTCTACCATCAGGAGTTTATATTAACCAGCATAATAATTGTCTCGTCTGAGTCTGATTTCCTTATCCCTGTTTTTTGAAGATAACCAAACTTGTTACCTAGTGATATTCAAGGCTTGTTTGATTCTATTCTTGTTTTCAAGAATTATTTCTCTGAATAAATTATCAAAAATTGTACTTGATGAATTCTGTTTTGAGAATAACTTTTGAATGCTTGAGAACACTGACGGTAGTGGTGGTGGTTTGAAGTGAGAGTTGAGATTACATGAAAACTGGTAAAATGTGTTCAAAACTATTTTCTACTCTAAAAACAGTTTATGGAGGACAAGTTTAAAAAATAAATCAAATAAAAAATTAATTTTAAAAATGGACATAGAATTGAAGTGTTTTTTATGAATACATAAATTCAGATATTGTATGAATTAGTTTGTATCCTCTCTATCTCTGCCCTTCTGCATATCTATTATTAATGTATATGAGGCTCTCAGCTACTTTGTGTAAAATACATCAGTTATTTATGTAGATATGTTAACAACTGTTGAAACATGCAGACTTCATTGTTGAGGGTGGAGCTGATCTACCAGAAGAAGATGATGGTAGAAGGATGCGTAGTAGCCGTATGCTGCCACATCACCAAGAAGATCATGAAGATCTCGAAGCTATGGCCAGAAGCATTCAGGAAAGATATGGAAGGCGAGTAACAGATTATTCTGAAGAAACAACAGATGTTGAACAACAAGCTCTTTTGCCATCTGTGAGAGATCCAAAGCTGTGGATGGTCAAATGTGCGGTATGATCCTATCCACTTGTGATGAATTCCTTGTTCTTGCACGGATATAGAAGCATGCCATATTAATATTCTTTGGTTTATTTTTACTAGATTGGTCGTGAGCGAGAAACAGCTGTGTGCCTCATGCAAAAGTAC
The DNA here is from genome assembly GCA_024086825.1 of Abrus pulchellus subsp. cantoniensis. Lineage (NCBI taxonomy): Eukaryota > Viridiplantae > Streptophyta > Magnoliopsida > Fabales > Fabaceae > Abrus > Abrus pulchellus. The sequence continues at coordinate 8,961,860 of CM044051.1, read as the reverse complement.
ATAGATAAGGGGTCTGAATTGCAAATCAGATCAGCTATTGCTCTTGATCATCTAAAAAATTATATATATGTAGAGGCAGATAAAGAGGCCCATGTTAGAGAGGTATTGTCATATCTGTTGTAATAAATAATACAAATCTTTATGGATAGAATTGTGATTTTTTATATATATTTTGCGTTTGTTTTCAGGCTTGCAAAGGTCAGCGCAATATATTTGGCCAAAAAATAACACTTGTTCCTATCAGAGAAATGACTGATGTTCTGTCAGTTGAAAGCAAGGCGATTGACCTTGCCAGAGATACATGGGTCAGAATGAAGATTGGGACTTACAAAGGGGATCTTGCCAAAGTATGCAGCACATTCTATAAAATTTTGATGTTCTGTCATAAAAGGGATGGCCCTTTTACTTTCTTTATTTACCATCAAATATTTCTTCTATAGGTAGTGGATGTTGATAATGTGCGGCAGAGAGTTACTGTGAAACTAATTCCAAGGATAGACTTACAGGCCCTTGCAAACAAATTGGTATGAAATATTTCAGTGTCTTGCTAAATTGATGCATTCTATTTGACCAATGCTTATATTTTTAACTTTCTTGAAAGTCTAAATAGCTTGACTCTAATTTTTTGCAAATCACTTGTGTTGTGCAGGAAGGTAGGGAAGTTGTGAAAAAGAAGGCTTTTGTTCCTCCTCCTCGATTTATGAATGTCGATGAAGCAAGGTATTGCTGGTTCTCTCCTTTTGTCACTGAATGTCTTCTGTTTCTTGGAAACTTTTCAATTTCTGGTTTGATTAAATTTATGCTTTCTATTCAGGGAACTGCATATTCGTGTGGAGCATAGGCGTGATGCATATGGGGAAAGATTTGATGCGATTGGTGGCATGATGTTCAAAGATGGATTCTTATACAAAACTGTATCAATAAAGTCCATTAGTGCTCAGAACATCAAACCTACTTTTGATGAGCTTGAAAAATTTCGTAAACCGGGTGAGAGTGGTGATGGTGATGTTGCTAGTCTGTCAACTTTGTTTGCAAACAGAAAGAAAGGGCATTTTATGAAAGGTGATGCTGTCATTATTGTCAAGGGCGACTTAAAGAACTTGAAGGGGTGGGTAGAGAAAGTTGATGAAGATAATGTTCATATAAGACCAGAAATTAAGGGTCTTCCGGTAAGTATGAATTGATGATTGGTTGGTTTTCTTCCCTGTGTAGTCTGCTGGTTTTGCAATAAATTGTCTTCATACTTATCTAATCATCATTTTTTCTACCTGTCAGAAAACTCTTGCTGTGAATGAAAAGGAACTTTGTAAATATTTTGAACCTGGAAATCATGTCAAGGTTGTTACTGGTGCTCAAGAGGGTGCTACTGGCATGGTTGTGAAGGTGGAGCAACATGTCTTGATCTTAATATCAGATACAACAAAAGAGCATGTGAGTCTTGTGCCCCTTTATAGATTTACTGAAAGACTTGTGAATCTCTTATTATATTCAGTGCAGAAATGACAAAAGTATCTTCTCTTTAGATCCGTGTATTTGCTGATGATGTTGTTGAAAGTTCTGAAGTGACCACCGGAGTTACAAGAATAGGGGACTATGAACTTCGAGATCTTGTATTGCTAGAGTAAGCCTTTTTTGTGTTTTTGAGATTAGGCATATTACCTTACCTCTGCATTCTATGGTTCAAACTATTCTCACTTCTAATAATTTGCCATGGTACAGTAATTTAAGCTTTGGCGTGATAATACGTGTAGAAAGTGAAGCATTTCAGGTTAGTACCTTAATGAATCAAAATTTTAATACGTGTTTTAATAAAATTTTGAGGCCCTTGTCCTTATATTCATGTTTGTTATCCTTTTTAGGTTCTTAAAGGGGTTCCTGACAGACCTGAAGTTGTGCTCGTTAAATTAAGAGAGATCAAGTGTAAGATAGAGAAGAAAATAAGTGTGCAGGATAGGTTTAAGAATACGGTATCATCAAAGGATGTTGTGCGGATTGTTGACGGTCCATGCAAAGTGAGATTCTGACTCTTGGTTATATTTGTTTCATGAAAGCTAATATTGTTCAAATTTTTATTTTTTAATTTCTATTATTTGGTTAGGGAAAACAAGGTCCTGTGGAGCACATATATAGAGGAATCCTGTTCATCTTTGATCGCCATCATCTTGAACATGCAGGCTTTATATGTGCAAAGGCCCAATCTTGTGTAGTTGTGGGAGGCTCACGCTCCAATGGTGACCGAAATGTAATTAATTTTCTATTTTAATTTTTATGCAATTTTGCTTTTATCCTTGTAGTAGTGTTTTGCTTAAATTATTCCTTTCCTTCTCTAGGGTGATGCCTACTCAAGATTTTCCAGCCTTAGGAGTCCACATCGTATTCCACCATCTCCAAGAAGATTTTCTCGAGGAGGGCCTCCAGTTAATTGTATGTCTAAATGTCACCAGTCTACCATTTTGATTTGCCTTGTTTTTCCTAAGAAATCTGTCTGATGATTATTTATTTGGATGGGGTATAGCTGGAGGGAGACATAGGGGCGGTAGGGGGGGACATGATGGTCTTGCAGGTGCAACTGTTAAAGTACGCCAGGGTCCTTATAAAGGTTATCGTGGCCGTGTTATAGAAGATAAAGGCGCATCTGTTCGTGTTGAATTGGAATCCCAAATGAAGGTTGTGACAGGTATGTCTTCAAAGTGGGGCCAAAATCTGAATTGTTTGTATTTCTGTATTTGCATGGTCTCTGACTTGATTGTTTGCAGTTGACCGCAACCATATATCTGACAATGTGGCTGTAACCCCATATCGGTAGGTTCTATGTACATATAATTTGTAATTCCTTGTGTGCATTGGAAGATGTTCAACCATCTGACTCTTATGGGTTCCTCTGCCAGGGACACGTCTCGCTATGGGATGGGAAGTGAAACCCCTATGCATCCTTCTCGAACTCCCTTACATCCGTATATGACTCCTATGAGAGATCCTGGAGGTTTGTTTGATTTTATTGTTGTAGGTTTCTTGCTTGATTTATTTTATAGGATTGAGACTTGGGTCTGTTGTTGACTGATTGATACATCTACTAAAATTGTTCAACGTACTGCTATTTGTAGCTACACCTATTCATGATGGAATGAGGACACCTATGCGTGACCGAGCATGGAATCCTTATACTCCAATGAGTCCTCCAAGGTTTGTCCTATCATCATTGTTCCTTGTTGAGCTAATATATACTGCTCTCTTCTAATTTTTGTTTTTCCTAGTTTCTGCTTTGTTAAAAAATATTTTCTTCCTTCCACTCTGTATGCCATGCCTTGCCTTAATTTATTTTATCCAACAGAAAAAGGAAAAGAAAAGATCTCTAAATCAATTAACTTATTAACCACCATGAACGTCCAAACAAAAGCTTCAAGAGCATGAGGGTTATTAGGAATTTGGTAGTTAAAAGCATTGTTACCGGTTTACAGTCTTCAGCACTATTTAGTAGAATGGTGTATGTGATTTATGATTTCTGATGGTGAAAATAAAATCAGGGATAACTGGGAAGATGGAAATCCAGGCTCTTGGGGAACCAGTCCACAGTACCAGGTCAGGCAGGAGATTTGGTTATTTTAGATACTTTGCAACTTAACTTGATGAACCATATTTATTCCCTTTTCAAACTTTTCAGCCAGGAAGTCCCCCTTCACGGCCGTATGAAGCACCAACTCCTGGTGCTGGTTGGGCAAGCACTCCTGGTGGTAATTATAGCGAGGCTGGGACACCACGGGACAGTTCTGCCTATGGTAATTCTTGCTCCTTATAATCAATAGCATATTTGTAATTCTTTTTTTTTGTGTGCTAATATTCTGTTCTGGGGGATGGGGGTTGTGTTGCAGTAAATGCTCCAAGCCCATATTTACCATCAACACCTGGTGGGCAGCCAATGACACCGAATTCGGCATCTTATCTTCCTGGCACCCCTGGTGGACAGCCTATGACTCCAGGCACTGGTGGTCTGGACATGATGTCTCCAGTTTTAGGTATGTTTGTTTTGTCAATCTTGACAGACAGGTTTAGTATGTACATCTTTCGGTCCAACTCTTTCTTTGCCGCTTGTCTATTTGGTTACATCATCACACTGCAACTATATGATGTATCTTATTTTCTTCATCTATGATAGCAAATAACATGTAAAGGTTAGTCTTTGAAATGGAGAAGGGCCACGGGTAGGCTTAGTAGTGTGTCTCTTTGATTTATGTGATTCTACACTTGTTATGGTGCATTTAAATGCAAAGATGCTTACTACTCTGCACATGGTATTTTGTTTGCCACTTGTTTGTTTCTTTGTCTCATTCAAACATGGTCAAGGATGGAGTGGTTATTCTACTTTAAGCCTTATATCTCTTGTTCCTATTAATTTTTTCAAATTTATTTAGAGGGTTCTAGTTCAAACACGATTTCTCTTGTTTTTTGTGTGCCTAACATGTTGCAAAAGCCCTCCAGCTGACATCTCCTTTAGGATAGTTGTTTACCTTTCCATTTTTGTAACAAGCATAATCCTGGATCTATTACTTGTATTACTTATTTGATTGTATCATCAACAAAAATTTAAATTTGTTGTATGTTTCTTATGTTAGTTTGCCAATTTGGTGGTTTAATCTTGTAGGTGGAGTACACGAAGGGCCATGGTTCATGCCAGACATATTAGTCAATGTACACAGAGCAGGAGAGGAATCTGTTGGAATTATAAGAGAGGTTCTTCCGGTATGTTGACCTAGAACCTCGCTTGTATATGCATGTTTTTTTAGATCTGTATGAGAGGGATCTTCAAGTTGAGACAAATGCCAAAAGTATTTATATGATATGAAGCTGTTTTTTCATAACTACTCATTCCATTTGCTTGGTTTCTGTTTAATGATATTATTGACGTTGACTTTTTGTTTCTTCAGGATGGCTCTTACAAGGTTGCTCTTGGTTCTAGTGGAAATGGTGAAACGATAACAGCCATTCCTAATGAAATGGAGGCTGTCGTACCAAGAAAATCAGACAAAATTAAAATTATGGATGGGGCATTGCGTGGTGCCACTGGCAAATTGATTGGTGTAGATGGTACTGATGGAATTGTAAAGGTAGATGACACGTTGGATGTCAAAATTTTAGATCTAGTTATTTTGGCTAAATTAGCTCAACCTTGATAAGCTTTTTGTAGAAAAATTACTTAATTCATATCTTTTTTCTCAACCGTTACGAGTGCTTTCTCTGTCTAACTATAATACCCTTCGAGCTCCTTCGTCTGACCAACTTGGTTGATTGAACTTTTCCACTACCGATAATGAGATATTTGCATCAATAAGTACCGCAATAAATTTTTTTTCTTACAATAGGGTGACCCGAAATAACGGATAGAATCTTTAGGTATCACTATCATAGCAGTCATCAATTTGGATCACACATCTAGTAAACCGACTTTGTACTTCCTCCTGCGAAGGATTGTCTGAACATGAATGAAACATGTATTTCTGTCCCCGTTTTTCAGGCGGCTTAAAATGGTTCTGTATATTTGTTTCAAATAAAATAGGGCTAGAAAATGGTGCCTCCTACAGTGCAATTAGTCTTGCCTTAACAGACTCAAGTTTATTGGTAATTCCTGCCTGAATTATGTAATATTCATATCAAACAATCTTGTAAAAGTGCGAGTGAGATTTTGCCAATCACACACTAGCCTATCATGTACAAGAAAACTATTGCACAAGACTAAAATAACGCAGCTTTTGTTTTGAGTATATTTAAATAGAATTCTATAGATATATTAAAATCAAACAAAATATAAAATAGAATTTCTATTTTATATTTTGTTTGATTTTAATATATCTATAGAATTCTATTTAAATATAAATATAAAATAGAATTTCTATTTTATATTTTGTATATTATATAAATAATATAAAATATAACAAGCGATAAAAATATAATATTTCAATTATATACAAAAAATTATAGTAAAATATTCCTCCAGCAACATCTTTGACATGTAGCAAAGCACTAAAACGCGCACAGAATCAAATCCATTTAAAACTGTTTGATTCCAAATTAAATTATTATCATAAAAATTACTTCAATTTTACTTAACATCTGTTTTGTCTTATAATCTCTTTCTCTTCAAAACCTTTCTGCACTGTAAACAAGATAATAACTTAACTTATTACTGATATTCCACACCAATGCTTCTAACTTAGCTTTCAAACAAAAAGATTGCTGCCGGCTACCCTCCCATGTTTAAATTATTTTATTTTATTAGTAAAAATATGTGTTGAACACTTTATCAAATACTCGTATCCGGGTTAGGTACGGCACAAGATTATTGACATTCAATATTGATAGCAAAATCATGCGATTCTTCTTTTGGAAAAATTATTGACTTATGTGCCTACAAATTTCTTTTCCTTTGATGCCAAAGAGAAAATGAATTTTTTTTTTTTAACACTTATCATTCTATCGCCTCATACTAACCATATATATAAAGTAAGGACTTAGAAGAGATTTTATATTGAACATTTTTTTGACATATAAATTAAGAGTAAATAAATAAAAAATAAAAAATATGAGTTACAAATTAGTTTGGTAAAATATTTTACATTAATCTTTTGTTATAAAAATAATCATCAACATAAATATCAAATTAATTTCTAAATATATAATAAAAGAAATTGAAAGGTGTCAAGATGAATCAATTCATGAACTAAATTGACTCAAATTCACCAAAATAATAGCTTGAATTGATTTGTAATTAATTTGAAAAAAGCACATATGTACGAACATTTCAAATACAATTTTCGATTGAGTTTTTCTTAACCGCATGTAAAGCTGAAATAACCGCACATTAGTTGATTATATTCAGGGGTGATTAACATTTGCTCTGAAATGAAGTAATTTATAATACTTTTTTTTACCTCTAAAATCTCACTTGAAAATATATAAAAATAAATAAAACCAAATATAATGTTTCTTTATAAAAGTCTTAACCTAATTCGAAAATTACATCTTACTTTTAATCAAACATGTTTTTAGAATAAAGATAAAGTTAGTTTGACACAATCAAGCATCCATCCCTTTTTTCTCCCCAAATATGCTACAACACTCCTAATTAGTTTGACCCGTTGTTAAAAATCAGGCCTCATCCAAGTTAGTTTAATTATTTGCAATTGCAGAGGCCTCAATATAACCGACCAAATAGTATCAGTCGTAGATTTGTTTTTTTCTAATGTTTGATCTTCCATTAATTTAATAGAATAATTAATTGTTTAAATAACGTTTTAACATATTCTTAAACGTTCATTTTGTGATTGATGAATATTCTATGTCGCAAGTAAAATATACCTATACATTGTATTGTATTCTTTATAGTTGTGTGAATTCAATAATTTATAATATAGGTGGAACCATTATAATTTTTCATAAACAAGAGTGATATAAATATATGTCTTGAGATAAATGATCGTCTCTGTTAACATTAATTCCATCCTATCTAAATTTGACACAGAGGAAAAAATTTCTATTCCACATCTATATATATGTATATTTTTATTGGAGGTGTTTTTTTTTAAATTGGAGATAATTGAGCATTGTAACTAAGAGAAATAGAATACTTAGATAAGTCAAGAATCATATCTTCAAAAACCATGTATCATTCTTTATTTCCTTTGTACATTAGTGTTTTAATAATGTATCTATGATCCTTATTTGATGGATTTTATTCATGTCTGCTATAAAGGCCAACTGAATTCATGCATCTAAATTTGTAATAGTTATTTTTCCTTTTAAATAAAATAAGAATTTCAGCCTGTTTATATTACCATTTTAGTTGGTCTCCTTTTCTTTCCATTTTGAAAAATTGCAAAAGCAATTGTTTTAGTAATTTCAATTTGAGTGTTGCAAAAGGTAAAGATCTCTCTTAGAGCTTAGCTAGAACAATCGAACTTCCATTTTGGGGTTTAAACAATAACTTTTAACTAGTGTCGACACCTTTTAATACAGTGAGCTGAATGTAGTTAATTAATTTTTAGGTAATCAAAAAAGTAAATCTTACTTGATTAACTTATTTATTTATTGCCACTTGTTTTAAATTTGATTCCACCATCAACCAACTGTCCAAGCTTGAAGAATCTGGATTTCCCACTTTTAGGACTCCAACGAGAGGATGACTAATTAATTTGATGGATTTGGTTAAGGTACACCCACCTGTGGACCTAAAAAAGGAACCATTTATTAATTCAATGGTTCAAATTAGGAGTATATTATTATAAAAGATATTTACCTCAACTTTTAAGATATTAAAGGAAATTATTACTACTTAATGGAGGTGTTTTATGAAGTTTGTAATTTGTTAATATAGTGTTCGAATTTTGATGTGAAATTGTCAATATTGTCCTAACGTAAACTATTTCACTTATACTTATTATGGATACTAGTTATTTATATATAAATCCCTCTGATGCATCTAATGTAAACGAGCAAAACTAACTGGGTTCAACTATCTCCAAGTTCAAGTTTCTGTTTTGGGGTTTTGCAATTATAATTCGTATCTATTAAGCATTTTATTTTATAAACAAATATTTAAAAATATTTTTTAATTTAAAAAAATGTAAAATTTATTTTTAAAAAATTGTAGCAATTTAAAGATTAAAAACTCACAAACTCTCTGACAGTTAACTCTTTAAAAAATAAATTTAAAATGTACATTAAAAAAACCTCGGAGACATCCGAATAGAAACTAATATTAAGGGTTTCAAACGAGGAAAAGTTGACCAAGTGACAGATACGGTGATACGGTGGTGGACCCGACCCGCTTCGAAACTGCACTGTTGTCGTGGCACGTCGTTTCCTTTATCTGTCATCAGCTCATTCAAAGTTTTAAACAAGCTACTTGTGTACGACTCATAATATTTTATTTTATAGTTAATTTTTATAAAAATATTATAAATGTAAAGTTAATATTAATTAATCAAATTTTTACACTAAATGAAATACTATTAAATTAGAATAAATTTATTTTAGTACTATTTTAATTAAATTAAAAAATTTTATATTAATTAGATAAATTTTTAAAAATATAAAAAATAAAATTCAAATTATGATTGAACTAATAATAATAATAATAATAGATATAAAAATAAATATAAACATTTAAAATTTTCTATTTATACTATAAAACAAATATTGTTCTACAAATATTATTTTTTTAATAATTGTTATCAATACTATGATTTTTACACTGTTGGTTTTTTTTTTTTAAGTAATGGTATGAGTACAATTTTGAATAAATTAGTTAACATTAAGTTTAACGCTAAATTTGTAATAAATATGTGTGTAGGTATGGAGCTCAAATCCTATGTATAAAATAAAAAAAACTTATTGAAGAGCTAATTCTACTGGAATATAAATGTGTATCATTCCAGCATAATTTTAAAATTTGTAATCATAATTTTAATCTAAAAAAATATTAACGTGTAAAAATGACAAATTAATATAAATTGATAAATTCTAAATTATATATATATACATTTTATCTCACTCTAAAAAAATAAAAACAGAAAAAAAATATAAAAAAAATTATCTAGTAAAAAAAAGGTTTATTCATTTCTATTTTTTGCTTAAAATAAAAAATGGTTTATATACAAATGCGCAAGTGGGGTTGTGAGCAGAAAGAAAGTTGAAAACCAGCGGTTCCAACAGTTACAGTGACGTGGCTGTGTGTCGTTAATCTAAGGCGCCGCTTGGAAACAAAACAACAGCGGTAACCCAAAGTGGTATCGTCCTCTGTTTGTAGAGTCTTTCTTTGTTTCTTACTATAAATAAAAACCACAACACCATATTCCCTACCATAACTCAATACTCATCAATTCTCACTGTTCATTCATCTTCCTTAATTTCTCGTTAACTAGTCATGTCGAGCACAGCTGCCCACGTCATCAAATGCAAAGGTCACTCATCTTCACCCATCCTCTTTTTTTCATCCTATGCTTAAGTTCTTAGTTTTATTTTTTTATTTTTTTTAAATCTGGTAATTACTAACCGACTTTTCTGCTCCTTTTTTTAACTGGAAAAATAGTATTTGTTTTCATAATCTGTAATTTTTTTTATGTTATTTGTACATTAATTCTCGGATTTACCTTCGATCCGTTTCTGATTTTGTTATCGGATTTTCCTGTCATGCATTGTAGTTATGTTATTTTAAAATGGTTAATGATGTACACAGCTTTGTTTAACACACTGATATTGGTTTTATATTATTAAGCGGCGTAAATCTGGTTTTGATTGTTCCAGTTATATTATTTTAAAGTGGTTTTACTCACTGAAATTTTGAAAATTGTAATAGCCGCGGTTGCATGGGAGGCTGGGAAGCCACTGGTGATTGAAGAAATAGAGGTAGCGCCACCACAGGCTGGTGAAGTGCGTTTGAAGATCCTCTACACCTCTCTTTGCCACACTGATGTTTACTTTTGGGAAGCTAAGGTAACGACACGTTTGCCTCCCTTGCAATTTTCTTTATCATGCTTTAATTTTATCTAAACCATGGTGCCAAGACATTTAATACGTTTTCACAAATGTTGTCGTGGTTTCTGACACAAATTTATTTTTGTAAATTTTGGAAATTAAAATAATTCTGATGTTTAATCACAGTTTGGAAATTTTGGAAAGTTAGTATTTTTGGTTGATTTCAGTGATTTTGGCATTGCAATAATTTAACGTGATCTCCCTTTTTATACTCGTTTCAGGGCCAGACTCCATTGTTTCCTCGTATATTTGGTCATGAAGCTGGAGGGTATGTTTCTCTTCTAAAAACTCCCCTAATGATCACACTTTATAAATCTTTGGATTATTGTTTCATTTTGTTAAGTCTAATTGATTTTTCAAACATTATTTTTATCTAATATGTACATTAAATGCACGTTATCAATTATAATATTCAGGATTGTGGAGAGCGTAGGTGAGGGTGTGACCCATCTGAAACCAGGAGACCATGCCCTCCCTGTGTTCACTGGGGAGTGTGGGGAATGCTCACATTGTAAGTCGGAGGAGAGCAACATGTGTGATCTGCTAAGGATAAACACGGATCGTGGTGTCATGATCAATGACAACCAATCAAGATTCTCTATAAATGGAAAACCCATCTACCATTTTGTCGGTACCTCTACATTCAGTGAATACACTGTGGTCCACGCTGGATGTGTTGCAAAGGTCAACCCTGCTGCTCCACTTGACAAAATCTGTGTCCTCAGTTGTGGAATATGCACAGGTTTGGAAGATCCGACCTTGAGATGGTTATATAATAATGTTAGAAAAAACACCCAACTCGCTTTCTCATTGTTCAATTCCACTCATGCTTGTTTGTAGGTCTTGGAGCTACTGTCAATGTTGCTAAACCAAAACCTGGTTCTTCTGTTGCCATTTTTGGACTTGGAGCTGTTGGCCTTGCTGTATGTTAACAGTATCCTTATGTGTATTGCATGTTTTATAGCAACTGATAAAGAAGGCAAATATTAACTCCTCTTCTCTTTAATCCAAATTAGGCCGCTGAAGGGGCGAGGATTTCTGGTGCATCAAGAATCATTGGGGTTGATTTAGTTTCCAGCAGATTTGAAGAAGGTAGATTGCTATCTTCTTCCAACAAATGCTTGAAGATTCAGCTCAAAATATATTAAAATGACTATCTACTTATTGATGGTGTTTCTTATTTTTCTTGTTGGCAGCTAAAAAGTTCGGGGTCAATGAGTTTGTGAACCCAAAAGATCATGACAAACCTGTACAAGAGGTGGGTTCATTAACAATTTAGTGAAGTTTATTATTTTTCTATTATCTCAAGGTTGTGTTTTTTTCAATATTGACTTCTAATTTCTGATCCTAGGAATTGAAAGTGCTGTGTCGTTTTGATACGAGAGATATTGAGATGTGAATGTTGTTGTGCAGGTAATTGCTGAAATGACAAATGGAGGTGTGGATCGTGCTGTTGAATGTACTGGCAGCATCCAGGCCATGATCTCAGCTTTCGAATGTGTCCACGATGTATGTATATCAGAACTCGTTTGCTCTGTTTATGCTGAAAAAGTTTGTATAAAGCTTTCTAAGTCTGAACCTTGGTTTCTTCTTCTCAGGGTTGGGGTGTTGCTGTACTTGTTGGAGTGCCAAACAAAGATGATGCATTCAGAACTCATCCTATGAATTTCTTGAATGAGAGAACTCTTAAGGGTACCTTCTATGGTAACTACAAACCCCGCACTGATCTTCCTAGTGTTGTGGAGAAGTACATGAAAGGGGTAAGTTTATATTATAAATATATTGATTGAATTGTGCAGTATTTTAGGACAAATTAGGATTGCAGGATGATATCTTATCCGTGTTGCTAATGTGTGTTCTTACGGTGATGCTGCAGGAACTAGAAATTGAGAAATTCATCACCCACACAGTTGCATTCTCGGAGATTAACAAAGCTTTTGATTATATGTTGAAAGGGGAGTCCATCAGATGCATCATTCGAATGGGAGAGTAAAAGTAAAAAACAATGATGAATTAGTCCCAGTTGGTGAAGGGGGTTCTCTTTGTGGTTGTGAAAGAAAAAATAAATTTCTTGTGTAATCCCTTTAGGATTATTGAATTTGTGAAAGTTGGAATGTAGAGAATGATAGAGCCTTTGCAGCTGGGATTGTCTGATGCTGGATAAATAAAATGTTTTTGTCAATTTGTTGTTCTTGTAGTAATTAAAGTGATTTTGGTAAAACCATACATGTACCTTTCTTCAGTGGTTTTGGTAAAATAATTGTTGCTTCTACCATTTTTATTTTTAAATCAAAAGCTAAAAAAAAACGAAGATATTATGTTTACTGAGATCTGTACCAGAAATACTCAATCAAATTAAAATGACATCACTAGAGAGCCACTTTAGCTACATACGCACACATATTGGCTCCTAATATAAACCTAATGACCCAATGTAACTCGAGTCAAATGAAAATTTTTAATAAACTTATTCTAATGTAGTCTAAAAAAATTTAATCAATTTCAATTTTATTTTGGTCAAACTTGATCTATCTTAACTTGAGTCCACTCCTGTTCAGATAAGTTGTAGCTTCTCATAAACTCAAAACCATAATATTAATAAATAAATAAATAAATAAATAAATAAGGCACTTATTCTAAAATAAGGAAAATGCTCTTTCCAAGACAAAGTATATTTAAATTATTAATTAAAGAATTGACGATTAAAATTTTAGCCGAATGTACCTCTCACTTTGAAATAGTTAAATCCAACGATAAAAAAAAATAAAAAATATTCTAAACATCCAATCAAATGATAGTATGATACAGAAAACTTAAAATATTTTTTCTTTCGCAATCTCTCACGTTTGACACTTTTTTTTTTTTATAATTAAACAGTTGGGTAAAAAGTATTTAACCTTTTTAAAATTAAAATTCCAATCACACTTTCTATGGCTCATAAATCAAATCAATTTAAACATACCACACTGATATAATATAATTCAAATGATACACCCTTTATCTAATTTACTATTAATTTTTAATGATGTTAATTTTAACTAAATCTATATCTAGAAGACAAGAGATCATTTACCTGAACCGAAATTGGGATTAATAAATTTTGGTTAATTTTTTTCAAGTGCACAAAAGTTTGCGTTAATCAAAGTCAAAACTGTTTTTGGCCTTAAGAATATGTTTTGGTTGTTTTAATATGCTCAGTTTAATTTTGATTTCTCGTCTTTATTTCGTCAGTTTTTATCTCTATATTTTTCAATTTGAAACTATCAAGTAAACATTATGCCCTTGTCTAATTTGTAGTTGAAAATGTTATTGCAGCAGAGTCTTGCTCAACTGGATATGATTGAAATACATATGTGAGTTAATTTGAACCATACATTTTTTTAGAATGTGTGCTTTTTATGGAGAAATACAAGAATTAATTTGTTTTTAACTTTTAAAAAAAAATTTCACTTTCTCTTTTTAAGATCCTACTATTTATGCACCAGGAAAGGAACCTTACCCCCTTGACGTTGCCAAAATTAATTTCCTAATATTATTTTTCTTTTCTTACCTATTGAAAATTGAATTACTCTGACTTCTTTCTTTTATCTCTTAATTCCTATTTAGGGTTGGGTTAAAATTCGATAATCTGTTAAAAATAATTTTAGCCAAAATTTAATCAGATAAAATTTAGGTACAATTCTTTAAATACTTTTGGTGTTGGCTTGTAATGAAAACTCATGACAACCTTATACGTAGACTTTATACTGAAGTAATACTCTAATTTTGATTAAAAAATAGCTTTTAAATTAAAAAAAGAGAGCTGTTTATAAGTTTTGTCTAATTTAATAATGTTAAAATTAACTATTAAGTTAAATGAAAAATTAAAATGAATTATACTAAACTAAAGGGTTTAGTGCTTAAGCAAATTTATTAAAGTCAAAGGTGGAACTAAAGTAATAGTTGAGGGAGATAAAATACATTATATATTGAAAAATTCTAATTACTCGTTCAACATCCTTGCACGATCCATGTAAAATTCAATATGCGCAAACTTTTTCCTTATATTTTATAGAAAAAGGAAAGGGAGTCCGGAGACCCATTGATTAGGTTTTTTTTTTTTTTTTCCAGCATAATGGAGATTTTAAAAAGGGATTTTTTTTTTAAAGCAACTAGTAGAAAATAATCTAGACCATTTGTTGTGATGTGATTTAAAATTTTAAGATAATTTTGAAAGGAAAATAATTTGGAGGAGTAATTTTAAAGATGAAAGAACAATTTATATTATATTTTATTTTTAAAAACAAAAAACTATTTTTAAAAAGGAAAACAAACATATATGCTCTTTCTTGGTGGACTTTATCATTTAGTATAAGGAAAACAAATTAGGAAAGTGGCACTTCCAAAAAAATAAATTCACACCATTAAAGCCTTGAAAATGGGTGGAGAGGGACATTAGATTTTTACTTTCATTTTTTAAAAAATTTAATAGTTAAATACTTTTTAAAAATAATATAAAAATAATGAACAATAAGAAACAAATCACATTAAAGGTTTTGATTTTTCTTTTCATTACATTATTATAATAACATTTTTTAGCAATGTACATTTTTATTTTTGTTGCCTTTTCATTCATCTAAATAAATAGAGAAAAAAATTTTCCATTTTTTCTTTCATATTTTTACCCATCTTATTAACATTTTTCTAAACTCTGCTTCTATTCTATTTCACAATCTCCCATTTTTTTTCCCCTTTACTTCATCCCATTATCCAAACAAAGCATAAGAATTTGTCTACTATTCAGTTGAATTCCCTAGTGGACAGAATATTAAATGAAATCAAAGAATTATTTGATATCAAGAGATTTTTTTTAATTCACACAGGTTAACTTTATTTCTTGAATCAAATTTTGTATAAACATTAGTCCCCTGTTAAGCTCGCACGTTAAAAGTTAACAGGGTTGATGCAGGGCACAGTTGAGTACCAAGCTAGATGGCTTAAATAACACAAGGACTACAAGTTGGCAGCTAAGTGGTAACTCTGATGCTAATTTGGTCCTTGTTTTGGAAGGAAATATGAGAGAAGAATTTGGTTCCACATATCAGGAACACCTGGTAAACACCAATGGCTACAATCAGGCACAGAAGGCTTGTCATTCCAAGTGCCCACATGCCCATCACTTCTATATGCAGTCATTGGTGTAACGTGCAGAACTGTTACCTGTGCACTCATGTTTTTTACAACTCTGTTTATCATATCTGAAATTGGGCTTTTCTCCCTCCCATTAGTTCTCTTCCAAGGCTTTCGAGTCACTTTGCACGCATTATGGTTCTGTCCACTGCCACAAACACAAGCATTTTAACAGTTAACACTTGACATCACAGTCACACCTACCATCAAATTCGATGGCCTTTGTGTTACCAAAAGAATAGTGACCTAAATTCATTTTTTGGTTTATATTTAGGCATTGTCCCACATCTAAGAACTTGATAAATAAATACACCCACCTCCAATGAGAGGATTCAAAGGTGCGAAAGAATATTCTTGTCCTGTTTGTGTTAATGGTATTCTCCACCCAAGAAGCCCAGGTGAGCAAAGCTGTGTTGAAAGCAGAATTAATTGGCATTCCAAGCTTCACTGAGCTACCAACCTGAAAATACCAGCCCCTGTCTGAAGATCCCATTAGCACCTAATGGTTGATCTTAATCCTCATGAAAATTTTAGTCCTAGTCATGTATGGAACTAATATGCATACATACTGAGAGTCAAAAATATTCAAAAGAGATGAATATATCCAAAAATTTTCATATCTTCCTGAGTTGGGAAGTTGATATTTCAAAACAAGACAAATGCCACAAATACAATGAAAAACTAAATTACATTCAGGATGGCAGCGGCTTAAACCATATGTATAAATTGAGAAACTATCAACTCTCAGAGAAATCCATTTACGGTCACATGAGTTGAAATAATCATTATCAAAGAAAAGGATTGTAAGATAAAACCACATTCAAAGTTGTTGCTATTAACTATTCTGCTGTGACCATGACCCTGCACATCAGAAAATCTCAAGTTCATCTTTAGCTCATATCAAGGGAGTAAAAGAAAGTCCAAAAACAACAATCCTCTAATTTGTGGCTCAAAACCTATAATTTAAGTCACAAGTCTGCTTTTTGTTTAAAGCTGCTCAATGGACAATTTGTACATTAGAGACCATCAAATAATTTCAAATAAGCCTAGTTTCATATTTTAGATGCCTCATCGTAGAGATGGTGATAAGACATCATCTTGTTGAAGTTTCATTGATGTCAATTTCGATGGTATATGCACATCACATATAAAGAATTATGAAGACCAAAAGCTCCACGACCCCTCAACAAATTTGTATAAAAAACATTATTTTGTATCTTACGGGACCTGGTTCATAGCTTCTCTTTAGAAAAACTTTTTTTGTACAAGGAATAACATTTGTTAAGAATTATTCTAGAAACAGAAAAATGAGAGAGATTTCAAAATATTCCCAGTAATACTCGTAACAAATATTCAGAAAGATAACTTTTCTCAGCAGCAAGTACAGGTAGATCTAGAAATTTTTCCTCGGTTTGATCAATAGTACCCAAAATTATCATATGGATGAGGTCATTTGAAAAAAAGCTAGTGCTAGTTGAAGGTCTTTTGAACATCCAGCACAGTGAGATTCTGAGACTTCTATCCTCTGGATTAAAAGCTGAAGCGGATCCTCACCCTAGGTTTTATTTTCGGTTTTATGTTAAAATATTAATAGACGTTAAAATTTTCAGCCCTAGGATTATGACTGTAGTTGGTGCAGTTAAAAATACAGCTCTCAGCTGTTCCATTTCCCTATCATGTAATTGTTATCATTTATAAATTGCCAGTAAAG
Organism: Abrus pulchellus subsp. cantoniensis; assembly: GCA_024086825.1. NCBI lineage: Eukaryota > Viridiplantae > Streptophyta > Magnoliopsida > Fabales > Fabaceae > Abrus > Abrus pulchellus. Next base: position 8,944,453 of record CM044051.1, on the reverse strand, counting down.
CATGCATTCTACGGATCCAAAGATGAAAATCAAGTTGAAAAGTATTATCATAAAGCATGTAGTTGACTAGTTGAGGAGTAAATCCAACGTTGAATGTATAAAAGAAATAAAAAATATATATTGTCGTTAAAACATGTATCTACCATGTACCAAAAATGCATGTCATATCAGGAAAATGAAACTACTCACATGTCAAAAAGTTTAGTCCGTGTCCACCAGTGACCTGAATTGAATATGAGAACATCAGAGTCAATCCACTCATGACTAATATCATCGATCTTGTCCAATCTCAGTGTTGTCTTCACCCTCGGGGGTGCATGTCTGGGCACCGAACCAGGCTTCACCAAGAACACCGATCGATAAAAGTCAATTCTAACATCAAAAGAACTAAACTTCACACCTAAAAATCTTATCTGTTTGGTGATCTTGTTGCCTTTGATTTCATAGACACTCTTCTTATCCTCAACTCCTGTCATTAGCATACATATCATGGACTCCCATTGGGTCCTACTCAATGAATCCCCAACAAAAACCACCCTTTTCCCACGAAGTTCTTCAAGTATTTTACGGGCATCAAACCTTGGAATATCACAATTCTTTGGTTTCCACCTCCATTTTGTATAACCTCTGTCTTTACGCCCATTAGCAAGGCAATTAAAACCCCTTTCAGCAAAAGGGCAATGAGAAGCATCATACAAAGGGTAGCTATCATCCTTTACCCAACTTCCTTCAAACACATTGCAGGTGCCCCTTGAAACATTTGATTTTAGAATCTGAAAACTCTGAACAAGTGAATGAGAACTGTTGGGAATGTCATAACTCTTAATCACTGAGGGAGAACTGGGAAATGCATATGAATAAGCCCAGGAAAGGATCAAGAGCAAGGATATCAAAGAACCAGCTGTGACCAACCCATTGAAGGAAACAAAGATCCATGCATTGCAGTCACCCTTAATTATTTTGTGACCAAAACCAAAGGCCCTTGAGAGTAAAGTTCTAAACTTTGCAAACGAAATCCAAAAACTAAACAAACCCAGCAACTGCATAACTTGCAAAACCCACCAACTATCCCATACATCCATTGTAAATGTACACACAGGACGCTACATATATGTTAAAATACTACCACAAGCAAATGTTCTCTAAGAAGGAAATTTGAAAACTGCCCAACTTAGTGAACAAAAATACGCTGCTTTCAATGCCTAAACACTAAGCTTATATTAGTAGAAGGGAAACCAGTTTGCTAAACACTAAAACAGAATATTCATACAAATTTAAGACTAGGAAATGGCAAGTTTAGAGACAGGGAATTGCAAAGTGTTGACAGAGAAGAAAAAGGAAAAACAGCAAATTGAAGGACTAAAGTTTTATCAAGTGAGATTTTATGGAACTGAGTTGGGTGGGGGGGTTAATGCAAAAGGCGGTAGTTGTGGTTGAAGCTGGTTGTGTGCAGTGTGCAACATGGAAAGGCTGCAATATAGTTGGAGGTTGAGGGCATTTCAGTCATTGTAAATATATTCCAATCCTAGTACTGGCTACATAGAATGCCTTGGTTGCTTTGGCTACGTTAAGAAAAAAAAAAAGCAGAATCAAAGTTAATTGCGCATTAAAATCTGTCGGTGCTCACGAGGAAACGAACCCAAGTTACCGAAACAACCTCCAACTTTTTTGCCTTTTCTTTTGGTCCACTAACCTTTTTATTTTTATTTATTCAGTGAAAAAATAATGTAACAGTTTAGTGGATCAGAAGGTAAGGCCCAAAACACTGCCCCAATTCAGTTAAACAAGAAAACAAATCATTGAGCACTTTTATTTTTCATATTTTTTTATGATGGTGTTGATTTTAATCTTAACAGCAACAGGAATAAGCTGGCTTGCGTCGAACGCAATTCCTTTATAATTTCTTTCAACATCGTCGTTATTGTAAATTATTAACAATTTTTGCGTCTTCACTCAGATGATTCGTTTTGACTAAGATAGCAATGAATAATATACACCAAACGACTGAAAACGATTAATTAATTCTTTTAAAGTTTGGTCGCCTGTTGTTTTATTTTGTCACGACTCAATCTTTTTCTACCAAAATTTTAAGCGTAGAGAAGTCTCTTAAGAATTAATTATTTCATACTATAAAGTGCTAAAGTTTAAATTTAAAAATATTCCCTCCAACTTTGATTTAATGTTTGAACCCCTATTTTTGGTATAGGTATCGAGATTTAATGTAATAAAGTTGGATTTTTTAAATAAAAACTTTATCGTTTGACAAATAATTAAATAATCAAAACCATCACAGAAACACATTAAAGTGTCAACAATCAGCGGTATATATCAAACTAAAATGCCAACCAAACAACAATGTCTCTTCAACTGTGATAGCTTCCGAGACAATTGACACCGCGACCACCAACGATGAGATGAGCACAACCTTATTAGACATAGTCCAACGTTTCAGCCAACATGTTTAGTACCATAATGTGGGTCAAGAAGGGTTAATGAGAAAGCGACGTCGTACCAGGATGGTAGTGGCACGCTTCGACAGAAACATCACTTCTAAGTCATATTTTGGATCTGCAAGGAACCACATTCTCTTCAAGCCTTCCAATTTCACGCACCAATCACAACCCCCAAGTCTTTTAAACATGCAACTAAATGTGGCCAGCAATTTTTATAAACCTGGGTAAGACATAAAATCTAGTTGAAAACTTATTAGCAAGTTATTAAAACTTAGTCTATGACATGGAAAAGACTTCAGTTCTAATACAAGTACACAAGCAATATAATCCTATTCTCCCTTTGATTATATTTCTTTCTCTGTGTTTGTTTAAATTTTTTTTTAATCAGCAAATTGTATTGATTTTTTTTTCTAAGCTTATTTTATTCTTTTAATTTATAGTGTAATTTTCTTTGTTATAATCTTACCCTTTTTCAACTTTGTCTCTATTGTTTTAATAACTAAACCTCTTTGAACTGAAAAATGTTAAATTCCAATATCTTTGTCTAATTACTATTTAGTTATAATTTTAAGTTTGTTAAAATGTTCATCTTTATTTTTCTAATTCCTATTTAGGATTGAGATTTAATTATCACTCAAAATATAGTAAAAGATAAAAATGTAAAATGCTTAGTAAATTTATGTTGCCTCAACATGACTTAACTAACAAAAGGTGAAAAGTCACCCCTCGTACAACAGTAACGTAATTTCTTTACCAAATTTCAAGACTGTAACCAATTTTGTCTTTATTAAAAAAACAAAAGAAACTAGATCACTGTAAAAGTTTAAATATAAGTTTGTTTTTTTTTTCTATTTAAATAAAATTTTTGTTTGTTATTATAAATTTTATTTTTATGTTCTTCTTAAAAATAAATTTTTAAAATATTTTAAAATAAAATTTTTAAAAACTAAAAACTAAAACAAAAATAAACGAGTCCTAAGTATCTATTTTCTTTTATTGTCTCTTTCTTCTCCCGTTATTTATCCACTGTTTATTAAAAGAATGACATAAAATTATTGCGTTCTTCTTTAGACTATCACACTTTACTAAATTTATGAACTAAAAAATTTTATTTATTGTAAAACTTTGTTCTAATATTTTTTAAAAAAATCAAATCTAAAACAGTTTAAACAAATTTTACTTGAAAAAAATGGAAAAGAAATTACATTAGATTAATCTCAACTGTTAGTAATAAAATATTAAAATAACTTCTTGTATTATTAATCTACAATGTAAATAATTTCTTTGTATTATTAATATAAATTATATGTTGAATATCAATATTTAATACGTCATATAATTCAAAATTTATTATTTCTAACACACAGATATAACTAATTCAATGTAAAGAAAAAAAAAGTCTGAATATATAAGAGTACAAACAAATATTTAAAAAAAAAGGGCTTACTATTTGTTTTTATTGGGCTCACATGAGCCAATTAAATCCGGTGGATTTCATACCTCGATCTACTCCACATATTAAAGTATTTGGATTCGTTAAGTGGATCAACTCATTTTCACACCCCAACTTTATTAAAATTTGAAAGTAAAAGTTAATTTTAATATTTTAATTATATATTTTATATCATATTAGTCTTTAATTTATGGGTGACAAATTTTAGTTACTAAAATTGACTTTCATTCTATTATTTTCATAACTTCGAAGAGTGCAAGAAATCAAGTTAAAAAATGGGATTCAAAATCAATTTAAAATTTTATTTCAATTTGATTCATTTTGCATTACTCAGGACTTATATAGGAACAAAGTGCATAATAATATGTGCTTCGAAATATAGAATAAAGAACAATGCAGGGAATCAATATACTGAAAAGAATTGAATCTTTTTTTTAACCTACTCCCTCTTCTTTTCCATACAATTGCTACGGGCCAATAAAAAGATACTCCTTTCTCCGTCCTCTTTTAGGATAAAAATCATAAAATCTAAGAATGAAATAGTTGGGAGATCCATCTTTTTAATCTTCAATTGAAGGGTGCGTTGTGTTTGGCAATCTCCTGCCACGCACAAATGAACTGAAAAGATGAAGTGCTCTTGAAGGTTGTGCATATGGTACCATGTGGGCAGCTCCCCTTACAGTGGCAAAAGTCAACAAATTTCCATACTCTGTTACCCATCCCCCAACCTGTGCATATATAATAAATATTTGCACTTAGTGTACTAAAGCAAAATCATAACAGAAAAATTAAATGAATTCTTTTTCAATATGTACAAAATGAAATTGTCACATACCTGGCCTTTGTGGAACCAAGCTCCATATGGGACTGTAATCTTGAACTTCAGTTCATGAGCTAGTTCACGAATGAGTGATCTAGAACCTAGTAATGGCACAACAGAATCTTGGTCTCCACTGTGATAATTTAACAAAAATTATAAGCATGCGGCAAAAAATAAAGTATATATAAGTAGGAAATTATAATGGGTCTCCCTTGTGAAATGAGATTACCTGAAAACCCACACTGGAATATGGTTTTGAACTATCCTTTTGAGAACTGGAAGGATATTTATGTTAGGATCGGTGTCGCTATAATTTAGAACACTGCAATGAAAAAATGTGGGGATTAGACATCAATGATGAGAGTAGAGGAATGATAATTGGTGTGATCCGTTTATCATGATTAACTGCGTGTTTGCATTCATTTTTAGAAGGTCATAAATTTACATTTATTTTAACGTTATTAATTGTATTTTTTCAATAATAAATGGTTCTAAATGCACTGCTATAAGGACATAGAGTAATAGAATATATTTTGCTGAATGTTGTTGACAAATCATTGCGTTTCTGCTTCTATTTAAATTGAAGGTGTATAAACATTCAAGGTAGTTTAAGAGATTCAATTAATGGGTATTCTTTGTTTGTAAGTTTGAATCCTAAAGAAACACAGAAGATTACAATTGTTTCACATAGTTATTTCCAAAATATGAATCACTTACCCACTACACATGGACCAAGAGTATGGAAGATTAGTACGGTTTGCATGTAGAGCCTTCTGAACCTCAGGGAGGTTGAAATAAAAGCTTCTTTCATAACTCATACATACATCTACACCTATACTTATTTTAGTAGCCTGCATTAAAGTAATCAGATTAATTAGTTAATAATAATTTTGTTAAAAATAAATAAAATATCACCAGAACAAAAATGAAAGAGGCAAAGTACCATTTTTTTCAATCTCAGTTCTTGTTCAACTATGGATGGATAACAAACATCAAGAATCACATCGTAGTTGTTTATATAATCCCCAACAATGTCGTTTGCTTCATCAATTGCGTTGTTGCATGATTTAGACATATTATGTGGAGTTTCAAAGACATAATCATCAAAATCGCAATCATTCATGATGGCAAGGCCAATTTCATCGGAGATCATTCCATGTGACCAGAAGTACTCATATGTTGCTTGTGCATCACGATCAAGTTTCAGAAGTGGGTTTCCAATCTAACAAGTGAAAGTCAATGAAGAAAGAATAAAATAACTTTCAAAATAACACAAATATAAACTTATGAATAAATAAATGCCAAAAGAATCATAAGAAAGGAATCTTACAGCAACTCCCTTAATATTGAATTTGAAACCAGTTGAATGAGCATTATAGTCCAGAAGAGCACTAGCTAACTGGGGTATGTAATGTCCTATAGAACATTATAAATTTTAGTGATAAACAAAAATATATTACGAGAACAGGGGCAATAGAAAGAAGATATCATATTCATACAATTATACACTTCTTTTTTTGTCTTTATTTTTACCATCACAATAGTCATTTTATCTTAAATTTTTCGCTCTTCTCTTTCCACCTCTATCTTGTTTATAGGAATTATCGTGTGAATACAGTTTTTCAAAAGTAAAAGAGCAAAAAGAAAAGCGAAAAATAAGACTTTTTTTTTTTCAAAAGAAGACGAAAAAAAAGTAAAATGGAGTAATAATTCTATAGCATGTCCACTGCTAGGAATGATAGCATAACTGCATATGTTATGTGCATGTGCATAAATAAAATAGAATAAAAAGTTTAACCTTAATTAAATCACGTCAGCTAATACATAGAATATCTTGGAACACGAGACCAACTTTTGGGAATTTCAATTAAATAAATAAATTAGTAAACTTAGGATAAGATTATTATTTCTTGGACCTGCATAGCTTTCTCCAGTAAGGAACAGCTCCCTTGATCTGTAGGAAGGAAACTTCTCGTACCATTTCAGCATGAACAGAAGCATATCATTGGCTGCCAAAAATAAAAGGATAATTACATGAATGCCTAGTAAAAATAAATTGGATAACATGCCCTTAAAATTTGATATTTTACTTACATAATTACATAATTGCATTCCAGCCTACAAAAGTATAATTTTATAACAACAATGTATATATTGATTTACCACTATCCTTAGTCCTTACCTGTGGACTCGTCTCCAGAGTTGTAATCTGAAGTTGTGTTTGAGTATGACCAACCAACTCCAGCAGGAGATTCCACAAAGAGGAGGTTGGATGCTATGAAAGATACAATATCAACATTAGAAATCAATTTACACACAAATTGTTCTTCAATATAAAATTCAAAAGGAAAACTTATGTCAAAAACCTGTGTCATATATAGCATACCTTTATTCCAAGACATTAAGTTTCTTCGGAGACCACGTCCATCACCTTTAGGATAAAAGGGACCCAACTCAGTGAAGGCACCTCCTCCAATGGAGGAACATCCCGGGCCTGAAAAAGAATGGTACTTTCTGAGTTAAAATCACTCAGTAAAATAATTGCAACAAGTTAAAACCTTTTTAGGTTGATATATTTGATGTAGCTTTTGTGGTTCTTCATAATTAAAAAAAATTGTTGCATCTTTCATATACAGTGGACTGATACAGTACTACAAAAAATCCAGAGTCATTTCAAAATTTTGATCCCAGGGATCTGTCATGAGGGGTCCAAGCAAACAGGATTTTCTGAGTGAGACAACAACACAACCTTAATTGGTAGGGGCAAGGACAGATATATGGCAACCACCTATGCTTTCCAGCAAAAGATATAAACATGAATATGAAAAAAATATGACAAAACAGCCTAAAAAGAACATTAAAAAAATGATAATGTATTGACAGTGAAGAGCATGAATGAAAGATATTAGAAACTTGATAAGCACTAGCAATTGAACAGGAGAAAGGGTAGAAACTACCAACCTCCATTGAGCCAAAGAGTGAGAGGCTTCTTGTCTTGGTGCTGTTCAGCCTCCACAAAATAGTAGAAGAGGCTTCTTCTATGCTTTTCATCTATATCAACATAGCCAGCATATTGACTGAAGCCAACTTTGGGTTGACCAGGCAACCTCAGTACCATATCCTCAGTTGGGTACCCTTCAACCCCAACATTGCCTAGAAAGCAGGCACAGCCCACCAGAATCAACACTCCAACAAACCAACACTTTCCCATACCAAGAATTCCTCCAAGTTCCTAACAAGAAACCCACCCTTTATCCATTCCCTCAGGACTTGATCCTTATATACAGCTCTGAAGTATATTTTGTTACTATTTAATCTCAATTTTTTACATTGTTTTGAATTTGCTGCCATCCTATCATATAAAGTCACAAGTAGGAATAAAAAGTAAAAACCATTAGGAGGAATTAAAAATTTATAATAATTAGTAATTTTTCTATGAGGGTCCGGCTATGCTAAATTAAAATAATTTTCTGTAAGGGTCTAAGTGTACTGATTGATTGGTTAAAGCTGAGACTGTATGTGAAAGACTTTTTTCTTGTTTTGACAAGACTCTTTCATCCTTATTTCCTTTTATGCATTTAGATGTTGATAGTATTTGGTATCTTAGGACAATTACTTAGTTTGTTTTTTGTTTTTTTGACTTTTTAATCCCGTTGAATATCGAAATATATTGTATGATTATTTTTAAATTAAATTAATTTTATAAATTAAAAAATTATATTTATTAATAATAATTGTTCTATTGTATTAAAAATTAAAAATAAAGTATGAATATTTTAAATTTCAAATAATATTAAATTAAAAATAAATTCAAAATATAAAAAAATAACTAATCCCTAAATTTATTATTTGATAATACTCCTACAAATACAATGTTCTAGTTGAAAATTTAATATTCAAAATTTATAAATAAAAGTTTATTGATAATATGACTTTAAGATTAATTATTCTAAAAAAATAATTCTCTGTAATATAAATAAGTTTTATCCAATATGCATCCTAATTAAATTTAATTTTGAATTCCAAATTCATTAATGTCATAAATGAATTTGTATTCTTTCAAATTTTTTATACTAATTCGTTTATTCATGTCATACTCGATTTTGTTGATATGCAGTGTTTATGACAATAATTAATTAACAAACTTGTATTTCGATTTTAAAAATTCAAAAATTACAAATTTTAAAAATAAATATTGTAATGATTAATAATAAATACTTTATTATATTAAAATAAATAATAAGATATAAAAGAATCACAATTTAAAAAATAAATGCTAAATATAAAAATTGGTAAGACGAGAGAGAAGACAAACATCTAAAAGTATCCTCATTTAAGAACTCCTAAAAACACTATAAATTAAAAAATTGTACTTATGATTTTATATACATATAAATTCTATATAAGTGTTAAAATGGTAATAAATAATGGGAAATTTTTTGAAAATATTGTATGTTTAATTAAATTAAAAAATTATCACCAATATATTCAATCCATGTGTGTAAATCAGGTAAGGTAAATATTCTCCTCTAAAACAGGCAAATTGTTTTTTTAATAAAACAGAATGAATAGAATTAATTATATGACGATAGCTTTAAAGAACAGAGTCTGTCAATGGGAGAAAAAGAAGCACGTGAATCCTTGGACTTTTCTTTAACCAAAAAGTTAATTCCCACTTCAAGATCCGAATTGCATAAATAAATGGGATGAAATGTGCTGATAGCCCTTGAATTCTTTCGTACATATTAATAGAATGACATGTATTTGTTGTAAGATTAGGTAAAATTAATTTTAAAACATTAAATCTAATTAAAATTGATGCTTAAATCAATATTAGTAATCATGATTGCATTTAATGATGTAATGCAGCATGCAATTTAAATACCATTTAATGGTTAAAGTTGCAATACATATTTGAGGGCAATGAATACATGTTATTTTGGCAGAAAGTAGCATAGTAGAGAAGGTTTGGACTAAGGGAGGGATTGGCTTTTACATTGGCAGTGTCGCCAACGGTAAAAATAATGTTCCAAAGTTGATAAGATAATCATAAAAGAAGACCGCAAGTCAAAAAACCAACTCGGAATCTTCTTTTGGACCTATTTGCCTGCCACATTCATCTTTCCTCTTCATTGCTTCAAAGGGAATATACACAAGTCCTGTCTAATCTAAATCTAGGCCCAATTTTTAAATATCTTTTTCAAAAATTTAAAAACTAATATATTCAAATTATTATTCTTTTGTTTAAAATATAAAATCAACTTATTTATATAAATTATAAATGAGATGATATTTCGGATTAGTCTTTTTTTTTCATCTCAAGTTGATTTTTATGAATCATGTACTTTTTTAAATTTAATATTAATTTAAAATTTGAATTTTCCATAATTTATTTTATTTAATATAATATAATACTTATATTTAATCTTATGATATATTTTTTAGTTATTTATTTAAAAATGATATCTGCAAAAATAAAAAGAGAGTAGTTACATATTAAATTTCTGTAATCAATTTTATTAGTAGTTTTTTGTTAATTTATATTAAATTTAATTCATTTAATTTTGTTGAAACATTATTAATAATAATGCTTTATTAATTTTGAATTTAGTTTTTGACATTGTTTTATATATAATTGCTGACATGGTTTTACGATAACTATGTATGTTGTTGGCTTTGTTTCATTTTAATGTTTATTATATTAAATAATAACAAACTGTAATAAAATGAGTTTTTAAGTGAAAATTATTTAGGCTTAATATTATTATATACTAATTAATAATATTTATATTTAAAATACTAAATATTAATAAATTAATGATATCATTTTTGAAAACCTCTTATTTTAGAGCTCAATTGCTTCAAGAGCGTTGGCTTGGGCCGGCCCTCAATTACTAATTTCTTTTTTCTTGTTTCGGAAACTGCCAAATCCAACCGAAAAACTTAAAAATGAAATTAACTAAAAAGTGAACAAACTTTTTTTTAATTAAAACTGATATAATTTTATTTATAAAATTAATGATTTACTCATATTTTTAGGACTATATTAATAAGATTATAATACTTAACTATTTTTAATTTTATTTTTAAATTTATACCATATTATTACTGTTTAGAAATATATTTTATTATTTTCATGATTATATAAGCATATTATTTTTAAAATTTCTAAAATTATTTTTGTACATGATACTATTTATATTTTGTATAAACAATTAACTTTATTTTAAAAATAATGCAGATGAAATGATAAAATAAATTATCTATTATTTTAAAGTAAATTGAAAAAGAAATTGTTCAATCCAACTCAAATCTCTTAGAATTAATTTAAAACAGTTTTAATTATTTTTTTTATACAAATTATTGTTCTAAACCAAACTGTACTTTTTCTTGTTTAACCCTTTGTTTGCTGTTCCGTGACTTTTCGGTTCTCGTCACGTCCTCTCTCCCTCGTAGATTTGTTTAAGGTTTCTACTTTATTAATGTTTTAATAAAAAGGACCCAAAACACTTTATACCTTTCCCAAACATGCGCGGGGCTCAAATTCATAAAAGCAAATTGTAACATATAATGCAATCATTATTCGACTCATGTATACTTTATTGCAATACATTTACACTCATAATTGTATATGGTTTTTTCATACATTTTAATACAATCTAAATTAGAGGTCAACTACCCATTTCCTTCATAAAAAAATTATAGTTTTGTCTACACATAATGCAGGACTTGTAAATACCGAAGGATACTTTTTTCTTTTTGTTTTGTTTTGTTTTGGACTATATTTTTGGAGCTAAGGAAAAGTACTCCTCAATATAATCAATATAATCGACCATTAGTGTTACAAGGGTCACGGCTTGATTCACAAGACTGGATGAACAGACTTTAAACCCATTGTGTTGTTGTTTAGCAAGAAAGATTTAAGCGCATTATTGTCATCAATGGTACTTGTCTACACTAAAAGCCAAAAGAACATTGAAAGCATTCAGCAATATTACTTTGTTCGAATTAGCAATTATGTCACTTCTACAAAATGATATGAGTGTTTGAACAAGACCATACACTCATAATAATCCTAGAAAACTTTTATTTATTTATTTATAGGTAGACCTAGTGCATTAGGTAGAGTGCAAGACTTTCATTTCGATCCAGAAATTAAATTCAAGATGCACACGGGGAGTGAGGGGGAGCAAAAAATGAGAGAAGAAAAACACTGAATAAAGACAAGAGATTGCTGGCTACTCGACATAAACGTGAGAAATTTAATTACAGGGAGATGAACATTCCTATAACCAATGGGGCTAAAAATCCCGAAATAACCTCCGTTTAGTCTCGTACTCCAATGAATGCATTGTAGTCAAAGCGTTTTGGTATCTAATTCAAAAAATTAATCAAGCACATCAATATTGAGTTTAGCGTGACTGACATGCTTAGCTTTATGTTAAGTGCATTTACGTTTATTTTAACCTTGTTAATTAAATTTTGTCTGTGTTAACTTTGAAAACTAAGTTTAAAGATTTAAAAACATTAAGAACTTGTTTGTTTTTGTTTAAGTTTAAAATTTTTTAAAATTACATTTTAAAAAAATTTTAACAAAATATTTTAAGAAGAAAATAAAAATAAAAATTATTTTAGCAAACAAATTTATTTTATTTTTACTTTTAAAAAAGTAAAAACTGTTTTTAAAAATAGAAAATAAACAAGTCCTAAGTTTTTTATTATGAAAAATACATTCATTACATTAAATTTATAAAAATATAATAAATATTTATGTTTTAAATAAAATCTTGTTACTATTAATTATTTAAAAATAGTCTTATGAGCTGAAATTAACAATTTTCTGAAAAAAAAAATAATACAATAAAAATGATAATGATAGTACGAAGTAGATTACATGGACAAACTATATGATGATTAATTAACAATTGTTTGTTTGAATATTTTATATATTTTTGAGCAAATATATATCTCTAATTTTTATATTACTTTAACCTCCCCATTCATATAACTAAGTCTTTTTTTATTATTACTTTAAATTATATTGATTCATATAACTGGTAAAAAGTTACGAATAACTTATGCAATTAGGAAGACTACAATGTTATATTATTACATAAATTAAGATAACTTTGTCTAATAAAGAAAAAGAAGGAATTCTGAGTAAAACATCATTAATCTACAAGAAGTGTGAGTGAAATTTATCTTTTATTTTAATAAGAACGTTTTTTCTTCTTGTGGTAAAAGAGACCATAACTGAACCAAATGTTCCAATTTTATAAAAGAGAGATAATATTCTCACAATAAAGTTTTGCAACAAATTTCTCTCTCTCTAACGCACACCACCCATCTTATCACTCCTTTTCCTCCCTTCTCTTTCCATTTTTCTATAATTAGTAAAAAAAAAAATCACAAAATTGTCGTACATTTACACTTCGGAAAAGGTAGCATTGTAGGTCCCGAATGCATCTCTAGGAGATGTAGCATTTCCCTGCAATGCTTCTATAACCTTCGCATCTCTTCGTTTGCTATTCCCATGAAATAAATATTTTGAACAATGGCAGATGTGCAATATGTGAAAGAAGGATTGCCACCCCCAATATCATAGTTAAGTTCACAAGTGCAAAAAATTGAGATAAACTCGTAATAACAAATTTTACTGTTAACTACTTAATTGTTCTCCTAATTATATTTACACATGCAGTTCCTTGTGTGCGTGTATATACATACACAGACACGTATACGGGGGAAAGATGGAGATCCAATCATCAACTTTCGGGGAAAATGAATTGTTTAAATATCAGAGTGCAACCGTACAAAACGTAAGGAATCAAAAGGAGTGCTTAAACGCCATTCTCTTTGCTTTTTACTCAGTGGTCTTCCTTTCCCTGCTTTCTGTCTGTTGACTTTCACGTCTGCTAAACCCCAGGTGCAACATTTTGTTTCCATGTCAAAGGATTCAAGCTTGAAGACACCATCACCTTCAGCAGATGGATTATTTGAATCATCATTAATGGTATATTTCACAAACATAGGTCGTTCCTTGAATCGATCCAGGTCATCTGGAATCCGCACTATTCTTTCAACACCCGGAGAAGACACCTGAAGGAGCACATATCAGATAGAAAAAACAATAGAAGTATAGAACCAATAATATGAAACATTGATAACCAAAATTTCAATCCCTTAGTATCATCCTTTAAAATCCAGAGGGAAAAAGATAACCATAGCGTTTAAGAACATATTGTTCATTTCATCTAAAATTTAGAAACACTATCCATACTTCCATAGCTTCCTGGGGATTTGATTGAGGCACAAATGAAACTAATTGGACAGGAGTACTTCAATAGTTTGAACTCTCAAATACTGATTGTAGTAATAATCTCGATTTGTATGTATCTGTTTCCAACACAGACAAAATACCAATAGGAGACCTGAAATAGTACCTCTAAACTTAGGTTGTCAGGAACAAATTTGGCAATTTCCGCTTCATCCAATTTTGCTCTATAGGTTGTAGAAAAGGCTTCAATATCTTCCATGCTGGGAGAACCAGATCTATTGCACATGGAAGGCATAATCTCACAATTAAGCATACATCCACTATAATAGCAAGTTCACCAGCAGTTTATGCAAAGAAATAATTCAAGCCGCAAATGGCATTATGGGAAATACAAAATGATGCAGATTATTAATACTTAGTGCCTCTGTAGTTACAAGCCAGAAATCCATTCATCAAGCATTTGCTGTTATTTAACTATAAGGTGAAAAGTCCTTGGGTCACAAAAAACGTTTGCACTTGGAAACTGATAAATCAGGCAGCCACACCAATCTATTGCACTTAAACACATGGTATAATTAGTAAAAGCTTTAGACCTTTCCTTAATTCTTCAGTAGAGAAAATGCACAAGGGCATTAGCATGTTTCTTTTGACAAGCTCTACATTCCTTAAACTACAGAAGTAAAAGCCACTTCATTCTCCTTCAAGGGATAGGGTTATCAAATGAATACTAATAAGTTGCATTCAAATTCAATATTTCCTTTTTCTTTGGACCTTTTTAACTGATAAAATTGCTAAAATTCCATACGTCCTGATCAACTGGATCCAAATTCTGAAATTTGGTCTAACCCCCTATGTCAGTATACTAGATATGAACGAAGGAAATAAGCATCAGAATAATTATGAACAGAAGAAACAAATAACCCAAAAAAAGAAAATAGACCTCAATATAACATTACTTCTTAGGAACGAAACATTGTTATATAGGTCACAAGTTTCACCACACAAGTCATATATGCTATTTCTAATAATAAAAGTCCCTACTCCCTAGATATTTAGATATATTATAAATGCATTATTTCATAGAAAAAGAAATAAATGGTATCCTGCATAGCATACCCAATCATGCAATTACATGAAAATAAGAGATCCATCACAAACTGTTCAGAATAGATATGCATTTATTCATAATAATCACTCAATAATAAAATTTATCAAAGTAAACCTAACTGTCTCTTTAAGGAAGTTCAACTCAATCTGGATAAGACATTATATTTCACAAACTGATAAACATAGCCACACGTGCAGTAGCTCCTGTTTCCCTGTTGCTTAATCTGATTAAATAGGTCAAATTTGATTAGAACAGCATAAAATTCAAATTGGCTATCTCAACTCTAGCTCTCATTTTTTCATCTTCGGAATCTACAGTAAAAATACAACACTGCATTCCACCACAAGAACAAGAAATCTCAATTCCAATAACAAGATGATGTCTTACTTATTGGAAAGCTTCTCAATTCGCACTTGAATGGTGGAATTGACCAACGTTTTAAAAGCATAAATTTGCAAGTCACCATCGAAAGACACAGTAACCTCTTTAGCAATGGCTAATGCTTTTTTATCCCACCATGTTCCGGCGAGGGAGATTCCACCACCTGCTCCGCCATCACCTGCCTTCATTACATGCAAAATCATTTCATCGTAGCATCCTCAGCAAAATTCACCATTTCTATAGAAAAAACACACGCATATATAAATCCATGCTTCACACATAACTTACATAGGGCACACCATCCTTATCTTCATATTCCTCCTCTTCGTCGAAAGTTTCGTCACCGCCACTAACACCGTCTTCATCATCATCCACCTCTGTGTAATCGAGAACCTCAACAACAGAGAGTTCCAGAAAGAAAGAGAAAGAACGAGAGTTGAGAGATTGAGCGCAGTTGTACCGTATTCCAATTCAAATTCGTCAATGAGATCTTCTTCTTCTTCATCATCGAACGATACTTCTTGGACAAGGGTGGGATCTAGAACTGGCTCTGAATCAGAGTTTCTCAGTTTGCCACGTGGAATTGGGATTAGAGGTTTTCTAGTTGGAGCAGCGTAATACGGAGATGTGCAAAAATGAAAAGCGAATTTTCTGGTAGAGGGAAGAGGGATATAGAAGCTAGTCCTAGTGCTAGTGTTAGTAATGTTAAGCGGTGCTGGGGGAATCACACCAGAGCTTAACCTCAACCCCCAGCCACTTATCAAATCCATTTGGCTCCGCGAGGCCGAACCAGCAAAAACTCAGTACAAGACTAGAAATCAGTTATAAAAATCATATCCACCTTCTTTTTTGTTTTGGGTAATGCAACGGGCCCCAAGCCCACGATCCATTTGGGTGTGTTCATAAAAAGCAAAGTTTGGAGTTCTGTGAAAAAATGGACTTCATTCTAATATTTTATTTATCGTTTTTTTAAATTTTTAATTGGTGTATCAATTATTCATCAGTTTATTACGATAATTCTTGTAATGATAACATATTTTGTAGCAACTTATAATTACTGTAAAGAATTTTTGCAACGTAAGCCTTTTGAAGTTTTTGTTGTTTGTAAAGTTCTTTTTTGGTAGCATGTTGTTTGTACAGTTTTAGAGAGTCAACAAAAACAAGTGGGGTTTATTATTGTAAAAATGTTTTGAAACTTGGAGTTTTATATATTGCGTTTATAAATTTTTACCTGTGCTGCAATGGAACTCAAAAAAAAAAAAATTCAGTTGGATGGTTATTTTTTTTAATATTAAATTTAAGAGGGTTAGCTTTATTTACTTATTTATTTTAGTATATGTTAGATGAGTCTATTTATTGCTTGCAACGAACAACAAAGTAGTTTGAAAAGTCATTATTTTAGGTAGATTCTTTGAAAGTTCATTTTATTTCAGATGTCATCAACTAAACCACTCAAATTTTTTTTTTGTTGAGTCAGTATTTCTACAATTATGTCAAAGGTTTTTTATTATTATAAAAAATTAATCGACAACATTTACTGTCAGAGTAAAAAAACCAATATTTTTATTTAAGTGAAAACCTTGAAATAATCAATTAGTAAATGGCACAAATTTATGCATTTATATGAAAAATAAAAATGAGAGGTAACCAAACAAAGGAAAGGAATTGCAAGAAAAATTGGCATAAAGAAAAGAAACAACGCCTAAAACGGTGCGTTAGAGCGAAGTGCTCGTCGTCGTCGTTCGTCGTGGATCTGAATTCTGAATTGTGAAGTGTGAACCCCTGTGCTTTCTCTGCTCGTTGATTGGCTTCCACCGGTGTTGAACTGGCTCATCGATTCATCTTCATCGAGTGATTCAAGTTCCACACACAAGATGATGCTCACATCCTCGGTGCGTGATTACATCAACCGCATCTTGCAGGACATCTCTGGCATGAAGGTTCTCATCCTTGATTCTCAAACGGTACGCCGCACTTTCACTCAACGATCTTCCACAATGTTGGGAAATCTGATCAAAATATCAACAAATCAGTTTATGTATTGTTTTTGTTTTTGTGTTGATGTGTTGCTAAGCATCAATATTGAATAAGAAGTTACATGTCTTACCCGCAGTTGGGTCGATTTTTCTTCCTTTATATAATTTTTTTTTCTGTTTTTTGCTTGAATTATGAACAATTAAGTGTCTCTTGTGGTAGTTCGAATTTCTTATTTGCAATTTTTCATGGACTGCAAGGTATTATAGGTTTGAAACCACTGTGCAGTGACTGTGAAACTCCTCAATATATGAATGTATATACATTTTTCATTTTTGTTTCAATGGAAAAAAGTATGAGGCTCCCTACCTTTTACAATTATGAGTTGATTGATTTTATGGTATTGGCCTCTTTAGAAGTTATGCTTATAAATTATATTGTTGATAATATGTTCTTGTGAAGTCATTACCCGTAGTTTTATTGCCAAAATACTATAGAATTATGATTTGGCTTCTACTATTTTGTTTAACCACAAATCAACCTACCAAAGGTACTTGATTCCTAGAATTCATTTGCTGGTGTTTGTTTAGGAGGAAAATGATGTTCTGATGCTGAGTCCACTTTTTTCTCAAATTAATGCAGGTAAGTATTGTGAGTGTTGTGTATTCACAGTCAGAGCTTCTTCAGAAAGAAGTGTTTTTGGTAGAGTTGATAGATTCCATTTCCAAGTCAAATGAATCAATGTCGCATCTCAAGGCCATTTACTTCCTTCGACCTACATCAGAGAATATCCAGTTTTTGCGCCGCCAGCTTGCTAGTCCCAGATTTGGAGAGTATCACTTATGTAGGTTCTCTAAATTTTTGCTTGAATCTTAGCTACGCTATAGAGCAATCCTTCTTTAATTTGTAATTTGCCCAAGTCAAGTAGTAATTTCTCCCATTCATTTGAAAACACTTTTGTGAATCCATTCTGAAATTACAGTTTTCTCCAACATATTGAAGGACACTCAGATTCATTTACTTGCTGATTCAGATGAACAGGAAATTGTCCAGCAAGTTCAGGTAACTGCTTCTGTGTGCATTGTACTATATACCTTTTTGTTTATTTTGGATTGGGAACTTTGCTATAACTATTTTATGATTTTTGAACTGCATAATAATTTTGTGATGGTAAATGCTTTTCTAAGAACTCAATTTAAAATAGATAAGAAAATTAGAGATCAGTTGATAGTATCACAGGAACACCATAAGTTCTCATGAAATAAGTCCTGGGTGGAAGGATATCCACTTTCTTATTCCTCCTATAATTGCAAAGTTTTTATTTAAGTTTAACTATCCAGTTCTATTTCTAATAAATGACATTGTTGAGCATGAAGACTTGAACCCCCTTTACTCATTGTGTTGCAATCTCAAATACTGGGCTTTGTGCTGCAAAGTTTAATTCTGACACAGTTGTCAACCTCATCATCCAGGAGTTCTATGCAGATTTTGTTGCAATTGATCCTTATCATTTCACTTTGCATGTGCCTACAAGTTATATATATATGCTCCCAGCTATGGTAGATCCTTCAGCATTGCAGCGGTTCTGTGACCGGGTTGTTGATGGTCTTGCAGCTGTTTTTTTGGCATTAAAAAGAAGACCAGTTATTAGATATCAAAGGACATCTGATATTGCAAAAAGGATAGCACAAGAAGCATCTGTGAGTTTAAGTTACCTTGTCAAACTTGCAGCATTTTTTTGTTTATGTGAAATAATTGTATATGCATTTTAGCAAAGTGGTTAACTGGTTTCTGCAATGAATTCAAGCTTTTATATCTTCATCATTTATATGATTCTGAATCACATAGAGATTTTCTTTGAGCTCATGCATTCTTCTGTACACACACATAGTCAATTTATATGTTCTTTTGGCTGCCAAAGTGTGTATCACAATATGTGATATTTATCATTAATGATTGTGCTGGCATACATAGTGAAAACTAATTTATGTTATTGGGCTGACACAGAAACTGATGTACCAAGAGGAAAGTGGTCTTTTTGATTTTAGGCGAATGGAAGTTTCTCCGTTGTTGTTGGTGATTGACAGGAGGGATGATCCTGTAACCCCATTGCTAAACCAATGGACCTATCAGGTATCTGTGAGATTAACACAGGAGTCCAGGGCTTACTGACAAACTTACAGTTGTTGAATAATTAGATAAATTGTATATTCAAATAAGTAACACTTGTTTGTGGTGTTATACGGTACAGGCTATGGTTCATGAATTGATAGGAATCCAAGACAACAAAGTGGACTTGAAAGCCATTGGTAAATTTCCGAAGGATCAGGAGGTTGAATACATTTCTTATGCTGGGTAATTATTCATCAGCTTGTTGCAGTATAGATTTTGTGCTCATTAAAAAACAACTTTTTTGCTATTTCTTGTCACAGGAGGTTGTGTTGTCATCTGAGCAAGATTCCTTTTTCAAAGCTAACATGTATGAGAATTTTGGAGATATAGGTATGAATATCAAGCGGATGGTTGATGAATTTCAGCAAGTGGCAAAGAGTAACCAGAACATCCAAACAATTGGTTTGTACTTTTCTTTGCTCACATGTCAGAGTAATAAAATTTATTCATCTGTTACAATTACAAATGTAAAACATTATTTATACATGGTGGCATAGTATAAAATTCACTATTTTTATGATTTGACTCTTGGCAGAGGACATGGCCAAATTTGTTGATAATTACCCTGAGTACAGAAAAATGCTTGGAAATGTGACAAAACATGTGACTTTAGTAACTGAAATGAGCAAGATAGTTGGAGAGCGAAAACTTATGTTAGTTTCACAAACAGAACAGGAATTGGCTTGCAATGGAGGGCAAGGGGCTGCTTTTGAGGTATATACTATATGATCTTAATTATTGAAACATTGTTGCATGCTTTTGCTTAAATTTCAAAAGTTCTTGGATGGCCATTAAATAACATAAGGAAAAATTCTAGTTAATAGTATCAACTTTGATAATGCCACTGGGACTTTGTTTATTACTTACTGCATAATATCTGACATAGTGGCAAATTATATCAATTAGAGCCCCCCTTCCCCACCACAAAAAAAAAAAGCACTTTGGAGACTGAAAAATGGGAGAATCCTTTCAAATTGTGCAATGTTTATTGTAACTTGTTTCTTTTGGGCTCTGCGCATGGACTTGTTCCAGTATTTTTCTGGGCAGTTCGAAGAAAATAGAAAGCTAATCTTTAAGTGTCCATTTAGCACACAAAATTGAGCATGAAATTGGGGTTTTGGAATTTGAAATCTTGGAATTTTCATTATGATGGTTGGAAATCATTTAGAATTGGAATCACAATACCAATACTCAATTTCATTAAATAATAAAATTTATAATACAACTAAAACTAACCATCCTCAATTCTTAACCTTTACCTCTGAATTACAATTCCTACCCTCACTTTTGCATTACGTAACTGCTCTCCTTTGTTTTTTCCACTCCCACAACCTTCGCTGCCACCACTATCACTACCACCACAATTGTTGTTGTTGCTGCCACCATCACTTGTGGATCAAAATTTTCCACTCAAATCCAACATAATCCCACCCATTGACAATATCTAATTAGTGGTGTCAAAATGGATTAGAGTTCAATTTACAATTATAATTATACATTTTAATTCCTTGCACAGCCCAATAGAAGAATTATGATTTCAAACCAATTTCAATTCTTGAATTGTAATTGTGATTACGATTCCTATTTCATATGTCAAAAAGACCCTAACGATTTTTTATTTCAGTGCTGATATTTGTCAAAAAAATATGTTGTCCTTGTAATTTATTCTGCTCTCTCTGCCTTGATGCATATCGGTTCCTGTAGAAGTTACTGTTTCCATGGATTAAATGAGTATTGCGGCCCCTTACTCTCTTCTCACTTTGTCTGTTCTTTTTCAATGTGGGACTTCTTTACTCCCATTTGAATATAAGCGTACAAAAAATCCCTGAATAATATTCATCTTTTGTTTCGCTTGGCCAAAAATCCATGTTTAACATAACAGATTATATGTATATGGTATATGAAGCAATCTTATTATTACCCCTACCACACACACACACACATAAAAGTTAATTGTATTTTTCCTTGTTAATTGTTATTATGTGTACTGAAAACAACTTTAAAACAATGAAGGTCAAAGAAGATCCTGTTAGATGATTACTTACGTCTCTAATGTATTCTTCTGCAGGCAGTGACAAATCTACTAAACAATGAAAGCATATCAGATGTGGACCAACTACGTTTGGTCATGCTGTATGCTTTACGATATGAGAAAGATAGCCCAGTTCAATTAATGCAGCTCTTCAACAAACTGGCTTCCAGATCTGCCAAGTACAAACCTGGGGTAAACTAATTTAAACTGTCAGCTTTCATCTTAAATCCATTATTTTCATGCATGAATGTCTGAATGTCAGTTCTTAATCCTTAAGAGATTTTATACCTTTTAAACAGATAGTTGGATAGGGTTGATTAGATTATTTTGGGTTGTGTAGTTGATAGAACCAAATGTTAAACTGAATATGAAAGAATGTTTCTTTATTGCTGAAACTAATTCCCAATTCTACACCAATGTAGTGCAGATTAGTAATAGGAAGAATTGTTACAAGATTCCAATAACATGAGGTAATTCGAGAGACCTCACTCTCCAGATCAGTCTATTCTATTCCAACTGAAAAAAATGAACTCCTAACTATCTCTGTGCTCTTATTTATATTGCTAAAAGAGTCAGCTGTCCACTATTAACAGAATTGGTTATTTACTCTTTTATTTCCTGACTAGTCTTCTTTCTCCTACTATATACTTTTGATGGAAGGGTTGAAGTACCTCATTCATGAGAGCTTCAAAAGTGGATGATGCATTCGTTAAATCAAACGGCATCACCAAGAATTCATAGTGGTCTTCATGTGTTCGAAAAGCAGTCTTCTCTACATATTTTTTCATTAGAATCTGATGATAACCAGGTTTCAAGTCTAGCTTAGAAAATAATGTAGCTCCTGCCAATTCATCTAATAATTCTTCTATAATAGGGATTGGAAATTTATTGGGGACTCTGACTTTATTCAGAGCCCTATAATCTACACAAAATCTCCACCCTCCATCTTTTTTTTTCACCAGAATAATAGGACTAGAATATGGGCAAATGCTAGGCCTTATAATCCCTGCCTTCAACATCTCCTGCACTAGCTTCTCTATCTCATTTTTCTGATAATGAGGGTATCGGTATGTCCTTATATTCGGTATAGATGCTTCTTCTTTCAAATATATAGCATGATCATGGTTTCTGCTGGAAGGTAAGCCCTCTGGATCCTAAAATAACTCGTTGTAGTGCTGCAACACTTCCTCAATGAATGTAGGGATGGCCATTGTTTCCTCTGAATGTTTAGTTTCTACTAATTTCACCAAATACCCTTCTTCTCTTCCTTTCAATTCTTGCATCATCATCTTCATTGAGGTTTTGGTTCTGGACAAGGTTGGATCTCCTACTAGTATTCATTGTTTCTGTCCCTTCCCAATAGTAGAGTTAACTTGCCAAAATCAGCTCTAACTTCTCTTAGACTAGCCAACCATTCCAGCCCTAAAACCAAGTCTGCTCTCCCAAGCTCAAACAAGAAGAAATCTTGATTAATTTTTAATCTTTGCAGCTCCAGTATAAACCCTTTACACACCCCTTGACATTTCACCTTGTGTCCATCTCCTACCTCCACCATATAGGGAAGAGTTTCTTCTTTGACTAGATTGCATCTTTTCATCAACTCGGGATATGAAGTTGTGGGAAGCTCCACAATCTATCAAGATTATCACCTTCTCCTCCTCTATCCTTCCCCATACCTTCCAAGAATTTCTAGATGTCAAACCAGCCATTGTCAACATAGACATCTGCAGTGTTTTCTCAGCCCCTTTTTCTTCCTCTTCTTCCCATTCCACCCCCATCATTGTCTCTGTCCCCCCTGTTCCTCTTCCTCTATAAACAACATGTGTAATTGTTTATTTTTGCATACATGGTTTAGGCCAAATTTTTCGTCACATTGAAAGCATATTCCCTTTTTAATCTTATCTTGCATTTCTTCATCTGTCAATTTTTTAAAAGCTGCACCTTTGTTTTTGTTCCCTCCTTGATTGTTACTACCAATGCTGTTTGCCATGTTAGAACTCTCCCCCTTCCCTTTATTGTTGCTGAAATTTGATGATTGCATCCTTGTTTCTCTGGTATAACTTCATGTCCCAGTGTATGACCTAAACGAATTACCTGTCTTGTCCCTTGTTGTGTTGCCACTTTCATTGTGACCTGATTTTTTTCCTCCACCATTTGGGCTTTCATAAATTGGTGGGTTCGTGCAATTTTACCTCTCTTTTGATCTCCTCCTTAAGACCGTTCAAGAAAATTCCCACCAAATAGTCTTGATTAATTCCCTTTAAGAAACCTGCATATTTCTCGAATTGTTCAACAAACTATTCCACTGAATCTGTTTGTTTCAGCCCAAGCAAAATTTTGAAAGGGTTCTTCATCATAGTTGGTTGAAATCGCCTTACTACCGCTGTTTTGAATGAATCCCATGTAGGATTGGGATTGTAAGATTCCCACCATTGAAACCAATTCAATGCCTTTCCTTCCATTGCTACCATAACCGCTTGCATCCTTTCTTCTTGAACTCCTCTCAACCAAAAATACCTTTCTAAACAATTCGTCACCCATATGCCTCATCACCTGTAAAAATGGGAATTTTGATTTTTGCCATTAGCATATTTTTTGTCAGACTCAGTCGGTCTTGTTCTGAATCAAAATATGAATTTCCCGCTGTTTGATCTCTTCTGTGACTGCAATCTCTTCCATGACCTTGATTCCTCTGCAACAATTCCCCTATGACTTCTGTGAGATCTGAAATCATATGCTCCAACTTCTGAAATCTTTCGTCTTCGACATTTTCTTGAAAATCACGATCTCGACTCCAGTTCTGCAGTGTGCGCTCCAAGGCTTCGACCCTTGCCTCCATTCTTGTTCTTCCCATGCATCAATTTCCCCTAAGATCGTCGTTTAGCACCAGGATCGGTGCTTTGATACCAAATGTTAAACTGAATATGAAAGAATGTTTCTTTATTGCTGAACCTAATTCCCAATTCTACACCAATGTAGTGCAGATTAGTAATAGGAAGAATTGTTACAAGATTCCAATAACATGAGGTAATTCGAGAGACCTCACTCTCCAGACTAGTCTGTTCTATTCCAACTGAAAAAATGAACTCTTAACTATCTTTGTGCTCTTATTTATATTGCTAAAAAAGCCAGCTGTCCACTATTAACAGAATTGGTTATTTACTCTTTTATTTCCGGACTAGTCTTCTTTCTCCTACTATATACATGTTTGAATCTATCAGTAGTCTTGTCATATTGCTGGCTTTGGATTCTCAGTAGAAAATAAATTTACATTCAACTAGATTAAAATTCAAATTAAGAACAGCATATAGATGGATTCTATTGCTGTTTTTGATATAGTTAAATGAGAAAGTTACCAATGTTGATATCTTTTTTGTGGCACAACAGCTTGTCCAGTTTCTTTTGAAGCAAGCAGGTGTTGACAAGAGAACTGGTGATCTTTTTGGAAATCGAGATCTAATGAATATTGCCCGTAACATGGCTCGTGGTTTGAAGGTCAGCATAGAAATATTGTCATTATTATACCATATCCTGAATGATGTAAGTCTTTAATCTTATAAAACAATCTTGTTTTCTGAGTTTTGGTGCAGGGAGTTGAGAATGTTTACACCCAACACCAGCCACTTCTGTTCCAAGTCATGGAAAGCATTGTCAAAGGGCGGTTGAGAGATGTGGACTACCCATTTGTTGGAAATCACTTTCAACAGGGAAGGTTTGTGCTGCTAAATATAAACTCTTCATTGTATCTTATTTATGAATTTCTGGAGATAATGCCACTATGTTGTTCCTGATCTAAATAATGTAATATTTAGTTTTTAGAATTAACTAACAACTTGATAAAATTGATGTAGAATATTATTTCAATTATCTAGAATGCAATGTGGTCCCACATATATGATATATTAGCAATTCAACTTGTAATGGGGTCGGACAGGCTTGACTTTGGGGACATATTAGTTAAGGTGCTCTATCTTGAGTCTTGACTACACATTATTACTTGAGCTTTTGTGGTGGCTTCCCACACTTGATCAATACAGAATTCTG
Source organism: Abrus pulchellus subsp. cantoniensis (assembly GCA_024086825.1). NCBI lineage: Eukaryota > Viridiplantae > Streptophyta > Magnoliopsida > Fabales > Fabaceae > Abrus > Abrus pulchellus. The sequence continues at coordinate 8,918,739 of CM044051.1, read as the reverse complement.
CAATTCTTTCTGTATTATGCTGCTTTTATTTTATCCAGCACAAAACCTCATAATAGATTGGTGGCTATGGTCTCTCAAGGCAAAACGAATACTAAATCCCATTCAGCCTGCCTATACAAAGTTTTTACAACCTTAATATGCACCGTTACTAAATATAATTTCAGCGATACAATAACATTGATATCACATGATTTTGTCCATTGCAGCTTTGGTTTATGCTCTACACTCTATATCTATACTTTTCATAACCTCCTACAAACCTGTAAATTATGCAATTTGTTGCTTGTCTTATCTTGTTTAATCTAGTTTTATATATGTGTTTATAAGTAACATGCAAAAAATTATCTCTAAATACATGTTTTTTGTAGATGACAGTGTTAGTTAAGAATTTAAAATAAGTTAATGCTAAACTTGAGTTATAGAGTGAAATTTCAGAATTTAAGGATTTTCACTTGAATAAAAGTAAGATAGATTATATGCAATCATAAGTTTTAGCAAAAAAGTAAGATGAAGATCATGAATTGTAAATTAAAATTAGAGATGATATTATAATACAATTTTTCAAATTTAGATACTTAAGATCAATTCTATAGAATGTTGGAGAGATTAATAAAGATGTTACTCAGATTATAAACTGAGTAGTTAAAGTGGAGAAAGACATTATGAGTTATTTGTAACCTATAAATTATCTATCAAGCTAAAAGAAAAATTTTATTGAATTGTAATACAATTAGCTATCTTATAGACAATGAATGTTGAGCTTTAAAAAGACAGTATAAGAATAAAGTAAGAGCGACAAAATTGAGAATGTTAAGGTGAATGAGTTGTTGTATGAGAAAGAACAAGATAAAAACTGATAGTATAAGTTAAAATATTGGAGGAGTACTTATAGTGAAAAATGTGATTGAAAATTGTTTAAGGTAGTTTGGTTATATGTAGAGAAGACCTTTGGAGGTACCAATGAAAATAGTAGATTGCATAACTTTTAATTTGGTAAAAAATGATTTGAGAGAGATCCAAAGAATTTTAGATGAAATTATTAAAAGAGATTTTTTGATTAATTAAATTTTTGAAAATTTGTTTCTTAATCAAGTTCAATAGGTCGTATGATTCATGTAGTCGACTTTACATAGTGAGATAAGATTTGATTGTTGTTGTTATATGTCTTGTCTTCTACTAACTGCTGCAAGAGTAAACTATACTGTTGGAGTTAATTTAGTTGGTTATCTTATAATGTAATTGACATCTATTTGAGTAATTTAATGTGCTGGATTTAAAAAATATTATTTAGAAGTTTGGAAATTTTTAAATGCAAAGTTTTCTGTTTAATATATGTTCAACAAGAAGGCAATATTTCGAGGCCTGGCAGGTCATCTAGGAATGGGCTTTTTGATCAGTGCACACTGGTAGTGCATGTGTAATAGAAGTTTTAAATTTTTATTAATGACTGTTATCATAGAATTAGGCAATAATATGAGTTGTGTTGTTGAGCAGGCCACAGGAAGTGATCATCTTCATTGTTGGTGGGACAACTTATGAGGAGTCACGGTCTGTTGCTTTACAAAATGCCAGCAATACTGGCATTCGTTTTATACTCGGCGGCTCTTCTGTTCTTAATTCTAAAAGGTATGATTAAGTCATAAAGATAGTTTCGATATGTTTAGTGGAGATGTTTATTTTTGTTTATTCTGATTGCACTTTCAATTTGGCATGCTAACAATGATATTAATTTTTTAATAGAAAGTTCTTCTTTTGTCTTGTTTTGACTGCAATCATAGTTTGGGCTTAATTAGTTATTTTGAATGTTGCTTGAAGTGAGTTGTCGGCCTAGGTTTAGGTGATAAAATTTATTGGGATGGTCTTCAACTTGTATAGATTGATGGCTTTGTTATATTCGGTTGTTCATTGATTGATCTAGGGAACTTTAGTTACTGCAAAAATATTCAACTTGCTCTGCACTAGGTAACATTCTGGATTTCTTAGCAACAGAGGTGTTTTGTACACTTGAATTTACAGGTTTTTAAGGGACTTAGAAGAAGCCCAAAGGGTAGCTCGTTCTAGCACCACTGTTGTTTGAAGTTCATCCTGACACATTTTGCATCTTGAGGGCTATATTTAGTTTTAACGGCTTCAGGCTGGGGATTTCTGCTTTGAACCCATGTATATGTATTAAAAAATGTGGCAGAAGGAGCTTGATGTGCCGTATTAGACTCAATCCATTGTTGTCTCAGAAGACGATCATCAACCATTTGACCGGTTTGGTACTAGTTGGCTCCTTGCCCATGAATGCGATTTGAGATCAAAGTATGAGAGCTTCAAAGACAAACCACCAGCCCCTCTCTTTTGTTCGTAGGGGAAAAAGTAGACACGGATCATATAGGTACAATGAAAAAACCTTTTTGTGTACTTTTTCATCATCATTTTGGCTGATGAACTCTAATGATTTTATTGACACTTACTGATGAAAGGAACAGTTTTGTATAATCATGTAATGGATGTCCCATTCTTTTGTATACCAGCATCTCTTCCATTTGTAGATTTTATGGCTCCATAATAAGTTCAGGTTGTGAGACGAGTTGTGATTAATATCATTTTATTATACAATCCACTTGTTGATGCCATTTTGTCTCTGTGGAGAATGTCATGCAAAGATCAGTGTACGTCTGCTATCGTCTTGTTACGCAGCTGAATTCATTTTCATTACCGTGGATTTATAGTGAAGTGCTATGAGTCTATTGCCAATCTTTCTGGTAAATACCGAATGTTTGGTGAGACTTCACTCTGTCGTATGCATGTGTACTAAAAAATAACTTGTGCCAATCATTGATTGAGACCTTCGTAATCTTGTGCGAATCTCTTTCTTGTGTCGTATATGAATTGTGATTTATTTCAACCGAACAAAAAGTTTAGTTATAATAATTCCACACTTCTCGTTTATGAAAATTTTCATCTATTTCTATGAAGTCTAAAGATTGTAAGTCTACCGTCCAAAGTTATGATAGCCTAACACCCAATATATTTTAATTAAAATTATTAAATGAAAATCTAACGTACAACATTATTATTTTTGTTATTATTAATGATGTTTTATTATAAATTATAATTATACAAGTTGTTCTACTTAAACTTATTACCCACGCTGAGTCAGGCAAGATAACCCCAAATTTGGCAGCTGTAATTATAAGTAAAGAATATTTAGTCACAATTCACACACATTTGTTTGTGCAAGCGCGGATGGACGTATATCGAGTTTATTCTTTATGGGAAATTAATCATATTGGGCCAAAAAACTTGAACTTATTTGATCAATGAATCTAATGGAAATTGTATATTTTGATAAATATATTCCAGTTGACTCAGTTAAACCAATCCACAACCATCACTCTTAACATAAAATTTAATTTTTCTCATTCAATTTTCTTAATTTAAAATATATTGAAATAAGTAAAAGCTAACAAAAAAAAATCATCTTTTTAATTAAATAACTAAAAATAAGTCGATAGAAGTTTTTCTTATATCATCAGATGAAGAAAAGATAAAACTTAAATATAATTTCTTAAGTGTTATTGGCATTAATTTAAATTAAAATTTTATCTTAACAATCTTGAATAATATTAAATTATAAAAAAAGTGGGTCAGCTCAAATAAAATTTACTTATTAGCGATTAGTTAGAAGATTAGATCTTCCTCTTTCCTAGTCGACCTACTTAATAACCACTGGGCTCCTTAGCAAAGAAGATAACCCCCATATATACCACCAACTCCTTTTGACTGCTAAATTTATCATCATCACACGACTTATCATAATCCGAACATTTTCATTTTTCAAAGCAATGGATTTTTATCTTTTTTTAATATTAAAAATAGAAGAATTTGGGAAATTAATTTAAATATATGATTTAAAAATATTACATATCAAAATATAGAAGTTTGGAAAAAATTTAAAAAATATAAGACTAAAAAATTAATTTAATTATTATTATTAAGTTTATATTAATAAATAATTAAATCAATAATTTAAATACTTGTTAATCTTTAATATAATAAAAAATTACAATAATCAATTTAAAAATATATATAATTGCTCTCAAGTTTAACAAGCACCTTATTATTTTGGCATCCTAACAAAAACGAGTTATTGACGACAGCAACCGCGACCAAACAGTCTGCTCTAACTGAGACTGTTTGGCAGAAGCAGCGCCTCTTCTCTTCTGTTCCACCGTATCCACAATTTGACGTCCCAACATAACGTTAAAATTTCACCCTCTTCTTCGTTTGCCACGTACACACGCTGACGTGGGAGAAACAAACTTTCTCGCATCTCCAACCAGCCATATACTCGCCGTCACAGCCCTCACATAAAACGCCAAATAAGAAAAGATCATTCCAATCGACGACTCAGATTGCAGCTGTGACCACAAGTCTGCCTCCCCCTGTCAAGTTAGTATTCCTCGCTTCTCATTTTTTCACGAATTCCAAAAATATTAATTTCGTATCGTAATTCATGTTTTCCAAACGGCCGAAGCAAAATTCCGTTGTTTTATTTTTTTCTTCTCATATGCTATTTCCGATAACTCCTCCTTTTCCGTTCTATTTCCCTGGAAAATATCCATCTCGATTTTCCTGGAAAATGCACATATTGTTGAGCGCAGGTTTAAACTCTCTCCTAAATTTTTCTTCCATGATTCTGCCAGTCATTGCCATCGTTCTTTTGTTCCTATTGCTTTTCGTTTCGGCACATGGCGTATTTCTTTTGTCCCTCTGCATACACTCGAGGTCTAGGGTTTTGACCTTTTCCTTTTATCCTATTGTACATTCCACGACAAAAAGGAAAATGTAGTGTTTCATTGAAAATCATGGCTGAATTGCACCTTTGCGATTTTCATATGGACATAGATTTTTTATTTATTTATTGAAAATCGATGGTTGTCTTGCCTCGGTTAAGAGCATTTTGTCTATGAAATGTGAAAAAAAGGGGTTGGTTATTGAATGTGTTTTACGTGTTAATCTTCGAATTCGTTAACCTATCTTGGCTCAAGTGTGTACTTGATCACCGCTTCATTGCTCGTTTTTGCAATTATGTGCGATGAAACTTAGAGTGGGGAGTGGAAATGGATTAAAATATGGCTGTGGTTTTAGAAAAGTATTCTCAACCTTTTTGTTAGTGAGAAGTAGAATTATTGTTTAGAAACACTTTGTTCTTTGATTTGTCTTATAGTACTGTTAGCTGCTGCGTATACTATGTTACTAACACTTTCGAGAAACGAGTGCACATGTTATTTGACCTTTCTGCTGGACATTGGCACTCTGTGTCATCCTACTCAAAATCTCTCTGCACCTCTTCTGCTTCTAATGTTGCTGTGATCTTGTATCTTTGCTTCATAGTGTAGCAGCAATATTGCAATGATGTATTAAGATAATTGATGTAACCATCTTTGATTCGGAGATAATTAAAAAATATTATGACTAAATCGTTTTACTAAAAATTTTCTAATGGAAATAATTTGCTATTTTGTCTAACCTTCCTTTCTCTATGATCAGATTGAACAAAAGTTAGTTGGTGATTATGTGTCCACAGACTGCAAGCTGTTATTTATATTCCCTTCTCTCAATGTAAAGTATAAGATTGTTGCTATTGTCCACTCTTGGTGGACCTGCATGTGCTCTTTGATTATGTATCTAGCTGAAGGCAATTGATATGAATATGATGGTGGCCAGCTAACAGTAATAGATTGCACTGCACTTTAGTTAGTAAATAGTTCAACGTTTTAAAATTTTTCAGCTATTTTGTGATAACTATTTCTATATACTATATGGCACACCAGCTGCGTTCTCTGGTGTTGTCTTTGTCTATTCCCCTTCTCCCTGTCAAACTATGTCACTCTGTATATAGTTATTCACTTAATTAGAGTTTGTGATTTATTTATATCTTGATTTGTAGAGGTGGAATGATGCTTCCAATTTTGGTTTTTCTACTGTAAATGCAGTTATTGATGTGTAAACACTCTTAAGTAATCTGTTTTTTGATGCAGGATAACTGTCCTATCTCAATTTGGATTTTCTACATGTATCAAAAGCAAACATCCTTGTCTGCTGTCGGTGGACTTTGTTAGTTCTACATGCCGCATGTCAATTTTGAAGATTTGCCTTTGTTCCAGAAGGGTGGCTGTCTTGTTATACATACGATATCTTACAGGATATTGGTTTTCTTACCAAAAAGACAGAAGGAGAGAAAATTATAGAAAATAAAAGGTTTTGTGGGAGTGGAAACACTTCATATTGTCTGGAATATAGGAAATTTAGAATTGATCAAATCAAGGAAGACCATTTGTTACAACAAATTCTAATGCTCTGGTGTATGGGATTGATGGATATTCTATGTTCTTTCATACTTCTCTTCCCAGTTGTTGAGTCCACTAGCAGATTAGGGACTTTATGGCCTCTAAACGTAGGTGTGGAGTCTACAGGAACATTGAGCTGGACAGTCTTCAGTTCAAGTATATTTGTGCTTGTAGCTCTTATTCTCTCCATGTATCTAATATTCGAGCATTTAGCTGCTTATAATCAGCCTGAGGTTTTTCCTTGTTTCCTTTACTTCTGGGACTCATCTTTTTCTCCTGCACCACAATAGATTTAGTGATTTACCATTTATGTAATGACTAGCTCCCCTTTTTGTAGCACTTCTTATAGCTGCATTTTCAATTTCAACTGACTTTGCTATTTCTCCCCTGTATTACTTTCTTTAGTTTAATTTCAAAATGTTTCTAATTTCTTTTTTTTATTCCTTTAATTCAGGAGCAGAAGTTTTTGATTGGTCTCATTTTAATGGTGCCTGTTTATGCCTTGGAATCGGTAAGAGATGCTAAGTAAATGGACAAATACTACCTGTTCTGTATATAGCATCTTTTACATGGGTACATTAGCTCATCCTAATAAAGACTAGAGTTAGTTTCTTATTTTGTGTGTGGAATCTAAATAATTTTTGAACCTGGAAGGCTTTTAATTTTGGCTAAACTTTTGTCACTATGTCGTGGGATATATTGGAACTTTCGTCTTATTTCATGTAGGATAGGTTTTCAGCTTCCCTAGTGCTTACTAAAAGTCGTAACAAGCTTTTTATCATAAAATATATGCTGCAATGTCTCCAACAGTCAAACTAAAATGCTGCTTTTTTTCACTCCATATGCATCTTTCTGTTGTTTTGTTTTTTAGAATGCTCCATTATTTAATAGTGATCGTTCTGATATCTTTAATACTGAAAAGTGTCTCCTTTTTGTTTATATCACACTCAAAAGGGTATGTTCTTGTTTAACTGATTATAGAATTTTAGAAAAGGTTGGGTTTTATTTCTCTGGAAGGATCATCTGTACTAGTATTAATGTGTCTGCTTTGTGTATATAATCCAGCCATGGAAGTTTGTTTATTGCTTTCTTTTTAACATAATCTTAGTAGTAAATTGGTAAGTTTTGATGTTTTCTTGATGCAGTTTTTGTCACTATTGGATTCCGGTGCAGCTTTTAACTGTGAAGCTATGCGGGACTGCTATGAGGCTTTTGCATTATATTGCTTTGAAAGATACTTGATAGCTTGCTTAGGTATGTCAAACGGATTGTGTGCCTGTATGATCTTCATTGGTTGTAGCTATTATTCATGAAATTATATTTTCCAGAAATGCAAAAGTGTAAGGATTGAATATTTCAAGAGATTTTCCTCCCTTTCCTTCTTCTACAATCCCAAATTTAATTCTAAATCTATTAATCTTTGTGAGGCTTGAATGTTATAACTCATGATTAAAAGATGTCATACATCTTCTCAACTTCCAAATTATGTTGAATTTGTCATGCTCTTTAATACAAAATTATTTTTGGTTGCTTGTAGGTGGTGAGGAAAAAACAATTCAATTTATGGAAAGTATGAGCCTGACAGAGTCCAGTACTCCTCTTCTGAAAGAATCATATGCATATGGAGTTGTGGAACATCCATTCCCCTTAAATTGCTTGTTAAGAGATTGGTATCTTGGCCCTGACTTCTATCAATCTGTGAAAATTGGCATTGTACAATATGTATGTTTACTTTGGTAAATTGTGCTTTTTTTCCTACCCATTTTCTTTCTCTTATGGGAAAGAAGAATTCATGCCTTTCTTCTTGTTGACTAAAACCTACATTCCAGATGATACTGAAAATGATCTGTGCATTGCTGGCAATGATCCTCCAGTCTTTTGGGGTTTATGGAGAGGGGAAGTTTGAATGGAAATATGGGTAAGATTACATTGGCATGTGCCTTAGATCTGAGATTTGCTTGTGTATGATGCATAGAATAATTCATAAATATATAATCTCAATTCTCAACTATCAAGATAATTCTTGATTGTAGATAAAATTTCTTGTTTAATTAGAAGTAGAATACCAATTGAAAAGATGTATGTTGATTATTATTTCTGCTTTTCTATTTCCTATTTTTTCTTTTAGGGAATGGAACATTTTTATGACCCTTGTTGAAGCTTGATTCCCCCATGTGTTTGCAGGTATCCATACTTGGCATGCATTCTCAATTTTAGTCAGACATGGGCCCTGTATTGTCTTGTCCAGTTCTATTCTGTCACTAAAGATAAATTGGAGCCAATCAAACCATTGGCAAAATTTCTAACTTTTAAGTCAATAATCTTCCTGACATGGTGGCAAGGTGTGGCTGTTGCATTTCTTTTTTCCATGGGAGCATTTAAAGGGTCATTGGCTCAAGAGCTGAAAACACGCATACAAGACTATATCATCTGTATAGAGGTATGCTATTCATGCGTTTTTTAAAGTTTGGTTGTCTTTTTTTATATTGCATTATTAAATCATCTCAATTTTAGGAACTACTACTATATGCAATCATTGGCATATGAATATTCTTCACGAACAAGTTTAAACTTCTATTGTCATCTATGATCTTTGCATGAAAACCTAAATGTGACAGCATCTTGTCACAAAGACTTGTGAGATTGGGGGTCATTTTAAGCCGTTCAGGACATATCAGGTGGATTATTTCATATCTGTATCATATATGAAAGCATATAAACTAACAAATATGATTAGTGATTACTATATGTTATTTATTTGTGTGCTTTTTGTAAGCCAAAAGCATGATATCAATCGCCTCTTAACCATGTAAGATTAAGTAATCAAATTAGTTCTTCTGTTCCGTAAGCATTCCTGCACTAATGCACATTTAATGGTCTAGTGCCAAGGCTCCCTCTATTGTGGGGTCCGGAGAAGTACATGCATAGATGAAGACTTGCTCCAATGGGAATTCAGTAGTATGAATTGATCATTCTGCGACCTTTTCATGAAATAGTTGGTTCTAGTCTTTTTATTTAGAGCCTTTTGGAAAGACCAATGATTATATGTTTCTAGTCCCTTAAAATACATTATATTTTAATTTTGGTCTCTATAAAATTAATATTTTTTTCTTTTGTCCTTATAATTTTAAAAATTATTAGTTTTGGTCCCTAGTCATTAATGTGGCTAACTTAGATGATGTCGTGTGTTAATTTTTATTCATGTGTTGATTTTTTGTGAAGTCACATTAGTGAAAAAGACCAAAACCAATAATTTAAAAAAAAATGTAAGAACTAGAACAAAAAGAAATTAGAGAGATCAAAATGTGGTATATTTTGTGGGATCAGAAACATATTTGAAGTTCTCGGTTGGCATTTTGTATATGATTACCCATTTTGAAATCTGTTAACAGATGGGCGTTGCTGCTGTTGTGCACCTTTATGTCTTTCCTGCAGTACCTTACAAAAGAGGAGAGAGGTGTGTCCGTAATGTAGCAGTGATGGCAGACTATGCCTCACTAGGGACACCCCCTGATCCTGCTGAGGTTCGAGACTCCGAATGCACTACTAGAATGCGGTTGGGTCGACAAGAGAGAGAGAGGTGTATGAAATTTACCCATAATGTTCGTGATGTAGTCTTAGGAAGTGGTGAAATTGTAAGATATGAAACACTTGAATATATTAAACCTTTAAATTTTTAGTTATATCTCTCTGTCATACTCATCTGTGCTGTTTCTGCTGTCTTATTTCAGATTGTTGATGACATGAAATTTACAGTTTCACATGTGGTAGAACCTGTTGAAAGGGGTATTGCAAAGATAAACAAAACCTTCCACCAGATATCAGAAAATGTGAAACGTCATGATGAGGAGCGGAGGAGAAACACCAAGGTCAAGGATGATAGTTACCTTGTTCCCCTGCGTTCATGGAACACGGAATTTTCTGATGTTCATGATAGTCTTGTGGAAGGAAGTGCAAGTGATGGGGATTTGCCCAGCGGAAAGAGCCAATCCAAAGCGTCAACATCCAGGATGAGGAGATAGCATTTTAAAAATTTAACAACCTTTAGTGTTGCACATACGAGTTAGAAAAATACCAGTAGATTGTGACGTGAAATTGTAATCCAATTGGACATTGTTTGGTGAGCGTTATAAAAAATTGTATAAATTATCTTCCTCCATCAGCTAATGAAAGAGGCACTGGCCGGTAGATGGCTGACATCAATTCCCACGGTTATATATCAAGGGTGAGACTGACGGGTTTCGTCTAATGTTTGTTGCAAATTCATGGCCAAAAACCTGTAGTAATGGATTGAAAAAAAGAAACATTTTCAGCCTACAAGAGGCAATTTTGAGTGCATAAAAAATCCACATTTTGGTATAACTGGCTTAATATATATGTATATTATCTGAATTAATTATTACCGTAGCGATGCTATGTTGTTGAATGTGCAATAGTCTGAAAATAAAATAGTTAATATATTATGAATCTAAGTTTTCATTTGAGTGTGGATGTATTTTTAATTATACTCTCTTTTGGTGATATGTTGTTTCATTCTTGTTTAGAAATTTGAAAGTATTAATTACTTTTTAGTTTTTAGGTATTTTTTCCAAATTTTAGTTACTCTTATTAATGATTCTTAGGTTTTTAAACTTCTTTTAATCTTAAATATAAGCTGCTTATATTCTTGTATTTATTTATTAATTTTATTTAAATTTAAAATATTTTACAATAGATCTGATACTTACAAGTTTAATTAAAACGTTTTTTTTTAATGAAATTACAAATTCAATATTTGGCGTGAATGGAAAAAGTTTGTAAAACGATAAAATAAATTTACTCATTTATGAGGATAACTCTTTTTTTTAGCAGCAAATTATAAGAGTCTTGGAGTTTGTGTTGTGTCTATATTTGATTTTTGTTAGGCTATCTTTGAAAGTTGTGTTTAAGAGGGAGGAAGAGAAAAAGGAAAAAATCAAGAGTAAACTTTAAACTTTAAATGTTTTGGAGGTTTTTTTAAAGTCTAAATTCTTCAAAATTCTTTTAACTATTGTTTCAGTTTTTTTATTTTGGGTCTTTTCTCTTCTTTATTCTCTATTCTTTCATAAATAAGATTTTAATTTTTAAAAAAATATTAATTTTTCAAGTGATAATTTTTTAAAAATATTAATTTTAAAAATATTAATTTTTTAAAAAAATATTTTTTTATTTTGTAAAAATATAAATAAAAAATATAATATCATTTATATACTTAAACCCTTTATTAAAAAGTTTAATCTCCTTCATTCGTTAGATCTTTCTTTTTCTTCCCTTCAAACTCTTAAACAAAGTCTCAAGAATAATGTAATTTAGATTTTTAAATTTAACGAAAAGATATGCTATCTATTAAAAGTTTATTAATGTGTTACATAAAAAAAATATTCTTTAAATTTCATTGATTAAGAAATTTATTAATGTAGAAAAAATTCACATCAATATATTTTACGACATTTCTGTAAATTTAAATAAAATACTATAGTATCTATATATATTCATAATTTCTTTTAAAAATTAAACATATTTACACACATAATAAGTTTAGTACCTGTTTTTCTACTACCTGAACTTTAAACAAAAATATTATTTGATATAAATTATAAAAATGAAGATAAACGAGTAACCAGTGATGTTCTTTGACTAACCAACTTAAAAGAACAATCTCAGAAGGATAACATTTCGTAACTATAAAGACAATGTTAAATAATTGTAGCAAGTTAGGATTTAAAATTTTATAAAGTGAAGATGAAGTTATAATAGGATTTGCATTGTGACTACAAAATTATAAAAATATAAATGTAATATTAATTTTTAATTTGAAATTTAATATAATTATATAGGGCATTGAATTTGTGTTAATTATTATTCTTAAATTATATATTTCAGATGGGTTTAGTTTATTTATGATTATGACTACAGATGGAAAATTTTTCTAAAGTATACAAAAGAAATGTTCATTACAGTATACATAAGGAAATCTTTTAGTAGAATAAAAACTGTCATTTTAAAAAGTTATTATTACAAACAAATTCTTATAAGATGTTAATTTAGTTGGCAAAGATATATTTTTAGATTTATGATAAAATTTTACTTTTAGTTCTGTTATTTTTCTTAACTTTTAAAAGTGTTAGTTTAATTTAATAAATTTTATAAGTTTTTTTTTTTTTTTGTTGAACGACATTAACTTTATTTGAAATCGTTTCATCTCTTCTTCTATGCAATTTCTCCCTCTTTGAGATTTTTCTTAATTGTTTCTTTTTTTCTTCTATTTTCTCTTCTTCTTTTTCTTCCTTTGCCACTTAATAAAATGTTAGTATTGAAAGCAAACCTAAATAACAAATGTGGCCACACAATTGAGATATCAACTCACTTCCTCCTCTCTCACCCTAGTGCACCATTGAATTTTGTCTTTGGTGGAATCATTGATACACCATTCAAAACTTAAAGCATCCTTACATACTTAACCTTAGATAAGAGGAAGGGAGAGAAAAAGAAAAGGAGAAGGAAAAAAAAGATGTCTGTAAGGGAAAAATAAATTAATAGTAATATAACAAAAAAAACATGAAAAAAAATATATGAACAATACTAACATCCTTTAATATATTTGGAATTAAAAAGTGAAAAAAAAAAGAAGAAGAAGATAGGTATAATTTTTGCAATAATGTAAATTTAAAAGTTAAGTAATTTGAAAAATTACTTTTATATTATCAATCTTACATCAAATTATATTTAAAATTATGAAAATAAGTATTTTTGCATTTTTTTATTAAAAATTATACTTTCAATTTCTTAAAATGGTACTAGTTAACAATCTTTTTTCTATTAAAAATACAATGAGATATCTATTTCTGTTTGTAACAATACATGGATTTATGTTAAATCAAATTAAAATTAATATCCCGTTTAACAGTTATCAATTAAAGTATTCTTTAATTTTCTCAATTATTTTAATAAATAATCAAATTTTATTCAATTAATATTAAATATAATGAGATATTTATAAATTATTGTTTAAACAATACTTTATTAATTAAACTAATTTTAGTTTTTTAAAATTAAAATTTTCAAACATCTTGATTTTATATATTTTTAATTATTAATAATACTATACACTATTAAATACGTAAATTAATTATCAAGTAGTTGTTTTAACTTAAACTATGATTTTAAGTAAATATCAATAGTTTTAAATTTAAATTTCATTTAATACAACTGTGTTAAATGTTTAAAAATTAATAATAATACTGTATAAACATAATTATAAATTTTAATCTTCTTTTTATACGTAATATAATTCATGAAATGCTTATAAGTTGAGAGTTAAATTTGGAGCAGCAGAAAGAAAAGTGGCTAAACTGTCAAATGCAGCACATGAGAATCATGTTACTTGAGGGAATCCTTTTCATTTGATTTGTCCATACATTACTGTATAATACTCCATTCCAATTATAATTGCTCCTATAATACTGCACATTTTTTTTTTGCAAATAAAAATAACATTATATAAGAGATATGGACAAAACCAAAATTAGTATAAATAATAGTAACTTCAGAAAATATGACGTATAAAATATCCATTTATGATAAGTAAGTGAAACAGAATCCAAGTACCATCCATGATGATTGATGAAGACGGTTTGGAAAGAAGCGAACTCTTTAACAGAGTTTAAATAATTATTAATAATAGTTTTTTATTTTAAAAAGTACTAAATATAATTTTATAATTTTAATATAATAAATATGTTTTATTTAATAAAAATTTATTAATATTAAATTTTTAAATTCAATTTTAAATAATAATATTAAAAAAATTAATAGATGTTAAAAGATATATGTACTAATAAATAATAAATTTATATAAAAAATTGTGACATTTAACGTTATATTTGATTGAATCTTATAATGTTGGATAATTTTTAATAAAATTAGTTATTATTATAGAAGAGTACTAAAAATATATTGTTATTTATTAGTTAAATTTGGTAAAAAATTTTAAAATATAAATAAATTTTAAGTCAATCTTTGTATATAATTTTTTTTTAAAATTAGTCTCTGTTTATAGAAAAATTATAAATCAACCTTTACATATACATTTATTTTAATTTGATTTTTTGCTTATTTAATATCATTTACTTTAAATTTAACAATAATAGGGATGAAAATAAGTCAAACCGATCAACGGGAGTCTACGACCTAGCCTTTTTAAAGTCTAGACATATTAGAATAGTTTGTTTAAAATTTATACTAATATATTAAATAATTTAATATAAAAATTATAATATAATAATATATTAAATTAATTAAATTTTAAAATAATAAAATCTTATATTAAAAACTTTAATCCTTTTCTTTAGAGTTGAGGAAAGTTTCTACTAATACCTTCTAAGAGAGGAAGAGTTTTAATGGAGTTTTTTGCATATCTTATACGCATTATTTCAAATAAGTCTATATGGTTTGAAAGTAATAAATAGTAATGTGTAATTTTATTATACATATTCAAGATGATGAATAAATTTTTTAATAATTTATTTAGATATAAGTCTTATGACTTTTAAAAATACATATATATTTAGATGATTTAATAGTCTATTTACAAAAATATTTGATGACCCATTGAATGTTTCAATACGAAATAAGCTATTAAAAAAGTTAATAGGCTAAATCAGTTTCTTAAAAAGGTTAGGCTAAACTTAATAAAAAATCTATAATAGATAATAGGACTCAGACTTCAAAATCACTAAATAAGCTAAGTTTTTTTATGCAAAATTAAACCTAACTTATCTTATTTTCATTCCTAAACTATAATGACTAAATTAAGAATAAATATACATTTAAGAATTAATTTACAAATTTTTTACATATAAAGACTAATTTACAAATTTGAATCAAGTATAGAAATCAAAATATTATTTAAACGTAATAAATTTATATAAAAAAATTATAATATTTAATGTTATCTTTGATTGAATCTTATAATGTTGGATAATTTTTTAATAAAATTAGTTATTATTATGGAAGAGTATTAAAAATATATTTTTATTTGTCAATTAAAATTTAATAAAAATTTTAAAATATAAATAGTTTTTAAACTTGTGCAAGATTATACAAGTAAAAAATTATATATAGTAAAATTTTATTAAAAACTATAGAATTTAATGATATCAATGTATTAAATTATATCAATTTTTATATTTTAAAAATTATAATATATAATTTTTTATCCTCTGTAACATTATTCATGTTTTAAAAAATAAAATAAAAAAATCATTAAATTAACCAGTAAAACATGCCTAAGTTTTATACTTTTGAAAAATTTTAATTAACATTTATCTCTTAGATGTTCATGTATACTCATTAAAAAAATAAATAGTTAATTTTAAATTCCGCTAATATAGTTTGAGTTACTAGCATTTAGCAATATCTTATTTAATGCAACATTGCTACTTGAAAATGATAAAGAAAACATTTTTTTGAAATATGAATGTTTTCCAATTTTCCCGGCAAAAGTCATCGTCTCTTTTCTTTAGAATCGGGAGAGATAGATTAGGGCTACAGAAAGAAACTGTAAAACTAGAAGGAAGCCACGTCCAAGTTTTACAGCTGATACAATTTTCGTATGTATATAATATAATAATGATAATCAACTTATTATTTATTTTTACGGGCTTGGTTGTTTAACTTGATATTCATGTTACCATAAATCTGTTGTAGGCTTGCGCGCAGAGCAGCAACACTCGCATCAGAAGTTTAGGGTTTGCGGGATGAGTCACCGAGGAATGGGCCGCGACGACGACGACGACGAGGAGTACGAGGAGGAGGAGCAGGTTGCCGACTTCGACGAGGAAGTGGACGAGGAGGAAGAGGATAATAGAGGACGCAGTGGCGGCAGGAAGCGGAGAAGATCTGGTTTCATCGACGATGATGCCGAGGAGGTTGACGAGGACGAGGAGGAAGAGGATGACGATGACGAGGATTTCGATGGCCGAGGGGGTCGCAGGCGTCAGTATAAGAAGGTTTCTGCTTCCAATTTTTTCGACGAGGAGGCTGTGGTCGATAGTGATGAAGAGGAGGAAGAGGAGGAAGGCGAAGATGGTGCGTTTTCCACTTTTCTTATCGTTTTCTATTAATTTTAGAGGCAAATTAATTCTGTTAGATTTGAATTGGGGTGGAATTAGGGGTTGGAAGTGGAATTTAGGGTTTGTCTTCTTCATCAATTAGTTCTATAGATTAGATGGTGTAGAAATTATTGGGCGGTTTTGGTTGGTTCGAACCTCGGTTAGATGTGTTATCGATTATCCAATCCGTGCAGGTGGTGTGTTAACCGACTTTGTCTGTGTATGACTGTCATTTTGATGTTTTGGATTTTGTTTTGTGATATATTGTTGGTTGTACAAGATCATCCTTTCTGGAAGGAGATTTTGTGATTTGTGGCATGCTCGTTTGTTTTATCATGTCTCTCATGGAACTGGGATTGGGATTGGAATTCGCTATCACTAATAAGTCCTGATGGATGAAATGTTATTTATTCCAGGCACCATGCAGTTTCTTTCTTCTTGATGTAGATTCATTGTCATCTATGTTATTGATGGTATTAGGTGTTTTTAAAGCAAGAGTTCTTACATCTATTTCAGGTTACTTTTTCTGATTGGTTGTGAGGGCTTGTTTTAGTCGAGTTTTTTATTGATTCGGAACTTGGTGAGCTACTCTTTGTGAGAAAAAAAAATGGTTATGAAACAAAAATCTCATTATGCGGTAGTCAGTAAATCAACTATGTCTATATTGCTCAAAAGCATTTTCATGTTACCGAGTATTGTAATTGGTGGTAGTGATACTCTGTTCACCTTGCCTTTAGACTTCAGTTGTTTTATGTTGTGACTTGTGAACCTAAACTACGATATACTGAAGGGTATCTAAAAACAATAATAGTTTTCAAAGACGTTGTCGTCTGAGTGTTTTCTACCATCAGGAGTTTAATATTAACCAGCACAATAATTGTCTCGTATGAGTCTGATTTCCTTATCCCTGTTTTTTGAAGATAACCAAACTTGTTACCCAGTGATATTCAAGGCTTGTTTGATTCTATTCTTGTTTTCAAGAATTATTTCTCTGATTAAATTATCAAAAATTGTATTCGATGAATTCTGTTTTGAGAATAATTCTAAAAGCAATTTATGGAGGACAAGTTTAAAAAATAAATCAAATAAAAAAAATTAATTTTAAAATTGGGACATAGAATTGAAGTGTTTTTATGAATACATAAATTCAGATTGTATGGATTAGTTTGTATCCTCTCTATCTCTGCCCTTCAACATGTCTATTATTTATCAGCTACTTTGTGGTAAAATACATCAGTTATTTATGTAGATATGTTAACAACTGTTGAAACATGCAGACTTCATTGTTGAGGGTGGGGTCGACCTACCAGAAGAAGATGATGGTAGAAGGATGCGTAGTAGCCGTATACTGCCACATCACCAAGAAGATCATGAAGATCTCGAAGCTATGGCCAGAAGCATTCAGGAAAGATATGGAAGGTGACTAATGATTATGATGAAGAAACTACTGATGTTGAACAACAAGCTCTTTTGCCATCTGTGAGAGATCCAAAGCTGTGGATGGTCAAGTGTGCGGTATGATCCTTCCATTTGTGATGAATTCCTTGTTCTTGCACGGATATAGAGGCATGTCATATTAATATTCTTTGGTTTATTTTCACTAGATTGGTCGTGAGCGAGAAACAGCTGTTTGCCTCATGCAAAAGTACATAGATAAGGGGTCTGAATTGCAAATCAGATCAGCTATTGCTCTTGATCATCTAAAAAATTATATATATGTGGAAGCAGATAAAGAGGCTCATGTTAGAGAGGTATTGTCATGTCTGTTGTAATAAATAACACAAATTTTTATAGATAGAACTGTGATTTTTTATATATATTTTGCGTTTGTTTTCAGGCTTGCAAAGGTCAGCGCAATATATTTGGCCAAACAATAACGCTTGTTCCTATCAGAGAAATGACTGATATTCTGTCAGTTGAAAGCAAAGTTATCGATCTTGCCAGAGATACATTGGTCAGGATGAAGATTGGAACATACAAAGGTGATCTTGCCAAAGTATGCAGCACATTCTAGAAAATTTGGATGTTCTGCCATAAAAGGGATGGCCCTTTTACTTTCTTTATTTACCATCAGATATTTCTTCTATAGGTAGTGGATGTTGATAATGTGCGGCGGAGAGTTACTGTGAAACTAATTCCAAGGATAGACTTACAGGCCCTTGCAAACAAATTGGTATGAAATATTTCAGTGTCTTGCTAAATTGATGCATTCTATTTGACCAATGCTTATATTTTTAACTTTCTTGAAAGTCTAGCTTGACTCTATAATTTTTTGCAAATCACTCGTGTTGTGCAGGAAGGTAGGGAAGTTGTGAAAAAAGAAGGCTTTGGTTCCTCCTCCTCGATTTATGAATGTCGATGAAGCAAGGTTTTGCTGGTTCTCTCCTTTTGTCACTGAATGTCTTCTGTTTCTCGGAAACTTTTCAGTTCGTGGTTTGATTAAATTTATGCTTTCTATTCAGGGAACTGCATATTCGTGTGGAGCATAGGCGTGATGCATATGGGGAAAGATTTGATGCGATTGGCGGCATGATGTTCAAAGATGGATTCTTATACAAAACTGTATCAATAAAATCCATTAGTGCTGAGAACATCAAACCTACTTTTGATGAGCTTGAAAAATTTCATAAACCGGTTGTGAGTGGTGATGGTGATGTTCCTAGTCTGTCAACTTTGTTTGCAAACACAAAGAAAGGGCGTTTTATGAAAGGTGATGCTGTCGTTATTGTCAAGGGCGACTTAAAGAACTTGAAGGGGTGGGTAGAGAAAGTTGATGAATATAATGTTCATACAAGACCAGAAATTAAGGGTCTTCCGGTAAGTATGAATTGATGATTGGTTGGTTTTCTTCCATGTAGTCTGCTGGTTTTGCATGTTGATTTGTAATAAATTGTCTTCATACTTATCTAATTGTCATTTTTTCTACTTGTCAGAAAACTCTTGCTGTGAATGAAAAGGAACTTCGTAAATATTTTGAACCTGGAAATCATGTTAAGGTTGTTACTGGTGCTCAAGAGGGTGCTACTGGCATGGTTGTGAAGGTGGAGCAACATGTCTTGATCTTAATATCTGATACAACAAAAGAGCATGTGAGTCTTGTGGCCCTTTATAGATTTACTGAAAGACTTGTGAATCTCTTATTATATTTAGTGCAGAAATGACATAAAAGTATCTTCTCTTTAGATCCGTGTATTTGCTGATGATGTTGTTGAAAGTTCTGAAGTGACCGCCGGCGTTACAAGAATCGGTGACTATGAACTTCGAGATCTTGTATTGCTAGAGTAAGTCTTTTTTGTGTTTTGAGATTAGGATTAGTACCTTACCTCTGCATTCTATGGTTCAAACTATTCTCACTTCTAATTTGCCATGGTACAGTAATTTAAGCTTTGGCGTGATAATACGTGTAGAAAGTGAAGCATTTCAGGTTAGTACCTTAATGAATCAAAATTTTAATACGTGTTTTATTAAAATTTTGAGACCCTTTTCCTTATATTAATGTTTGTTATCCTTTTTAGGTTCTTAAAGGGGTTCCTGACAGACCTGAAGTTGTGCTTGTTAAATTAAGAGAGATCAAGTGTAAGATAGAGCAGAAAATAAGTGTGCAGGATAGGTTTAAGAATACGGTATCATCAAAGGATGTTGTGCGGATTGTTGACGGTCCGTGCAAAGTGAGATTCTAACTCTTGGTTATATTTGTTTCATGAAAGCTAATATTGTTCAAATTTTTATTTTTTAATTTCTATTATTTGGTTAGGGAAAACAAGGTCCTGTGGAGCACATATATAGAGGAATCCTGTTCATCTTTGATCGCCATCATCTTGAACATGCAGGCTTTATATGTGCTAAGGCCCAATCTTGTGTAGTTGTGGGAGGCTCACGCTCCAATGATGACCGAAATGTAATTAATTTTCCTATTTTAATTTTTATACAATTTTGCTTTTATCCTTGTAGTAATTTTTTGCTTAAATTATTCCTTTCCTTCTCTAGGGTGATGCCTACTCAAGATTTTCCAGCCTTAGGAGTCCACATCGTATTCCACCATCTCCAAGAAGATTTTCTCGAGGAGGGCCTCCAGTTAATTGTATGTCTAAATGTCGCCAGTCTACCATTTTGATTTGCCTTGTTTTTCCTAAGAAATCTGTCTGATGATAATTTATTTGGATGGGGTATAGCTGGAGGGAGGCATAGGGGCGGTAGGGGGGGACATGATGGTCTTGCAGGTGCAACTGTTAAAGTACGCCAGGGTCCTTGTAAAGGTTGTCGTGGTAGAAGATAAAGGCGCATCAGTTTGTGTTGAGTTGGAATCCCAAATGAAAGTTGTGACAGGTATGTCTTCAAAGTGAGGCCAAAATCTGAATTGTTTGTATTTCTGTATTTGCATGTTCTCTGACTTGATTGTTTGCAGTTGATCGCAACCATATATCTGAGGATGTGGCTGTAACCCCATATCGGTAAGTTCTATTTACATATATAATTTGTAATTCCTTGTGTGCATTGGAGATGTTCAACCATCTGACTCTTATGGGTTCTTCTGCCAGGGACACGTCTCGCTATGGGATGGGAAGTGAAACCCCTATGCATCCTTCTCGAACTCCCTTACATCTGTATATGACTCCTATGAGAGATCCCGGAGGTTTGTTTGATTTTATTGTTATAGGTTTCTTGCTTGATTTATTTTATAGGATTGAGACCTGGGTCTGTTGTTGACTGATTGATACATCTACTAAAATTCTTAAAAGTACTGCTATTTGTAGCTACACCTATTCATGATGGAATGAGGACACCTATGCGTGACCGAGCATGGAATCCTTATACTCCAATGAGTCCTACAAGGTTTGTCCTATCATCATTGTTCCTAGTTGAGTAAGATATACTGCTCTTTCTGATTTTTGTTTTTCCTAGTTTTTGCTTTGTTAACAATATTTCTTCCTTCCACTCTGTATGCCATATGCCTTTTCTTAATTTATTTTATCCAACAGAAAAAGGAAAAGAAAAGATCTCTAAATCAATTAACTTATTAACCACCATGAACGTCCAAACAAAATCTTCAAGAGCATGAGGGTTATAGGAATTTGGTAGTTAAAAGCATTGTTACCTGTTTACAGTCTTCAGCACTATTTAGGGTTATAGGAATTTGGTAGTTAAAAGCATTGTTACCTGTTTACAGTCTTCAGCACTATTTAGTAGAATGGTGTGTGATTTATGATTTCTGATGGTGAAAATAAAATCAGGGATAACTGGGAAGATGGAAATCCAGGCTCTTGGAGAACCAGTCAACAGTACCTTACAAAAGAGGAGAGAGGTGTGTCCGTAATGTAGTAGTGATGGCAGACTATGTCTTACTAGGGACACCCCCTGATCCTGCTGAGGTTCGAGACTCTGAATGCACTACTAGAATGCGGTTGGGTCGACATGAAGAAAGAGGCGTATGAAATTTACCCATAATGTTCGTGATGTAGTCTTAGGAAGTGGTGAAATTGTAAGGTATGAAACACTTGAATGTATTAAACCTTTGAATTTTCAATTATATCTCTCTATCATACTCATATATTGTAATGTCCTGAATTTTGTAATATTATTTAATTATTAATATATATGTGAATTATCATATGTGATGTGTTGATTTACATGATATTGAGGTGAATGTGTGTATGTGACCTTGTTAGGATGCTAATATGTGTGTGGAAATATGTATATGTTAGTGTGTGATTGGAACTAGACTATTGAAATAGGCTGTAGGGTGTTCTCGCTATAGCAAAAGGGTCCTCGGAATAAGACATGAAATTGTCACATTTTCGTTGTAGCGAGAGATTTCTTACTACAACGAGAGAGCGATAATGAGGGGTATATTTTTGGGTGCAGTCTCGTTGTAGCGAGAATTAAAGTGCAGTTTCTCTTGAAGTTTTCGCTGTAGCGACAAGAAGTTTCGTTGTAACGAAAGTGTCGCGACTAAAGAGGTATTTGAAAGGGTTAGGGATTGAGAAATTCATTTTTCCATTTTTCTCTTCAAAACCTTTTTGATTCTCTAGATTCAAAACTCTATTTTACCGATGAAATTATCTCCAAAGTTGTTTGTAAACTAGATTGAAGGTTGAATTTGTGTTGGGAACGTTTGGAGGACGAAATTCGTGTGGGAAGCACTTCTTTGGTTGATTTTGTGCGTGGTTTTTCAATTCGAAAGAAAGAGGGGACTCTACCCTATTTCATTGTGCTTGAAATTTTTTTATTTGGTTGTGTATTGTAATGCGGTTAGGATAAAATGTAGGAAGATTTGTGTTTTGATGAAGATTCAATGTTTGAGCATAATGTAGTAGAGATTGTATAATATGTGTGATGAAAACGATTTGATTTGGGTGGTTTGTGCTGGAAATCATGTGATTGACTACAATGTAGTTGGTGTTGAGTAATATGTGTGTGGAGAATTATAACACTTTAAATTTAATTTTTAATTAAATAATAATTTCACAAATTCGAATAACCAAATTTTCATAAGATATTTCGAAATAAGAGAAGAGTTATAAATTAATATCAAATAATTACTATAGGACTAGTTCAATTATAACTTTCAAAATAAAATCTAAGTTCTATAACAATTCATCCGTCCCCTTATTAAATTCAGTATTGATCGTTTTGATTACCTGAAAAATGAATGTAAGTGTGAGTACTCTACCCTACTCAATACACAATAATCATAGAGTCTCACCTTACCTATACTTCATGCAAAGTATACATAAACAACATTTTCATTTCAATTTGTCATCGATGAACTCATGGCACCAAACAATCATATATATATGAAATTAACAAATAATGGTCCCATGCACTCATTGCACGCCAACCACTCTCACTGTAGCACTATGATCACAGATTTTACTATAGATGGTTGCTGGTTATCCCCGCCTCATGGATATCACGTGGGCAATCACAGGTCGCTTAGCAAAGGTAGTGGTCAGAGATCTAGTGAGGAAGAAAGTATGTGGCCCGTGGTGTACCCATTCCATGGTCGGTGTCACTACCACTCTCTCCTCCCCAAGATATTCCTATCGTCCTTTTCTTCCATACTCCCAGTGTATCGCTGAACCATTCATAGCGCATTATAACAGCCTCAACACGCCTCATTCACATACATTTCATTCACACGCAATATTCATGCTTACACACGGCACACAGACTATATTTAATTCATGTTACACGGCACACAACCCACATTTCATCCACAACATACAACACACAGCCTTCATCTATTCATAATAACATTAATTCACTAATCAATGGCATTCCATCACACACAATCACATTGCACATTAATTTCATCCAGCACACAATTCCTATCCCCTACCTCAGTCACATAGCAATATTCAATAAAATAACACAAAATCACAACAATGAAATAGGATAGAATTCCCCTTTTACCTTGGATTGAAGATCTACACTCGAACTCAACCTCAGACGTGCTCTCCACACAGATCTCGGCCTTAACACATGGAGAAGCTCTATGAAAATATTAGAAATCACCAAAAACAGAGAAAGGGGAGGAAAAACGAAAGCCCTAATCGTTTAAAACTTACCTCCAAACGTTTCTCACACAGATTCAACCTTCAATCTCGCTTCCGAACGGTTTTGAAGACAATTTAATCGACGGAAAAGAGTTTTGGGTCGAGAGAATCAAAAGAATTTTGAGAAATGAATTCCCAAACTCTAAACCCCCTTTTTAAAACTCCTCTAGTCGTGATACTTTCGCTACATCGAGATATTCTCCCCTCGAAAAATTTAGAGGAAACTGCATTATGGTTTCTGCATAATCTCGTTATAGTGAGACTGCACCCAGAAATGCATCCCAAATTGTCACTCTGTTGCTACAGCGAGAAGGCGACAGACGCATGCCTTTCACTCCAGGTCCTCTCGCTATGGCAAGATATCTGTCGCTACAGTGATAAGACGACAGTTTCGCCCTTACCTCTCAGGGATCGCTCGCTACAGCGAGAACACCTGCACTTAGGCACTTAGCCTATTTTCAGCCCAATCCAGTCATGTATACATACACATACACAGATATATATATATATATATATATATGGAGGCAATGATATCGTAGAATGAAATATTGATGGTGCCTTTGAACAACAAATTTTTGATATTACACAACAAATGGCTATGGCAGCCACTGCCTACAAAATGAAAAATGCCTCTAATAGAGTATCAGCTGAAGCAATTGTACAGGACTTCACTGGACAACTAAGGGGTTGGTGGGGCAACTATGTAACCCCTGCAGATAGAGAATTTATATTAGGACATATTAAACAAGAAAATAATGAATAAGATGCTGTAATAACACTCATCTATACAATATTATTACATTTTACAAGAGATCCTATAGTATTCAAAGAAAGAGGGAGAGAACAATTACATAAACTTAGATGTCCTACCATGTCTGATTATGAGTGGTATCGGGACATGTTTATGTCAAAAGTAATGATGTTAGAAGATGCCAATGAACCATATTAGAAAGAAAGGTTTATTTGTGGCCTTCCTTTCCTATTTGCAGTAAAAGTTATAGAAAACATTAAAATTAGATATAGAAAACATTAAAATTAGATTAGGAGAACACATAGATTACAGAACATTAACTTTAGGACAATTACATGGTTTTATAATAGATGCAGGAATAAAAATATGTGGAGATATAAAACTACAAAATCAAATTAGAAAATAAGAAATAATAGGAAAAGCAGAATTAGGAAGTTTTTGTGCACAATATGGAATAGAACCCATACGAGCTCCTAGTAGAATAATTAGAAAAGTTCATAAACGAAAATAGAATCAAAAGAAGCCATACAAAAGAAATATCTATAAAAAAATCATATAAAAAGAATACTTATAAACAACAATATAATAATAATAATAATAATAATAATAATAATAATCAATTTAAAGGAAATTGTTAGAAGTGTGGGAAGTATAGACACCGTGCTGACACATGTAGAGTTGAAAAGAAAATTAACTCTATTGAAAGTGAAGAGCTTAAACAAGTTCTTTTTTTAGTTTTAATAAATTCTGAACTCGAACCAGAATTTTCAGATAGAGAATCTGAAAATGAAAATATACAAGAAATGAAATTTACCAATTAGATAATACCTCAGAAGAGTCTAAAGAAGAACAAGGGTTCTGTTTAGGACCAGAGTTATGTGATTGTAATGATTGCAAAACTCCGCAACTAAATACTATAACCAAAGATCAAATCCAGTCTTTAATAACAATAATAGAAGGATTAGAAGAAGGACCTTTAAAAATAAAATTTATTAAAAAACTAAATGAATTTGTTACCAGAGAAGAACCAAAAGAAGTAGTAATAAAACCAATAGAAATGACAGGAGTACTTAGTAGATTTAGAACTCCAAACCAACAAGCAACTATAAAAGATTTACAGAAAGAAATAGTAAATTTAAAAATGAAAATAAAAGAATTAAAAGAATATAAAAAAGATTTAGAAATTAGACTATTATCTTTGGAAGGAAAAGAAATTTTCAGAACATAAGAAAACCAAACCAGTACATCAGGTGAAAAAGACCAACTAGACATATTTAACTTAGAATTATTAACTTTAATAACCTCACATAAATGGTGGTGTGAGATTACGTTAATAGTAGAACAAAAAAAATTTAATTTAATAGCATTGATAGATTCAAGAGCAGATGTTAATTGTATACAAGAAGGAGTAATACCTACAAAATATTATGAAAAAACCACAGAACAATTATCAGTAGCTGGAGATAATAGGCTTAATATAAATTATAAGCTTTCAAAAGAAAAAATCTGTAAAAATAAAATATGTTTTACTACATTATTTATATTAGTAAAAAACATAGGAAACAAAATAATTTTAGGAACTCCATTCTTAACATTGCTATACCTTTGCGAAATAAATAATACAGGAATTATTAGTAAAGTAATACTAGATAGAGAAATAAAATTTGAATTTTTACAACTCCTAAAAATTAGAGAATTAAATTTAGTACAAGAAACATCAATAACCAGAATAAACCAAATAGAAAGAAAACAAAAACAAATTAACTTTATAAATAAAGAAATAGAGTACAAAAGAAGTGAAGAACAATTAAAAAATGAAAAAATTAAAAAAATTATACAAGACTTTGAAAAAAGAATTACAAAAGAAATTTGTAATCTAAATCCTATAGCATTTCACCATAGGAAAAAAATATGAAATAGAGTTACTTTATGAAGAAGGATTTGATGAAACAAATATACCCACAAAAGCTAAACCAATACAGATGAATGAAAAACAATTAAGATTTTGTAAATAGGAATTACAAGAATATCTAGAGAAAGGATTAATTAGACCTTCAAAATCACCTTGGAGTTGTACTGAATTTTATGTAAATAAAGCTTCAGAGCAAGAAAGAGGAGCTCCAAGATTAATAATAAATTATAAACCCCTAAATAAAGTATTAAAATAGATTAGATATCCTATACCTAATAAACAAGATTTAAATAAAAGATTAATTAATGCTAATATATTTTCAAAATTTGATATAAAATCAAGATATTACCAAATATCTGTAAAAGAACAAGATAGATACAAAACATCTTTTGTAGTACCATTTGGGCATTTTGAATGGAATGTAATGCCTCAAGGATTGAAAAATGCTCCAAGCAAATTTTAAGAAATTATGAATAATATATTTTATCTATCGACTAAGTAAACTATTGAGAAATTATGAATAATATATTTTATCCATATATGAATTTCTCAATAGTTTACTTAGACGATGTATTAATTTTTTTAAAAGGAATTAATCAGCACATACAACATTTAAACAAATTTATAGAATTAATTAAACAAAATGGATTATGTGTTTCAGCCAAAAATAAATAAATTTCTAAGATAAAATTAGATTTTTAGGATTTAATATTTACCAAGGTACAATAACACCAATACAAAGATTCATAGAATTTGCTGACAAATTTCCAGATCAATTAAAATACAAAACTCAATTACAAAGATTTTTAAGATGCTTAAATTATGTAGCAGATTTTTTACCAAATATTAGAACAATATGTGCCCCTTTATACAAACGACTTAGGAAAAATCTCCAGCCATAGAATGAAGAGATGACAAAAGTAGTCCAACAGGTAAAAGTATTAGTTAAAAGCCTCCCTTATCTAGGAATACCAAATCCTTCAGCCTTTTTAATTATAGAAACAGATGGCTCAGACTTAGTATATGGAGGAATTCTTAAATAAAAATTACCAGAGTCTACAATAGAACAAGTTATAAGATATTACTCAGGAATATGGTATCTTGCACAACAAAAATATTCTACTGTTAAGAAAGAAATTTTAAGCATTGTTTTATGCATTCAAAAATTTCAAGATGATTTATTCAACAAAAAATTTTTAGTAAGAATTGATTGCAAAGTAGCACCTTCTGTTTTTCAGAAAGATGTTCAAAATCTAGTTTCAAAACATATCTTCGCCAGATGGCAGGCATTATTATCCAACTTTGATTTTGAAATACAACACATTAAAGGAGAAAAGAATTTTTTACCAGATTATTTAACAAGAGAATTTTTACAGGAAAAATGTCAAAAATGACTAGCGCCGATTATGCTCTACCAAAAAAGAGTGAACCAGAAATACTAAAAACTCTTACCAGAGATAAAGATAAAAAGCCAATGACTTGTTTACAGGTGCTACAAAATAAAGCTCAGATTCAACCACCAGAGTTAACAAAACAATATATAGTTTTAACTAAACCAGAACAAAATTCTTAGACAGTTACCACCCAAACTAGAAAGCTACCATCATGGGCAAAAACTGCCTACAAAAAATCCACAATAACTGATAGAACTCCAGAATATTTTGAAAAACCATATGGTCTTCCCATAATGGAAATAGAAGCAGAATGATTTAAGTTAAACCGTTCTGAAATAGCAAAAAGAGTTTTCCCACAAGATTGTCATGTAGTACCATCATCATTAGAACAAAAAAGAGATTTTATAACTGAGTTTCTTAAGATGTATATGAATTAAGTAATGAAATATATACTATAATGAACTTTAGGTAGGAGACTATATATTGACATTGTACGAGCTAGGCTGAGTCTGAAGGTGTTCGACCCTCGACATATTGTACTGATTGTATGGTGTGATATTGTGTGGTAATCTCTGTGATAAGTTTGATGTATTGTATTGGTTGCGTAATATGACTTTGTATGACAACTTTATATGTTGAACTGGTAGAATTATGGAAATGAATGAAGTGTTGAATAAAAGTGAAAGCATGTGATGTATGAATGAAAAATGAGAATATGATTTAGAAAGAATATGAAGCGTGATTATATTGCATGAGTCCATGCAACTTGAAACGGAGTGATTATGATATAAGTTATAGCACATTGAAAGGGTGTGTTATCATATATATTGTAATCCATAAATTTATATAAATTATGACTCATGAATCATGACATGCTGATTGATGTAAAGAATGTGAAATGAGAAATGTTGAGAATGAGAAAGAGAATGAGTATAGATAGTACAACGATACACTGGAGGTATAGAGTTAAGGAGAAGATTTGAAAAATCTTGGAGAAATGAGGATGGTGAATGTTAACAATGAAAATAGTGCATAATAAATTATTGAAAATAAACTTTCACAGGTCACATCCTCATCTCTCGACGAAACTCCTAACTATACCTTTGCTAAAAGAGACTAAGACAACATACGTGTATCCGTGATGTTGCGGCCAACCAGCAGCTATTTATGCTAGAAGTCCTCAAGGGATCCCAGGGGAAATTGTTATAATAAAAAGTGATATAGATGAGAAGTGGTAAATAATATGTATGATATGATATATGTATCATAGCAGATCAGTTTATGTTGTTATGGTACGTGTGTTGTAGTACATCGACAGGTGTTACTGGGACAGATGTATCGTGACATATGAATTGAAATGATATGATACATGTATAATAATATACAGGTCAGCATAGAAATGTATGTATAATGAGTGAAATGTTATATGTGCTTGATGAATGATTGTATGAATTATTATAACATACATGTATTTGAATGAGAATGAATTAGAATAAAGTATTAGGTTATGATTCTAATTATTATTATTAGTTAAGATATACTAAAAGAGATTTAGTGGGCGAGAAATACTCACCCTTACTGATTATTTTCAGGTAATGAAAGAGAAGAAATGGAGACAAATGATTCGTTCTAAGGTCATACTCATCAATGAGTTGTAGGAAAAGAACTGCTCAAATATAATAAAATTTTATAAAATAGATGTATAAATCTTTAATGTATTTTCATTCATTTTAAAAGAGAAATCTTGTGTTAAGAATATATTTATATATTTCTAAAGAAATATTGTAAATTTGTCAAGTTTTCTAATTCGTGTTCTCATACTGTACCATTTATACAAAACATACAAATTTTGCTAATTATGTTTTAATAATATTAGTGTTAAATATAAATTAATTTCAATATGAAAGAGGGATTTACACCAATAGTGAGCGTGAGTGCACTACAGGCCACACACTCTTCTCCTGACTAAACCTCTGACCAACACCTTTGTCGAGCTACTTGTGACCGCACACATAGTATCCGTGAGGCGAGAGTAATCAGCGACTATTCATGGTATGAAACTGTGATCACAGTGCCATAGTGAGCATCGTTACGTGCAATGAGAGGAAGTGTGTGAAATGTGTTAGTGCAGTGAACGCATCGGTTGTAATTTAAAATATAATATGTGGAAAATGTAATTTAAAATATAATATGTGGAAAGTGTTATTTATAATTGAGTATATTTGTGTAGAATATGTTATAAATTATGTTAAATGTGTGAGGCGAGATTCTACGTTTGCATGTGTTGGATAGTGTAGAGTAATCACCTTTACATTTATTTTTCAGGTGACCAAGACGATTAACACTGGACTTAGTGAAAGGATGAATGAAACTGCTATAGGACTAATAATTTATTTGAACTCTGATGTAATTGAATTAGTCCTATAACAATCATTGATACAAACTTATAAATCATTCTTATTTTGAGATATTTGTTTAAACTTATATACATACGTGCTATTTCTGCTGTCTTATTTCAGATTGTTGATGACATTAAATTTACAGTTTCACATGTGGTAGAACCTGTTGAAAGGGGTATTGCAAAGATAAACAAAACCTTCCGTCAGATATCAGAAAATGTGAAACGCCATGATGAGGAGCGGAGGAGAAACACCAAGTTCAAGGATGATAGTTATTAGCGTAGCGATGCTATGTTGTTGAATGTGCAATAGTCTGAAAAAAAAAAAAGTTATTATATTATGAATCTAAGTTTTCATTTGAGTGTGGATGAATTTTTATATGATACTTTTTTTTGTGTGTGATATGTTGTTTCATTCTTGTTTAGAAATTTTAAAGTATTAATTACTTTTAAATTTTTATGTATATTTTCCAAATTTTAGTTACTCTTATTAATGATTCTTAGGTTTTTAAACATTTTAAATCTTAAATAAGCTCCTCATATTCTTGTATTTATTTATTAATTTTATTTGAATTTAAAATATTGTTATAATGAATCTGATACTTAAAAGTTTAATTAAAACATTTTTTTTATGTTAATGAGGACAATTCTTTCTTCAGTAGCAAATTATACGAGCTTTGGAGGATTGTGTTTTTGTGCCAATATTTGATTTTTGTTAAGGGACAATGTAATTAAGATTTTCAAATTCGGAGGCAGAGAGGAGATCTGTCATCTATCAAAAGTTTATTAATGCATTACATAAAAAGATGTTCTTTAAATTTCATTGATTAAGAAATTTATTGATATAGACAAAATTTACATCAATAAATTTTATTAAAGATGCAATTTGTGTAAATTTAAATAAAGTACTATAGTATCATTATCAATTCTCATAATTTCTTTTTAAAAAATACACATACTTACACAAGTAATAAGTTTAGTATCTATTTTTCTACTACCTGAACTTTAATTAAACGAAAATATTATTTCATATACCAATTATAAAAATGAAGTTAAAGGAGTAACCAGTGATGTTCTTTGACTAACAAACTTAGAACAACCTCAAAAGAATAATACTACGTAACCATAAATATAATGCTAAACAATTGCAATAAGTTAGGATTTAAAATTTTATAAAGTGAAGATGAAGTATGAAGTCATTATAATAGAATTTGCATTGCAACTACAAAATTATAAAAATATAAATGTAATATTATTTTTTAATTTGAAATTTAATATAATAGTATAGAGCATTGAATTTGTGTTAATTATCACTCTTAAATTATATATTTTAGATGAGTTTAGTTTATTTATGATTATGACTACAAATGAAAATTTTTCCTTAAAATATACAAAAGAAATGTTCATTATAGTGTACATAAGGAAATTTTTAAGTAAAATAAAAATTGTCATTTTAAAAAGTTATTGTCATAACCAAATTTTTATAAGGTATTAATTTAGTTGGCAAGGATATTATATTTTTAGATTTATGATAAAATTTTACTTTTAATTTTATAATTTTTTCTAACTTTTAAAAGTGTTAGTTTAATTTTAAAAATTTTAAATTTTTATTTTGTTAAAAGACATTAATTTTGCTCGAAATTGTTTCTTCTCTTCTTTCATGCAACTTCTCTCTCTTTTAGCTCTTTCTTAATTGTTTCTTCTTCTTTTTTTTCTTTCTATTTTCTATTCTTCTTTTTCTTCCTTTGCCACATAATAAATTGTTAGTGTTGAAAGTAAACCTAAATAACATGGTCACACAATCAATACCAACTCACCTCTCCCTCTCTCACCTTAGTGCACCATAGAATTTTGCCTTTAGTGGAATCATTGATCCTTAAGAAAGGAAGAAGAGAAGGAGAAGAGAAAAAAAAAATAAATTAATAGTAATATAATTAAAAAACATGAAAAAAAATTAACAAGACTAACATCCTTTAATATATGTAAAATTAAAAATTGAATAAAAAAGATAGGTATAATTTTTGCAACAATGTAAATTTAAAACTTAAATAATTTGAAATTTTACTTTTACATTATAAATTTTAGTTTCCATTCTTCAAAATTAAATAAACTTTATGTTAATTTTTTAAAGTCTTATTAACCAATATTTTTATGATAATATTTAAAATAAATAAAAATATTTTATATAAAAGTTACATCAAATTATATTTAAAATTATGAAAATAAATATTTTTTTATATTATTTATTAAAAAATTATACTTTCAATTTCTTAAAATGGTACTAGTTAACAATCTTCTTTCTATTAAAATACAATGACATATTTATTTCAGTTTGTAATAATATATCGATTTATGTTAAATCAAATTAATATTTGTTTCCCATTTAACAGTTATCAATTAAAATATTCTTTAATTTTCTCAATTATTTTAATAAATAATCAAATTTATACAATTAATGTTAAATATAATGAGATATTTATAAATTATTGTTTAAAACAATACTTTATTAATTAAACTAATTTTAATTTTTTAAAATTAAAATTTTCAAACATCTTGATTTTATATATTTTTAATTATTAATAATACTATACACTATTAAATACGTAAATTAATTATCAAGTAGTTGTTTTAACTTAAACTGTAATTTTAAGTAAATATCAATAGTTTTAAATTTAAATTTCATTTAATATAATTGTGTTAAATGTTTAAAACATTAATGATAATACTGTATAAAAATAATTATAAATTTTAATCTTTATTTTATACCTAATATAATACATGAAATGCTTATAAGTTGAGAGTTAAATTTGGAGCAGAAGAAAGAAAAGTGACTAAGCTGTCAAATATATAACCAGAAACTAGTTCTATCATGCTAGATTTGTACTATTTTTAGTTATTTACTTCATATTTTTATTTTTTTTCAACTTGTTGATTTGGACATAAATAATGCTTGTTGGTTATAATATATATATATATATATATATATATATATATATATAAAAGAATTTTCTTACATTAATATAAATTTAAAAACTCTTATATCCAATATAAGTCTTTTATTTAACTTAAATCTAACGATTAATAAAATAATAAATTATAACATGTTAGATTTAAATTAAATGAAAAGCTCAGATCTAAGTGTAAGAGTTTTTAGACTTATACTAGTATAAGAAGATCCTTCTTCTATATATATATATATTTAAACATAATAAAATTTAAATACATTTTTAGTTTCTATAGATTACATTAATTTTGGTTGTAATCCCTATATTTTAAAAGTCTTTTTTTTTTAATTTAAAAAATTTTGGTTTTGGTCTCCACTGAGTAATATACGCAAACATATACTTCACAAGTGACAATCATTTGGACTAACATCTAACATACTGAATGGACCCAAATCTCGATAAAATATAATTATAAAAACTAAAACAAACACCATAAAATTGTAACGACAAAAATCTAAACTTGTAAAATTATGAAGATCAAACATTAATTTTTTTTATAATATAAAGAATAAACCAAAATTAAAATAAATTGTAAGAGTTAAAAAAATTTAACTATATAATAAATTAGCCAAAATTTGTTATAAGACGGATTCATCCAAAGTAGAAATAAAATGCTGTACAGGTTAAGTTAGTAAACAATTTACACTTCGTAATTAAAATATAAAAAATAAGTGTAATATAAATAAAGATTTAGACAAACTAATGCATCGATTATTAAATAATTTGGTCTAGACAAATTTTGTACGTAAGGTATGCCCTTGATCACACACGCAGACACTATACAATTCTCTTAATTAAATCTATATTTTAGTCTAGCATTGTTGGCGTTGATAATTTGGGTTTTATAGAACTTTTATTTTGATAAGTTAACGTCATTTATTTTAATCTACATTTTAAATTCTCAAATTCCACCTTTTTTTTTCCTTTTCGGTATGCTTCTCATGATTTATACAAAGTTACAGTTGAGTATAATTAAAGTACATGCTATCACAATCAAATTGGAAGAGGAAGATTCTGGACAATAGGTGAATTCTTTGAAGCTTTATTTATATTTCAATCTTTTCTTGTAAAAGAGATGGTGAGAATTAAATAACGCATATTGAAGATATTAGAATGGCTTTAAGAATTAATGACAAGGACAAAAAAAAAAGATAATAAATGAAGACTTAAAATAAATAATTGTTGTCTTATTTAGAAGTGAGTTTAATTTAAAGTTAAAAAAAATTAAAATAGTTAATTACATGTGTTTAGAAAACTTAGACTTCAATGAATTTCATTAAAATTTAATTTTTACATATTTTTTAGTTATTTTAATATTAATCATTATTTATGTTAAGTTTTTATTTAAGATAAAATTTTGTTATGTTAATTAGTTTATTTAAATTTAAGTTTATTAATACAATAAGTCTATTAGAATTTATGTTAGTATTGGTTTCCAAGCACGGTACATATATAATTTCTTGTAAATATATTTTTAATTAATTTTAAATATAATTTGATATTAAACAATTGTCTGACTCTAGGTTTTTGAGTGAGCTAAAATTTTTATATCTTATCAAGAAGTCAAAATTCTTATAGTGATTGTTCCTTAATTTATAAATTTTGTGATTATAATTTCATTTTTTTATCTCTATTTTATTTTCAATTTATTAATATTTTTTTATTTTAATTCTTTTATGTGCCCTAATAATTTTATTTTTATTATGAAATTCAATTTAAAATCATTTAGTTTAGAAACACGAATTATAATTATAGTCAATTAGTATTAATAGCTTTAGTTAGAATTTGATTGAAAAGTTATTCATAATTACTGAATACCGTTCAACCAGTATTGTGCACTATTCATATAGTGCTCATTAAAAAAAATATTACAAAAAAAAATAATATAAATTAACATATTATTTTATAATTTTATTTTACTATAATTATAAAATTTTTTATATTATTATATTTTATTTATTTATTTTTATAAAATTATCTTAATAACAACATATGTTCAATAAATATTTTTAAAGTTATAATAGAATCACAAAAAATAATGAATTAAATTTATTACGTAATTTGTTATCAAATTATCAAAATATTTAAAATAATTTATTTAAATAAAATTTAATATTATTATCATAAAAATTATATGGATATGATATGTAATGTTATCAAATTCATAGAAAAAAGTAATTTATGAACTTAATAAAAATTAATAAATATTTAAAATTTTAAAATTTGACTTATTTTAATTTGATATAATTTAATTTTAAAGTAAAATAATTTAATTAAACAAAATTAATAAAAAATATTTTTTAAAATATATTTTTAAATAAAATAATTTAATAAAAAAACAAACAAACTTTTATTAAAAATAAAAAGTATTTATTAATTATTATATAAAAAATATGTTTATTTATTTATTTTTATAAAATTATTTTAAAAAAATTACGTGTTCAATAAATTTTTAAAATTATAGTAGAAATACAAAATTGACAATAAAAAATAGCGGTAACTAACTTTATTAAGTCAATTATTATAAAAATATTTAAAATAATTTATTTAAATAAAATTTAATGTGTTAAAAATAAATAAATATAATATTATTATCATAAAAATTGTAGATATATAATAATTAATATTGTAAAATTTTTAAAATAGAAAAGTAATTTATAAACTTAAGCAAAAATTAATAAATATTTATAAATTTAAATTTTGGTTAATTTTAAGTTAATAGAATTTTTTATTTTGAAAATATATATTTTTATTAGTTTTAAATAAAATAATTAATAAAAATGATACTGGTTTTAAGAATGAGCGAGGGGACTTGTGTTCGCCAAATTGACTCCTGCAGCAACACTTGCATCAGAAGTTTAGGATTTGCAGCATGAGTCACCGAGGAATGGGCCGCGACGACGAGGAGGAGGAGCAGGTTGCCGACTTCGACGAGGAAGTGGAGGAGGAGGAAGAAGAGGATAATAAAGGACGCTGGACGCAGTGGCCGCAGGAAGCGGAGGTCTGGTTTCATCGACGATGATGCCGAGGAGGTTGACGAGGACGAGGACGAGGAGGAAGAGGATGACGATGATGAGGATTTCAATGGCCGAGGTGGTCGCAGGCGTCAGTATAAGAAGGTTTCTGCTTCCAATTTTTTCTAGGATGAGGCTGGGGTCGATAGTGATGAAGAGGAGGAAGAGGAGGAAGGCGAAGATGGTGCGTTTTTCACTTTTCTTATTGTTTTCTATAATTTTAGAGGCAAATTCAGATTGTATGGATTAGTTTGTTTTTCTCTATCTCTGCCCTTCAACATGTCTATTATTAATGTATATGAGGCTCTCAGCTACTTTGTGGTAAAATACATCAGTTATTTATGTAGATATGTTAACAACTGTTGAAACATGCAGCCTTCATTGTTGAGGGTGGAGCTGATCTACCCCAAGATGATGGTAGAAGGATGCATAATAGCCGTATGCTGCCACATCACCAAGAAGATCATGAAGATCTCGAAGCTATGGCCAGAAGCATCCAGGAAAGATATAGAAGGCGGCTAACAGATTATGATGAAGAAACTACTGATGTTGAACAAGCTCTTTTGCCATCTGTGAGAGATCCAAAGCTGTGGATGGTCAAATGTGCGCTATGATCCAAAGCTGTGGATATAGAAGCATGCCATATTAATATTCTTTGGTTTATTTTCACTAGATTGGTCGTGAGCGAGAAACAGCTGTTTGCCTCATGCAAAAGTACATAGATAAGGGGTCTGAATTGCAAATCAGATCAGCTATTGCTCTTGATCATCTAAAAAATTATATATATGTGGAGGCAGATAAAGAGGCCCATGTTAGAGAGGTATTGTCATGTCTGTTGTAATAAATAATACAAATCTTTATGGATAGAATTGTGATTTTTTTATATATATTTTGCATTTGTTTTCAGGCTTGCAAAGGTCAGCGCAATATATTTGGCCAAACAATAACGCTTGTTCCTATCAGAGAAATGACTGATATTCTGTCAGTTGAAAGCAAAGTTATCGATCTTGCCAGAGATACATGGGTCAGAATGAAGATTGGAACATACAAAGGGGATCTTGCCAGTGTTGCTCACTTACATGTATTTGGTTATGCTAACTTCAGCATCATAAAGAAACAACCTACTTTTGTAGGTCCAAAGCAAAGCTATTGATATTGCCAGATATACATGGGTCAGGATGAAGAGAGATATATGTTTTTGGTTATGCCAACTTCACCCCCTGATCCTGCTGAGGGTCGAGACTCTGAATGCACTACTAGAATGCGGCTGGGTCGACATGAAGAGAGAGGCGTATGAAGTTTACCCATAATGTTCGTGATGTAGTCCTAGGAAGTGGTGAAATTGTAAGATATGAACACTTGAATGTATTAAACCTTTGAATTTTCAGTTATATCTCTTTGTCATGCTCATCTGTGCTGTTTCTGCTGGCTTATTTCAGATTGTCGATGACATGAAATTTACAGTTTCACATGTGGTAAAACCTGTTGAAAGGGGTATTGCAAAGATAAACAAAACCTTCCACCAGATATCAGAAAATGTGAAACGCCATGATGAGGAGCGGAGGAGAAACACCAAGTCAAGGATGATAGTTACCTTGTTCCCCTGCGTTCATGGAACACGGAATTTTCTGATGTTCATGATAGTCTTGTGGAAGGAAGTGCAAGTGATGGGGATTTGCCCAGCGGAAAGAGCCAATCCAAAGCGTCAACATCCAGGATGAGGAGATAGCATTTTAACAATTTAACAACCTTTGGTGTTGCACATACGAGTTAGAAAAATACCAGTAGATTGTGACGTGAAATTGTAATCCAAATGGACTTTGTTTGGTGAGCGGTATAAAAAATTGTATAAATTATCTTCCTCCATCAGCAAATGAAAGAGACACTCGCCGGTAAATGGCTGACATCAATTCCCGCGGTTATATCAAGTGTGAGACTGACGGATTTCGTCTAATGTTTGTTGCAAATTCATGGCCAAAAACCTGTACAGGTTAAGTTAATAAACAATTTACACTTCGTAATTAAAATATAAAAAATAAGTGTAATATAAATAAAGATTAAGAAAAACTAATGCATTGATTATTAAATAAATTGATCTAGACAAATTTTATACGTAACGTATGCTCCTGATCACTCGCAGACAAATGATTCTTTTAATTAAATCCATATTTTAGTCTTGAGTATTGTTGGCGTTGATAATTTGGGTTTTATAAAACTTCTATTTTGATATGAAAACGTCATATAATTTACATTTAAAATTTTTTTTGGAAAGATTAATTTTGGCTATTATTGTCCGACCGAAAGAAAGTTCGTCACAATTGTATCAAGGAAAGCAAAGCGTGTACTGATTTGATGTGTCCATCGCCAAACACTCATACTGTGCATGATTTTTCAAATGAATTTGTGGCAGTGGCAGATTTAATGGTTCTTTTTTAACTAGGACTTATGATTGGATATTTGAATCTTACCACAATAAATTTGTGGATTAAATAACAACACAGTAACAAGGTACATGTATCATGTATACAGTTTAGAATTTCTTCTTACAAAAAAAAAAAAAATCTCAAATTCCACCCTTTTTTCTTTTCTTTTTTTTGGTATGCTTCTAATGATTTATACAAAGTTGGTATGCTTCTAATGATTTATACAAAGTTTCAGTTGATTATAATTAAAGTATTATTATCATGGAAGAGACTTATATCACAATCAATTTGGAAGAGAAAGATTCTGAAAAATAAGTGAATTCTTCTGCTTCAATGATTTTTGAAACTTTATTTACACTTCAATCTTTTCTTGCAAAAGAGGAATCCTAGTGTCCAAAGAATCTGTGCTTTCGTCACAGCTTTTCTCTTCATCTCCTTTGATTTGTCCATACATTAGTGTATAATACCCCATTCCAATTATAGTTGCTCCAATCACACTGCACATTTTTTATTTTGTAAATAAAAATAACATTATATACGAGATATGAACATATCAAGAGAACCAAAATTTGCAGGAATAATAATTACTCCAAAAAATATGATATATGAAAAATCTATTTATGATCAACAAGTGAAACAGAATCTAAGTACCTTCCATAATGAAGACTGTTGGGAAAGAAGCAAACTCCAAAAGTAGTGGCAAAGGCAATACCAAAGGGTTTGAAAAGTGTCACATAAAGTGGACCCTTCAGTCGACTGAACCAAACTTGAATACTGGGACGAATCACACCCCCAATTAATGCCTACAGTGTTACATATTTCTAATCAGCGTATGTATGTTTTGCCATTATTTGATCATAAGAATTTTTTTAATATTTGTCTAGAAGTATATAATAAAAACTTATAGATTATTGATTCATTTATTATATACATTAATCGATATTCAAGAATGTCGATACTTATTACTTACAGTCATAACAACAAGAATGAGCTCCATGTTACATTTTAACTTCCAAGCATTTGTGTCCCTCTCCACTATACATGAGACCATTGCACTAAGGATAGTCCCAAGTAAGCTATAATAAGAAACCACCTTCATTGGTTCTGGATATTGCTGAACAGTTTCTTTCTAATAGTGTGAATAAAAAGGACAAACTTGAATCACCACAAAGATTCAAAAGGAGAAATTGATTTTAATCATAGGAAGAAATATGAAAAGGGGTTAAAAAAAGGTACTTGAATGAAGTTCCAAATTGCAACTGAGAAGGAAGCTGCAGCAAGCAAAATGCCACCAAGAACCCAAAACTCTGGCGCTGAGGAGAAGACAAAAAGTTGCTTAGTGTGTCGAAGGTGGTGAGAAGAGGGTCTTATTAGTGGTCCTTTGAAAAATTCAACTAGCACTGCTCCCATTATCGATACAATCATACCAATCATTTTTACTTGGGTAGCAGGGCTTCTCAATTTCCACTCTGTCTTCCTGAAAATAACAGTACAAATTAAATACATGGCCAGAGACGGATCTAGAGGAGTAGTTACATGTGGACCCTGCCCCCCCCCCCCCTTCCTTTTCTATTAAATGTATATGTAGATTCTGAAATTTTTATATAGTTAAATATATTTTTAGTCTCTGTAAAATAATATTAAAATAATATTTTAGTTTTTGATGAAATTTTATTTATTTTTAACTTTAATATTTAACATAAGTAATATATATTTAGTTCTTTATTAGGAAAATATATATATTTTTTTTATTTTGTAAAGATGAAAAATGAATAAAATTTAATTAAATATTTAATTTTAATTTTAATAATTTTACAGAGAGATTAAAAATAAATTTATTTACTTTTCCCTCATCTCTTGCATGTTTTGTGGATCCCTCCCAACAATACATGAAAAATGGACATGATGGTCAAAATGAAGAAATATAAACAAGGGAATCACTGAAAGTTTTGAGGAACCTGAGAACGAGAGAGATCAGAAAATTAAATGTTGGGATCAAGTGGCCCATGGCACATACAAGTATTGGCGAACTATAGCTTAGACCCAGGAATAAAAAGGTCTGAGTCATGGTTATCCTGCAAAATCCATCGATGTAAAAGAAAGTTACAGATATGAATACTACCATTATTTAGCTATTTACCAACTTCAACACTTGATAGGCCTAGCAAGTAGCAATCAATAGAATCTTGAACTATGAGGCCTACTATGTTTGAAGGACATAAAAATGGGTCACAATTTTGATTCAATTATTATTCGAAGGCCCTCAACAGGGAGAGAAAGAGAGGAGAGAGTATATGTACCCTGTAAAACCAAGGAGCAAAAATCGCATAAACAACGAGAGAGTAAAACGTGGCCTCTCCTTTCTGTGCAAAAGAGATGATTTTGAAGATCAGAACCAAAACAAATCCTCCATGCAAACAATTTCACGCAGGTAGCTATAGCTAGGTACAACA
The DNA here is from genome assembly GCA_024086825.1 of Abrus pulchellus subsp. cantoniensis. NCBI lineage: Eukaryota > Viridiplantae > Streptophyta > Magnoliopsida > Fabales > Fabaceae > Abrus > Abrus pulchellus. The sequence goes on along the minus strand of CM044051.1, from coordinate 8,877,362 downwards.
TATGAACACACAAAAAGAGAAGAAAGGAGGAAGACAGAGACCTGTCCTCTTGGTGTAATAAAAAGGAACAAGGAAACAGTATTATAGTGGCCAGAGCATTTGTATAAACAATGAACACAAATGGGCTCATTCCATTAGTTATTGCAGTTTTTGCAAAAATGGTGAGTGCTATGGCGCACCCTTCCATAATCACCATGACTATGAATGGTAGCACTTCAAACATCTTAGTCTTAGCCTCCATTGCTTTTTCCTTCTTTTGCTCTCACTTACAAAGTACTAATATGTTAATGGTGGTATATAAATAGCAATCTCTTTATTATATTTATAGCTTTAGAGAGAAAGAGAGAGAGAGTTTGAGTATATGCTTTGTATCTATGTGTGTGTGTGGCACCCCAATTAATTAGAGCTTGCACAAGCACCACCCACTTCACCCTCTCTTCTTTGGGTTGGAATTGAAGAACTTGTTTATGCTCTAAATATAAAGAAGCAAAGAGAAATGAAAGAGAGTATATGGGGGCCATGCAAGTGTGTCAGTGTAACCCTTCACAAAAAGGGGAAGCTACTTTGGAGGAGAAGTTGCAACTCGGGTGTCCCAAGTTCTTGAACAAGGGACCCAAGATGACGTCTCATGGAGTTTTAAATTATTGCAACTGTTTTCTTTTTTGGGTGTATCTTGACATCTTGTGTACCCGTTCCCTGTTTATTTGTCCACTTTTCTTTTTTGGTCTTAATTTGGCATTTTTTACTTAACCATGAGTTAATGTTGAATACTCTTTGGCATATTATAGTCAATCTTATGAAGTTAATTAACCAAGGTATAATATATGAATAGCCAATAGGTGAAGGCTTTCTAGTATGTTAGCGAATGCATTAGTGGCACACATCTTCTGTGGCCCTACCATTAGAGGATTTTTTTAATTGATATTGATATAACCTACCCATTTGCGTATGATTAAGAAAGACCTAACTAGAATCTGAAGAAAATATTATTCTGTGGAATTTTTGTGTGAATCTTCCCAGTTTGTCAAAATCGAGTTGAATCAAACACACAGTGTTTTTTTATTTTTTATTTTATTTGGTCAACACAAGATCATTATAGACTTATAGTCACTTCTCATGCACTTGTCTTGTTGGTGGGCCTGAAGCCTAATATGTAATCAGGCTGACACAGTCAATAGAATGTTAAAGGAAACTAACAAACTGAGCCCATAGCATAGTTACTGTTGGTCCTTCACAATTTGAAAGGTTGCTGTTGACCAAAAAATAGAAAGGTTGCTATTGACCCAAAAACCAAAAAGAAAGGAAAATTTCTGTTTTAGGAGAGGACTGAATTTATTTTATTTTTATTGAGTTTCTCTTCTTTTTTAATTGAAGACAGAAATTTTAGTCTGGAGTACTGGAGGCCCTCACAGAAACATTTTATTCACTATTATCCACAATGTGGTAGCACTAAAGATTTGAATTTTATGTTTTTAAAAAGTGGTCAATAAGTATAAAATTGGGTTATTGGGAATGAGAGTTTAAATAAAGAAAATGCATCATATTGCTTATCTACTAACAAGGAACAGATAATATTTATATCATTCGGTCTAAAAAAGAAAAATAAATGCACAAAATACTTCATTTGGAAACAACATACGCAGCGATGAATGGAATAGTATAATGCACTTATAAGTTTCTTCTTGTGCCAAACAAACCATTTATATAACTTTACATGAATGGAATTAGTAGGATGGACTAATAAAATTGACTTTCTTTGCTTCCTCATTGGCCATTGCAAGTTCGAACTTGTTCTCAAATAACCTCAGACTTTTTATTTATTTATTTATTTGAATCAGGAAATTGGCGAATTTCTTACGCTTGATGTAGGAAAGAGAAAAATGGAAAAGATCAAATTGACATTGTTAAAAAATAGGGAGGGAATAATGATAATGGTCGGTGTGCTTTTAAAAGGAAATGTTTTAGTTCACGTGCCCAATTAATCTATTATTTGCTAAACTGATATGTTTATGAACCAATCTTATATAATATAAATAGTAAAATAAAAAAATTTAATTATTTAAAAAATTTAAAAATAAAAACTACAAAAATTAAATTTTATTATTGAATTAGATAATATTTCATATCCAAAATAAATCAAACTTATGTATGTCTGTATAATTTCATTTACGAATTAACTTCTTTCTTGTGTATGTGTGTGTATAATTTCATTTATGAATTAACTTCTTTCTTGTGCTTATATGATTATATATTTATGAAATTACAACACTTCATATTTTTTCACAATTTTGCTCTCAAAGTTACATCTTAACTTTTTTAGAAATACATCTTACTATTTTAATATGTTTCTAAGTTTATTAATTTTAGATTAATTTAAATATGTTTGCCTCATTTTGAATTCAAATTCTAAAACCACTGTCTTTTTAGCATGCTTAGAATATAACTATTTTTTCCCTTTTGAGCTAGTAGATAATTGGATCAATCATGATCTGCACACCTAGGCAAACACTCGCTCTTTATTATACTCCCTTCTAATAATGAAGTTCATCCATACTAAAGTCAAAATGATAGGAGCAACATTTATAGCATAATGAAGTTCATCCATACTAAAGTCAAAATGATAAGAGTAACATTTAGGGCATGATGGAAATGGCATCATCAAACTGTCTTCTAAAATGAAAGCAATAGCACATGAATAACAACTTAGTCAATAAAAAACTACACGATAATTATTACAATTTATGACACTTTTCTTCAATCTCTTGTGCATTTACATATCTTATTCTGAGTAAGAGCAGAGACACCCTTATTCTGAGTAAAACAATTGAAACTGCCAATTTGCTGGCAGAATCGTAGCATCCTTTTAAAATGAACTAACACCCTTGTATGTCTTCATGGCTGTTTTCCTTCAAAAGAGGAGTCTGTTTGCCCTTTGATACCAAGCTTCTCACTACAACATCCTCAATGTCTTTGGCTTTACCCCATAATACAGAATAAAACCCAACAACAATCACAGTAGCACCAACTAGACTGCATTTAAAGAAACAAACAATGATTCATGTTGGATGAATTAATAGTGTGTTTGAAAACATATTAGAAAGCCTGTGGATCCAACGAAGAAGTTACAACTAGTATGCTGAAGTAAATGTGGATCCATATGTTTTCTAACATGAAACCAAACACACTAATAAACTCAACTGACAATAAAACACAATCTACATGCTACACAACCTACCTTCCAAGATAGAATGGATCCCCAAGGAAGACAACACCTAAAACCACCGATATTACAATTCCTAAGGGCTTGAACATGGAAACAAAAACAGGTCCTGTCTGGTGCAAACACCAAGAAGTAACACCAACTTGGAATGCAGAGCCAAAGACTCCCTGTATATAAATACATAGTTTCAGGGTGAAGCTGATGCAGTAGTTAATAGTGGTACTTTAATGTGGTCAGCTTATATTTTTTTATTACCGAGTATAATACTGCAAGCAACCTTAGCCTAGGTTCCAAGCTCCAAGCACTGATGTCTCTTACCACAACCAAACAGGTCACGGCAGATAGAATCATCACAAAGAAAAAATAAAAGAAGACAACAATAAACTCTGATGGATATTTCTTAAGAATAGAAGCCTGAAACATAATAGATTATAAATTATAATTAACCAATTATAGAGAACTTGCACCACAGGAGTAGAAATCAAAAATTATGAAAGCTCTATTACTACTATGACAAATTCACCTGTACAATAATATATGCTGAAGCCATTACACAATCAACTGCAAAAAATAATCCTCCTAGTATCCAATTAGAATCTTGTGAGGAAAGTGGCTGCTGAGATGAGGTTGCCGATGAAATTCCCATCAAAAGTGCAGGGCCCTGGTACAAAGTCACAATGAATGCACCAGCAATTGATACTATCGTTCCCAATGATTTAGCTAGGCTGCTAAATTTTCTCCAATCTAATTGTTCCATTCTGCAACCAGAAAGTGGGATTAGTTTAGATAGATCTTTAGCAGTAAATGAATGGATAGAGAGAACAAGTATGTCATCTTTTGCTCTATAATTACATAAAGTGCATAGTTTGTGAGCCTTTTATATGAAACACACACACAAACAACACAAAAGCTTTCAAAACCCAGAGGGGTTACTTTCAATTTTAAAAAAAATGTAAAATATTCCAATTCGTCAGCCCAACTAAATTCATTATGCGATCTTGATATATGTTTATACAACTGCAGAATCACAATGTTATTGTGTTGGCATCAGGTGCCCAAACCGTAGTTTACAAATACATGGTACAGGTACAGGTGCGTGGTTCGTGTAGGTATGAAGTTCATCACATTTTACATTATAAGACATCCTTTAACAAGAACTGGTGCCTGGTATGTGGTACGATAAATTCAGTATGCGGCATGCAGTGTCATTGAGAGAGTTTGGTAACTATGGTCCAAACTCCAAACTGGGATAATTTCATTTTCAAGACAAGATTAGATTAACTGTCAATCTATAGTTGTATCATTTTTATGAAAATAAAGACAACATAATCTCATAGACATATCTACCCTATAGGTATAACTTTCAATGTTTGACTTAACATTTAAGACTAATTTAAACCTCAATCTTTATGAATGTCAACAATTAGCTCATGGTGTGTATTTTTTTCGTTCATTGACCACACAAGATATGTATCGATGATACCCTTGTATATCTTACTTCATCTTATAGTGAGATTAATACAGTGTTTTCACTTCATTCCGAATATTGCTGATTGTTGTTATTACCATTTGATTGTTGTTTCTATCATGTATCAACTTAATCTTATGCATTGAGATTTTTTAAGTAATGCCAGAATTATGGGTCAAGTTCAAATGTCTTCACAATTGATGTTGTTTAGATGTGTTGGTTAACAAAAGTGGTATCAAGAGAACTCAGACCAAAGCAGTTTAACATTATAATGGGCTCAATACAAAACTTGACTCGAGATTATCGTTTTTAATTAGGTAAAATCTCTTCAAAGTGAAACAACATAATTAATTTGACTTCATTGCAAAGCCAGATAACAGGCAAATGATGGAGAGTTTTATATTTTATTTGCCAGCTATCCATTACAAATTACAGTATATGCATCAACTGAACCATAAGAACTCATAAGAGTAAAAACAGATGGGGAAATATTAGTGTGATAAGGAACTACTGTATAGCTGTCACTCAAGATCGATTGTAATTTAACATGAACGATTACAGAAGAAAAGCCACCATAAGGATGGAGTTATCATTCGATATTCATTAACAAAATGCACCACAGAATAAAAGTCATCATAAGGCATGGAGTTATTATTCATTAACGTAATACTATCTGTTAAGCACCTAATTTACCCAACTTTTAGACCAAAACTAGAAGGTTCCATAAGCCCAAATTTCCTTTGTATTCATCACTATATAGGATGATGGCCACCAGCAAGAGTGCAATGTCAGTAGGATAGTTCTAGGTCAGCTGGAACAACAATTTTGCTGAGGGGAACATCTTTTTTTCAAATAAAGCTAGAAATGAAATTCCGAGACTGCAAACACTTAATAGTTAGTTTTATGTACCTCACCATATATGAAATCCATAATAGTTGTGCTAAGTGTATTAATGAAGTTATAATTAATGCAGAACATACTTAATAAAGAAAGGCATTAGCAACAACAAAAAGGACATGGGAACAACCTAAAAATAACAGCAAGTACGAAAGTAAAACCAGGTACAAGGTTGAGCATGGCTGTGCTGAGCGTCGCTGAGCCATAGTAAATCCCAGCATAGCCAAAAACCTGCGCCAAATAACTGAAAACAAACTAAAAAAAAACACATTTCTGGTATTAGAATCCACAATTACAGAGAGTCCACCATAAAAAAATTGGAAATTTATGAGCAAAATTGCCCAAAAGCCTTTGAATTTGTAATATATGTAAAAGGAAGAATTTTGGAACTTGCCCAAGTAGTCCTAGTAAGAAGAATCCACAGAGGGTAGAAAGGGTGATTGGAGGACGTTGAAATCTGCCAAGAATTGTATCGTACAACCCAATTATGGAATCACTGATAGGGGGTGATCAAGTTCTAAACTTTAAAGAGAAAAGGTAATAAAGTTATGCACCTACCTGTGGTGAAGGAAGGAAGTAGGAAGAAGGAGGAGAGCAGCAATTGCGTTGGAATAGAAGATTAAGATGAAATTGTTCATTCCTTCAGCCATGGCTTGTTTGCTCAATATGATTAATCCAACTTGAGCAAACTCCGCCATTATCATTCCCACAAAAGGAAGTGTCAAGTTCCCCATTTCAGTTCAGTAGTGTGTCAATTATCACATGCCACTCATCACCACTCTTCATGTTTCCATTTTCTTATTATTCCCCACACATTATTTTCAATATTTTATAGCAGGGATGGTGAATCACTAGAGACCTATTTAACTTGTAATAGCAGGTTTCCTATGTTTTCTTTTATTAATTTTCAGTCCTCTGCATGTTGAAATTTTAATTTTGTTAAGATTGTAATAAGGGCAGTGCTCATTTGCTCTACACTTTGCCGTCTCCTAATGCTTGTCTCATCCTCGATTGTCTTTTATCATCGGCCTTATATATATATATATATATATATATATATATATATATATATATATATATATATATATATATATATATATATATATATATTAATTTTGCTGTTTCTATGTGCATATAATAAATTTTCTACTTTTTTAAAAATAATAATTAAAAAGATTTGTAAGCATACAAGATAAAAAATTTTAAAACTATTTGTTACAGGACTTAAATTCAAGGTTATACAAAAATAATTTTCACCAATTAATCTTCATGTTTGTTAGTAAATATAAATTTTTTAAATATTGTTTATTAATTAAAATTAAAATTTGATTTTAATAAAATATTTAATATTAGTATAAATGATCGAAATAAATTTTTTATTTTTAATTAAAAAACAACACTAAAAACACATTTGACAGTGTATTTCAATTTGTCGTCACTCCTTTATCATTCTTTCCTTTTTTTCCCTCTCTGCCTATCTCTCCTTATTTTGTTAAAAAAAATGGTGATAGTTCATTTACAAATATCATGTCTCTTATCATCGTCATATTAATGACTCATGTGTAACATCCTTAACAAGAACACCAGCGAAAGCCAACGCTCTCCTAAAGATAAAAGCTTCTCAAATGTAAGACTAGCCACTTGTTTAAATCTTGGTTGGATAAAAAATTAGAAAAACTTACTTCCAAGAAGCTCCATTTGTAAGTAGTACAGTGAACATGGTGAAACGGAGGTTTCCTTTGTATGCTATAGATCAACAGGTCTACAAACTAAAAGTGAGTTTAAATAATTATTTATTTAAATACTATTCAATATTTTTTTAAATGGATGATTTATATTATAAATTTAACAATAAAAGCTAAAAATAATTTATTTTAATAAGTAATGTCAAAAAATTTATTACCGTAAACTGAAATCCAAGAGCAAGTGCTGGTTGGAGGGTTATAGAGGAAATACTTTGCTAAATGGAATACTTAATGGTGGGTGTGACAAATCACAAAGCACTTAGCAATAGGAACCTTAACGCAATTTAAGAAAATTAAATTTCGTAACCTATTTTGCAGGTAGCATGTAATGAATCTCATTCATTCAATAAAAATTATTATATCCCACGGTTGACCACTCACTTTATGCGCCGCCATATTTATACTACTCTTGTTGAATAGTCAACACATAATTCCACCAACCATTTTCCCAAGTTAGCCATAATTATATTTAAATCTTGTTTTTAGTTTTAAGTTTATTATGTATATGATTTGCATGTAAAAATAAGATACAGATGTAATTTTTAATACAATGAGCCACGATTCTATGCAAAAAGTATATATCATACATACTGTGATTACATTTTTTACTGCCACTAAAGATAGATAATAATAATTACATATTTAGTAACATTGCATTTTGTTGAAAACACACTTTAAAATTATTTTATAATGCTTATTTTTCGTTAAAACAGTGTATCTTTATTTCAAGTTAGGTATCAAAATAAAAAAATATGATTACGTATAATTAAGATAATATCAAATTATGCAAACACTCAATAATACTACATATTTCTGTACATGTCTTTGGATTAATTTTTACTCAAATTTGTATATTAGATTGCTTTGTTGTCTTCCATTGTTTTACTTAATTTTAAAAGCCTCTTACAACATAAATTTTTAATTAATTTTTTATACTTTTATTTTTTGAAAAAATAAGCTGATACTTAATAATACTTTTTTGAAGATTCTATTCCGCCATTCTCTTCTTCGGCGAATACGATGCCAAATTATTAGACCCTCATAAGTCATAATCATAATCTTTCTTAGACCCAAAAGATATTTTTAAATTGCATTCATTCACTTCAGAAAACCATAAGTTGACACGACTCAAATCTTTCAATTGATTTAGACCCATGGAATAAATTTATACTCACTCGCTTATTTTCATAAGAAGAAAATAATTATATTATTAAATTATAAAAAGTAGTTATATATTATAAAATATAGTATGTTTGAAAATATTTATAATAATAAATGATAATTTGATAATTAATATATTAAATGAATAAATTTATTAATTTGTACGAAGAATGAGTGAATATTATATGGATTTAAACTTTACGATAAATAAAATATAAAAGTAATTAAAAATTAATTCATGTTATAATATGTTTTTATTTTTTCGCAAAAAATGGTGATAATACCTTCCAAGATATAGATAGTCCCCAATAAACGTAATACCCATGATCACTGCAAAGACTATTTCAAGTGGCTTAAACACTGCTGCATACACAGGGCCTTTCTTTCCCATGAACAATACTTCGTAATGATACACTGAAAACTGCATTGATTCAGAAGCAGATCAAGTTAATTCGAATACAAAGCAAGAACAATAATGGTGGTATAGGTCATATTCTTACTCAGCATTCAATAGCTATCAATTGCACATTAAATCCTAGAGTCAAAGCTTTTGCTTCCTTTTCCTGAAATCAATGAAGCCGGAACAGATGGTATAGAGAGACTATTATGCTGCAAATGAGCATCATCACAAGCTCTGCAGGGTACTGCCTGATTACCTATGTCTAGAAATATGAAAGTAAGTAAAAGCAAAATTAATATTTTAAAACATGAAAAATGCTATTAATACACTCTTTTAATATATATATTTTAATTCAAATACACTTTTTCATTCCTAATTGAATATTTTTTTATATTTTTATAAGTTTTAATAAATTTTAACTAATAATTAAAATTACACTCCACCTTCAACCGTTGTTTTGTTAGTTTGTAAATAAGGCAAAAGTGATTGATACAGCTATGAGCTGCAAGCAACCCTGCCCCTGTTACCCAGTCAAATTGCATAGATGAAACAAGCTTTTCAGGCAAGAATTTCAAAGATGGATGTTATTTAGGAGTGGCTGGCCTTTGTGCCAGTGACTGAGACCAATGTGCCAATGGACTTGCCCCGAGTGCTATTAGTTTTCCAATCTATTATTTCCCATCCTGTAATAATGACCATAAATAAGTTTTAATGATTAACCAAGAAAATTATGTAAAGCTAAATGAGTATTAATATTTTTTTAATGGTGAGTCAGATCTTTTAGGTTAGTATCATTCTAAATATTTGAGCCAAAAATTTAACTTATAATTTATTAATTTATTGATAAAGTTAAATAAAAAGTTTAAATTAAGTCTAAAATTTGTAAGTTTATTCGTGATTTTTTTTTAATTTCAAATATAAAAAATAAAAGTATTTTATATGTGTCAATTATTTAATATTTTTTAATTTTTATTCAAAATTTATGTTAACGATTATTTATTTAATATATAATGCAATAATTTAATTATTTAATATTATAAATATATTTGAAATAGAATATAAATTAATATCATTTAAAAAATTATTAAATAAACATTTAATTCAGCTCTGTTTTCACACCCTCCCTAAATGCGACAACGCTGGAAGAGCCATGCATGAAAAAGATTGTTTCTGACACACAACATCAAATATCTCTAAAACAAATATCATCCACTGGCTTTGGTCCATAGTCTCCGGAATCCAAATACACATAAAGAGGTTGTACTGGGTTGCTATTTTCAATTAAATATACTTATTTTACAATTGTGCTCTTGTATATAATTTTTTTGTTTTTATACAAAAAACAATTTAAAAAACGATAAAATAAATAATTTATCACATTCTAACTAAATTAAAATAAAATTATAAATTAAATCAACTAATTCTATTCAAGTCAATATAAATCAAACTAAGTATGCTTTTATGATAAATCCAAAATCATTTTATTTAAAATGATTGAATCTAATTCACAAAAATCCGTATTAAAAAGTCCCCCGTGACAAATTCAGAGAGAGCAATAATATAGAAATTTGTGGTTATATCATTTCCCAGGCTTCTTATTCCCCCATTCTCTTGTTCAGCAGAAGAGGGACACCAGAAGGACATGATTCACTATTGCAGACTGTAGAGTCTTCCTCCACTTTCTCTTGAGCTTTCCCCCAAATAACAGCATAGAAGCCAATAACTACTGTGGCTGCTCCAATCACACTGCAGATAAATTCAGACCCTTGTAATTATATTCCTTCTTGGACCCCTAAAAAACATATTTTAAATTGAACATGTTGACAGAATGTTCACTTTACTAACAAGGCCTTGATTCATTTATACCTTCCAATATAGAGAGTGTCCCCAAGAAAAGCAATCCCCAAGATCACTGCAAAAACTATTGCAAGTGGGTTAAACATTGCTACATACACAGGGCCCTTCTTCCTCGTGGCCCATGTATGGATAACACCTCTAAAGGCTAAGACCAAAATTGCCTGCATTCACAAGCAAATCAAGTTAATTCAAACTTCAAAGTCAGAAAAAGAAGAATCATGTTAATATAGGAAATAGTTTCTATCATGGTCAATTGGTCACTGTTCTTACTGAACATCCAATAGCTACCAACTCCATATTAAATCCCAGTCTTAAGGCTTTTGGATCCTTTTCTGAAATCAGTGCAGCGGGAATAGATAATATAGAAGTCAACGCAATGCGAATGAGTACTACCACTAGCTCTGCTGGGTATTCTCTGATTATCCGTGTCTAGACATATGAAACAAATGAGAGTAAAAATCAATATTCTGAGCCATGCTTAATTATTGTTGCAAATGTGCCAAAAGGTGTTTAAGATTTGCATTAATTACCAGGAGTATAATGTTCAGTGAGTGAAAGAAGCTATGAGCCGCAAGCATCACTGCCCCTATTACCCAGTCAAATTGCATAGATGAAACAAGTTTTAGAGGAAACAATTTTAAAGATATATGGTTATTTATGACTAGTTGGCCTTTGTACAGAGAAATTATCAAGGCTCCAGTGATTGATACCAATGTGCCAAAGGATTTAGCCCGAGTGCTACTAGTTCTCCAATCTATTTTTTCCATCCTGTATGATCAAATACCAAAATAAATTTTATAAAATTATAACAAACTACTATAAGCTGTCATAAACTACTGTTTTCAAAAAATTCTTGAATCAATTATTTATCAATTATCATTAGTAGTAAGGTTTTATTTAATTTCTAATGTGTAGCAGACGAGAACAAAGATTACAAACACCTGAAAACGATGGCAAGTATGAAGGTAAAGGCTGGGATTAGATCAGACAGTGCTGAGGCCAAAGTGGGAGAGCTATAACCTATGCCAAAAAACTTGAGCATCTGATTACAACAACTGCAAGACACAATACACACACACCAAAAGAAGAAAATACCCAATCATCTAAAAATTAAATAAAAAAAGAGCTACCAAAGCATAAAGTCCCTCAGACTATTAATTACCTGATCGAGCCAACAAGAAGTAACAAGCCAACGATGCTATACTTAAGTGGCGGAAGTTTTCTTTTCCTGCACAGTCAAAAGATGACAACACTAAAGTTTTAGACTTTAGAGTATGGGTTATGTTATATGTAAGCTTATTATATGTACCTGTAAAAGATTAAGGCTAAGAGAAAGAGGAAGAAGGCTCCGAAGGCATTGGAGTACATGACAAATACAAAGTTATTCATGCCTCTCTTCATAGCTGCTTTGCTTACAGTGTTGACAATCACGTCCGTCAGCTCTGCTGCTAACATCACTGCAAGCACACCCAGTTCCTTCATGGGGTATGACTATGATTTTCTGCTAATTTGGGCACAGAGGAATTGCTACACCGAAAGATTCTTGGTAAATGGTAAAGCAATAGCTTTTCATCCACCCCTTTTCAATTGACTTTGTAGTTAAGAGTGTGGATTCGAATCTGCTTTTGAACGCGACCGTATTACACAGTAGACATGATGAAAATGTCAGAAATTATGGCCTTCTGTTTGCCAAATGACACCCATGATAGAATATATCTAAAATATAAGGTATATGTCATTCATGAGGTGTATATTTTGTGCCATGGTCATTAATTTCTAGCTTCAAGATAAACCCATTAAGGAGACCATATAGAATCTTAAACATTTTACAATTTATATGACCTGATATATTATATATATTTTTTATACTTTTAAATTTTTGTGTATACATATTTTAAAATTATTTCTTAAAATTAAAGGAAATATTAAAAGATATTTTACTTTAGATGCAAAAAATAAATAAATAAGGAATAATGTTACTGGCGCATTAAGTTTGAGATGTAAGAGGTAGAAGGATATGATAACATATATATTTAATAAAATATGTTTTATATTGATAAATTATTTTGATAAGCACCATTTAACGTTACCACTCCCTCCCAAAAGAAAGTGTACCGTCTAATCTCAGGGAGGTCCTTGACCTATTATTGCTTTTATTTCCCTCGCTTCTAAATATCTTACCAAAATTTCAGAGAAACTTTACACTCTCATCCATTTCTTCTTTACTAGAGTAATTATTAAAAAAGATAAAAAGTTAAAAATAATGACTTAAAAGGAGAAAAAGTGTTACTCATTCCTTGAAAAAAAAAATCAATTTTCGATCTCTAATAGTATACCTACATCTTAAAAGCCTACGAAAGACAAGTTTTAAATATTTTTTTTTATATTTGAAAAAAAATTGTGTCTTGCAGCACTAAATATAATTTTAGTAATTTAATTTTCAAATGATTTTTAAATATTTGTAAAGAATTATTAACATTCAAATCTGTCAAGATAAGTAGTTGTAAATAATAATAATAATAATAATAATAATAATAATAATAATAAAATTTTTGATAAATTAAAATCAATTTATGCCTCTCATATTTTAAAAACATTTAATCGATAAAACATTTATAAGAATAAATGAGCATTCAGCGAATTTTCAATAAATAAAAGAGTATTATAAGAGCATAATGAATTAGACTTTTTTTTTTTATAATACTCTTATTTTAAAAAGACATTATATTTTAATTATTATATTTTATAGTATCATAACTTTAGCGAATGATTATAAAATAACAAATAAAAATATGTGTGCTAATTAAATCAAAACATTCTCCTAAAACAAAAATAAATAATATTATTTATAAAAAATTTATTTTTCACATATCAACTAAGATCTTATAAAAAAAAATATGACAGTGATATAATATTTTCTTTTGTGCATATCTAAGTTGAACTATTGAAAATTCCTTTTCAGAAAATCAAGAAAATATTTTTTTAAGAAAAAGATTAATAGTAAAATTTATTAAATTTTAAGTATAAAAGTATTTTTTTAACATACAATATATATATATATATATAATATTAAATATTTATTATTTGATATATATTATTTTAGTTGTAAAGTCAAGTTAAAATATTCTTTTAAATTATTGTTTAAAATAATTTTATTATATAATCATGTGTAAAAATGTGGAGCTTTATTATTTAATTATTAAAATGTATACATGTATATTTAATTTAAAAAATAATTTGTATTTCACTAACTAGTTAACTTGAAATAGAGGGAGTATTAATAAATGATGTTAATTTGGGGAATAAATTGTATGAGCCCGTTTGCTTTTACACTAATACAGTAGAGAATCGATTTTGCATATAAAATAAACAATTAGGATGGTAATTATACTATTTCAGTTAAGACCTTTTTAGTAAAATTATTATTATTTTATTTTGATAAACGGATTATAGTATTCTACCACCTATTTAATCAGCCTCTAAACTCTAATATCTGTGTTTAACAAGTCATCGTCACTCGGCGGCTGTCCCACGAATCCAAATTCTCCGTAGTATTGGTGGGAAATACACGCGCTACAGTGTATTTTTATTTAAGCGAAAAAATTTATTTAAGTAAAATTTAATAAAATATAATTTTGACTTAAGCCAAAAAATTTAGTTTAAGTAAATTTAGTTAAAAAGTAAATTTTTACTTAAGCTAAAAAATTTTTTAAGGCAAAATTGCAAAAAATTTTAAAACTTTATCTTTTTTCTCTTTAAGTACATAAAAATTAAAAAATATTTGTACAAGATCATATGGTCATACTTTATGATTATACAATAAAAATTTAAGTGTTTCAAAATATGTAATATTACTAACTATTTTTTAATTAATTTCTTAAAGTTATTATTCCTATAATCTTTATCTTCATTTCAATAATTTAACTTGATTTTAAATGGTTCTACCTCATTAATATTTAGTACAAATAGCACATTAGACAATACATTTAAAAATATTTGTGCATATAGTCACACTTTATAATCATAATATAAAAACTTAAATGTTTTAAAACATGTAATAATGTAACTATTTCTCAACTAATTTTTAAAAGTTATTGTTCCTGGAAGAGAAAACACTCCTTAGTCTTCTGACTCCGGATTACGGTGTAAGGGCAGTCTTCGGTCTTTCGTCTTGGAAGTATTCGGTCTGTCCGAGGTGTGGTCAACCGAGGGTGAGGAGGGTACCTGCAAAGGCACTCCGATGGTAAAGTAAGTGTTCGGTATTACGTAAGCAAGGTTACTATATTTAGTAAGAATGACATCAGAATGCATAATGCACTGTTTACTTCCCTTTTTATAGCCACTATTTTGGGCTGATGAGCCTGGATAACTTAGGCCTTATTGATTATCCTCTTGATTAAGTATAATCCTCGTTATTACTTCAGATTAGTGCTAATGCATATTAATTATTTAATATACGTGGTAAATGGTGACTATTCGGTACCGAGACCTGAGAACCTTAAGGAATATCTGGTTTTGAGGGTACTCGGTACCGAATACCTACTCGGTACCTAATAGGTACACTAGCCCTCGAAGCCTCAAAAAATTTTTAGAAATTTGAAGAGGCTTATTATCTGGATCTCGGTCTCGGTACAATGAGCGGGAGAGATGATTTTGGCGGGAAGTTGGGGATGTTTTTAGGATTTTGCATTTACTGTTCACCAAGATCTGACGAGTTACTCTTTTGATAACCGTTGATCTATTGATGATCTTAACGGCTGAAGTTGGGCTAGACTCTTTGTCACGACCCCTTTTTATAAAGGACCGAGAACATTATTTCTACACCACATACTTATTTTAAAAATAGGTAAATAATAGAGAATATAAGTATAAAAATTCACTTCTCATTCAAAGTAAAAATAAAGTTCCTTACAACAAATATCCAACAGATCAACATAATATTACATTTAGTTTATAATATTCAAAATACCAAAAAAATTATAATACGTGACTCCCTCGACATGAGGTCTCATATATAAAGAAAAAGGACTCTGATGCATTATTACTCAACTCCAGCTTCTAACTTTTCTTCACTGGCCCTCGGCTGTGAAGTAGATGCAACACTGCTACATCCGCTCACGTACCACCGTACGATCATCGCGATACACACGCACACAACGACATAGAAAGAAATGCAAGGGTGAGCTTACCAAACATAAAATAAAATTATATATATATAGAGCAAAATATTTCTCACAAAGAATAACCCCATGCATTTCCGGCCCATCTAATGCACGGCATGAAAACGGTTTCCAAGCGGTTTCACGACCTAATTAATCCAGAAGGAACCGAGCAGGCGTCAGGAGCGACCCATTCCGTATCTGGATCCAGACAAAGACAAAGACGGCTCGGCATGAACTTACCGTTACATGTCTACCCACCTAAACATGTAACTCGGCTCTATAATGATGCAAAACATATATCTCGGCATGATGCACGCTACCAAAATTATTTTAACGGCTCAACTACGAGTTTATAATAGATCAGCCAAAATCTCGGCATTTTAAACTAAGTAACAACGATTCTGACTTAGAAAATAGCTTTTATTCAATAGATCTAACAAAATCATATCAAAATATCTTGAAATAGCATATTAAACCGTTCAAAACATAGTTCATAGGTTAAAGTAAACTCCCCTTACCTCAGAAAGATGATTCACACTAGATCTACCGAATATTACTTGATTATAACAAAAATTCACCGAAGATTCAACTTTAGAACGGAGTTTCTCCTAAGAACACCATGAATTTCTATAAGAAAGAGAAGGAGAAGAGAAACGAACGGTAAATCTAGCTTCAAACTTAAAGAAACTTACTTCCAATCCTTCAGAATAGATGTAGAATCTCAGATCTGGCGGGAAATCTAAGTTTAGAAAGGTTTAGTATGAGAGAAATGGTGGTTTACGGCCTTAGAACCTTTGAGAACCTTGGATAGAGGTGAAGAAATGAAAATTTCGTGTGAAACCCCCTTTTTATAGAAAATTTTCGAAATTTACTGTTCACGCCGAAATTTACTGTTCACCGCCGGAAAACACTGTTCACCGCCTTACTGTTCATGCCGGAAAATACTGTTCATACACGGTTTGTACTGTTCATACGGTACTGTTCATACGGTACCGAAATTGCACTGTTCATACGGTACTGTTCATACACGGTTTGTACTGTTCATACACGGTTTTTTTTTTTTTTTTTTCAAACTCCATCTAAATATATTCCAATACCAAATAATCCTTCAATTAACATTGAACAAGTATAAAATATTATAGATTACTCAATAATAAATTAGAAGCCTGACACTCTTCATTTACCCGAAACCTTTTGCTCTATAAAAGGGGAGTGTGGTCCCTGCTTGCTTCTACCTTTTGCTCTGTACCGAAGTCTTATAATTTTCTTGTGCGCCAAGCTCTTTGTCTTTTAAAACCGAGCTCTTCTTCTCAAAGTAAACTCTTCTCAAGGTATAATTCTTTTTAGCCGAGATGGTGAATTCAATAGAATGGGAAGATTCTTTGTCGGATAGGGCCGATGACCAGGATAGGGCTGAGTCTGTTGTTAGGATTGTAGTGGACGAGGCCGAGGAGCCCATTAGGGCTGTAGGTGAATCTAATGAACCTACCGAGTCCTCTGCTTCCGCCGAAGGGATGGTACCCATTGTCAGTCCAATTAGGGAGAGGCCGAAGTGTCCACCATGTACAATTCCTGGATATGAATGGGTGGACGGAGAGGTGGTATCTTACTTCTCTAATTACCAGCAGAACGGCGACCTGAGGCGGTTCTTAAGGCTGAATAGGGTTTGCTTGTTTGAAAACGAGGATCCTTATCCCATGGAAGTTGAGTGCTGCCGAGGGGATTGCACGCAGAACCCTGACCTAGTATGCTTAGGCGCCGAGTTCGGTTTGGAACGGGGATTTTACGTTTATGATTGTATTTTTAAAGAGTTAGGAGTAGTTTTTCCTTTAGATGACTTTCAAATGGGGGTTTTACGTGTTTTAAACGTAGCCCCCACTCAACTTCATCTGAATGGGTGGGCAGCAATGTAAGCCTTTAGGATCCTTTGTAAATTTCATTATATAGAGCCGACCACCAACCTTTTTCTTCATTTCTTTAGTACACGTCCTTCAGATAAAGCTCGGTGGATTTCCTTGTTCCGCCAGCCCGATTTTCCTCTTTTCAAACCTTATACTTCCTCCTTCAAAGGTTTTAAGACCGGGTTTTTTAAGGTCTTTATTCATCCTGAGGGGGGAAAAATTATTTTTACGACCGAGAAGGGACTCCTTTGTTTCCTTTTCACTGGACTCGGGTACCTCGCCGATATGACATGGTGCCCGAGGATATGCTGACAGCCGAGAAGTTGTCAGCTCTTCAATATATTAAGACCCTTCCTCGGGAAATTCCTGCCCGAGGACTAATTTTGCTGCTCAAGTCCCCAAATCCTCGAATAGACTTGAATGGTAGGTAATTTTCCTAAGTATATTTTTCTAGGATGTCTTGAATTGATTTGACTTTTCTTTTTTGATGCAACTCTAATGGCACATCTCGGCTCCAGAATGGGATACCGTCAAGCTTTAAAGCAAAGGATGCCGGAGGGGATGACGGTTGATCAATATCGTCATCCCGAAGTGGATCGCTTGGCCGAGAGGGCCACTGCTCGATCTCCTCCCCGAGATCACAATCAAGCTGAAGGGGACCTTCGAAAGAGAAAAAGCAAGGGCAAGGCAAAAGAGGCCGAATCGAGGCCAAAGAAGAAGCAGGCACGTGCCGAACCTGCTGCCGGACCAGGAGAGACTTCTCGGGGGTAACCATTCCTCCCGAGGTTATGTCCGAGAAGTTCTTCGCCGAAGGGGTGAATCCTTCTCGCCTACTCCCACCTCGTCTTCTTTCAGAATCAGGGAAGAAGATAGTAAACGAACAAGATAAGGGGGCGAGGTGGGATTGGTTCTGCGAGTTCTTCTCCCGAGCCAGGATCATGGCTCGATCTTTGGCGCTTGAGCCTATGCTTGAGCTTGAAAAGGTTAAAGAAGAATTGGCCAAGTGCCAAGAGGTGCAGCTGAATCTCTCCGAGACCAACAAAGCACTGGAAACCGAAGTGGGTCAGCTTAAAGAACATCTTCGTATCCGAGATACACGTGTCGAGGATATGGAGAAAAAGCTGAAGACTGCTGAGGCCGACAGGAAGGCTAAAGGTCTGGAGTTAGCTAATGCCTTGGCGCGGGAGAGGCGGACTAAGGAGCGATGTGAGGCCGAAATGAAGGCCTTGGAAGTCAAAAGTAACTAACTGATTTATGCTGAGCATGAAGCAGGTTTCTATCATGCTGTTCGGCAGGCTAGACAGTTCGGGAAAATTCCTTCTGGTTTTCAATTTGATACAGCGAGGGATTTTTTCCAAGGAAAATTCCTTCGCTATGATGAGGTAGCCGACGACCTTGAGCCAGATCTCCTTGCTCCTCGCCAAGTGGAATCGGGTGAAGCCGAGGACACTGGTGCTCTTGAAACTGCTCCTCCCGCCGACGGCCCTGAAGAGTCCCTTAATATTGTTGATTGATTTTATGTATTTGCTTTTCTTTTGTTGTATTTTTCTTAATATCAATAAATGATGAAGTATTCATAGGAACTCTGTGCTTGACTTTTAATTTTGTTGCTGTGGTCGACTGAAATACCTTACATACTGAAAATGTAATAAGATTTGAAGTGATTAACTGAATAGTGAGATAAACTTGAATAACTTGGATAAATTAAATTCAACCTTGGCCGAGATGTAACTCGGGAGGGAATCGCTTAGATAAATTGAATTCAACCTTGGCCGAGATGTGACTCGGGAGGGAATCGCCTTAATAATATTAATAATTCGACCTTAACCGAGACGGATCTCGGGAGGGAATAACTTGGATAAATTAAATTCAACCTTGGCCGAGATGTAACTCGGGAGGGAATCGCTTAGATAAATTAATTTCAACCTTGGCCGAGATGTGACTCGGGAGTGAATAACTTGGATAAATTAAATTCAACCTTGGCCGAGATGTAACTCGGGAGGGAATCGCTTAGATAAATTAATTTCAACCTTGGCCGAGATGTGACTCGGGAGGGAATAACTTGGATAAATTAAATTCAACCTTGGCCGAGATGTAACTCGGGAGGGAATTGTTTTAATATTTTTTTACTCAACTTTAGCCGAAGTGGATCTCGGGAGGGAATAAATTTAACAGACCGAATAAGTAGTTGCCTTGAACAGACGAATTTCATTAAAGTAGTGCCTCATTAAAAACCTTCTTGGGAAAACCCCTTTTCACGTTTTTATAAGGGGAGAAAACCCAAGTGAGCAAAAGAGTGCACTTGAATTTACATTTACATTCATACAATCAACTGAAGTAACGTTTGAGATGAGAAATGTTCCATGTTCTTGGAATTGGGTCTCCTTCCAATGTTTCCAAGCGGTATGATCCGTTCTTCAAGTTTTCCATTATTCTGAAGGGTCCGTTCTAATTGGCCGAAAGCTTACCATGTCTCTTATTTCGTCTAGCTTCTCCAGTTGCTCGCCAAACGAGGTCGCCTTGACTGAAATGCCTAGGCCGAATGCCTGAGTTAAATTTCTTTGTCATTATTCGTCGGCTTGCTTCGTTCATTATGGCAGCATGTTCCCGGATTTCTTCGATGGTATCAAGGCCGACTGTCAAAGCTTCCGAATTGTTTTCTTCATTAAATTGCTGCCTTCTAAGGGATAGCTCGCCGATTTCGACAGGTACCATGGCCTCTGCACCGTATGTTAGCCGAAATGGTGTTTCCTTAGTTGAGGATTGAGGGGTACACCGATATCCCCAAAGGATCTCAGGGAGCTTTTCGGCCCATTCTCCTTTTGCTGAGCCTAAACGTCGTCTTAGTTCCCTGAGAATAACCTTGTTAGCGGATTCGGCTTGTCTGTTAGCTTGGGGATGTTCGATTGACGCTAGTCGATGCTTGATATATAACCCTTCTAGGAACTCGTTAAAGCGTCGATCCGTAAATTGGAGGCCGTTATCGGTGACTATGGCATGGGGGATACCGAAACGGGTGATGATATTTTTCCATGTAAACTTCTGAACATTATTGGCCGTTATAGTTGCAAGGGGCTCGGCTTCGATCCATTTAGTGAAGTAATCAATGGCAACGATTAAGAACTTACATTGCCCCTTTGCTATGGGGAAAGGTCCGAGCAGATCCATCCCCCAAATGGCAAAGGGCCAAGGTGTGACAACCGAATGGAGGTTTTCAGCTGGTTGATGAATCAGGGGACCATGTTGTTGGCAGGGTATGCATTTCTTCACAAATTGTTCTGCATCTTGAAGGAGTGTCGGCCAATAATATCCGGCCCTAATAATCTTCAGAGCTGTTGTTCGTCCGCCAGAATGTGTACTACATATTCCTTCATGAATTTCTTTGAGTACATATTCAGCCTGATCCTTGCCGAGACATTTGAGTAAAGGGGTGGAGATTCCCCTTCTATATAGTTCTTGGCCGATCATGGTGTATTTCGCAGATTGAACTCTTATCTTTTTTGCCTTATCCGGGTCTGTAGGAAGCTCATTAGTGCTGAGATATTGGATAATATCTATTCTCCAATCGGCCGGATTGTCTATGAAAAAACATTCTTTCTTCAGTATACTTGGCTCAGCTATTTCTGTTGGATGATACTACGAAGTTGTCCAGGTTGACGAGTGCTTGCTAGCTTAGCCGGTCGGTCGGCCTCTTCATTAGAGGATCTTGGTGTGTCTTTGGACTGCTACTTCGTCGAAAGTTGCGCGCGATTTCGGTATTTACGAAAGTAACATAGCAGTGTATTATCCTTGATTTGATAATTCCCTGAAATTTGGGAAGTTATCACCCGAGAGTCAACGAGGCGAGGTTATTTTCTTAATCCCTATCTCTTGAGCCAAACGAAGTCCGGCCATGGTGCTTCGTATTCAGCTTGATTGTTGGAGGTCTTGAAGCCGAAACGTAGCGATTGTTCCAAGGTGACCCCATTTGGTCCTTTTAGGACGATTCCGGCTCCACTTCCATGTCGGTTTGATGATCCATCTACGTATAAAGTCCATTGATCGGTAGTCGTCTTTTGGTCGGATGTAGCTCATTAATGAATTCGGCCAAATTTTGATTTTTGATAGCGCCCTTGCTTCAAAACGTATGTCAAATTGGGATAGTTCAGCCGCCCATGCCATCATTCTTCTGCCCGGCTCGGGTTTTCTCGGCATTTTACCGATTGGGCGATCGGTTCGACGACAATTCGGTATCCTTGAAAGTAATGTCGAAGACGCCGAGCTGTATGTACCAAGGCCAAGATTGCCTTCTCAATTATTTGATACCTGGTCTCTGCACCGAGTAGTGTACGACTGGTAAAATATAGGAGGATGGGGTCAGGAGTTTCTTGCATTAAACCGAGCTGATGGCCATTGGTGATACTGCAAGATAAACAATGATATCTTCTTGACTAATTGGTTTAGATAAGATTGGCGGTGTTGCTAGTATGGACTTGAAATGTTGGAAGGCCTTCTCGCATTCGTCGGTCCATTGGAATTTCTGTGCCCTTTTCAGTAATGTAGTGAATGGACGAGCTATTTCGGCTAATTTAGGTAGAAACCGAGATAGGGCTGCCATTCGTCCTACTAATCTTTGGACTTCTTTGGTGGAGCTCGGACTTTTCATACTTATTACGGCCTGACACTTGTCCGGATTTGCCTGGATTCCTCTTTCTTATAGCAGAAAGCCAAGGAACTTTCCCCCTGAAACACCGAAGACACATTTTTCTGGGTTAAACCTGAGGTTATACCTGCGCGCTTCGGCAAATATCTCGGCAAGGTGTGCTTGGTGTTCTTGTATGGTGGCAGATTTTATCACCATGTCATCAACGTAAACTTCCATACATCTGCCAATCTGTTTGCTGAAGATCTTATCTATTAAGCGTTGATATGTAGCTCCGGCGTTTTTCAAACCGAATGGCATCACCTTGTAGCAGTAATTGGCTGATTCCGTAATGAAGGCTGTTTTTTCTTCATCTGGTCGATACATCCGAATTTGATTATATCCGGAGTATGCGTCCAGAAAGCTCAAGAATTTATTTCCTGCTGCTCCATCAACCAATTTGTCAATGTTCGGTAAAGGATAGGCATCTTTTGGGCAAGCTCTGTTTAAATCCGTGAAGTCTGTGCACATCCGCCATTTTCCATTTGCTTTTTTTACCATGACTACATTCGCTAGCTAGGTAGAATACATCACTTCTCGGATAAAATTTGCCTTCAATAATTTGCCGGTCTCCTCTTTAATTGCCTTGGCTCTTTCTCCTCCGACTTTTCTCTTTTTTTGTGCTATCGGCCGAGAATTTTTGTATACAAATAGGTGATGGCACATAAAACTTGGATTGATGCCAGACATGTCGGCAGCGGTCCATGCAAAGAGTTCTTTATTCTTCCACAATACTTCTTGAATGATATCTTGTTCTAGAGCAGTTAAACCTATGCCGAGGTATGTGTTCTGTCCTTGAAGGACACCTAGCTGTATTGATTTCTTTTCTTCATTTGGTTCTACTTGGGGGCCTTCATCAATCCTAGGATCAAGCTCTACATCTTTCATATCATTGTTGAGTTCAGGGGATACT
The DNA here is from genome assembly GCA_024086825.1 of Abrus pulchellus subsp. cantoniensis. Classification (NCBI taxonomy): domain Eukaryota; kingdom Viridiplantae; phylum Streptophyta; class Magnoliopsida; order Fabales; family Fabaceae; genus Abrus; species Abrus pulchellus. The sequence continues at coordinate 8,853,957 of CM044051.1, read as the reverse complement.
ATATTCACATCCCCCCGAGGTGTCGGTCTGACCCGAAGACTTGCAAAGTAACATTCTCGAGCGGTTTTTTTATCAGCATGAATAGTTACAATCCGTCCTTGGTCTGATGGAAACTTCATAGCCAGATATGGAGTTGAAACTATGGCCTTCAGTTTGTTGAGAGAAGGGCGTCCGAGGAGTATGTTGTAGGAAGTGTTGGCTTCCATCACCAGGTAAGTGATTTTGATGCATTTCCCTTCTCGTTCAGACCGAACAAAGTATATAAGTCAATGCATCCTCGTGTTTCAACTCTCTCCCCTGCAAACCCGACCAGAGGTTCATGGTATTCTCTGAGTTCTTCTTCTGGTATATGCCCATTTGTTGGAAAGTTTTCCAATACAAAATGTCGGCAGAACTACCTTGGTCTATCAATGTTTTCTTGACTGTACAATTATTAATATATACACTTATGACCATAGGATCATCTTGTACGGGATCTACTCCTTGAAAATCCTGGTCTGTAAATGTGATTGGGGGGATGCGGACTCGACTACCTAAAGAGATGTGATTTACTGATCTCACATTTCTTAGGTGTCGTCTTCTAGCCGAGTTGGTGGCGCCTCCACCTGCAAAGCCACTGGCTATTGTGTTAATAATTCGGTAGGGTTGGTTCTCTGGTTCGTATGGCCGCCTTTGAGGTTCTCTAGACCTACTTCTTTGTCTTTCATGTCTGGGACCTCGATGATTATCACCTCGGGAAGGAGGATGGGCCACGAAATTATGAAGATGACCGGCTTTAATTAAATCCTCAATCCGATCCTTGAGTGCTGCACATTCTTCGGTATTATGACCCTTGTTTCGGTGATATTTACATACTTTCGTCTTGTCAGCTCTGGGAGGGGTATTTGCTCTTCTTGGCATGGTCATTATTTCTGTGTTAAGTGCTTGGTCTAGCACTTTTGCCCTGTTGGTGTTTAAGGGAGTGTAACTTGTATACCGAGGTCCTCTGTTGACCCTGTCAGTGACAAGTCCTTTTTCTTTTTCTTTATTTTTTAGGAGGTTATTTCTTTCACTTTCTCTTCGACTAGAGCCTTGATCAGTTCTCAGCTGGCTTCGGTATTCGGCCAGTTCCTCCATCTGCATGTATTTGGTTGCCCAGACCCTGAGTTCATCTAAGTCCGCCGGAGGCTTTTTGCATATACTATTAACAAAGGGTCCTGGCCTAAGGGCTGTGGAGAGGTGATGCATAGCCACAGCTGGTTCCAGGTTTCGGATGGAGAGGACGACTTTACCAAATCTATCCATGAATGCCCTAAGAGTTTTTCCTTTTTCTTGACGAATATTCACCAATGCTATAGAGGTCAACTGATGTGGCCGACTTGTAGCAAATTGAAGCTTAAAGCGTGTGATGAGAGTTGTGAATGAGTCAACCGAAGAGGGGGAAAGTCGGGTGAACCAACTTAGCGCTGGTCCCCTGAGAGATGTCGGGAATAGTCTACACATGAGTGCATCTTCGTCAGTGTAGAGACCAACTTGCGTGGAGAAAATGTTTACATGTTCTTCGGGATCAGTCGTGCCATCATACTTCTCTAACACTAGACCTTTCCAGGCCTCGGGCAGTCTTGCCTCCATGATAGAGTTGATGAAGGGATTTCGGCCAGACCTGTCTGATTTAGATACTGGGGGTGGAGCTTTTGTTTTTGTAGCTTACAGAGCAGAGGAATCTCCTTGTTCTTGAGAAATCGGAGCTGTATGAGTTGGTATGTACGATCTGATCTCACTTCTCAGATTGGCATTTTCTCTCTTCAATGCTGATAACTCCAGTGCATCTCTCTCTCTCTGTTTCTGCAGCTCGGTTATTTCGGCTTTCATCTGTCTCATGACAGAAGAGAGGTCTTCCTGGCTCATCCTCTCTACTACCACTTCGGGTTGTTGGTTGGGGGTAGTATCGCCGTTATACAACATTTCTCTTGTCCTGGTAGGTCCTTCTTGTTGACTTCTTGTAAGCACCATAATATCTTTGCTAATAGAGGGTTCTTGCCCCACGGTGGGCGCCAAAATGTTCATGGAAGAGAAAACACTCCTTAGTCTTCGGACTCCGGATTACGGTGTAAGGGCAGTCTTCGGTCTTTCGTCTTGGAAGTATTCGGTCTGTCCGAGGTGTAGTCAACCGAGGGTGAGGATGGTACCTGCAAAGGCACTCCGATGGTAAAGTAAGTATTCGGTATTACGTAAGCAAGATTACTATATTTAGTAAGAATGACATCAGAATGCATAATGCACTGTTTACTTCCCTTTTTATAGCCACTGTTTTGGGCTGATGGGCCTGGATAACTTAGGCCTTATTGATTATCCTCTTGATTAAGTATAATCCTCGTTATTACTTCAGATTAGTGCTAATGCATATTAATTATTTAATATACGTGGTAAATGGTGACTATTCGGTACCGAGACCTGAGAACCTTAAGGAATATCTGGTTTGGAGGGTACTCGGTACCGAATACCTACTCAGTACCTAATAGGTACAGTTATCATTTCTATAATTCTTATTACAATTATTAGCAATTTAACTTGATTTCAAATAGTTCTATCTCACTAATATTTAGCACAAGTAACACACTAAATAATATATTTGAAATATTTGATGGAATAAAATATGTAAGAGTCTTTAGTAATTAGGTAGTTATTGGTGAGAAACAAATATTTTTTGAATTTTTTGCAGTTTAGAGAGGAAGAAAATAAAATTTTAAAATTTTTCACAATTTTGACTTAAACAAATTTTTTAACTTAAACAAAAATTCACTTTTTAACTAAATTTACTTAAGCTAAATTTTTTGGCTTAAATTAAAATTATATTTTGTTAAATTTTGCTTAAGCAAAAATATATTGTGTTTCTTGCAGTTGTTGTCAATATTGTAGAGGATCCAAATCTCTGTCCCACAACTTCTTCGGATTAAATTTCTAAGGATTAATAAACTTACAGCTAATTATTTGCATTCTATTTCTCTTTTATTTCTTTATTTTGAATTAATATTTAAAAATTTAAATTCAAATTAATATACAGTAAGTATAATTAATGTTTTTAAAATATTAAATAAATAAAATAATTTTTTTTTGAAAATTACTTATTTAGTAAAAAAGTATAAAATGATTTAATACTAGGTTTTTAGACAGTTAAAAATATTTATTATGATATATCTAATATTTTAAAGTAATTTTATTATGAGTTTGATATTATAATTCGTAAAAAAAATATTTAAGATAAATTTTTAAAAGTAAAAAAGTGACCATGTCTATATTTAATTAATAAAAAAAATTCTAAGTATAAATAATATAAATATTGTAAAATTCAAGGTGTCATAGTATCACAATTTCAAACAAGAGTAAATTAAATATCCATATATAAAATATTGCAAAATTTAAAAATATGATAATAAGAAAAGTATATTTATTAAATAAATTTTCTACTGTTTTATGAATATTTTTTCCCTTTAAATAAGTGAGGTTTTTTTTATCTATCTAAATTATACATTTAAAAAGTCACCATCAAAGAAAAAGAGTCAAACCTTCTGCGCTTCATGATTATTCAAAATGGTAGCATTTCACATCGAGATTACTTGTACAAGTGTGATACTCTGCAAAAAAAGAAAAAAAATATACAAGTGATAATAATCACAAAATTTGCACGTATAATGTTATATATAAAAAAAAATTTAAGTGAGAGAAAATGTTTGTTTGTATTTTTTAAAAAAAATTTAAAAAAATTTGCACATATAATGTAAAAAAATAAAAATGAAATAAATAAATATTAAAAATATGTTTGTTTGTATTTTTAAAAAAATTAAAAATACATGTCATTTTAATTTTTTTAAAAAATGTAACTTAAGTTATATAAAAATTCTTGAACCTAAGAGTTAAGAATTATTTATTAGAATATTATTTACGATTTTCATTTTATTATTGATTTATTATATTCTATACTCATTATATATATATATATTCACTTAGCTATAATCACTAGAATTCATATATACTAAGTATATATGAATTCTAGTGATTATAGACTATCTTTATAACAATATAAATAAGAATAATAAAAATATTAATATAACAATAATATATATATATATATATAACCGGTACAAATAGTAAATCGAGGTACTCATTCTATGATAAATTTACCTTTCATTTTTGTGCTTTTAGTAGGCCTATTATTTCCAGCAATTGCAATGGCTTCCTTATTTTTTCATGTTAAAAAAAAAAAAATTTTTAGATACGGATAGTAGGAAATCTCATATATTTTTTTAGATCTGGAATCAATTAGATAAATTACTCCTAAAGATTTACATTAAAATAGTGCTAGTTGATAAAGGTTACTTCATAAATAAAGAAAAAGAAATTGGTTGGAGAGTTGATTTTTACTCTAAAATTTAACTGACCATAATTTTTACTTTTTATCATTTGCATGGTTATTTTTAGCCGAGAGTTTAATGTTTTAACAACTTTAAAAATTATCAAAATAAAAAATAAAAGTAAATAAGATTGGACTTATATATAATTATATTATGAAATGAAAATCAAAATTAAGTGAAACTAGATAGCTATCTTTATACATTTGAGTATAAAATTGACTTTTCTTCCCACTCGTACTACTCGTCACCCCATGTGCTATAAATCCAGTGGAGATGAACAAAACATTGCAGTGCATCTAAGGATGGCAACATCAAGTGTTAAGGAGGACAAATATCGACCCTACTTGCGTGAAGACAGTGAGAAGAACATAAAATGGAGATTCGGTACCCCTCCAAATTATGATGCTGTGAACAAGCTATTTGAAGATGGGAGAACCAAGGTACGTACCTAATTTCTCTGCTGATGCGAAACGCTAAATCTAATAGAACAATTGAATTATGGTTTTGATGACAGGAATGGCCTGTGGGTTCACTTGAAGAGCAGGTTCAGACCCTAGTCAAGAATTGGGAGATGGAAATGTTCCACAAGGTCGATATGGACGATTACAGATCAGTGGACCCAAAGAAATACACTTTCAGCCTAAACGGTAGCGTTACATCTTTAATTAGAAGTGCAATTGAAAACTTTATGGTTTGAAATGTTAATTGAGTATGGGTTGCGAGTAATTATTGACACACAGGAAGAAAGGGTATTAGTTTGGAAGAGAAAAGGAAGCTTGGTGGAGGGTATATCCCACTGCTACAAACCTCTCTGCCAGAGAAACTGAGGCCATACAATCCCTACGGAGAAACAGCAGAATCGTCCCACAAGGCATTTACCACAACCTTTCCACGTGGGTTTGCTTTGGAAATTATTCAAGTCTACTCTGGGCCACCAGTGATTGTCTACAAGTTCAGGCACTGGGGCTACATGGAGGGTCCCTTCAAAGCACACGCCCCAACTGGACAGAAAATTCAAGTCTTTGGAATTGCCATTTTCACGGTAAAATATCTTCATTCCATAAACAACAACAATAACAAATATTTATTATTATTATTTTTATATGTATTTTGTTTGATTAATTATAAAAATAAAAACTTTTTGCATATTTAATACAACTTTTTAAGGACTTATATTTACAAAATCATAATTACTAATTACAACTCTTCTCATTGGGTGAATTTTTTTATTGTTTTGTTATGGAGTGATAGTTGGATGAGAATTCGAAGATCGTGAAGGTGGAGTTCTTTTACGATCCTGCCGAACTGCTGGGAGGTCTACTAAAGGGTCCTGAGTTGGATGATACTGCTGAAGATGCTGTTTCAAGCTGTCCTGTACTCGGGAACACTGGGTAAAGCAGCACAAGTGAATCAAAGTTTGATGTTTCTTGCTTTAGTTTCAGTTTTTACAACAATACTTCTAATAAAATCGTGGTAATATATATGATTGGAATTTTCTCCACTTATTTTACTACTGCATACTACCGCAAAATAAGGTTCCTAACCCATTTTCACTTTTGAACGGACTGTTAGTGAGTAAAACAAATATGTAAATATTTGAAGGATCAACTGTAGAGTATTAGAATTCAATCTGTATTTTATTTAAATTTAAACTGAGGAATACAATACAAATATTCTGATTTTATAGATAAATAATAATGGAGAAATGAGGAAATAAACTCCTAATAAAGAAATAAGAAAAATAAATTTTCTGTCATGTATTATTTGTGATACCCTCTTTTAGTGCATGCTCCCTTTTCACGAGTCCAAGCTTTTCTCTGAATTTTTCAAATAGTAATTTTTTCAATGCCTTTGTAAAGACATCAGCTGGCTGCTCTTTAGTGTGAATCTTCTTCAGTTCAATTTCATTATTTAACACCTTTTTTCTCACAAAGTAATAATGCACTTCTATGTGTTTGGTATGCCTGTGAAATACTGGATTTGATGACAATTTAATAGCACTTTCATTATCACAAAAAAGTTCAACTTTATAATCCACCTTATGCAACATATCTCCAACTAAGCATTTTAGCCAAATGCTTTCTTGGGCTGTAAGAGTAGCTGTCATGTATTCTGCCTCCGTACTCGAAAGAGCGACAGTGGCTTGTTTTCTGCTGCACCAAGTAATAGCTGCTGACCCAAAGAGGAAGCAATAGCCTGAGGTTGATCTCCTATCATTTGCATCACCAGCCCAGTTTGCATCTGTGAAGCCAATCAACTTAAGTTCTTTATTTCTTTCATACTTCAGCCCAAATTCTTTAGTCTTCTTCACATATCTCAAAATTCATTTTGCAACTATCCAATGAGGCACCCGGGGTTCCTGCACAAATTGAGAAATGACACTAACAGAGTATGCCAAATCAGGTTTGGTAATGGTCAAGTAAATTAAACTTTCAGACAATCTTCTATATGAGTTTGGATTTTCTAATAATTTCCATTCTTCCTTCAAAAGCTTCAAATGAATTTCTATGGGAATTGCAGCCTCTTTTACATCATTCATCCGGTACTGATTCAACAAATTTTTAGCATACCTCGACTGAGAAACAAAGTATCTATGCACAAGTTTCTCAATCTCCAATCCCAAGAAATATTTGGCTTCCCCTAAATTCTTCATTTCAAACCGAATAACAAGCTCCTTTCTCAGTTGTGCAATATGTTCTTCATCACTTCCAGTTATGATCATATCATCAACATATAGAAGGATAATGATATGTGCACCTGAGTTCTTCTTAATGAAGAGACTGTAATCTGAAGAGCCTTTTTTAATTTGCACACATAGCTGGGATGATCATTTGAGACGAAGCCTTCAGGCTGCATCATGAAAATATTTTTATCCAACTCACCATATAGAAATGCATTTCTAACATGAAGTTGCCATAAACTCCAATTCATCTTGGCAGCCAGCGAAATTAGAGTTCTAACTGTAGTCATCTTAGGTACAGGACTAAATGTTTCTTCATAATCTAGCCCTTGATGTTGAGAGAATCCTCTTGCCACCAATCTGGCTTTAAATCTGTCTATGGAACCATCAGATTTCCTTTTTAATCTATACACCCACTTACATGTAATAGGTTGACATCTAATTGGCTTGGGAACAAGATCCCAAGTTTCATTCTTCAAAAGTGCACCAATCTCCTCTCTCATTGCTAGTTGCCAATTGCCATTATATTTAGCCTTTTCATAGCTTGTTGGTTACTCTTCTTCTTCAGGTCTAGCAAAGAAAGCATGAGTGATAGAACATTGATTTGCTCCTATGTCATAGTCTTCTAAATATGTTGGAGGCTGTTTTCTTCTATTGGACCTTCTTACTTCCTCATCGATTCCGATTGGCTCATTGTTTTCCTCTTCTTGCTTATCAATGTCAATGGTTGCTTGTTGATTTTCATCTGAAGTTGGTAGCACTTTTCCTCTGAATTCATCAGTCAGGACAATCTTTTCTTCAACATTCCAAGAGGAGATCTCGTCAAATACCACATTCCAAGATGTGACAAATTTCTTGGTGTCCGGATCCATACACTTCCACCCTTTTCTACAAGAGTCATAGCCAACAAAGATACATTTCTTGGCTTTTGGATCTAACTTGCTCCTTATCATCTTTGGAATATGCACATAGCATATCGATCCAAAAACTCTAAAGTAGTCAACTGCTAGTTTTTCTTCATAGAGCAACTCAAATGGAGTTTTCTCTTTGCCTGGCCATGGAGGCAACTTATTAATTACATTTGCTTCTGCCCATAACTCACAAGGCAAGTTCTTATCATGTATCCAAGACAAGCTCATTGAAGTTAAGTGAGCTAGCTTCCTTTCAGCCATTGCATTCTGTTCTAGTGTATTTGGACAAGTGTATTGTCTCTTAATTCCTTTTTCATGACAAAAGGTGAAGAAATCAGTGGAGTTGAATTCGCCTCCATTATCACTTCTCAAACACTTGATTTTTGTACCAAACTCCTTCTCTATCATGTTAGTAAATAGAATAAATTTCTGTATAGTCTCAGTTTTCTCATTTAGAAAATACACCCAAGTATATCGAGTGTAATCATTCACCAGCACCATAGCATATTGACACCCACTGTAACTAGGTGTTTTTGTGGGTCCTATGAGGTTTGTGTGTATAAGTTCAAAAGGAACGGTTCTTTGTCTCTCAGTGCTCTTGAATGGCAATTTGTGAGCTTTTCTGAACTGACATCTTTGACAAACAACTGTATCTTTTACTTGTTTTAATTCTGGTAGCCCATCAACAAGCTTATTTGATACTATAATTTGCAACATTTGATAGCCTACATGCCCAAGTCTAGCATGCCACACAGTAGGACTATCAACTTTGCTTGTTCTTTTGACATATGCTTTTCTTGCAGATAAAACAAACAACGAATCCTTTCTCTTTCCCTCCAATATGGTATCAGCATCATTATTTCTCACACCATTCAAAATTTTGACATTATTTGGGCCAAAGAGAACATACTTTCCTAAGTTAGTGATTTGCAAGATAGAAATAAGATTTTTTTTTTAACCCAGGAACATGATAGACATCACTTAGCTTGACCTCCCCGCTGCTAGCATTGATCTTAACTGTTCCCTCCTTCACCACAGGATGTGTTGTGTTGTCAGCAATGACGATGACTCTATCTCCATTGTGAGGATGCACTTTAGAGAAAACTTGACTGTTTCCTGTTACATGATGTGAGCACCCGGAGTCTAGAATCCGCTCCATTTGGTAATTTATGTAGTTTACCAGTATCTCCTTATGTCCAACCCGCCTATCTTCAATAGTGAAGCATTGATCCCACCGAAATGACTCGAATGACTCTTCCTCATCTTCTTCATATGCTGTATTTGCCTTATATAGTTTAGTTCTGCAATTTCTTTGAATATGGCCCAGTTTGCCACATCTATAGCATTTGATAATCTTTCTCCTTGCTCCTTCTGTTTCATTGTCTTGGCTTGATGTTTTTCCTTTGAATAAAAGAACAGATTCAGCCTCCTGTGCAGATGAGGATGAAGATTGCTGGAGAAGAGCTTCTTGATTTGTAAACAAATTTTGTAACTCCTCCAATGATGGCTGATTATTCCATCCTTGAATGGATATGATAAATGGAGAGTACTCCTTCTTCAATCCTCTAATGATGAATCTCCTACGTCTAGACTCACTAATTTTCTCGCTTGGATCTAGATCAGAAATTTCTGCACAAAGATTTTTAATCTTTAAGAAATATTCAGCGATTAAAGAATTACCTTGCACCGTTGATGCAAGTTCATTTTCCAGCAACTGCAATCGAGCAACATTTTTTCCAGAGAAAAGTTTTTCAAGCATCTCCCATGCAGCCTTCGGTGTGTCAAGGTCTCTGATGTGATCAATTAATTCCTTGTTAACAGTCGTTCTCAATATGAAGAGCGCCTTTCCACACTTTATCTTCCATTTTCGTTGAGCCTCTGCCGTCTCCAGAGTATCTGGTGGCATTATAGTATCATCTCCTGCCATGAGCTCCCACAGGTCTTGCCCTTGAAAATATGCTTCCATGCATAACCTCCAATACTTGTAGTTTGATCCTACAAGTTTCTCGATACCAAACTGCGTGTTTGATCTGTTTCCTCTACCTTGTTGCTCCATGACAACTAGTTCAGTTTGCCTTCAATTCTTAGAACCAAGAATTGAACAAAAGAATGCCCAGATCAAAGTTCAAGCTCTGATGACTATAAAATAAATATGTAAATATTTGAAAGATGAACTGCAGAGTATTAGAATCCAATCTGTATTTTATTCAAATCTGAACTGAGAAATACAATACAAATATTTTGATTTTATAGATAAATAATAATGGAGAAATAAGAAAACAAACTCTTAATAAAGAAATAAGAAAAACAAATTCTTAAATCAATGCTTGAATTTAAATGACAAATGTTCTCCTAATATATTATAACATTAACAACTTATTTTAATTGCATAAATTAAGAAAATATTAATTTCTTTTAAACAGACAAATCAGTTGTATAACTTTTCTGTCATGCACTATTTGTGATAGTGAGGCTGGCTCCCTTTAGTTACCCCCTATGCAATATTCTTCCTCTGTTCGACGTCGTGTGTATGTGGGTGATTGAAAATCCTAGTTATTTTTTAATATCCCACGAATATAATGGGTCTTTGAGGAATCGAGTTTGCACCAATTCATCGCCGTTGACACAACTTTTTTTGCATCCAGAAGCTTTTACAATGAATCAATAATTTATCAATTAACTGGGATTCTGCATATTTATCAAAGAATGGAATAGTCATTTACACGCTGAAGCATGAAATTTAGACAGGAAATAACATATTGTATTTATAACAAAACATGAAGATTATTCACCAAAAAAAAAAAAAACATGAAGATTATAGTCTAATACATGAGATGCAAGCGCACATCTCCGAAAATTGATTCTAATCCCGTTCAAGCTCTTTTTATGTGCAATATCATTTTTAAAATAATTTTAAATTGAGTAATACTTTTAAGACAGTTAAAAAAAATTAAAAACTACATTATATCATCAATACAAATATATGATTAATTTTATAATTTATCTGTAATTAAAATTTAATGATTGGGTGAAGTGATGAATCGAGATACGTAACCGCGGATATGTAAGTGAACATTCAGACGAGGCTTAGTTCTTTCTGCTTCAACTTTTAAGTAAATATTAGCCTTTAACTATCTGGCTTTACTCCCAGGCATAATTTGGACGGCACAGAGAAAAGACAAATCCATGCTTTGGAATATCAACCTAAATCAATTTCAACATCTTATGGTTACCAAAAACACAGGCAAATAAAATTTATTGCCGAAATGTCTGTTTTATACGTGAAACAATAGACATACTATAACAACTCTTACGGATAATTTCTTAGTTGCAATAGTAATTAATGAGTTAGTCCCACAACAATATTTACAATAATATCATTGTTAAAGGGAACATGTATATACTTCATCAGAAGTATGAACGTTAACCTTATAAAAATGTCACTTCTTAAAATTAATTCCTTTCATTAGTAAAGATTAAACTATATATTATATACCATATGCACATGATATACATTTATGGTTTGCTTGTGGATAATATAAACAATTCACTATTTTTGGGTGAGTATGGGGGTTAAACTCAGATAAAAGCAATGGTATATTTGTGATTTGCTGTGTATATAAGACTTTTGCAGACTATAATTCATAACCATATACCAACAAATAAGATCGTGCTCTCCAAATGTCTCAGCCTTGTTTAGCAACCAGCTGGACGTGCATATAATTTAGATAAAACTTAGAAGCCATTTCTTATGAGAGAGTGCATGATCCATTTTGTTCATTTTAATCCTTCCCTTAACACGTTCTAATGTAGCTATCTTCATCAATCATGCCACTAACAGTGTCATCTACTTTTGAGTTAGAGAAGCACCCTGTGAGATATGTGCATACAGTTTCAGAGGCAAGTCCCCTTCTCTCTTCAGCCAGCCACTGGAACTCCATAGCACTTGACTTTAGACTTTCTTCTAACTCTTCCACTGCCTATGAATCTATCCCTTCACTATACCAAAAATCTGTTGACTACAATCTTGTTATCACTAATAAGAAGCACTTTCATTGTTTTATCTTTGTTTCCGTAACAATAGTTTTAGCCATCTTAGCAACTGTTCTGCTGTTGCACTTTTTACCTCAGAAGCATAAGCATCAAGGGTCTTCAATCAATCTCAAACTGGCAATAAACCAAGCTCTAACATTTTATGATGCACAAAAATGTACTACTCTGTTATACACATTTTCTCTTCCTTTTTTTCTGTGTGTAATTCAACAATGAATTTTATTTGTTGTTGCTTGTAGCTGGGCACTATCCAAGGAACACTCCAGTGAAGTTTAGAGGGGACTCCGGATTACAGGATGGGGATTCAGCTAAGGCTAACCTTACTGGTGGATTCTATGATTCTGGCAACAACATTAAGTTTACCTTCACCACAGCTTATACGATGACCTTGTTGAGTTGGACTGTGATGGAATATCAAAGTAAATATGCTGATATTGGTGAGCTTGATCATGTCAAGGACATCATCAGATGGGGTAGTGACTACATGCTCAAGGTGTTCATTCCCCCTAATTCAACAGCTGGATCCAACCTTACACTGTATTCCCAGGCAAGTTATAAATTTGTGCAGGGAATGAATATTTTTCATGCACGACATGTTATATTCAAATTTTGACACGAGAGGATTCATTTTCATTTTTGTGCCACAATATACATACTAATAGTTATAAATAGATATTGTTCTGTTTTTGTTTTTTTTTTCAATTTCAATAGGTTGGAAGTACCATTAGTAATAACAATGAGCCTAATGATATAAGTTGCTGGCAACGACCTGAAGACATGAAGTACGAGAGACTCGTTTCAATTTGTGATGGCTCTGCTTCAGATTTAGCTGGTGAAATAGTGGCAGCATTATCTGCAGCATCAATGGTATTCATAGAAGATAAAGATTACTCAGGGAGACTAGTCCAAGCAGCAGAAAGACTCTACGAGGCTATCACAAAGGAAGATCCTACAAAACAAGGGACCTACTCCATGGTTGATGCATGTGGGAAACAAGCAAGAATGCTTTATAACTCAACTAGTTACAAAGATGAGTTGGCTTGGGGAGCAACTTGGTTATTTCTTGCTACTAAAAAGGCTGATTACCTTGCAAATGCAACTGCAATGTTTATATCAGCCAAGAGTGATGAATCAAGCTTTGACAAAGGGATCTTTTATTGGAATAACAAGCTTAATGCTGTTGAGGTAACTTCAATAGACAAATATACTGAATTTTCAGAAGAATTTGAGAAGGAAATCTCAACATAATTTTCCTTTTAAATTTGTCTTTGTAGGTTTTGCTTACTGGTATTCGATATTTCCATGATCCTGGCTTCCCACATGAGGATGTCTTGAAACTCTCATCCAACTCTACAGATTCCCTCATGTGTTCTTATCTGTTCAACAAATACTTTAGCAGGACACATGGTAGTTACTTCTCTGATAATTTGTAACTTGCATCATTTGCTTGTTTGGAATTAGTTACTTATGTGTGTTATCTATGTCCATGATTCATGTTAAACATAATGGTAGGTGGACTAATTATCCTGAAACCTGATAATGAGCCATTACTCCAGTATGCTGCAACAGCATCTTTTCTCAGTAAATTGTACAGTGATTACCTTGATCATCTCAAAATATCTGGTGCAAGTTGCAAGACTGATGAATTCTCGGTGGCAAAGCTTCGTGATTTCGCTACTTCTCAGGCAAATTCCTAGCCTCCTGACTATTTGTATTGTTAACTATGAATTGAAAATAGTCTAATTTTGCTTTCTTTTGTTATTTACTCTTCAGGTTAAGTACATCTTAGGACAAAACCCTATGAAAGTGAGCTATTTAGTGGGGTATGGTGACAAGTTTCCTGTCCAGGTTCATCACAGAAGTGCATCAATCCCTTGGGATAACCGGCATTACTCTTGTGATGATGGTAAGGGGTGGCTAAACTCTAAAGAACCAAATCCACAAGTGCTTTTGGGAGCCATGGTGGGAGGGCCAGACACTAATGATAATTTCATCGATCAAAGAACCAACCAACGGTTCACTGAGTCAAACATAGCAAGCAATGCTGGCTTAGTTGCAGCTCTGATAGCACTTCAGGATCCTCCTTATAAGTCACATAACATCAAAAACTCGTTGTGGGGATGGACCTGATCTATATTTGAACGTGTCCATTGGATATATTCTTATGCAGTTATCCCATATTGGAAGTCTTATCAAGATTATGAAGATATATACAGGAAAAAGGAAGTTAGAAACTAGACTCTGACTATTATAATTAGAGCAAATGAATTTTATTTGAAAATCAATCATTTGGTGGATGGAATTTTAATGATACTGTTCATGTCATCTAATGTAAAGTTCAAGCTTACCATGAAATTTTGAGCGAGGACAGAGCCGGGAATTTAGTTATTTCAGGATTCTGACGCATCGAAGACATGATTATTCAATCATTAAATTATTGTCAAAAATAAATAATTTGGTCATGCCGACCAATTTATTTGGAGGAACGCTTAAAGTATCTTCAAGGTTGGTTTTTCTTCTAACTAGCAAAATCCTATTTGTGGAAGCAACAAATGAGGATAGTGACGTATTTGCAATCGTAAGACTTCCGTTAATAACAAGTTAAACCTTATGCTGAGCTATCGTTTTATCTTTGAAAATTCTTGTGTGAGCATTGCACACTTGAGCATGTTAGTCCCAAGAACAAATGGTTATGCTCAATAACAGCAAAACATGTATGTAACTCAGAAATTCTCAACTCATATCATCAAGTACTGGATTTCTCCTTAAACTGTACTATAAATCATTACTGCAATTGTACGTCCCATGATCTCAAATTTGAGTTTGATCCATAACATCTTCATCCATCATAATTGGATGAATTTTTAATGCAGGGGGATAGTAGGCCAGTATAGGGTTTCCTCCTTTGGTTTGAAAAAAGGTTTTCTTTTGAGTAACACAAATTCAGCCCTTCTTGTGTATAAATTAAACTTTCACATTTCTCATATCATATTTAACTTCAATTAATTTTGCACGTTTAGCTTGTAGCAAAGATATAAATTAGATACTCCATGTAGAAAAAAAAAATCAAACATGAATTCAACTTGCCCAAATTTAATGTATAAAATCTATATTGACCACCCAAATGCAAAACTGTAATTACAAAGTTGTATTGATACAAATTTTACTATACAAGTTATTCACATGAAAACAGTGTGGAAGGAAACCAAAATATACACTATACAATGCTGTACATTAGTTCTTCTATCTTCAGGTTGACTTAAGCCTGTCTAAGTTATACAGTTTCTGCAAAATAAAATATCCGTAAGGTAAGATAACAGGAAATTGAATGAGCAGGGAGAATAGATGTTGTTAGGAAGCATGAAATTAAGCTTACAATGATACGATGAATATCCTCAAGAAAAGGCACAAGCAAAGAAACCAAGATCTGCATTTTCTCCTTTTGGGTGTCACAGTTTTCATCTTTTTCCTTGAGGAGATCCATAAAAGTTTTACTATCTGGTACTAGCTTTATAGCCACCTGCACTACCATTTTTGTTAGTTTAGTAGAAACCAATTGCACGATTTTTGTCATTATCCTACACTTTGCAAATTTTATATGAAGCTCAGAATTTCATGAGTCAAGAATTTCATAAATAAATTGTCCATGACCAGACAAGCTGAACTGGAGCCTGTAAAATCCATCAAGAAGCTTAAAATTGATTGAACATCAGAAAAAAAAGAACAAATGGTTATTAATCTACAGGAAAATGTTAGCATCAGCCTTTAAGTTGATTTTAAGCATATAAAAGTGCTAAGTTTTTATTGGCAAAAAAGTAATTATTACACTTGTACATTTCTAATATTAAAAAATGCTCTCTTTTTGAATAAAACCTTGTCACGTTTAGGATGTTAACAAAACCGTACTCTGAAAGCAGCTGATGCTATCCATCCATGCCATGGTGACAAAGTTGCAGCATAAGACTCTTGAACTATTTGCTCCATATTCTTTTTAGGATCTTTTGCTAATGATTCTAACAACGCTGTGGAGAAATCCAGAGACCTGCGGAGTAAGGCAACTGTAAGTGAATATTGCACAACTTACACATATGGAAATTATACAAGATAATTTCTGCTGTTTCTTTATCTGATAGCACTTATTAGCCTCTTCTTTTTCCAACAATTTTTAGAGCCAGAACTGATGATGCAACCCAAACCCAAGTGTGATGAATAACAAAATAGGAAAGAAAAGAATATAGTACAGATATATGTTTACCTAGTGAGCCAAGCAAATGCTTTACTGCAACTAAACCTCTTCTTTGCGATGCCTTTGCTAGCTTCTGACTTCAATATTTCAACCAAATTTGAATTCACTGAGGGATTCAATTCATGCATCACTTCCAACCTCTGCAGTGATATATAACTTAATAACACAAGCTAATAATTGGTAGTTGACTGGTCAAGCAATGTGCAATTATACGTTAACTGAAAAACTGGCAGTCAAAACACCACATACTAACAGACAAGAAGAACAAAAATTGAGAAGATCCCATTCTCCTGCAGGGACATGTTGAAGTAAAGTGAACTGAATTGGGAGTGAAGCTTGCCTTAAAAATTTTATTTGTACCTTAATATTCTGGTGAATGTCTTGTCTCAAAACAGCCATTGTTGGCCCTATCTTATCTACAAAAGCATCAATCAAACATAATGACAATGTGTTTGGTGTTACATCACATTCATGTTTGAATTAAAAAGAAATAGTAAACCCACCAAGAACTTGTAGAACCAAGTAACATAGAGATAGGAATGGCTTGGTGGGGATGTGTGCAATCTCATTATTTGCTCCAGGTTTAACTACAACCAGCATAGATAGCTCTTCAATGGCAGAGTTTATCTCTGAGCTTTTCTCTATTTCTCTGCTCCTCTTCATTTCCCTTATCTTCCCTCCTTCTCCCTCTTTCAATTCTCTCATACACAAACATATATATTATATGTAGCTTCCAACACCCAACTGGGCTTCTTTATAAATTCCTCTAGCTTGAAGCCTTGAATTTCCAACTGTAATTAATTTTTTCAAATAAATATTATATAACTTGCTCGCGCACACACAGAATAAGAGAAATTTCAAAATTTTGTTCAAGTGGTTGAATCGAGGAGTGAATCTTGCTTTGCCCACTACCCAATTATTAATTTTAGTATACATCGGGTAAAATAAAATAGGTTCTTTGGTCTCAACTTTTTTTTTTTCCTATTGATTTGCTAATAATATTCTTCTGCTATCAATTTCTTCTGTAAGTCATTGATGGTGACTTTATATTTGACCTCGTAGTTATCATCAATCCCACCCTTACCTTATGTTAATAAAACATTATCCGAATAAATCAAATTTGTGTAGGTCCCATGCGTGAAATTGACAAGGCCAAAAATTCTAGCCGTTTATCTTGAGCTAGCATTAACTTGCAGCAGCCTCTACTTAGAATTAATCATTTCTTGGGTTTAATTCTTGGGCCTTGCGTCAAACCGGTAATAGAAGGATATGCTTTCACAGCTGTGGGATTGGTCATTACGTGTGTACCTGTTAGTTCATTTGTATGTATAATGCATTTAATAAAGTTAACCATGACTCAGTCAGATATTTAACTCCAGGTCGATGAGAATATATCACTTTACAGGCTTGTATCTTTTGATGCAGAAAAGTGTAATTTATTTTATGAAAAATAGAAAAACACAGTCACTACACAGTATGTGGAATAATCGGTAAGACTAACATTATTTCAATTTAATCTGTAAAGCAAGCATGTTCAAGTTAAATGATTCTAAAATTTATTTTCCCTTTCTTTTTATTTTTAAAACCCTTTTCTTAAACTTACATTTTCTTGGGCAAAGATGTTAAGGTTTCATCCTCATCCTTGCAACGTTGATACCCAAACATTCCAGACTCTTCACAATGTTTTAGAGCAGCGATTAGGATTTTAAGTAATTTCGAGGGTTATTTTTATTGTGTCTCGTTTCTATTTGTACTATAACAGGAATTTTTTTTCATTTTTTGTTTTGTCTAATTTTTATTTTTTTTAATTGTTCGTTTAATGGTTTGAGAGATTTTTAAGAGATAAAATTGTAAATATATCTTATTCAAAAATTAAATATTTGAATATAACTGTTAATATATTTGTTTCAACTTGATTTTAAAAATAATCATTTATTTTTTAAAAATAACTAAAATAAGCCAAACCAAACATGAACTTTCTTTCTTTTAAAAAAAATTATATCTTTTTCATCATATCATCTTAATTTTTGTATCACCTTTCATCATACAACTTCTGTACAAAATTTATTTTCTGTTAGTATAAATAATTTTATAATGTCAATAAATTATTATACATTATAAATACAATTTTCATATTAATTATTATAAATATCAATAATTTTACTAATATAATACTTCATAATTGAATAAGTTATATACTTTGAATATATTTAGATAAAATTCTTTGTTAAGTTGAAAAGTGTAAGAGGTGTTTGACCAACCGTGCATGTATGATAAGGGTGACATTTCATTGAGAGGACCAGGTTTTGGCATGAATTGCAACAGTTAATGTATTTTTGTTTAAATAAAACAATTTTTTTAAAATACACTAACAGTAGACTGTATTTACTGTAGAGAATCTTTGTCTAAGTCATTTGGTACAAATTGTTTTGCTAATGTTGAACCCCTCCATACATCTGAAAATGTTTTGTACTAATTCACTTAGGTAGCAATCATTTTTGGATTGGAAGTTATTGTGTTTTGTAACTTGTCCACCAAGCACACGGCAAATCTTTCATTATGCGTTCCTGTTCATGGATTGGTTCACTCATGAATCTAAGGACGAGCTTTGATCAATTAGATTATGTAGAATAAGTATTTAGTAATTGTTATCTGCTGCATTTTATATCATCTGGTTGAGCTGGTTGTTCGTTAATGGGATATGGTTCTTTATTTATCGATTTTACACTTACATCAGCGTTCAATTATGAATTATAAGTCTACGGAATTATTGTCAACCAACATTTGTGGATGTTGTTCAATTGAACAATGAATGTAGCTTTATTTTACTCAGAAAACCAGAGAGAAGAAAGGAATGGAAGGAGGAACGAGTTCTTGAAACAAAGTTTGACAACTTCATAAGTTATTAAAAATTGCTTAATTTATTTTTAAAAAAATATTATAAGAAAGGTTTGTGTTATTAATAAAAATGTTTATTTTATTATACAAAATTAATTAAAACATACATTTTTAAATTTTGAAAATATCATTTATAATTTTTTTAAAGTAGTATACATTATTTTAAATTTATTAATTTAATATGATATCAAACTTTAGATTTTAAATTAGGATTTTCGGTGATTATGATGATTTTAAAATCTAGTTTTTTTAAAAAAAATATTTTTTAATTGTACATACTATGTCTAAATTAAAATTCAATTCAACTAGGGTATTTAATTTAAACATTAATATTTAAAATATATTTAATACAAAAAAAATCACACAAATCAAAAAATGATATAATAATTTTTAAATGTATTGAATAAAATTTTAATTCTTAAAATATTCATAATTTTGTATTTGATCTCTTATTTTTATTTTTTAAGTCTGATTTCTCAAAATAAATTTCTTTATTTAATCTATTTATTAGTGGTATGTTAATTTACTTGATTATTTATTAATATAATATTTAATTTAGTTCATATTATTTGATTTGGATTAATAAACAGATGTGTCATTAACAATATTATATTTTCGTGTTTTTAAATAAAATTTTATATTATAAGATTAATATTTTAAAATTGAGATTTTGAGACTTAGAGGAAATGAAAGGGTAAATATTGTATTAATTAAATATATGTTTTATTGTATGTATTTTTCATCAAAATAGTTGTATAACCTGAATTGAATAAAATTATTATGAACAATAAAATTCTTTCTTGTTGAATATTTAATATAATTATATTTCTTAGAATTTAAATTTAAAATTACTAAGTATTATATTATATTATATGAGTCAAGTGAAATGTTATATAAATAAATAATAAAAATTAATAAATTACTGACAAATAAAATATTTAAAGAATAGAAACTTATTAATTTTTTTCTCAAATTTACTCTGATTTAAGTGCAATATTAGAATATATGATATAAATTAAAACATCTATAAAGTTATGATAGTTGATATGTATAATTTTTTTATATAGACTCCTTCAATTTCGATTATTTTCAAAGCAAACACTATAATATAGAAATCAAGACGAATTGAAAATTTAAATTACTTATTAGCAAATAAAATAAAGTTATGAAATGTATATATCTTTTTTGATTATTTTTCGAAAATTAATGGAAATACGCTCGGAAAAGGATTTAGCTCATTTTATTTGCCTCTCTCAATCAAGGTGGGCAGTGAACCATGAACCATGAAGCATGACGTCAAACGTTCCAAAAACTTCGATGAAAATAACTTGCTCAAGTATTCATTGTTGAAATTTTATACATGCTCTATTCATCTACAGTACAAAATACATTTTTTTATTTATATAATAATATATGCAAGTGTGAACGTGCTATATTCTTTTGAAACCTTCTTAATTTTACCGAGTTATTCAACACTCAAGAAAGTTGAGTGTAAGATTAACATTTTCCTTTTTTAATTTTTTATTTCAACAGTTAATTTCATATTATATGTCACATTTTTTTTCATTCTATATCAAAATAATAAATTCACATATGTACTGGATAAGACTTGGACAGTCTTATTAATAAAGTAACCGCTATTCGGTTAGTAAAACTGAACATCTTTCAAAAATTAAGAGACTAACTGATAACTATTAATAACTAAACAATAACTATAGATATAAAGCTTAGAAATTCTTAAAAGTTTTAGTTAAGGATAAATTCAGTCTATAAAAAAAATAAAAAGAAACTACAAAAAGAATACTTGTTACTAAAAAATATATATTTGACTTCAGCATCAAATGCTTTTTGTATGTATTCTTCTTACGTCAAATAACGTCAGTAAGATATGGAAAGACGTCACCCCTATCTAATCAGAGACTTGAAGACTAGTATTTTCTTAGTAGGAACAACATATGAATCAACTCATAAAAAATTGCTTTAACTTAATTTGCAGTTTTCAAATTCACTTGTGTTATTGGATGACCTGTGTTTTCCAACAGAAAATGAATGTCCATTTTACATTATAGTCCTACATTTTCCTGTTCAGTGAAAATTTGGCGCTGTCACATTGCGAACGAAAATGTCAAAATGTTGTTTGCTTTTTAGAAATAACATTGTCTTTCATCACACTAAATGATACAGAAAACGATAAAATCAGGGCAGTCGAATATAATAAAGCTTTCTTTCATTGTTTCTTTGGAAAAACAAAAACAATAGCGTTCTCTTCCAAAAACAAATGCTAGTAGTTTATCATATATGTTGAAAGCAACACATGATAGTTTATTAATGTCGGCGAAAAAATATAACCCGATTGAGCTTACAATTTTATTAGCATTTTCAATACGTGTAAGATAAGGGTGCAAATAGTTTGTAAGGGTATTTTGAAAAGAAATAAATTAAAATACAGAAGTGCAAATAGAAACAAAAAAATGAGGGTGCAAATGCAAAGCCTCATTCCAAATACATGGATTGGGTCGAGGCCCATTGAGAGCTATTACTTGGACCAGTATAAGCCCAAAGAAAAGCGTGGGGAAACAAAGACCAGAAAAGGAGCGAGAGTGGTGAAGAGGATGATGATGAGGGAGAATTGAGGTTGAGGTGAATGTTGGAGTAACAGTAATGGCACTGAGACTGGGACTGAAAGTGTCTTCCATTGGGTCACCTTTTGTGCAGTTAGGTTCTTCTGCTTCACTGGGATTTCATCCTCTGCGCTTGCAACTCAACAAGAAATCAACCCCAACAAGGTTCCTTATTCGGGCTTCTAGAACCGAGTCCAAAGGTGTTACCTTGGGCTTCAGAGCCCCCCAGTTTCAGGTTTTTACCTTCCTCATTCCTTTTTTGTAATGGTTTTTCTATCTAATGGTAAAATTTAACATAATAACAAATTAATAAATAATAAATTTTCATCTACAATTATAGGATTTAATAGCTTCAATGCATTAAAATGTATTGAATTTATAATATTTAATACAAAATTATTGGTATCCGTGCAATGTTGTTGTTTTTTAATTATTTATTTTAAAACAGGAATAATTGCATTCCTTGTTGTTTATTTTATTTTGGATGGATTGAAATGGAATTAGCTTCCAGAGCCTCTCACTGGGAAGGTTTGGACGTTGGAGGATTTTGAACCATACCCAGCTATGCTGGTAGGATGCCACTTACTCTTCATTCTTTCTGCTTTTTTTCTTTTGCTCACTTCCCTGATTATTCAAATTTCTTGTGTTATGTTTGGAGCCGTGAAAATATAATTGAATAGAGTTCATTTGTTTGTCAAATTAGTAGCATTGCCAAGCAAGGTTTATATTCATACAAGAAATCATTAAAATAGATACTGTAGAATACCAGCTAGGAAGTAACTTCCTTTCTGCTTAATCGTATGAGCTGCATATGTGCAAAAGATTCCACAGAAACCATTTTTTGGCTAAGTTTACTGAACTGTTCTGGTTGTTATTAGTTCTTCCTTGTGAATTATGATGCATGAAGCATGGGTGTTTTCGAAAGTCTAATTCTGACCTCTCTTTAGTTGCTAGTTTAATGAAATTGTCATATGTTTGAGTTCAGTTGTGACCATGCTTGTTTTTCCTCCCGCTTCTTTTGGCCATGCAGGTTATGTTTATATGCAACCACTGCCCATTTGTGAAGCACCTGAAAAAAGACATTGTAAAGCTTTCAAAGTTCTATATGAAGGTAGCCAAATCAATTACCCTGGAAGAAATATATTTCTTTCTTGAGTAGCTGGTTGGACTTGCATAAGTACAATCATTCTTAAGAATATTCTTTCCTTTTTTCTCTACAGAAAGGACTTGCTGTCGTTGCCATATCTTCAAATTCCGTAGCCACACACCCCCAGGTTGTTATAACTCTGTATCCTCGAAAAAAGCTACGTTTTGAATGATTTGTCCAACTTGGAATTGTGCCTCACAGGATGGTCCAGAATTCATGGCAGAAGAAGCTAAACTGTTTGACTATCCTTTCCCATATCTTTATGATGAGGTACGCTTTGATTATTCCTAACCTGTTTTTATGCACATGCTTTATTAATTGTTTAGACTTTAGATGTCTATGCAGCCATGCCTATCTAATTGTATATTTATTATATGACCAATGATGAAAATCACATCCCTTTATAGTTGTTGAAATTATGGGATTTTAGGTATAGAGGAAGGAAGAGAGATTAAAGAGAATGAAACAAGTGATATTAACTTAGATGTACTACAATGTATAGATGTTTTTGACATGTTCACAAGACCAAAAGTACTAAACTGTATTTATGCTCATGAAAAATTGTAAAGGATAATCTATATGATAAGATTGTTTTTGGATATTTCCATATATCCTAAGGGATGAATTTCATGTTGATATCGGCATGAGACTACTATAAACCACTACTCAAAATCAGGTTAAACAGATTTTTCCAAACTCTACCATTAAAGCTCAAAATCCATAAGACACACAGAAAAAAGGAGGTCAATTTGAATTGTTTCTCCTTGTTAAAACGTGTCCACATGAAGGTGTTATATCTTAAACACAAAGGGGGAAAAATAGCTGTAAACTTTAACTCTTCCTTAGGTAGTAATCAAATGTTGTTCTTTATTGAGGTATTTAATTGACGGACAAATGAGTTTTTTTTCTTATGATATGAATATTAGAACCATAAAAAAAATATTAAATGTTGATAATTTATTAATATCCATATTTTCATTTCAGAATATGTTTTGAAAGTTTTATCTTTTCCAAATTGCATTAACATTTGGATCCTGCTACCAAGTGCTCTATAGGCACTGATTAAGTAATTAATAAATAAATATTTTTAAAAACTATAGTGGAATTGTATTGGGAACCACGGCAGGGTGTGTTGGTAACGTTTTTCCATGAAAGCTTTTCACTTTTGATTCCTTAACCAATATCCTTATAGCCGGTACTTCTTAGTATTTTTCTTAAAATTTGTTTCTGATGGCGAATGCTATAGCTCAAATGGAATTGATTCTTTGCCATGGAGGACATTTTAGCTGTGATTAATTGAAAGAAACAACTTGTTGAAGATCTGATGTTTTATTTGTCTGTAATTTGGTAAAACAATTAAATTTAATGGAATGTCTTTGGTTGCAGTCACAGGATGTTGCACGAGATTTTGGAGCAGTTTGTACCCCAGAATTTTTGCTTTTCAAAAAGGTAATTACAACCATTGTTATTTGTTGGGGGTTAACTAAACCCTCCAATGTCAGTATATATCACATTTCTATCAATTAATTTTACAATAACAGGATGGTCGAAGGCCGTTTGAGCTGGTTTATCATGGTCAGTTTGATGATTCACTGCCAAGTAACAATGTACCAGTCACTGGAAGGTTGGCTTCTTATATTGAATTAGCAGTCAACAACTATTTGAACATTTTAGTTTCTTGACAGTACTAACCATTTCATTTTCTATATAGAGACTTGAGCTTGGCAATAGATCGTGTTCTAAGTGGCCAACCGGTAACATCAGAGCAAAAACCAAGGTACTTTGTACATATTCTCCATTTAATCGTTGAACATTTAAACTATAGGTCTCTGTCACATTCTCATGCTTAAGGTTAAAGTCATTATTTTTGTACTTGTTTGAAGTGTTGGATGCAGCATAAAGTGGCATCCAGGGAAGAAGTTTTGATCGGTGCAGTGTAATTATCTTGTTCAAGATATATTATTCAGTGAGTTCAGGTTTCTTTTTCATGTTCTCTGTTTTATGTAATCTCACGAACCATATTGGAATCTTACACCTGCTTGTTATTTTCTTTTCGTTCATTGTTCCTGTTGACATAGAATTCACCAAAGCGTGTGACTTGGAAGGAAATGATGTCAATAGTGATTCTTTTAGTTACTGGGTATGTCACTTAAGTTGTATACTACGTTACTGGGTATACGATGTCTCCCTGTTCTTTGTTTCTAATATTGTGACAATAAGGAAATTTATGTGCAATTTTCCTGAAAATACAATCTTATTTATGATATTTTCTAACGTTTGCAATGCGACGTTGTTTATTGACATATCCTTTAAAACATACAATACAGAAGACTAAATTACATTGAAATGCTCTCATGTTTATGACGCCTCTCCCGCTACCCTTATATCCTCTATTTTAATATATACTTTCTGTGTTTTTCTTTATAAGAAACAAATAATTATTCATACCGATAAAAAGTAATTTGTGTCATAAATTTAGTGTATTTTTAAAAAAGACAAATACTTTGGACGGGCTTGAGAAAGGCCATCACAACAAGGTCCAGTTCTTTCAACATAAATGGCCTAATCATTTCAATGTTGCAAAACAAGATAATGAAGTGGCTTACAGGTTGACGACCAAAAATAAACAATTACAGGTCGCGACCGAAAAGAGTAACTTACAAGTAAGTTGACAAAAAAAAAAAAAAAAACAACCTTCCGGGTATTTATATTGACCAAAGGAAGAAAAAGTAACTTACAAGTACGAAGCTATTTGTTGACCCAAAAAAGGTAGTACGAGACTATGGACCCCAGGAAAGTACGAAGCTAATTTGCTGTAACTGTTGTTTCTAGACCAATTTTACTTGTACAGTTGTATTATCACCATCGTCGGCAAATCCTGGTTACACTTTTTAGCTTATCAATAGATATCAATTTTCCCAATTTTACCGGAAAAGCTTCCTTACCATTATTTAAATTTGTATACTTAATACTTTAGTCCAAATAATTTTATACCGAAATGTTTGGTCTTTTTCAATTGTGATGGAATAGTCTTTATGGTAAATAAGGGATACTTTTTTTTTTTTCATGAAGTCTCGTCTTCTACATGTTTTGCTTAACTTTGTCGGGATTTTGGTGGACCCGGATTTTAGAAAGAGCATAAGCCTATGCTAATTTAATAACGCATTCAAAATTACTCATATATTTAACCCTGTCCTTATACTCCTTTTGTATGGCTATAAGTGACAACGTGCAAAGATAGGAAAATAAAGAAATGAGATGTAAAAGTATCCAAGTAACGCATTTTTGCGTAATCAAAAGTAGAACATGCAGCAGGGAAATGTAAACGTGAGAGGGACATTATTGTCTGTTTCCAATGCTTAATTAAGGCACTTAAATATATTGAGAAAGTTTGTTTTGAAGCATTCACACCTTGACTTCTCAAAGTCTCCTATCTTCAAATCTTAGTCATTATCGTTTCTTCATTTGGCCGTTTCTTAGTTCTACAGTTTTTCCCCTTAAATTTAATGTACGTAGCGTGTTTTTGTTTCTTAAAAACACACTAGTTACTTGCTTCTGTCCAAAAATCCTGCGTAGATTTTCATCAGTGTTTCCCACTCCGTCGTTATTGTTTCCTCCAAGCAAGGATCCTTTGTGCTCCCTTTGTTCTATTGTTGCTTATCTACACAGTTCTATTTTCCTTATTTTTCATTTTTATTATCATCTCACTGCCATCAATATCCGTCGATTTACTATTGAGTGTAAAATTTCTTGGATGCTATATTTTTGTATGCTGCTATAGGAGTATTTCATTTGTTTAATTGATGGTGGATGGTAAGTTTGTGTTATATGAATTATATATACGGAATGAAGCTTTCAGAATATAACATATTATGGAGTATACAAAATGTTGTTCTACTGTAGCCTGTTTGAAAGAAATTATAGACAACTTATGTAGATAGCTTACAACTATCAGAAACTCTTTATTTTAATAAACTTTTTAATATATCTTATCAAAATAAATTGTTTTTAACTTATTTTTATAAAATTTATAATTAAATTTATGACATAAGTTATACTTTTTTAAAAATTATTAAATAATATCTTATTATTTCTATTGTTAACTTACATGGCTAAAGAACTACACGTAGACTCAATTTGAGTAAATTTTTAGATAACTTTTTATAAAAAGAAAAAAATTAGTATAACAAATAAATAACACTTTTTTTTAAGTTAAATTTTTTTTTTCAAATTTTAGAGAAGGTAAATAAGATAGTTTTCAGAACTTCTCAAAATATAGATAAATATAAGTTATTTTTAACTTATAAAAAGAATTTTATTATTTTTATATTAATTTTTTAATAAGCATTTTTGTAAAAGTTTATTTAAATTGAGCAATATTACCTTTATAATTGTGGAGGTTAATGTTTGTTGTATGGGAAAACAGTGATTACTTAGTATTGATGATTGCTTACTGTCCTAACAAGGGAGATAAGATTATCAAACTATGTGTGGGCCTAGGATGGTCTCCTATCACATGAATAAAAGAAAGACTTCTTTTGAATAACATGAGGCACGAGCTATCTCTATCTTTACATAAATAATTGTTGGGAACATTTATGAAGGATTGTGGTCCAGGTGCTTCTCTTCTCTCTATAATTTTGCGCTTTAGAGGTTTATGCCAGAAATAAGACACTGTCCACTCTTGCTTTTCGATGGCCCATCTCTCACAGTCCCTTGAAAGCTATGTTTGTGTACTAAGGTCCCTTCTTTTGGAAGTCCTCATTGCCAAGGTTAACTGAACCTAAGGTCTAAGGCACGGTACCACTATTAATTTGTTCACTTGTGCCACTGTTGTCGGCAAAAGCAGGTTCATAGATTATTTGAGTGGGACTACGTCCTATAACATCTTCTTCATGGCTTTTAGTGCACTCCAAGTAACACTTTGATACCATATTGCAAGAACGTTATTCTATGCCTATTTAAGAAAAGAAAAAGAGAGAGAAATATAATATAGAGATTATTCAGTGATAAACTTTGAGATTTTCAAGTTTTTATATTTTACTTGAATTTGGACAACACTGAGTGGCGGTTTTTATTGATAGCAATTCAAGGACATGATCAACTTAAGATAATAAAGACTCAAGTTTCTGGTATTATCTGGCTTATTTTGAATCAAATAGCTTATCTACAAAAAGAACACAACTGCATTATGGGATTGCCATAAGATGTAGTAACATGATATGGTCTTGATAAAGAGAGAAAGATATCATTTTTATTAAACAATGATCCACCACGATTAGTTAGGATCCAATAATTATATTTATGTCTTTCTCTTTCCAACAAGACCATATCTTTTACAGAAGAAGATCCAAATCCATATAATACTAATCTATACAAATAAATTGTGACTTGACAAAAAAAAAAAAAAGAAATTAAAAAATCTAGCAATCAGTTTGGTGGCTATGAAGAAGAAGAAGATGGTGATTCTATTAAATGTTCACATGATCTAGAGAAACTTGAACAGTGAACTGCTGCTTTTGGATTGGTAACCATGCCTTTATGGAGAAAATTTGGTTTCTCAAAATCTTCATTTTCATGCCGGATCTCCTTGAGCATTGCTGTTACATCTTTCATAGTAGGTCTTTCTTCTGGGGATGAATTCACACAAAGGAGAGCCACCCCTAGCACTTGAAGCATCTCAGAGGTTCTTGTTCCACACTGCAAAACTAGTTGCTGGTCAAGGATAGATGTAAATTCTCTTTTCTTCTCTCGAATTTCATTGCTAACCCAGCTGACAATGTGGGCACCCTCTGGAATCCTGTGATCAGTTGGTTCCATCCCTGTTAAGATCTCAAGGAGCACAACACCATAACTGTACACGTCACTCTTTTCTGTGATCCTTAAACTGTATCCGTATTCTGCAGTTTGAAATATAATGCTGTTCTGATTAGTCAGCAGTTACAATGAGGTAAATGAAAATGTCCCAAAATCGAAATGAAATACAAGACAAGAAAGAAGAAAAGGCAAAGTGGCATATATTAATTTCAAATATGGTTTCAGGAAACTATTATAGAAAGAACAACCTGATTGAGAAATATAAAAAGAATGTCTTAAAGTCCAACACTAATTTTTTATATAACCAAAAAAGAGAGAGAATGTCTTAAAAGTATAAAAACACTGAATATTTTATTTTATTTATTTTATTGACAAAAATAATGATGTAAGACTCAAAAGTTTTAGAATGTCAAAAGCATTTATACTCACCAGGAGCTATGTATCCATAAGAACCTGCAACTATATGAGAGGCTCCTGAACACTCCGAGGAACTCACAAGTTTTGCAAGGCCAAAATCTGCAAGATAAGCTTCAAATTGTGTACCTACCAAGATGTTGTTAGCCTTAATGTCTCGGTGGACTATTGGAGGGATGCAATCATGATGAAGATATTCTAAACCATGAGCTGCTCCCAGTATGATCTTATACCTTGCATCCCAATCCAAGAATAATCTCTTTTCATGGAGTAATCCAAATAAACTACCATTACATATATAATCAAACAAAAGCAATCTAGTTCTTCCATTGTCGCAGCATCCTAAAAGTCTCACTATATTTTTATGCCTTATTGATCCCAGGGTCTGAACCTCTGCAGTGAACAGATCTCTCTCTGGTGGCTCTTCTTTCTTTATTGGCCATAGCTTCTTCACTGCAATAACCTGTTTCATTGGCGTCTCTACACGATAAACAATCCCTGAACAACCCTTTCCCACAATGTTTGAATCTGACAGCTTTGTGACTATGTCATTAATGGAGAAGTTGAGCTTTTGGAATGGAGTAAAAGCCCATTCCATTTCACCACCTTCATCACAATTCCTCCCAAACTTGGCCCCTTGAATTCTGAGAGTTAAAATTACTCCACAAGTGACAAAAATAGAAATTAAAATAATCCCAAGGAAAGTGTAGATAATAACATTTCTAATTGACTTGATGCCTTGGCCATTTCCACTTGCATGACACTTGCTAATGCAAAGGTCAGGGTTACCTGCAAATGCAGCAGCAGGTAGATCCTGGAAGAACTTTGTATCAGGAAGAGAACCAGAAAAGCTATTGTAGGAGACATTCAGAGACACAAGATTGTCAAGACTACCCAGTACTCCGAGGGTACCTGTGAGCTTGTTGTGAGAAAGATCCAAGATGGATAGTTTTGAGAGATTTGAGAAGGTCTCGGGAATGGGGCCAGTAAGAAAATTCCAACTCAAGTTCAAGAGGATATCTAACCCTTGCAAGTAACCAATGTCATCAGGAATAGAACCAGTGATCCTATTATTACTTATATCTAGCAACTGCAAATCCTTACAAAGGCCCAGTGTCTTAGGGATCACACCTGTGATAAGGTTTCCACTTAGAATTAACTTATTTAGAGATGTAAGCTTGCCCAAATTCTCAGGAATGCTTCCAGTTATTTTGTTTGCAGAAAGATCTAAGACATTAAGACTCAACAGGAATTTCAATGAGGAAGGAATGGTTCCTTGCAGCTCATTGCTGTGCAAGTTAAGCATTTCTAGATGAGCACAGTTACCTATCTCAGAGGGAATATCTCCACTGAGAAGATTATCTGACAACTCAAGAAAGCTCAAACTGCTTAAAAGACCTATTTCTTGTGGAATTTGACCAGTTAAGTTGTTTGATCCTAGCCTTAACCTGATCAAGCTGGTGCAACTGCCAATATCTGGTGGAATTTGACCTGAAAGTCTGTTTGATATAAGCAACAACTGAGTTAAATTCTGTAGATGAAAGAGCAAATTTGGAACCGAACCAGTGAGGGAATTGTGAGAAAGATCAAGTGCTTCAAGTTTCTCACAGTTGGATAGTTCTGTTGGTATGCTTCCATACAGTTGATTCTGCCAGGCATAGAAGAGGGTGAGTTCCTTCAGTTGCCCCATAACAGGTGGAATCTCCCCAGAGAATTTGTTGTTATCCAATTCAAGTTGCTTCAGCCTGGAAAAGTTTCCAATATAGGAAGGTATTTCTCCATAAATATCATTATCAGACAAGAGAAACTCCTCCAATAAGAGTAGACTACTGAGAGTCGAAGGTATCTGACCACCCAGAGAATTCAAAGAGAAATCTATAACCTCAAGATTTGTACAGTTTCCAAGACTTTCTGGAATGGTTCCAGTCAAATTGTTCTGCCACAGCAAAACCCTCCTGAGGCTTTGCATGGAACCTAATTCATAAGGAATACTTCCAGAAAGCTGGTTTTCATACAGAAACAAATCCTCCAAGGCTGAGCAGTTTTGAATCTCTGCTGGTATGTGACCTGTGAGATGTGCTGTGTAGACTGAAAGTGTCTTGAGATTCTTAAGTTCTCCTATGCTTGGTGGAATCTGCCAAGAAATCCCAGTAACTGCAAGTCCCAGAAAAATTAAAGCCTTGCAGCCTGATATCTGCATTGGAATTTCACCATATATACCTGGATTTCCACCTGCTCTTAGTGTTTCAAGAGCACTCAACTGGCCTATTTCTCCAGGTATCATACCAGAGAGCTGGTTGTCAAAAAGTGCCAGCTGCTGAAGCTTTGAACAGTTTCCAATTGTGGTTGGAATTCCACCATGCAAGGAATTTGAATTCAATGATAACCACTTCAGCTTAGATAGCATTCCTATTTCTTCTGGAATGGTTCCTGATAAAGCATTGAAGCTAAGGTCCAAAGTAACCAAAGAGGATAAGTTTCCCACTGAATTTGGAATTTCACCAGTGAGATTTCCATTTGAGATGACAAGAGTGGTGAGGTGGTTAAAAGAAAGTAACTGTGTAGGGAAGCTGCTACGTAGATCAATGGATGTTATTATGATCTCTGCAACAAACCCTTCTTTGGAACATGTTATATAATCCCATCTGCAAGGACTTTTGTGGTTTGGATCCCATGAAGAGAAGGCAATAGCAGAGTTGGAGGAATTGAAAGTTGAAAGCCATGAAAGTAGAGAGAGGCCTTCCTGGTTCAGAGCAGGAATGGATGGAAACAAGGAGATATTAAGAAACAAGATAAAAAGAGTTAATGCATTGCTTGACATGATGAGGTCGGTGTTCTGCTACTGTTCTATCTCACCCAAACATAGCACCACCAGTCTCTCAAAGTTACTATATCATGATAGTTGGATATTCAAATTCCCATATCTTCATTTAAGGTTACTGACGAAGATGTAGACCCTTCCTTTATCCTTCATCTTCATACACTTTCACTGTTTCTCTTTTATATTTGAAGTGTTTACAGCAAATGCTGAAGAAAGAAACGGACAAATTAGAAGCATTAAGCAGACAGATAGGTAAATAAGACTTGGTAGTACAAGGTTTTCTACTTTATTTACAAGAGACTGATTTCATGACTTGAACCTGTGACTTCCTAGTCACACAGTTACAATTCTAACAGTTTCACCAATCTCCTTTACATTGGAATAATTTTTATAGTTAGAAATGAAATGAAAGGTTTTGAAACTCTAATTATTAATGCAATGATAAAGAAACAAGTTCTGTACTATAAGTGTAAAACACAAAATTATTCACCATATTTCTACGAGATATAACAACATTGTTGGTACATGATTGTGGAGAGAGCAATGGAGCAGTATACAAGATCTATTGCAAGAAAAATCCGCTGCGAAAATGACTTGATTGGCCTTTTTTAGTGTCTACTGGGTCCTGTGCATGTGCTGCTATTTGTGTCAAGATACCTATTTGGACAATAGAAAAGGCAAAAACTACTATAATTTGACAGAACATTCCTATGATGGATAAACATTGAGACCTAAAAATGTAACTAGCAAGCCTGCAAGGTGGTGGTCTGAAGTCCCATCTATTTCACCTACATGTAATCAACATACACATAAGAAAATGAATTCCATAAACCTTGTGCCAAAATTATATAAAAATATTTAGGAAAACATAATTGTTTATTGTTATTATATTGTATAATTTTATATTCACGACTTGTTAGTGGCAGTCTTTTTAAATACATAGTTTATTACTATGTTTTCCTTTTGTGTATGATTTATATCTTATTATATTGTATAAAGAATGAAACTACTTGCTGAAAGTGGTTATGTACATGTGAAAGACATGACAGCAGTTTTATTTTCGATTCCCTCTCCCTTCCTTTTAGGTGCAAATGACAGGAGTTGCTACGAATTTCCAAGGCCGACATAGTGATGGTTCATCTAACTTGGCATAAGAATCGAAGTATTGAGATGGACTAAGCAGCACCTAATAAAAAATGATGAACATGTATAAGTAAAATGTGACAGAAACCACAGCTTCAACCTTTTCTGTTATATATGCATGGTGAGGTCTCAAAATCATCTTGTATTTGATAAAGTTGTTTCTTATCATGAAAGTCAGCCTGCGACCTTCCCAAGGGATAAAAATATAGGTGCATTGCATTCATGCCTTTTTTCTAATGCAAAACCTTCTTCAGATTCCAACTAATAGTGATGTAAAACTAACTCTCTGAAGATAATTATTACTTTAATAATGGCTTATATCATTAATCATATCATTAATCATATCATTTTACATGAAAATGAAAATTCTGCAGCTCACTTTGGTTGCTATTAGTATTGATTACCAATTAACATTAAAGTTTTACTTCAAATAAAATATTTGTATTTAATGTTATCTGAGATTATCAAAATAAAACTCTAATTTTGATTAATAAACAGTACTGACATCACTTAAGGAAATGCCCATAAATTTTTATTCTATTTTTGGTCCATACCCAACATTGGAATGTAGATAAAAATGTGGGTCAGGGATTTTGATTGGGATGAGATAATTACTGAATTATTATAGGTGACTTTTTTTTACTGTGTGTGATATGTTGGGAAATAATTGTTGGAGAACAGCAAAGAGAACTTTAATGTGAAGAAAAAAGACAGAGAGAAAAATTTGGAGACAGAAAATGATCTCTCAGTAGCACAGGCCTTGAGGAGATGTTGAGTGATTTGGGGATGAAAACAAGTTGGGTATCTGTTTAGGGATCGTGTGGGCCATAGGGTTAGGATAAGCTCTGGTTTTGGAAGGTGGGGACAACTGATTCCCTAACCACAACCAGTGATTAGTGACTAATTTTTATTGGTTTAGAGTTTTATATGCTTGCACATTATTTTTTCTCTATTTTTCACTTAACTTTTTTTTTTTTATATTTTTTGCTTAACTTTTTTTTTTATCACATTTTTAATTTCATGCTCTTCTCTCTATTTATGGTTAAAAAAATTGCCAATAATACATTTTCTTTTTAATATACCCTATTAGATAAAATTTATTAAAAATTACAAAAATAACACGTATTTCATTTTTCTATTATTAACTTAATAATTTTTATCTTATTTTTATATTTTTAATAAATTTTAATTGATAATTAAGAGTGCAATAAAGACATTGTTATTAAGATTATACATTTGATGAGTGTATAACAATTTTTTTCCAATTTTTATATTCCCAGTTTAGTTTTTTTGGTACTTAGTTCTTCTAACAGTTTCTTAAAAGTTGACTTGCTCATTCTTTTTGTCAAGGAAAAAGAAAAGATACAGACTTATTTGTTTTATAATTATTTTATCTTCCTGTTTGTTTAAATTATTTTTATTTTCAACCTACATAAAACCTCTCTTAATTTATAAAATTACTGAAAATACCATTATTGCAAGTT
Source organism: Abrus pulchellus subsp. cantoniensis (assembly GCA_024086825.1). Lineage (NCBI taxonomy): Eukaryota > Viridiplantae > Streptophyta > Magnoliopsida > Fabales > Fabaceae > Abrus > Abrus pulchellus. Next base: position 8,819,331 of record CM044051.1, on the reverse strand, counting down.
TTGACTTACACCAAACACTTCTTTTAAATAAATTATAATTTCATATATATTCAAAATCATGAAAATTAAGAGTCATGAATATAGTTGGAATTATCTACTTCTTATCCATCTTAAATTTTTATTTAAAAAATTACGACTTAATTTGAAACAAAAACATATAGAAAAGTACAAAATTCTTCAAGTAGAAAAGTAGTGGACAAATTAAATTAAAATCTTGAAATCAGTTCAAATGACCTAAACCTTCAACCACAGTTTAGTATCTTTTAAGTCTTTACGCCAATTCAATTATTGGACAAATTTATATAATAATATATGAGCGATTTGGGTGAGGTCATGTTTAAAAAGTCATCCTTAATTGAACAAACTAGTTCAACCACAAAAATAGTGAAAGTGCTGTTTAATTTTAAAAAACTGCTAATTTCAAAACATCTTTTGTGGTGCTATTCATAGACCAAACTTGCTTAGTATGAACTCAAATCATTTAAATAGGACAATAGGTTAGGATTCATTAGCATATGAGAGTGATCTTTCAATGGCAAAGAATTTTAACAACACAAGGTTAGAATAAGAAAAAAAGCATCAATCCATCTGGTTTAAAACCAGTAAATCTGATGCTAAACTAATTATTATTATTTTTTATCTTTTAAAAATTTCTGTTCGACAAAAATTATTTTCTAATCAAATAAAAGGCTTAATACTAAATATTATTAATGTCACGCGTGAGGTTCAGTTATAAATTGTTGTTATTTCGTTTTTTTATTATGTATTTTTATTTTCAAAATTTATAATGTGATTATTTTTTTTTTTTTATAATTTTGTGATGATTCATTCCCGATAGGATTTGTTTAATTTGCAAAATAGTGAAGGACTAAACGAAACAAAAGAAATTAAACTAATTTTCGCTTGATTTTAAAAGTGGTCATCATATAGTACAGAAAAAAAGATAAAGCACACGATGATAATAAAAAAATTGTTACTGATAAAATAAAGAGAACTTTTTTCTCCGATGCATAACATTATTATAAAGATAAAAGGTTTAAATAATATTTTAGTATTTTTTATTCTCATGTAACTTTACTATTACATTTGATTTCAAGTATTAAATATATATTATTATATTATATATTTTTAAAATAACATATTTTAATAAATTTAAACGGTTAGATTCAACAGTACCACTGCATTCTGCATACCTTTCATCGTTAAATCGTGAATGAAAAATAGGAAAGCAGACATTCTTGTAGCATGATATTTTAAGATTGAGGGACCCTTATTTGTCGTTGCATTATCTGGCACAATAATAATAGTGTGTCGTTTGATTCTGCACTAGCAAGTTCTTTGACATAGTCTTTCAATCACAAATGTAAGATACATCTATTTGTTCTTTATGTGTATTGGAATCTATTTAGTAGTATGTTTTTAAAATTTACCAGAATGATTAGGTAAATCATCTCAGTCCACCAATGTTACTCACAAAATGTTACTCATAAATCCATGATTTGAGTTGAGTTAACATATAAGTTAATTAGACTCTTTGAAATTAAATTCTCATTGAAAAAACATGATTGTCTCTCTCTATCACTATTATTACCATCTTATAAGGATAAGTTTGTTATTTTATATTTTTATGATTTTTGTACAATTTTTAAAATTCATTTGAATAAAATTTATAGAGTTTGTCTTAGTTCTTTGCTTGGAGCTGTGGCCCTCTAATGAGGAACTTACTTGAAACAAGCAAAAAGCATATGCTAGTTTGGATAGCATCCATTCCTTTCTTGAATGGAAAAAATAGATACGAAAACCACTTGACAAGTAATAAATTAGAATAATAAGATAATTGGGATACACTATCTTCTTTCAATTTTCCAAAAACTCTGGGCCATGGCAATGGCATCACTACCCCAAATGTCAGGAGCATGCATGAGCATGAGCTGGAAAAACAACGTTAACACACGACCATGCATTGCCCAATCGTACAATAAGAACCATTTCAGCAACCTTCTTGACAAACACCAAATTGCAAAGCGTGCGTTATTTCCTTTGACATTTGTATGGAAGCAGTACCAAAATGAAAAATGGAAAGCACGGAGCGAGGTAGACCCTCATTTTGTGTCACCAGATTTACGAAAGAACACTATCAAAGATTTCTACGATTCCTTCAATGCCAAAGAGATTGAGAAATTGAAGCAATTACTTTCTTCCGAGTGTGTGTACGAGGACTCCCTCTTCTACACCCCCTACCATGGCAAAGAGGTTACTACCTCCTATCTCTTTTCTCTTTTCTCTTTCTCCCAGTAAAATTATGTCTACTTAATATTTTTCCCCTTTTTTTATATATAAGATATCTTCGATTGAATTACATAAATCATATAAAAGAAGTAATTTAAATATTTAGTTTTCTTTTTTCTTTTAAAAACATTCAATTTTATTATTTTCATTTAATATCATTCAATTTAATATAATCTCACTTTTAATATTTTAATTTTAAAATGTTTTCTTTTGTTATATGATTCCCACCAACTCTATTTATTGGAGTTAAATAAAAAAACTAATATAATATAAACTAGCGATATTTTCTAGATGTTACCTTATAAAAAGAATTAAAAGAATAATAAATGGTAGCATAGTATTGGATTGGTTAAGAAAATTTTAAGGAATATTGTATTTAATGAAATACAAATATAATTTTTAATATATTTTTTGAATAATTCAAATTAATTAATAAAGCATGTTAAATGTTTCTTAATCAGATATTTATGATAAGACCCTAATAAATAATGAATTAATGATAACAAGATCAAGCAAATTCACGAATGAACCCTAATGAAGCTAGCAAGAATTGTGTATAGATTCGAGCATATGCGTTATGGACTGCTGAGAATTTCACGGTGCCAATGCCATCAATAAATTTGGTGATTGTTTAATTAATGTAATGCTTTTTTTTTTTTACTTTTTCAGAACGTCATAAACTTATTGCAGAACTCGATGGATGCTTTGGGTCAAAATACTAAAGTTTTACTGGATGATGTCAAAATGGACAACCACCACCTCAAAGCTACTGTATTTTGGCACTTAGGTACGTCACTTCCATTAACTCAAATCTTTTTGTTCTTCCTTTCTTTTGTTTTTGGTCGATCTATTTTGGTCCAAATTTTGTTTAAGTCGACTTCACTCACTCAATTCATCACTTTATTCATCATTCAGGGTTGTTCATTTTTTCGATTTCGGTAAACCATTGAGGGTTGTTGCTAATTCTCAAGATCTATGTTATTTTGGGTCCAATTATGATATTCAACTTAATTGGAACCGGGTTCATTTCTTTGGCTTCTTGGGTCATTTTCTACATAACAGCTTGACCCAAACAAAGTGAAATTGGGTTCAAAATAAACACTAGTTCAGCTAAATCCACAGACGGTAGCCTTTTTATTTTTACTGAAATATTTATTTATTTATTTATTTTTATCTTCAATTTATGCTCCAATTTTTAAATATTTTAAGAAATTGGTTTTTACATTATCAAAATTTCAACCCATTATATTAATTCTTTTAAATGTTAAAATTTGATTTAAAGGAAATCTCTCAACACAATAATAAAAAATTATTTAATAAAAAGGGGGGCCGGTATTTGTCAAATCAACACCGCACTAATTCTTTTATTTCAAACATTTTTTATTTGTCAATTCACATATTTTTTTATTTAATGATTTTTAAATTAAACCAATCTTATATTTATTTTATTAATATTATATCATAATTAATTATATTAGTAATTTATTAATTATAAAATTTATTCAATAGACAATACAGAACATACAGTATATATATAACTTGATCGGATATGTGTGTTAAAGAATACCTCACATTTACATTTTTCGCAGCGTGGAATCGTAAGAAGATACCCTACACAAATGGATGCAGATTCTTTACATTTGAAGAAGTTGAAGGAAGATTGCTTATTCGGTATATACACCATAATACTATTTCTGTGTATGGTGAATCATTAAAATTATGGTTTCTAAACATGTTAACCTTCTAAAATAATCATTACCTTTTCATTAAACGGAAGAAATGATTGTGTCTGGCTATGTGCAGCAAGATAGTCGGCATGGAAGAACTTCCACTAAAACCTGGTGAACTAGCACTGGTATGTTCCTAATTCAATTTTTGTCACTTTTTATTTATTAGATTTAACCTCGTACCAATTAATTTGAAAAAAAAAAGCTAGATCAAAGTTGAGGTTCTATATAATTTGAATATAAAATCAAATACCAATTAGTCCAGATAAATTGCATATATACCAAAAACAAAAAAACAAAAAAAAACAAAAAAAACTTTCTCATTTTGCCTATTCTTCTTTCCATGCTGACTCTAAGCTTGTCCAATTATATACTTCCTGAAGAACATGCGATCCATTTTCAAGTGTTATTTTTTATCACGGTTCAGACAAACTAATTAGCCATAAGCTCATCTAAATGATAGACAGAGGATTTTATTCAAGTGCTTATTGTTAGGTCAAAAGCTACATATCTTATGAAAAAATTATAACTTTCTTTTCTTAATTAAGGATTTTCATAATCACTTTAGGTTAAGGAGCTACATACATTACAAGCGTTATATACCTTTCAAATCCTTGAAGGAGCAAAAAAATTTACTGGTGATATAACAAATCTAAGGAAAATAGTTTAGCCACTACAACACCTTGAAGAATGAAAACAATCGTGCTAAATAGTTTTTTTAATCGTACGGTAAGAAATTAAAAATACTTTTTATTAATTTTTTTTATTATCTCAAAATTATAAACAATATTTATTTACTGTATACTTTCTTTAATACTTCTTAACCTATGTTTTTCAGTCCACATTAAAAAATGTACATTAAATATTGTGTGAAAGAATATTTTAGTAACAGATTTCTTTATTAAAAACTTACACTTAAATGCGTGCATCTAATTCTGGGATTTGGATCCAATGCAATTAACACAAAAATTAAACATTTAGTTTCATTTTCGCTTAAGCGAATATGCAAAAAAGGACAAAAAATTTTATACAAAATTAGCTTAAATGAATTATGTTAGTTTAAGTAAATTTTGTGCATTTGAAGATATGAAAACTATGTATGGAAGGTAGAGAAAATTGAGAATAGATGAAGATAAAAAGATGAGTGGTATAAGAGTGGTGGTGGTGGTGGAGGGAGAGGAGAGTGGAGAGTTTGCGATGAAGCAAAGAAGGAAATATAGGTATGAGGTAGGGTAGAAGAAGAAGAAGAAGAAGAAGAAGAAGAGAAGAGAAGAGTTGGCCATGAGATGAAGGAAAGAGAGAGTTGAAAGAGGAACAAAAGAGTTAGATATAAGAGAAGAAAGAAGTTGAATATGAAAATTAAAGAGAGTTGAATATGAAAATTAGAGAGAGAGTATTAAGTATGAGAAAAAGTAGAAGAGAAATTTAAGAGAAAAAACATAAAATTCTTTTAAGTGAACATAATTCACTTAAATGAATTTATCGTTTAAGGTAAACAAAATTTATTTAAGCTAATTTTGTAAAAGAAATTTTGTTATTTTTTATATTTTTGTTTAAATAAGTCTATTTTTATTTAAGTAAAAATAAAATTGTATGTACAATTTTTGTGTTAACTGTACTGTATTCCTAATTCTGTGGTGATTAACTGAAGTCTTAAATCTGTGTAGAAAGTCATAAAAGCAATCCGTACCGTTTTGGACACCTATCCAGGAGCAGCTTCAGGTATGTATAAGCCATTATTCTTGATTTCCAATTATATATCACATCAGATATCAGAAATTTGATACATATTAATTTGAAACGTTTAACATCGTAACAAGTTGCTACATATAATTCTAACAAAATAAATTTTCAATTTGGTGCTTGACATGCAGTGTTGGCGTTGCTCGAGTCCCATAACTTTCAAGATGGTAGCACGCATGGAGAAACTCAGGACACGCATTAAAAGATTAGGAATTTGATTCTTCATCACTAAATGATATATTTTAGATAATAAGGTATGAATACTTTTATTTATTTAAAAATTAGCAATTAAAATGTCTACAATTTTATAATTTATTATGTATATATATCATTGTCAGAGTCTTAACTAATAATTTCTTAATGCTATAACTACAATTTTTTCCCTTGTACCTCTAGATATTAATCTAAAAATTCGTTAATGATCTCGAGAAAATGCTGGCTAGCTAGTATTATTTGATATGGAGTATGCTTGCACAGTGATTGATTGATATGCATGACGAAGCTTTAAACAAAACAGCTGAACGCCATATACTACAAGCTCGTGAATGAATGCTAACCAGCCATAAAGATTAGATTGAAATAACTACGTTATGTAATTTAACGCTAGTAAAATAAGTCGGTTCTATTAAGTCGATCTGCTTAAGTTTATTAATTTATAAAACTTGAGCTTTAAATCATTTATATTTTTCTTTATCAAATTCGAATCAATTCAGTTTTTTATATATAAAATACAAGTTCAATTTAAATTTAATCTTTTTAATGTTCAAATAAAATGTAATTTTTTCACTCAGCTTAATAAAATATAAACAAAATTGTTAAACACGTGAATTAATTAATAAAATTTGTTTCAGCTTAATTTATAATATCGAATTTATATATTAGTAAATAGAACTATTTTAAATACTTAAAAGGAGAATTTTATTATTTATAATAATCTTATTTAATTTAAATAAGATTGTCTTTAATGTAAAACAACTGTAGTCTAAATTAATAAAATAAAAAAAATTCTCAAACAAAATATTTCTCATGTTATTCTCAAATAAATTAATTTTTTAATTTTAAAGTAATTTTGTTATGTTGCCTTACTTTAAACAGTAATTATTTTTTTAAAAATTTAGTATTAAGAGATACTATTTTTTTTCTAAAACAGCATTCTCCTTTTGACTTTTTAATCAATTTATACAACTCTAAATATTCTTAAAAACTTATTTAAGATATGAAACCTTCAGTATTTTAGATATGCTTATATTATTCTCATAATAAAGCTAAGTAACAAGTTGCTTCTTTCAAGGCACAACTGCATAGGATTGTCTTACAGTACCTGTTGTCTAAAACAATAAAATCTAAAAAACTGTTGCACACGTAATAATCGATTTTGTGACCTTTAATATGGTCGGTGCACGGTAGCTGCAAAACTACCATGTGGCGCGGGTAATCGATATAAAAGAGTGATTCATTCCATCTATACAGAAAAGAGACAAAAAACGATGTAAGCAAGCTAGGTGGGATACTCTTTCCTGTATCATCTCTTACTAAGACATACATTCATATGCCTTATATATAATTGATTTATATATAAAGGTTGCATAAATTTTTATAACGATAAATGGAAAAATAAAATAATTGTGAAATAAAATATGTTTTGTGAATAAAAAATGATTAATGTGAAAGAAAGAGATGAAAAAATAATACTATAATAAATATTGTATAAATAATAGCAGTATGTAACCCTAATGCAGCAGGAAAATTTTCCCATCCAAAACGAATCGTTTGCATCACCTTCACGTGCTTGGATGCTGCCCATGCATCATACCGTCTTAGCTATCATGACTTATCTATTTTGGATACAAAGGATAGCATCAAGAAACACTTCTAATCTAATACCCAATTCATGGATACTCCTACAATCTTTTGGGATCTCGACAGGAAGTGGACATTCTCACTTCTAATTTTTATTAGTACCAATATCAATTTTTATTTTGAATTCTTCTTATTTTATAAAATTAATCTTTTAACTTTTAAATCTGTGAATAATATCTAAAATCATGATGAATTCTATAGAAAATAATAATACTTATATGGAATGTAGAAAAATAGTAACTTCTTTTCTGATAATTAAATATCGTAAGTAATTTATCCATACATATTTTAAAAATAAAAGGATCCTCTTGGTTCAAGCTTTAAACTCGTCATTATTGGTGAAATATGTTATATGTATTCAATATTAATCAAGTCAAAACAGAAATGTATAAAAAAAAAAAGATAGCAAAATATTTTATGAACATATCTGTAGTATTATAGAGGCCCCTGAATTACCATTTGTTTTTTCATATTTTGTTATTTATCTGCTACAAAGTAGTTTTGCTATAACTATTTTGTGCAAAAGAAGTAAATAAACACAAAATACTTTGAAGAGCGAAATTTTAAATATAAATCATGTGATTTTAAACTCATTTGTAAGTAAAATTAATTTAATAAAATTAAGTTTATTTAAATTTAAATTTACAAATTTAACGGTGTTCCCATAGCATTCGTCTCTGCATCTCCAAGAACTCAGACACGTTCTACACATCTTTCTGCAGAAACACATTGATTAATGTAGAATCATATTCACTGTTGAAAAATGTGGGATTGACCAATTTTAAAATTATTGCAACCTTTAATAATCATCGAATGTAAATCCAATGGTAGACAAGGCTAAGGATCCAAATCCTAATTTTCCTTGCCCTTCCCTTGATCCACGTTACACGCTTGAAATGAGGTATTGTTTGATCTAAATCAATTTTTCACTGAAATCATTATCCACAAGTATGTAATATGTATGATATGAAGATCGACTTAGAGTACAGACTATATAAAAAAAAAAAAAAAAAATTATAATATCTATATCAGATCCGAGTAAACATTTTTCGACTACATTTCCTTGATATGGCTATATGCAGCCGAAGTACAACTTTATTCTATATCAACTAAACATAAATATTTTCTATACCATTCTATTGTTTTTCAATTTCTTAATTAATAGGAACATATGTAACGTAGCAATTAATTATCTCTCTTTCTTCTCTTCTTTCAAATAATAATCGGAAGAAGAATCAATACAACTTAGAAATGTCAAGTATAAAGAAAATGAGATCTAACTGATTAAGGTCTTGACTCGAAAACTTGCTGCATGGTTGAAATATCAAAGGAACTCCAAGTACTCCAACCGTCGCTAATCGAATTCATTGCAGATGAAGAACTAATGGGTAACAATTGACCATCCTCATTTAACGGCATGGAGTATTCCAACTCCTGCAATTGCATAACGGGTGGTTCCCAAGTAATGGAAGAGGAAACGGTAACCGTAGCATCATCACCCCACAGAACATTTTCATCACCACCCAGAAACCCCTCTAACTCATCAATCCCACTAAAACTTAATTCCTCAGCTCCAAAATTCTCAATTGTTAGCATTGCAGGGTCCATAATGGGATCAGGTAAAGGTTTATTTTGGATTACCGTATCATTCTCAGTTTCAAATCTAAAGTAATTGTTGGAAGACGATGACCCATTGCTACCTTCACTCTCGGGTTCCTCACTGGGTTTTTGGTTCAAGAATTTGGCGAACACGAGAGCCATGTCTATGTCACGTGACCCATTGGTTTGGGCATTACAAATTGATGATTCTCTGTCCTCAGAAACAGAGCTATTATTGGAAACGCTGTCGCTTTGGTGGTGCCTCGAGGACTTTCCGCGGCGGTTTTTGCGGCAGCCACCACCGACGGGAACGTTGCGGAGAGAGCCACCTTTGGTCCAGTAACGCCTGCAACCTTTGCAGAAATATCTGGGTTGTGACAAGCTATAGTTGTTGTAGTAGCAGAATTTGGTGTTGGTGGAAGCACAACGAGGACAATTGGGTGCTACCTCAAGACTTGGTTTCCACCTTGAAGTTGATCGTTCCATTGGAGTCGGCAATGGAAGCTGATGCAACATACGCTCTAGCTGAGAACCGTTAACAATGCTGTGTATTTGTGGGAACATTTATTTGGATATGGTGAAATGGGAATTGTGTGTGTGTGTGTGTGTGAGAGAGAGAGAGAGAGAGAGAGAGCGCGGGGTGGGTGGGGGCTTCGGAGTAAGCGAGAGCATGTGTGAATATATGTGTGGGGGAAATCGTGGAGAGGAACGTGGGCGGTTGGGGAATCGTTAATATTAAGGAAGGGTGTGCATGTGTTAGTGTGTGTGAGTTTGTGATGTTGATGTGAGTTTCATGTTATGGTGTGCTGTTTCATAGGCGGATGGGGCGTGTCTCATTCCCTCGCGTGCCTTTTCTTCATTCCGGCCTCTTTGTCATTGTGAGGTTCATAAGTCAAAGCATTGCTTCTCCACTCGTCAAGTTATCTGTGCCCGAAATTACCAATTGCCCATGTCACACATAACATGTTTATATTATGTACAAAACTCATACATAACAAGTTTTCGAAATCAAGTATTCCTTTAAACTATGAACAATTGCATTCCAGTTAACTTGATGCATGGCTTCCTCTTAAGTTTGATTAAGGAAAAAGTTCAAGAATTTTTACATAAGTTTCAAAACTAGAAAAGTGTATGCTATTGTAGATAAATTGATTAAATATTTGAGTGATTGCTAATTAGTATATTTGTATCAGTATATGACCCAAGAATAATGCCTTATTTCAAAGTGTTGGGGTCAAAATGTAAAATGGTGGAAGATTCATACATTTCTTGGTTAAAATCAGCACTGCATTTCCAAATGCAGAAGGACGGGGGCAAATGCGTCATTTGGGTGCATAAGATATGAGGGCAATAAAGGTCGGCAAGAGAATGTGTGAGACAATGCAGTGTACTGTATGCGGAGGAGGGAATTACGGTTTATGGAAGAAGTTTCACATATATACTATATACAGCATATACACATCATGGAAGGCTAGCGTTGCGGGCATGGAACTGATCGAAGCATCAGCACGTGCTTAGCGGGGATACGTGGCACATCTTCCATCCTTAATCTGATTCTTTATTAAGGTTAAATCCCCAAATGACCATGGATTTCGTCGCAATTATGTGAATTCTTTTTTGTTTATGTCATCAACCTTATACCGGTCAACCTATTGACTTCCCCTCCACTGAATTTCCCAGTTCATTGACTCCAAATAAGAGTGAGGAATTGTAGCACCTTCCTTCAAAGGATCCAATCATTCAACCTAAACAATAATATAATCTTTTGTTTTCATCTCTTAAATATTAGTTCGGGAAAATAAGTCTAATTAATTGCTTATTCAACCTTCTGATCAACTAAATACTTATCTGAGGCTTCTGTTTTAGAGCCTATGGCATTAGGATTTTGGCTCATCGTTTTATTTGTCCACGACTCCAAAGTCATATATTGTATCACCTTTTCTAAAAATATAAATCCTCACTCTCGTCCTATGACCACCAAGTTGTACATAGTTACAAAAAAGTTATTTTATTCCTACAATATTTCTTTTGTATTGCATTACTTATTTTATCTCATACATATTGTTAATTTACTCTTCGTATCTCTTTTTTCAGTTCTAAAAATCATGAATAAGAATAAAATTTCTCAACTAGAAATGTATAATTGGAGAGCTTTCATTTGCCATAACTCATGCTATAGCTAGCCATGCATACTTATATGGAGCTGCTATATATGGATTTAAAATACAATTAGGTTAGGAGCGAATTAATGTCACATCAAAGGAACATAATGAGAACACGGTGCAGCTAAAGGTAGCAGTCATAAGAGTGGAGATTCGATCTAAAGGGAACATTCGAGGCACGTGGGGGTTTAACGTTGCTTTCACGAAAGATGCCATCATACGTATTCATGGTTGAGGATCAGTGGCTTCCACGTCTCAAACTCCTTCCCATATTTGTTTTGTTTTATATGTTTCGGTAAAGTTTTAACTAGTTTATGAAATCTAACATAGCTAACGATCGATTTTCAAATAAATCAAATAACAGTTCATACTTTACTTGCTCTAACCTGATCAATACGAATACTATATCTGTATAAATGTTTCAACTAACCATGCATGTATAATGAATGTGCATGCACCAACAAATTAATGAGCGAGCGCCATGCACCCGTTAATTAAGTACAATGGTATGTAGGTGGCACATGTGCTTTGGGTATGTTGATTAATGTTGAAGTTCAAAAACCAGAAAGAGTAGAAATAAAGCCACCATGATTGTAGATGACAGATCACAGAGCGGTGCGCGATTCTCTATGTCCCAATGGCCTATGGGCACTCTAGACATGGTGGTTGCGATATAGCCAACAACTTCCTGAAAACAACCGTATTTTTACACGCTAAAGAAGAAACATAAAAAGTTTTAACACAAGTAAAAAATATGTAGTAAATAATGTCATTAAAAAAAATAAAGAAATGCAATAAAAGTATAAACAAAATATTAGAGAAAATAAGTGTATTATATATATAAGAGAAGACCTGTCTAAAAGTAATATCATTATTAATTTTTTTACTGAGAAAGTTTTAAGAGGGACGATTATGAAACTATAGGAAAAGTGCTATAAATATTTTATTTTATATGAGTAAAAAGGAATATTTATTTATTTTCTCTCAAAAAAATGGTGAGATTTTGTATGAAAAAAGTAATGAGATCTTTTATTTTTTATATTTTATTGAAAATAATTTTTAAAATAATATAAAATATTCAAAAATTACATAATTAATAAAAATATCAATTAAAATTTTAAATTTTTTCTTAACATAAATTTTTATTGATTTTTTAAAAAAATCGCATAAATATATATATTTTTTTACTCTTTTTATTTATCCAAAAAATGCAAAGTAAATTTTTTTCAATGGTGTGTTTTTTATTTTTATCCATTTAAACAACATATTATTTTTATCTTATTTCTCGTATATTTCTTTCTTAATATATTATTTTCTTCTTTTTTTTTTACTCATTTTTTATTACATCCAAACATAACATTAATCTTTAGAATTAAATTTAAGTAACTAAAAATTTAAAAATATATTATACTTTTATATCTTTAATAAAAAAATATATATTTTTAATAAAAATTATTACTTTTAAATACTTAATTCAATTTTAAAAAATTGAAGTTAGAAAACTCTTTCCAGTATAACACTCAGTTTTGGGGCTTTTTTTCCCTTTTGGAGTTAATTTGAAAACAAAATACTAAATTAGGCATGCATGCAAACAAATTTTCTATCTGGGATTCGATGGCCATGTGGTAGTAAAGTCGTCCAGCACAGAGATGACACAGGTGCAGATTGTCGTCTTGTTATGAGCCGACAATAATAAAGTCGTCTAGAAGAGGGACGACACACGTGCTAATGTGACAGTGTCGTCCCTGTTTGAGTTGACACTAACGTGATGGTGACACTTGTCGTCCCAAAAACTTGTGTCGTTATATGTTGGACGATTTTAGTGTCATCCACAACAAAAACGATTTTAATGCGATCAATAGATAAAAATTTTGATACATTCCTTTGTCCAAATTAGAATGTGTATATAAATACTACGATGAAGCTGGGGAAGGAAGACCAGTGTGGAGCTGAGGAAGGAATAACAGTGTGGAACTGGACAAGAAATAATAATTATTGAGCAATCAGGTTAGATTTTAACTATTATGAATATATAATTTATTTTTAATAGTTATATAGAAATTTTATTTTGAATAATAATATTTATTTTATATTTTTAATGGCTTTTAAGTGTTAGTGTTGTAATTTAATTTTTGTTATTATATTTGGAAAAAGGCAGATAACATATAATGTTAAAATTTATTATTTAAATATTTGTAATTACAAATGAATTTAAAAATATATATTGTTATATTATAAATTAATTTATAAATAAGCTTGACTTATTTTTAATGCAGGATGAATGAAATTGTTGTTATTATTATATTCAAATAGTAGAATATATGAAGGAAATAAGAGTATAATTTTTTAAGGGCAAAAAAAGATGATTAAGATAGAACATGAGATCACACTTGAGATGTTTAAACGAAAGATCCATACAAAACTAAAATTGTCAAGTTGTTACGTAATTTTTAAATTAATTTCTCAAATTTTAGTTGGGACAAATCGTCGATATCATACAACTCTAGATGTATGTGACGATGAAGACATAGATTGCATGATAAGTGCATGTCAACAACCACATCATAAGAATGTAGTTGAGATATATGTGGATGTTGCAATGCTGAAACATCTTCTGTTGTGGCACGTCCATTAGAAGTGAATTTATCACTCTCACAACTTCATGAAAGTAATGATGATGATGATTATGCACCAAGAGAAGGTAATATAAATTTAATAATTTTAAATTTTTAAAATTGATGCTGCAAATGCTATTAATAATATAAGTTTACAATGTACAGATGAAGATGATGATTATGAAGATAAAGAAGATATTTCATTAAATGATTTTTCTGATACTGAGACAGATGATGATTGATTCAATGATCAATATGGAGGGTATTGTAATAGTTAGTTTATCGCAACAACAACATGGAGATATGCTTTTTAGGTAGTGATTTTAAAGATATTTTTTAGAACTTATATTTGTAGTAATGTATAAATTGTTATAGATGGTATAAATTTGATGGATGAATTGTTGTAATGCAGAAACTACATTGCCTTTTTGGAATATAACTCCACATTACAGTCATATTAATTGGGAACACCTGATCAAGAATTAGATTTTCTTGGAATGAATGAAGCACAATCATGGAAGGAAGGAGATGCATTATATGTTGGGCAACTATTTGATACTAAAGAAGATGTAAGAATGGCTATAAAACATTATGCCATGAGGAAACATCAAACTTTTTTTGTGGTGGAGTCAAAAGTAACAACATATGTTGTAAAATGTGTCAATCACAATAGTAGATGTCCTTGGAGAGTTCGAGCATCGTTGCTAAAAAATGCAGACAAGTGACAAATTATAAAGTGGAGTGGTGCCCATACGTGTTTAAATGCTTCAATCTCTCAAGACCACAAAAAGTTAGACTCCAAATTTATTTGCTCATGCATTCTTGGTATGTTAAATTTGATATTAAATTTTAGAATTTTGAAATAGAAATAATTTACTAATTTTCATCCTATTACATCCCAACAAATTTAAAAACTCACTCATTATATGAGACGCAGGTATGGTGAAAGAAGAACTATGAGGGCCTATTTCGTTAATTCAAGAGAGAATTAGTAGTCAATTTGGATGTTTAATTTCATACAAGAAGGCATGGAAAGCAAAACAAAAAGCAATAGTTATTATATTTGGTGATTGGGACGAATCTTATGCTGCATTGTCGTGGTGGCTAAAGTACATGCAATTACATGCTCTTGGATCTGTATAAAAATTTAAAACAAATGATTATGTTGAAGTTCACACCGTGGATAGTAGATATCGAGTTTTTCATCGGTTGTATTAGTCGTTCAAGCAATGTCATGAAGCTTTCAACTTTTGTAAGCCTATAATACAGGTAGATAGAATATTTTTGTACGGTAAGTACTGATAAACTTTGCTAATTGCTATGACTTAAGATGGAAACAATTGTGTGCTTCTCATTGTGTTTGCCATTATCGAAGGAGAAACCTTATCTGCATGGGAATGATTTTTAGCCATGATTCATATACATGTGACAAATAAGGCAGGGCTATGTTTGATCTCAGATCGACATCAAAGTATAGAAGGTGCAGTCTCAAATCCACATCTAGGTTGACAACCTCCAAATGCTTATCATGTTTATTTCATTCGTCACATTGCAAGTAATTTCAATCGATGATTCAGAAAGACCATGTTGAAGAAGAAACTAATTCAATTAGGTATGTATTCTTCCCATTTGATTCATTTAACTTTTATTAGATTTTGAATATTTAACCAATGCATTCAAACTTTTTCTGTTAAATGCAGGATATACACCATCAGAACATATTTTTGAATCTAAGCTTAATACGTTTCGATCACAATCAGCTGAAATTCAGACTTGGATAGATAATATATCAAAGGAAAAGTGGAGCTTGGCTTATGATAATGAAGGACGTCGTTATGGCCACATGACTACTAAATAGGTGCAAGAAACCTTCCTATTACTGCCTTGGTCAAAGCTACTTATGCAAGATTGGTAGAATATTTTGTGAAGCGTGGTGAAACTGCAATGCATGAGGTTAACAATGGAGAAAGATACTGTAAAAAATTAATGGAAGCTATGGAAAAAAATCAACAAGAAGCATCTTCACATCAAGTTCGGCAGTATGACATTCAAAGAACAAGGTTTGGGGTTGAGGAGGCTTTTAATCTAGTGACACAAAGGGGTGGTCAAAAGTGGACAGTCATATTGTCCACACGTTATTGTTAATGTGGGAAATTTAAGGCATTCTGATATCTATGCTCACATGTCATAGCTGTTTGTGCTCATATGAGTATAGATTTTTGGCAATATATGGATCCTGTTTATACTTTACAGTATGTTGTGAATGCATATTCATCTCAGTGGTGGCCTCTTGGAAATGAAAGTAATATTTTACAAAATAATGAGTGGAAGTTAGTACCAGATGTAGAAAGAGCACGAAGTAAAAGAAGACCAAAGGCTACCCGAATCAGGAATGAAATGGATTGAGTCGAGTCACAACCACGACAAAGATGTAGATTGTGTCGACAACCTGGTCATAACCAACGTCAATGTCTTCAACATCATGATCGTAATCAGTAGTAGATGTAAGAACATGCTGCTTTTCACGACAAATTGTTGTTGTTAATGTTAATAATGTATTAACGTCTCATGACAGTCATATTAGCAGATGTATCTTGTTGTTAATGTCAATAAGGGTGTAACACATATTTCCGTGTAATATTGCAACATTTCTTATATATAGATGGAGGACGTTCCAGTAATATTAGTAAAAAGTACAACATCAAGTTAATAAATACATAAATAACAAACCATCAATCTGAATCCAAGGATTGGTCTGCATGCCCTGCCTCATGAGGTATGAGTATACACTATCGATGATGATCTCGTGCTTCACGATGAGGTTTTTGACGCACATCTTGTCCGTCTGCATTAAGATCAATATCATGCTCCGAACCTACTTGGATTGATGATGTTTCCCAACCCTACCCACTCTGATGACCTCCTATAGCCGGTGCATCAAGTGTAAAGAATGATGGCTCATATGGAGGAAGTGTCATATAGAGGCTACCCTCAGGGACATAATATTGACCACTGCTAAATAGAGATGGAGGACGCTGTGAAGTGACTTGTGATGCATGAAAATAAGATGTCTGAGTGGCCTGGGAAGGGTTGAAGGGAAACTGTGATGGGACATAATAGATGTCGTCTCTGCATTTTGGCAAAAGGGGAAGTGACCACTCTGTCGCTTGCAAATTGTACCATGAGGAACAAGTAATGCAAATAAGTACAACATTGTAATATGGTTAGAAGAAATTTTAATGTGTATTACTTTCACTTTTGTTCGATGACATTGCAAACATTTTCCTTCCTTACGGTCTGCTGGTTGACCAATGTCAATGGCTTGATCAGCTGAATTTCCACTCTAAATAGGAGGGTCAAACGATGAAGCAGGCTCTAATATGCGCTCTTGCTCATTCTGTAGTGAGAGCATAGTCTCACATAACTCGTTCATCTCCTCAAATGAAAATGAGTCTTTACCATCATTACACAAGTAATATATTCTTTCATGAGCATCTCCCTACAATGAGACAATATAAACCTTTAACAAATAAGAAATATAAACACAATCAAATAATATGTAATTTCATTCATATCACTTACAAGTAATGCAAATACAGCTGCATCCTTAGTCATCCATTGTCTGGTGTGAGTAATGTACCATCGCATATATTCAAAGTTACAACTTAACAACCAAATCTAAGGATTATTAGTCATTACCCAGGCTTGACGCATGTCCCATAGCTCCATTATGCCTCTGAACTTAGCCGACCAATTCTCACCAATCTTCCCTCTTAAAGTAATGTCATTTAGCACGAGGAATATGTTGAGCCATCCCAAATTGTTGCATTATACAGTCAGGTTGGTGCCACTCACAAATTTGAAAACATACAAGTGGCACAACTGACCTCCAAATATTTGATGCTTCAGTGCATATGGCGGGCAAAGAATTCATCAAGTCCATACTACACGGTTGCCATACAATCTGCATATTCAAAGTTGTGCAAAATAGTTAATTAGTTGTGAATATTAATTAACCCATCGTGTAGATGTTGTATCAATGTATATTAACAAAATACCTCATCACACTTTAGATGATCAAGCTTATATATGTACTAAGCGAGATCTCTCTTTCCTCTATTATAACTCTGACTCACTAACCACTTGCAATACATACATATAAATTAAAATCATGCTGACACAAGTTTGAGTAATTCATAAATTACACATACAATAATTCAAAACATACCATGCACCGTAAGGAAGATCCAGTCGTGTGTGCAAAGGATTATTAGGCTGAAAAAATGGAAACCTATTCCATGCCCACATCATAAGTAGTGGGGTTAATCCTTCAATACCAAAATACTCAATATTGGTCGACATGTATAACTCTCGGTATAGAAATGCCAATGTTGCAGCTCCCCAACTGTACTCTCCTGTGATAGTAAAATCCTCAAGCAATGGAAGGTACTTAACTGAGACCCTACTAGAGCAATGATCAGCCAACATGAAACCACCTATTAAACTCAAAATATAAGCTCTAGCAAAGCGAGTAAGCTGAAGTTCATTATGATTATGCATTGCAACATGTGTAAAGTGTTGGTCCAACCAACTCAACTTCAAACTGCTCCCTGCAAATGCATCATCAGGTGACCTAATACCAAGCAAATCCTCCACAATTTGTGTCTTATTACCTCCAATAGCTGCAATGACTGTCTTTCCATCTATACGAAGTCCTATTTGAATAGCAACGTCCTAAAGAGTTATAGTACACTCTCCAGGAGGCATATGGAAGGTATGAATCTCTGACCTTCATCTTTCTACCAAGACTGTAATAAAAGGTTGGTCAATAGGAAAGCATGCCAACTAAGCTACCCCAGCAAATCCAGCTAAGGTAAGATGAGGAAGTATCTCCACTGGAACCCCTTCTATGCCAGCCGGTATGAAATGACTCCTTCTCACCTTCAGAATTGAGTGGTCACGTCCATTCCAAATATGCTCCGATACATGAACAGATTGATACCTCAATAATGAATCATTCTTCGAGCCAAGATTTAAAATTCTACTCTGCGATGAAGATGATGTCATTTGAAATTAAATTTTTTAACTTAAACTTAAATTATGTACGTTAAAATTAATAATTTAAAAATTCTATTAAATTTATTATACAATAATTCATTATTAGTACATAAGTTTTACTACAATTATTTAACTCTAACAATTTTAATATTTCAAATTAACTCCAAAAATTATTTCATTTAATTTTTAATTTACTTTTATTTATAAACAAAACATACTTTCATGCACTAAGTTCACTTTGTATATCAAATTTTATAATTACAAAATATAAATAAATACATAATTTTAATCTTTCTAAATTTTTTTTGTAATTCTTCATATTAAACCATAAAATCATTATTTTATTAATTTCATTAAAGTGTTCCCTCACAATACTTAAAGTTTATTCCTATTTAAAGTTTAACTTCATTATTATATTAATTATTGAAAATTTTAAACGGTTCAACAATTTCGATGGATATATATGTAAAAAAAACATTGTTTCTAAAATTTTGTAAAAGTTTTTATGTTAAGGGTTGGCATAAAAAACATTCAAAGATGTTTTATTTCTTGGATTGAAAGGAATACTAGTTTTGACAATAGTTCTCATAAGTTATCAAGTAATATATAATATTCTTTCCTCTTAATTTATCAATTAATTAAAATAGAATTTTTTAAAATTTAATAATTAAAACATATTATGGATTACTATAATTTTTATTTATTACATTTTTAAACAACTAATTATAAATAATAACATATATATTATATAATTTCTAATACAATTTATCTAAATTATTATTTGTTTAAGAAGAATAAAATGCATTTTAAAACTAATTTTATACTTTATTTATAAAATCCTTTTAACTAAATCAAATAAATTATAAAATTTGTAAAAGATAATAATGTATTACTTTTTAGCAAATTAATTACTACATTCTTACTTAAAATAAAACTTCTGTTACGTTAACTTTCATAAAATCATTATTTTCTTGATTTATTATAATTATTTTGTTTCTTAATAAAAATATTGTATTTACTAAATCTAATATTTTTTATTTTACTCATTTTTTTATATATCAATCTACTGTCAAATAATTAAAATTAATTATTTTTCTACATTAATTATTTAATTTTTTCACTGCATTCTACATATATTTTTTCATTATCATGTTATTTATTTTTTTTATAAACTATATCAGAAGCCAACAAAATGCTAATAAATGCTGTTTTTTTTTCCAGCAACAACACAGTCTCTGCAACCAAATGCAAAACTGAGAAGATGAAGGAGAAAGGAAAGAAAAAAGAGAAGCCTGCGTCCAAACGGTCAAAATTTTCTGCCACGTAGACCAATGAAAGAAGTGTTGTCCCTGACTTAGACGACTGTCCTGAATCGTCATTGACCCCACCGACACTGACGTTGCCTCTGACTCAAATGATTTTGTACGATTTCTACACGTGGCTTCCTTCTTCCTCAGTCGTCGATTCCTTTTTAATAATTTTAATTTTTTTTCATTTATTTAGAACGTGTCTTACAAAGACTGGTGTTGTCTGTTAACTGGACATTTTTCCTTTTTGATGTTGTCGTTGTGTTGGACGACTTTAATGTCACGTGGCCATCAAATCTCAGTCAGAGAATTTATTTGCATACATGTTTAATTTGATATTTTATTTTCAAATTAACACCAAAAGGGCAAAGAAAAGCCTAGTTTTTGTCCGATTGACCTTTGTGCTCATTTCTTTGTTCCACATGGGGTTAAATCTTTTAAGCTACAGTTCTATTATTTAGATATCAACTAATCAATATTTTATATAATTATCTCTGATATAATTTTTTTTTATTTTCTATATGCATAAATTTTACAAATATTCAATTAAAAATAAAAAATAATAATTGTTTAACTTTAGTTTTATTAAAAATATATATATTTTGAACCAAGTCTGAGAGTACTTTTTGGAGATTGCGCTTGCGCATGCAAGGTCAGTGTAATTCCTGGTTGTTTGCCAAAGTCTTGATTTGATGATGCTATATTAACATAAAATATCAACCACCTTTTATCATATGTATAAAATTAGATGTTGGTAATACTAAACCGTAAAGCTACTTCAATTAGGTAGAAGAGAAAAAACAAAATATTAAAAAAATTGATTTTTAATTACTTATAATCTGATCCTGAATGGAGCACGTGATCTCGGTCAAAGATCACCTTACTCCATTTATTTTTGAAGCTGATGCAAGGGAGACAACTCTTTGATGTTATTTGTTGACCGCAATCGTATGTCCAACTGTCCACTATCGGAATGCTTGGAGTACACCTCCATTGGAACCACTTTACCCAAGACACCACCCTAAGTGCCACTAATATTCCCGATATATAGACAGTTTTATTGGACGCACCACGCACATCTTATGAATAATGTTTAACATGTTTTTTATAAAAACGACTGTTATGTGTAAATAAAGATAAATTCACCTCAACTTTTTATATATATATATATATATATATATATATATATATATATATATATATATATATATAGGACATATCAAATTAGAAGAATTATTATTATTAGATATGGAAGTATTAATAATAACTATTAGATTAAATAAAGAGCTTGTTATTATCTTACTGTTCACTTTCTTTTTTTTCTTGTTAAAGACTATATTGTTAATGTTTTTCATTTCTCACTTGAAATATCCTCTTATATATATATATATATATATATATATATATATATATATATATATATATATATATGGAGAAATTTACATTTAATCTGAATTTTTTATTTAACTTAAATCTAACGAGTTATAATTTATTACTTCACTGACAATTAGATTTAAGTTAAATAAAAGATTCAAATTAAGTGTAAGAGTGAGTTTTTAGATTTACATCAGTATAAGAAAATATACCCCTTTTTACAATCCTAAAACATTAATATTTGTGAAACCTTCACAAACTTGAGTGTTAAAATGTTTCTCATAATACTGCTCCTCAATGACCTTCGGAGTGCGTCAATTTGCCGTCACTTGACATCAGGCCACTTGTAATTAGGAAATAAGTCATGTTGACCACCATAATGTACCATAATCTATCTTAAAAGATAACTTTAATAAAATTGTATAAAATTTATAAATTTGCTATATTAATATAAATATAGTTTCACCATGAAACAAAGAAGTGAAGCGTAATGTGGATGAAGCTGTGTTTAGATTGAATGACAAGCTGCCTATGGAGGATTAATTAGTGATACCAAAGGGCAGTTTCTAATTAGTTTGAGCAAGAAAATAAACCCTTGCTCCCATTAGAAACTGAGCTATGGAGCATATGTTATGGGGTTTAGTTAGTCCTAAGCAAAGGCTATTAGCTAATTTGGATCAAAAGTGATTGCAGTTGCTGGGCTCATCCATAATGTCCAATCTTTTACTCTCACGCTTTGATTTAGGGGTTTATGAAATTAGGAGTTTGATTAATGGTAATAAACATATTAGATTGTAGGATATTTGTAGGGAGGCCAACCAGCTTCCTTTTTTGTGCCATGATATTCTAGGCACAGGGTCTTTTAGAAGTTTTGTGTAGTTTTTTTTTTTTTTTAGTTATTTATCTCTTTTATTAAAAAAAATAAAATTTATATGATATTATTAAATAACCATCTTTTTTGTTATAAATAAGAATCACAATTGATACTTGCATATTACAATTATTAATCTAAGAGATTTTCTGACTTGAAATTCAAAATTGAAGTTGCCCATGCAAAAATATAATCCTAACTTAAAAACAAGTAACCTGCTTTGACACCAAACCAATTAATAATCATAAATAAAAAAGTCTGAAAGAAAAATTACTAAATAAGTCAAATTACTTGTTGCGGTCTGAATGTAGATAATGTCAAACCTATTTGTTAAATATATCAGACTAATTTTTTAAAAAAAAGTATATTTACTTAAAGAAAGTCAAGATTCAATGCATTAAAAAAGTCTAGAAACAATCTTTTTAACTTATGAGCTCGGTTATTTAAACAAACATATTACTTTTATTATTATTAATTATTATTATTGAAATATTTTGATGATATATATTTATTAATTTAAAAGCTTAATTATTTTGGTTTATATATAAGCATTGATCTATTAATTTATTTAGAAGTAAGTTCCACTATACCTATTTAAAAGACCTTCGATAAAATAGACTTTTAAACATACTTGCAATCAGGTTGAAACCTTTGAAAATGCTAAATCAAGTTTTTAAAAATGATTTATATCGGGCATTATTACTCAAAATAATGTTATTTATTATTAAATAAAAAAATTGTTAAATATTAAGATAGCCGTTATAAATGTAGTCTTTATCTAAAAAATAAAATAAATTGTTAGTATAGACTTTAAAAATTTATATTAATAAAATGATATATTATATTGATAAATAATTTTCTTAATAAAAATATTAACATATTAAGTGTTAGTATAAAATATAATTTATCATTATAAATCTTTAAAAGTTATATTAATAATTATTTTTTGTTAGTGAAAGACTATATTCTAACACTTGATAATTTTTCAGTGTTATTAAATGCCGATTTTATTTTATTTTTTTGTAATCTACAAAACTTATATAAACTAGGCCCATTTTTAATTATCCTTTTCAATAATTGAAGGAATTATAAATCTGATCAATTAAAGCATACTTTTATAATCATCATATGATGCATTTGTGATTGACATTGCAAAGATGAGATTGACCGGCATCACTTAAAATTTAAACACGTTACTAGCCTACCAAGTACCAACTACATTAATTTGTTATATATTCTTGTAAGATACTTTCCCATGCAGCTCCCAATATGAATAAGTAATTTGGCAGCAGGTAGCAACACTCCTCATCTGTGTCATTAAACGTTATTTTGGAAATGGCATTATCTCAGCACATCTCCTTCATTATGATAACAATTTTTGTTGCTTTGATGCTGCACATGTCCTCTCTGCATGTCACTGCTGAGGTGTTTCATGGTTCAGTTGCCGAAGTCAGCCTCGGTTAGTATTTTTTTTAACTTTGTTTAAACACCAATTATTGTTGCTTTTATTGATTAAGCAATACTTTTAACTAAGTATGAACGTGACTCAGCTTTTCCTCTCCTAATATTTTATACTGCTTTCAAGCTTAATTTAATTGTTATCTAGCTTGAATTCAGTTCAATTTAGTGATATTTGATTCGAAAGCTTTTAAATAATAAACTCCATTCTATGCATCTCTCTCTCTCTCTCTCTCTCTCTATCTATCTATCTATATATATATATATATATGGGGATATATCATATACATGCAGCATCAAAATTAATCTTTCTTTTTAATTTCAAAATTTATTGCTTCTTTTCATGATACATTTGACTTATAATTATTTTCATATACATATGCAGGGCGAAGGGTTCTTCAATACAATACTACAGGGCGTGGAGGATACAACTAACATAAGTAAAAATAATGAAAGCATATTAGTCAGGGCTATTGCTTATAACTAAATTGTCTTTATGATGACAAAATGTACGGTCTTTTAAGTTGTATCCAGTGATATTATGTGATTACGCTGTGCTTATCAAATAAAAAATTATAATAAAGTTCCTTTCCTTAACTTTATACCCTTTTTTTTTTCCTTTATTCATTTTATCTCTCTTGAATTCTTTGAGATATTATAATTTGGATTCATGTTTGAAGCACATGAAGTTCTTTAACACAAGAAAAGAAGAAAAACCACCAAGAAGGTGAGAATAATCAGAGGCACACAAATTGTAAACTTGTATTCTGACTGAAACTTCATGTAAAGAATTAATACAAATATGAGACAGGCAACGGAAACTGATTCTCTTACTTATGCTGACTACAATCTGTAGAATTTAGTCTCGATTTATTTGAAAAGGGGAAATTAAATACAGATAGATCATGAACCTGTATATTCAATTTTAATTATACATCTACACATTTCCCTTGGCTACTTTATGAACATGTTATATTATGAATTTATATATATAGTCTGTCTTTAAATTTAATTTAGTAGGAATATTAGTAACACATGCTCTAATATGCAATATCATTACTTTTATAATTTTTCATAAATTTTAATTGATAACTGATTATTTTTCTATCACTTCTCTATTTCTTATAGTTTGATATTATTTATGCTTAAGTTATTATATTTTAACTTATGAGTAATTGTAGTTCCTTTAATTTTAATTATTTATATTTATTCTTCATAATTTTTTTAATTATTTAAATTAATCACCCCATCTCAAATTGTATTTAATGAATAATAAAAATATAATAAAGATAAAATATATCATTAATTTGTATACATTTATAAAAAAAATATAAAATGATTAAATAAACTTTTTTATTATATTTTATACATGTTATTTATTATTTTTTTTAAATATTTTGTATATTTTTCTTCAATAACTTATATAAATCAATAATATATTACACCTATATTATATTTTTATTAATTTTTGGATAAAATCTTAAAGTAAGAGATGTAATTTAAATTATTAAAAATTAAGAAAACTAAATATAAGTAATTAAAATAGTTTGACATGAGATTAAGATAAAAGTAGTTTGATTTTAAGGTTGAATTAATCCATGTAAATGACCTCAAATGGATTAAATTTAATTTTACATGATCCTAAATCATGCTCACCCTTAATTATCTTACTTACAATGGGATTTTCTATATAGGAAGATGTTGGACTAATGTAAGTTGTTATTTGAGAGAAGAATTTGGTGTGACACAACTTGCCTTCGACAGTGAAAAATGTGGTGGTAGAGGCATGCTGACAATTTCTTCTTTCTCATCCGATGCCATTGCAATGTCGCTTAAGGAGGCATTCAAGGAAAAAAAAATTCCAATACATAAATATTATTATTTTTAATTAAATATATCTTTTAAAAATTTAAGCCTTAACTTATTTACTAAATATTACAGTAGAGGGAACATAAATTAAATTGTAGACTTTGATAAGCCTTTTATTTTTCCTGGGCCACAATGCATAATAGGCCCTATCAATATTTCAATTTTGGAATGATAAACAGATTGGCCATTATCAGGCTTTACCTAACCGGTACAGAGCTTAATTGAGTTAAAGTCTTAAAGACCAAATAAAAAAGATAGTATGTTGAAAAAAAAAACTACTTTTTCTTTAGTTGATCAGAACAAAAGATACCAGTATTTAAATAATATCAAGCAAGTATTTTTAACATTTTAAAAACATGACCAATCATAAAAAAAAATATAAAGAATATATGTTTTAAAAATCCATTATTGATATTTTTTTTGGTAAAAATATCGTAGTTATTTATTGTCTTTTCTGTGCTTTTTATAACTTATCTTTAAGGAAAATGTTTTACGGATAGCCACAAAGATGTTCACAGCCAAAAAGAGAAAAAAAATGTAATTGGTGATATAATGCAATTGAATGATAGAAATAAAAAGACACAAAAAATGTAAAATAAGTAAGAATAGTGTTTAAATAATTATGATTCATAATTGTATCTATAAACATGCACCTGGGCAATGGTTATTGTCTATTTTTCATCTTGAAATACCAAACGCATTTTATTTTCAAAATAAAATCCTTGGAATAGTCTATCATCAGAGTATATGGATCTCCTGGAGTCAAGTATTCACCCAGTTATAAATGTATTTTATTTTAATAAAATTAATTAATATAAAAAATGAGCCATTGGATGATGAATGCAGGAAAAATGAGAAGATCATGGTCCGTCGTCAGAAGGTTCCGAAAGACTGAGTTAGTGGAAGCACCATGCATGTTCATAACAGAGTTGTTAATATTCTCATGTGGTTTAATTATGAATTTCGTTTTAACAAATTTTAAGTGGAATTTTTTAAGTATTCTTTTTCAATTAAAATGTTATTGTTTAAAATTATCAGCCACTAGGATGAAATTTTAATTTTAATTTTAATTAAAAATAGGAAACAAAATCTAAAAGATTCTAATTTTGTCTTTTTTCGTTTTTTGGTCCTTTTATTCATTTCGTTTCCCAATGAGCTCTCTTTTTAATTTAAAAAAAACGTGGAACCTTGTTCCAATGTCGCAATCATCTTTAGTTATATATTTCATTGACATTCATCCATTAGGTAGAAAATCAAAGTCAAATAAATGTTTAAAAGCTACTTGTTTCGTTTCAGGATTGATTGCATGTTGATTAGTTCGGTTCCTTGACAACTTCAATAAGGTTAGTCATGAGGTTTGGTTGAGATGTCATTCATGTGAGACGAGAAAAGTTACCATAGTCATAAGGCGGGATTAATATATCCAACTTTCAAACATGGCATGCAGATTCAGTAAATCACAACTTTCGGAGATAAATTTTCCAAGAAAAAGAATATAAGATATTTTTTATTTTTAAAAATTTAACTCTTGAGACATGCCTTACCTTGCCGATACTGATTGTGTTTTTCAGTTAGGAATTAAAATGTTAATCTTTCTGGAGTGACGCATGAGAGAGAGAGACCGTTTCAGCATTTCTAGCATGACCATGTCCTCTAACATGTATTGGATTACGATGTGGTCCCTGAGTCTCTTGACTCGTGCTCGAAGCTCCTACGTTGACTGTTGGAGTAAGAAGACCTTTTTATGATTGCAATTTTGTTATGCAGGGTAACTCTGCAGAAGGCAGCAGCCGGTAATGTTCTTTCCTAGTAGATCCATCCATCATCTAGAAGCCTAAATCGTATCTAATTAGGTTTTCTTAAGTTACTCACATATATATTAAAAGAGTAATCGCTTTAATTATATTCTTCTTACTCAAAAATTATAGTTGAATTAAAAAAATTCTACTATTTTAATTATATTTATAAAATTTATATTAATACAAAGTATTTACTGCTTTATTAAAATGTATGAAAAATATTAACATAGCATATACTTTAAAAAGAATTCTTTCACGTGAAATTTACACATTGTAAAATTATATTGAAATTTTGTATCTCTCTTAATATATATTAAGTAGTGGATTATTTATTATTTAAAAGTAAAAATGAATATAAAATTTCAATAAGACTACATAAGAAAATCTCTTGATACACGACTTTTGATGGCGAAACTAATACAGAGAAATAACGGTCAAGAAGTAATAAAAAGGAAAATTAAAGGGAGAAGATGTCTTCCTTACTTGGCCATTCGTTGATTTATATAAAAGTTGTAGTGATGACGTATTGAAGCGAGAATCTCTAACACAGATATTGTTTGGTGCTAAAATGATGAGGGACCGTTGTTCAGATGATCCACAAATGACTCTTTTTACTGATTCATTTATTAAGTATTAAACATTTCTAAGAACAACCTGAGTCTTAATGCTAAAAATGTCTTTAATGTTCGTTGCTTATTAGTTTTTTTTTTTTATATCTTAAATTGTTTAAAAAAATTATACACATATTACAACAGTTTCTTCCGTAAAAAAATTTAGACCCAAAAAGTTTCTTCCATAAAAAATGATATATAACAATAAAAGTGAATGCTAATTAGTTCACATTTGTTCAAAATTTAATAGAATAAAAATCTCACAAATTACACGGGTATATACGAGTGAGTTGTGCATAAACAATACACAAAAATAGTCTTGCGCACAATATGACGAGGATGTTATTTACCAATGGCAAAGAATCTCGGGTAACCTTGATTTAATAGAAGAGAAATAAAGGGTATATATTCGTGAACCTATTTAACACCTTGAAGTCTTACGCAAAACGTGTAGGCTACATTAGATGTATTATGTATACGTTATAAATGCAAGAGTCAAAGGGTGCTGCTTCCAATTTTGCCGTCAAAACGAGACTTTTCCACGAGCCTTAAAGTTGCAGTGCAGCCTATTGTATCATACAATGCTTGTAAATGATTAGATGACCCCGTAAAGGGACAAGTCAGAGAAGATCTAAGAGATGTAACACATGCAGTACTTGTGCTATAATATTCGATAAATAATATTTCACATATTACAAAGTTATATTTCATTTTACAATGTTACTTAATTATTTATAAATGTACATATAATTTAAATATTTAAAATAATTTAGCTTCTTTTTATTATATTTGGGTTTTTTACAGATTTTTTTTTTTTTTGCAGTCAGCAAAGGGTCTCTTTGATGAGAAATTATTATATAAAATGAGCAACTTACCCTCAAATTATTTTTTCATTTTTTAAGAGTATTCTTCCCTTATAAAGGGAAGAGACTAATTTCCTAAAATACAATCAAATGCTAAACCAAAAACACCTTCTTTCAAAGATTATTTTATACACAAAATTTAAAATTGAACTTAAAATCACATGTTTAGTTTAGGAGATTTAAGCCACTTTCACATGAATCAGAATATATTAATGAATTGCACAATTATACAATCAATCTGTTGAATTAAGTTTAAAATTTTATTTAATAATTTTTTTATTGTTTCCCTTCGTTAAAAATATTACTTCTAGACTACCTTTAATTTTTCCTGTTTGAATAAGATATTTCGCAACGCCACCCAGCGTCAATTTAAACGAAGATTATAATTAAATGTACCCCCAAATAATTAACTATTATGCGTGAGAAACCATAACTACACATTTTAGCCAAAATAAACGCCGTGTTACATTGACTGAAGTATGTTCTAAATAACGTGAATCGAGTCCTATTTTGCCATAATTCAAATTGACGTTCATCTTATTAAAAAAATCAACATTTATACATACACGCAAGTATTCATTTTCTAAAATTCTGAAACTTGATTTGGAAGAAAACGTTTCCTGAGTTTATACTTAAATTGGTAAATATTAATTACAGGACGCTCGGTTGCCTTTGGTACTATAAAAGAAAACTACTTTAATTCATTGATCATCCTGAGGAAGAGACTATTTGTTTATTAAGGAGTGAAAAGAGACTATTTATATATTTTGTCTACGTAATAATAAACGTATGTAATACCTGAACTTAATAATTTAAAAAAATTCATTTTGTTTGTTTCGTTGTTGTTTCAAGTTCCAATTACCAATAAGAGAACATTATGACTTAATTTGGACGCAGTATACAAATGGAAGTTCAGACGAAATCAAACAGGTAAGAAAGAAAAGTGGATCCCACTCGAATGTGACTCACTCCATTTGCCACCAAGTTCCTCCACAAATTAAACCTCGTGACTCTATCCTCCCGTAGCAAACAATTAATCAAGCATGCAAAAATCAGAAAATACAGAAAAAATGAAATAATAAAAACCATAAATTAAGAAAATAAAAGAACTATGTGATAATGCTTAATATAATATATAAGCTTGTACAAAATAAAAAAAATGTAACTAATCTCTAAATATTATTTGACTAATCATATGACACATGCATGTATATAGAACTAATCAATTCTGTTAAAAGAAAATAATTACTATTGTAAAACGTGCTATAAGTTTCGTATAAAATACTAACAAATAACTATACGCAAAGTAACCTGAAATGAAAAAGGCACATAATATCCACAAAACGAGAATTTCTAGTAGAAGAAAAAAGATGGTGTACTTGGAGTCTTAAAAATCCCGATGAATGATACATAATACAAACCACACATAGAACATATGCCATTTTCAACTAGTCAACACTTATCCACTTGCATATATCAGGACTCCACAAGAGCACCTTACTTGCCCATAACCCACGTCACCACAAGGTACAATGACATCATGAGGGAGCAGGACCCTTTCCAACTCTACACAGACGCGTTCAGACAACCATAACATCACGAAACCGGCCGTAGGTATGAAAACCTCATAAAAAATATTTACCTAAGAAGAAGCCAAATTTAACCCAAAAATGTATATTTTTTTCATTAAATAATTCCCTTTCATCATTGACCAGATCTCTTTATATGTTTAATGTCAGCCCTTATATTCCCAAGTTTAAATTAGAATAACTATGCTTGTCCACTCATCATCATCATCATCCTCCCCTCCTTCACTCTTCACCCTTTCTCCTCAAATCACAACAACATGGAATTCCCAGACATTCCCACAGGAAGATCACCAAGAAGAGAACTCCAAGGGCCACGTCCCACTCCACTGAGAATACACAAAGACTCTCACAAGATCAAGAAACCACCGTTGGCACCACAACCCTCCCAACCCCAACCTCCACCGCGCCAACCCATCATAATCTACACCGTTTCCCCAAAGATAATCCACACCACACCAAGTGACTTCATGAACCTCGTTCAACGCCTAACTGGCTCCTCCTCAACGTCATCGGAACCTCCGTCCAATACCAACGACCCTTTCAACTCCGGCGACGGAATGGTATCTCCGGCGGCGCGTTATGCCACCATAGAGAAAGCCATGTCCCCTATGGGAAAGAAACAGCTTCTCCCAAGTGGTGATATAATAAGCGATGTGGAAGGGATAGAGATTATGGGTCATGGCGTTGAAAGACAACAAAGTATGTTTCAAGGGATTTTGTCTCCAGGACCCGCTTCACTCTCTCCCATTCCTTCCAATTTTTTCTCTCCTCCTTCTTCTGATCCATCCATGGTTAGCTTCCTTCATGATTTGAGTCCTGTGCTTCACAGTACCAGAAATTTTATGGAGGGTGGTTTCGTCATGCCTAGCCCTTCCAATTTCAACTTTCTTTCGCCTCATACTCCCTCTATAGACTTATTCAACTACTTCTTAGATTAATAATTTCTTCACTTTTATTGTTCAATTTAGTTACATTATAGTGTTAATTTCAATCATACAGAAGAAGGATATACTTGAATCCGAATTAGGGTATGGTTTGATTACTTTGTTGAGTTGTTGTGTAGTTTCGGAGGATGTTAAGAAAAAAGGGGCAAAGTGGAAATTAGTTTGTTGCTCTTTCGGTGGTTAGTACTTAGCTGGAATTTGGAAACTTCGTAATTGGATTTATTTTTGGGCCATTTATGCTCATATTTGTTATGACCTTCACCTTTGACCTCATTCTTTGTCATGTATTGTACATTGCATTTTGTTAGTTGAGACATCGGCACTAATTATATTAAATTCCATTCTTTCTTTGTATGATCGGAATCACATGTTTACTTTCTGATAAGCTTCGATCATCGAAAGCATCTACCACGCTTTTTCTTTTTCAGCACTTAGCTATATATTTATTTATTTTGACATAAATGGCCGGCCTAGTTAGGTGCTTCATTAATGCATGTTATGCAATTACTTGGGATTGATAATGTGGGGTGACTGCAGAGGTGTTAAGCCCTCAAAACAAATAAGTAAACCAAAATTCAAAATTCAAAAGGAAAAAATAACGTGCTTTTTAATATTTTTTTCGTATCCTCTTATCTGATAAGGGAAAAATTAATCTCAATCAGATGCTAAATCGAATATTCCTTCCAATTTTTTCCCCATACACATGAATCTCAAATCAAGCTCAAAACCATATATTTAAAATATCTAAACACCTTCTCTACTTAAGTCATGTTGTTAACGAAATATGTTATATGATTAATAATCGGCACTGCGAGTCATCTTACAAAGATAAAGATAACAGATCTCATGGTAATATTTGTAAAAGAAAATTACTTTTATCTCTCTACGAAGGAACGATCATGTGACGGCAAGAAAGAATCCCGCCTCAAATTGATATAATTAATTGTACGAGTAATATATTAAATTAGTCATTAAGATCATAAAAATCTTATATTTGTATTCAAAATTATTAAGCATAGTCATTTTAGTCTTTATTTTTTGTTATCTTAAAATTAAAATGACCGTCATCTGGTAACTATTAAGAACTAAAATGATCAATATTTAATATTTAAAAACTAAAATGACATTTTTGATAATTTTAAAAAGTAAATTGATTGTTATATTCATATTTTTAAGGGTTGTTTTCCAGTTCTATTCTTAATTAGATTGTTCGAACACAGTTATATCTGACTTAAAGTAGCAGTATATCAATTAACAACATAAATGACAGTTTAAATAAGAATTATAAAACACATATAAAGTGGTCAAATTATTAGTTTTGTTGGTCTACCTATGCTAACATTACATCTTATTAACTGATCATGATTTCATTTGTATATGAAATTAATATATACCATTTATGTATCGGGTTATTAGTATTATTTATTATACATATTGTTAGCATAAAATAAAATTTATACTAACAGTTTAATTTCTGTTAGAATAAAACTAATGTTAATGATGAAACATTAAACAACTAACCATTATTATACGGAATATTTATAATAATATATATGTATAAAACGAAATCTTATATCAGGAATGACAAAGATAATTAAATAATATGACAATAAAATAAAATTTTAATGTATAATTAATTAGTTCCTTGAAATTATTAATCTCATCAATTATATAATAAAGAATGATAATTTTTGTTAATGTAGATTTAAAATTTGAAATAAAATTATTAGTTTGTTTCTATTATAAATTAAAGAACTCATATGATTACAAAACCAGGCAATGACAAAATAATTCAGATATCAAATATTTTATAATTTTTTATATGTGAAAACATATGTTAATTCAATATTTAAAAAAAAATTGACTAAAGAACACTTCCCATATCGATCTCTTAAATTTTAGAAGACATCCGATTGGAAATATGTTGTATTCAACTTTAAGAATTTTGGGTTTGTTTTTTTTTTTTCTCATTTTTTAAAATATTTTATTTTTAAAAACAAACAACATGAATATTTTGATTTTTTTAAAAAAGTGAGCTCAATTTATTTTCAATTTTTTTTGAAAAATTCAGAATATTTGAATTTTTTTTTATTTATCATGATGCCCCATTTTCTATTCTCTATCCCTTTTAAAACTTAGTTTTGAAAATTATTATTCAGAAAAAGAAAATCACAATCAAACACATACTTAATCATAAAAAATCCGTATTGAAATTTTATATAGGTTTTAAATGGCCATATGGTCTTAAAAAGTTTCTTTATAGCAAAAGCAAAACAACAACCATGCACTTAACAATTCAAAATCATTGAAATTAATAAAAACGAAAATGACAGAAACGTCTTAAGAAAAAACGTTGCCTATGTGGTGTTCATGCATATAACTATTATTACAGATATGTCAACGATCATTTTTGCCTATGAATATTTTTCATTTTTGTGCGCCCGAGCCCCCTAATCGATCATATATTTGCATAGACATTATTATAAACTATAAATAACTTGTTTTTAAGGATAAAAAAAATAACTTGTTTTTAAAGTAGTTAAATTTCAAATAGTATTTAGTTTTCACACTGGCTTTTAGGATCTGACTTTATAAGGAAAAAAAATCAAATTATTTTTACTCACTCAGCTTCTAGAAATACAAGTGACTAGCACTTCCAAGCTGAAAAATACATGTCTTCTTCCTTTCTCCATGCGAGACGTACATTCATCCACTAGCTATATTTCGACCCGCAAAGTCAAAAGTTAAACACAAAACTCAACCAAAGTTTGTTTATATCTGCGTATTTTATAATTAATTAATTGCAGCAAGATATGGGAGCAGTTAGAGATAAAAAAAAAAAAAAAAAAGCAGGTTTAGGAAGTAATTAAACACAAGCCATCAAAGATGAAATTGGCATTATAATATGGCTATAATGCTCAAAAGAAGAAATAATTGAAAGTAGATGTGGGATTTTGGTTGGCTTCAATTAGAAACAGGCTGGACCAGTGCGTCCCAAAACTTTGTATATATATATATATATATATATATATATATATATCAACCTAACACACGAAGACCTCAAATATATGTTTGTTTTGAATTGCACATTTTGAAACTCCTCACTTCTTTTTTCGTTTCGTTGATGTTGAATCATCCATTGCGATAGAATGGCAGCAAAGTGACAGTAGGATTTGGATTCTAGCTCCTTGCATGCAAAGTTTCAAAATATTAATATAAATAAAATACAACAAGATAAATGACACTTGCTTAGATTTATCTTCATATTACACACTCTTCAGTCTTCAGTACAAACTCAAATGTCAAACCATTTTTAAAAGTTACAATATGTAGTATCCACAAAAAAATAATGTTGTTTACCAAAACAAAATGTTTATGCAGATTTTTTTACCAAAAGACTTACCTAGTTGATTGATATTTGAAATGAACGCGGCACTGGGTGTATGAGTAAAGTTCGTAATAACTAGCTAGCCAGTATGATAGATAAATAAAGGGAATAATAATCAGAAGGGAAATATTCGTTATATTTTATGCGTAAAATATGGATAATCTTTCTACAACCGACAAAAGATAGCAAGCTAAAATAGTTAGAATATGTTTGGGAGACAATTTTTAAACAAAACATAGCAGGCTAAAATAGTGAGAGTATATTTGGGAGAAAATTTTTAGAGAATAAGAAGAGGATGTAATGTTTTCTAATTTTGTATTTTACTTATGATGATAAATGTATAATTCATATATTAAATAAATGTTAATATATTAATTTGTATTTTTATTTTGAAGTTAATTAGGGATGATTTTTCTCTCTTTTGTTAGAAAATTAAGAATGATAGTTATATGGTTAATTTTGACGTTAACTGAGGTTTAAAGTCAAAACATTACTCGTGATCATTGGCCTTTCCTGCAAAGTCAATGAGCTTGGAGCTCAGAGCACTGACAAGATTGGAACAATCTTATAATTGTTTCGAGACCAAAGCGAAACTCCAATATGAAGTAACATTTCAATGTGAAGCAATTTCAAAGGTCAAGAAAATATTTCACAAAAATAGAGATTTGGGATAAAATGATTTCAGAATGAAACATACTAGATGGATTTGGCAAAGTGATTTCAAATTCATAAGCCACTGAGTAGCTGCAAAGTCATTGAAAGAAATTAGGAATTTACAGTGTAGTTCTCTTGAGAGAGTGGGGAGAGTCGAAAGTAAAGTTGAAGAAGGTGAAAATGATGGTAGGCTTAAAAAATTAGGCCCAAAATAAGTAGTTACATAGAGCTATGTATAAAGCATTGAAATTTACTCACGACTAACCCAAAACCTTTGTGAATGAAAATAATTTGTGGTCAGCTGATGTAATCGTGTGCACACACACATATATATAGGACAAGTCACGAGCTTAAATTACAAGTGCTTCCATCCATGCATGTCGAATCAACGTTAATTGTTGTGAAGCAGGCTCGATTCCCCCTTTAAACCTAAAGTCTGCTACGTAAGTTTTTGGATAGACTAAAAAGGTCCTTGGTTGAAATCTTCCTACAACAAGTCATGTGATGATATATATCGATTCATTCGATTGTGATTATTGAACATCATTGGTTCCTTTGAAACTTAACATGGACAGTGCTACTAAGGAAAACCTCCCAAATGATGATCGATGATTGTGCTTGTTTCATAGTGAAGAGGTATGGGTTTTAAAGAATTGATGATGGTCTAGCATTCGGAATATATGCAAGTTAGAACAGGGAATGTGATTACTTTAAGCTTATCTTCTAGATATCTACCGTGAGATTAGATTGTTTTGACATTTTTCAGTTGAAGTTGCGAGAAATCAGTGTTAAACATGCTAGAAAATCTCTCTGAAGTCTAGTGTTGAAAACTGATTGGGAGGTCAGTTTGAACCACATCTCTCCTGAAGCAACTTGGATATCATCTCTTTCCACAAACACACCTATGACTGTATTATTATTATTATTATTATTATATCCTATGTGTTTTGGGTGTCGGCCATTTATTATCATACGTTTCTTGTTTTAATTTCTTAAAACAACACTACGTTCTTATTATATCAACGTTTTTGTTACTCTTTCCTAAGCTAAAAAGAGACAATGGCCAGTTGAAACAATAGCCAAACTAATTATCAATTAAGCCAAAAACGATCATTCAAGTCAAAATAAAATATTTAATGTTGTGAGTGTATGTGTTTTTTTCTAATGCTTTAAGGGACAGAGATTGTAGAGGGTTTTTGTTTTTTCTTAGCATTTCTACAAATACTTTTTAACCTTGAAAGATGCCCTAACTATGATGATATAAGTCTTAAGACACGCCCTAATTTTAGCGAGTTTTCTAGACTCAATTCACATAAATTTTTTTTTTGTAAAAAAGACAATTTATTCTTATCATCATTTTTTTTATTAGAAATCCTTAATTTTTATTTTCCACTAATTATAAAATTTCACTAATCAAATCAATTATGTTGTTTTTAATATTTTTATACTAAATACTTTTCAAAACATCAAATTTCAAAAAACAAAACTTCAATTTTCTCTTATTCAAATCATAATATCATATTTTATAAATTCTTTTAAATTATTTCATATCTCAAATCCATCATGAAATCTTAAATATTTATATTAAAAATATAGTAATTTGAGAAATTTTCACTATAAACAAATTAGCAGAACCAAATTTTACTTAATTAACTTTAAAAAATTAAAAGATTTAAATCATATATAACTTAAACTAGAAAAATCAAAATTATAATTAAATAAATATGATTTCAATTATTATTTAATTATATTTTAAAATGATCCTATTATACTTAATATTAATTGAAGAAATATAAATAATGATTAAAATAATTAAAGAAATTAAATTATTCTTTCATTAGATAATTAATTAAAGAAAATAATAATATATAAACAATTTAATTTGACACGAAGGCTTACAAAATATATTTAACAATAAATTCATGATTATATGAAAATGAAAGTGTGTATATCGCATTTTAAAATACATTTAGTATAATTAATAATATGAAGATAGATTCTATGCAATAAAAATTGTAAATAAAATAAAATAAAAATATATGAGTTCAATTTTAATATATTATAAATATAAATTTTTATGAAATTAGTTAATAAAAATAAAAATAAATATAACTCATAATTAATTACAATAAAAATTATTCATCATGTATATGATTTTTTTGGTTCACAACCATATATATGATTGAATGACTATTTTAATTAAATTCTTTAAATATTGATATCATTCCTTATATTTCACTTTCAACATTCAAACATATTGATATACGTTTACAAGAAAATGGGGATAATTTGGCTAGGAAAATGAAATCAAGATCTGAAATGTATCAAAATTAATGCCCTATTTTGATGATATTTGATAGGGTGGAAAATATAGTTTCCTTGAAAAGAGAAGACAGGAGACAAGCAAAGGAGAAACAAAGGGGCAAAGGCGGTGCACAGTTGGTCACTGACTGTGTTGACCAGCACCAAGTACCAACCACCACCTCTCTCTCTCTCTCTCTCTCTCTCTCTCTCTCTGTGCATCAGCACATCATCATCGTTCATTTCAATCATAGGATTACGTTGAATTGAATTGAATTGAATTGAATTGGAATTTAGAAATGCAGAGCAAGGGATCCAGTCAGAGACTTTCAAGCATGGCTAATCGATCCCGCATTCCTTCACTCCTCATCTCCATGTTCGCTACTTTCGCTTCCATCTACGTCGCTGGAAGGTTCTTCCTCTACTTTCAATTTCATTGCTGTTTCGCTTAATTTAATTTAGTTTAATTTAATTTCATTGTCCTCAATTTTCCTCCTCAGGTTATGGCAGGACGCAGAGAATCGCGTTTATCTCACCAAGGAACTCGATAGAATCACCGGCCAGGTCAGTTACTACTGCTCACTCTTCATCGATCCGTAATCCTTCAATTTTATTTTATTTTTTTTCACTGCAATTTCGATTACGGCGTTATCGCTTTAGTTTCCGTAAGGACGGATCAACGTTATCGTTGCAGCGTTTTAAATTACTGATTCAGCTGAATGGAGTGAAGGATCTAATTTCTGTGCGAGAATGCGTTTTCGTGATTTTTTTTTTTATTGCGTTTGAATTTCAACTGATATTATCTATTTTCTGAATTTGAGCACTGGTTGATCGTGTGTGTTACTGTTAAGGATCAACCGATCAAGGATTCACACTGTAGTAAATCAACTGTGCGGTGCTATGTTATTTAGTTTGACACACACATTAGATGGACACGCGGCTCTACTTTTTATTATTCTGGCTAACTTAACTTCAAGGTTTTCATTCTAGGGACAATCTGCTATATCAGTGGATGATACTTTGAAGATCATAGCCTGCAGGTGAATTAAATTTACTAAAGTGTACTCTTTAAAAAAAAATAGTTGCAATATTTTTTTTATTGTTATTTGATTTTTATTAATGATATGCTTTGGTGTTCGAAAGTTTTTTAAGGCCGTGGTTTTTAATTATGTGATTGTTTAGGGAACAACATAAGAAGCTTGATGCCCTTGAGACGGAACTTGCTGCAGCTAGACAGGAGGGTTTTGTTTCAAAGCCCTTGATAGAGACTAATGGGACTTACTCTAAGAGAAGGCCGTTGGTAGTGATAGGAATACTGACAAAGTTTGGCCGCCAGAAGAATAGAGATGCAATTCGCAAGGCATGGATGGGAAGTGGTAATTATATTCTTCACTTTCTCTCCTTCAGTGACATAAGTCAGTAACATTGTTAAGAACTCTACCATGCCCATTACTATGTCTTACTTGAGTATACACTTGTCTAAATAGGTTCTTTTCAAAATGAACGACATTGCAGTAAATATAAAACTTGGATGTAAGGAATTTATGTGCAATCTGAACTCTACACAGTACACACTAATATTACCACTTTGTCGTGAGCTGATATGACTTAGTTCAAAAACAGAAAAATATGGCATTTTTTTATCCAGTGCTGCACAGAACCTGTTGATAATGAGTTAAGGTACAGATAAAGAGACTAGAGGAACTCTCCACTTTTATTTTCCTACCTCCCAGGAGAATGATCTACTCTTCACTTTGATGATGTATTTTAATTTCTTTAATATCTTGTATTGATCTAGGCTCATAAGAAAAATGCAACTCTGTTTTATAGTATATCACATGTAATAATTTAGTTCTTTGATTCTGAACATAGTTATTTCTAGCGATCATGAAACATTTAGTATTCTGATGTATATTGCTTAGGTAGTTTGTTAGCAGCTTTCTTCTCTAAGATTTTGGTAAAGATGAGATTTTAATTTTAAAGAACTATCTCTATAGGTGCAGCATTGAAGAAAATTGAAGATGGAAAGGGCATCATTGTTCGATTTGTTATTGGTAGAAGGTTTAAATTCCAACTTTTAGACTTGTTTGGGTTGGGGTGGAGTTCAATTGGAACCATTTCTTATAAATGACATATACCTTTGCAGTGCCAATCGCGGGGACAGTCTGGATAAAGACATTGATCGTGAGAATAGGCTGACTAATGACTTCTTAATGCTTGTATGTTTAATTAATTTAAGGATTTTATCTCTTCATGTGCTTAGAAATTTTCTATTTTATTAGAACAGCTAATTTTGCTGGATATTCTAGGTATGTCATTTGGCATTCACTTTTCTGTGAAAATCTAAGTGAAATTTCTCATACTTATTTGGAAATGGAACTTCCAGATATAATTTTCATATTAGATAATTAGATTTCTATAATGTTTCTGCCCAAGCAAACATTATAAATGTTTGAATAGGAGAAAATTTCACCACTTAGAATTCTATCACAACCAATTTGTCACCAGCTTCAACAGCTCAGAAAGTTAGACCAATCTGTTACTGACAAACCTTTGTTTCAATAACTGCTGTATTTTTTACGTAGTTATTTCAGTGAGCATTTTATTATTTTATTCTTCTGTTTCCAATGCTTAATATCACTTATCACTAGTATTAAAACATAGAAGCCCCAAATACAGGTCTATATTTGAGTTGACACCAATATTGAATTGACATCAACTCTTGTGTGATCCTATACTCTCAATGTTTTTTTGCAAACAGTAGTTTAGATAAGCAAGTACATATATAAGATTAAAGTAATAAATTGGCACTTATAGATGGTTAACATGGTTGATGCTCATAACATATGTTTCAAGTATAAGTTAGTTAGCTCATCACCTTCAAAACTTTTGCTGACAGGATAATCATGTGGAAACAAATAATGGATTCCCAAAGAAGGCTAAATTGTTCTTTGCTCATGCTGCAGACGAATGGGATGCTGAGTTTTATGCTAAAGTCAATGATGATGTTTATGTAAATATTGGTTAGTTTTTCTTTGACTAGATGAGGTGATAATTGTTAATAGTGCATTTTGTGTAATATTTCGATTCAACATTATTGTAATATGCTCCTTTTATCTCTTAATTGAACTCCACAGATAAATAATTCTATGCATTACAGAACTCCATTGGTACAGATAGGAATATGATTATATGCCTTGAGTTTCCTGCCAGCATAAAGTGGTGCTTATTAAAGTTTTAATGAATTATTAATAATTTACCTCCATCTTCCTCTCCTCAATCATTCCCTGGCATATCTTTCTGGCCCTTCCATCAAGTCTAATCTTTCCTGACAGTTTTCCTCCTCTGCATCTTGATTTGGATTTGCGGGTAGGGTTATTTGTTCTTTAATCTGGGTATGCCCCTCTTTATTTTTATTCTTTAGTTACTTAGGTTGATTTGATTTTGCTTTTTTATTTCCTATTTTGTTGAAGAGGAAAAAAAAATAGCATCTGCTGAAAAACTTCAAAGAAAGCGATCTCATAGAATCACTTTTTTTTGCCATAAGTTCTTCATACACATGTGAAATTGCAATTTGCAGATTGCATAGGCGCTCTTTTATGCTGTTGTAGAAAATTTGAAATGATGGCTTTATAAGCTCATATCTTTAAACCAGTTTTGATAGTCTTGTTTGAAAAATTATCAATTTTTGGATGGAAGAAACAGAAGGTTTTTTCTTTTTCCTTTGTAGTCATGGTCTTTCCTTTTCTGGTTTTCTTAATCTGCAAATACACGTGTACATTCTTTCTTATATGGTTCTTTGTGATATATGTCAAGAGTGAATGCTTGCCTAGATTTAATAGCTACATGACAGAAATCCATTATGAATTCTAAAACATTCAAACTTCATTTTACTTGGTGTTTAGTTGCATGTTGCATGTCTCAAAGTTTAACATTTGAGCACAGATCAAGAGCTATAGGCAAAGCAATAGTTGCAATGGTACAGATGCACTGGAAACTGCGCATAGTTTTGCTGGAAAAGAACATTAAATCAGTTGGTTTATGAGGATACACAGGGATGGTTTGAAGGTTTCTAAAATTAATAAGAAAAATATAACATTAAAAGTAACTTTTTTATTAAACAATATTCTTTAATTGCTTTGAATTAAAAATTATGTAATTATTTTTAAAAAAAAATTTTTAACATGTACAAAAATCACTTTTCTTATCTAAATATATTTCTTTTAAGAATGAATTCTTAGATATATTCTCATACTCTTGATGAAAAGTTAGCATTCTTCCTTCTAAATATATAACATTTTATTGTGTGCTTCTTTCCCCCTATTTAGTTAATTTCCAGAGTTGTTTCACATTTTTAGATGTATGTATGTCTTACAACTTGTTTGATCCTGCATAGATGCCTTGGGAGCTACACTTGCAACTCATTTGGACAAACCTCGCATTTACATGGGATGCATGAAATCAGGCGAAGTTTTTTCTGAACTGTGAGCCCCTTATGTTACTCAAAATGTTATGTGCTTTACAGAGAATATGTTATATGATTCTCATACTGGTGTCTGAAATATGACAGGAACCATAAATGGTATGAACCAGAGTGGTGGAAATTTGGTGACAAAAAATCGTAAGCCAAGCAACCAGCTATTTCGTATAATTGAACAATTGCATTACTTTTACTACGTCAAACTCATATAAATTAGTCATATTTGAGACCATATTGACCATTTTTTAATAGCTGCAAGTGGATCTTTGGTCAAACTAAGGTTTTTTGCACGGTATTCTGCAATTCTGAGTTTGTCAATCCCATAAGTGAAAACTGCAATACATTTTTTACTTTTGCAATCTTTTCTGGAGAAGCCTATTGTGTGTCATGAAAATACTTTATAGTGCCAAAATAAGAAGTCCCTGCAAAATATAGCTTGATTGCATCATTATTGTCATGTGCTAGTTGAGGATCAAAACCAAGCAGAGCTGGAAACCAAGTTGAATATTTCATGTATCTAGCGTTTTGGTGCACAATTTGGAAAGTGTTACCTAGTATCATCAATATTTTTCTTCATGTCTATCTCCTTGTAACGGTGATCAAATCTTCTGTTCAACAGATATTTTCGTCATGCATCAGGAGAGATGTATGTCATATCACGAGCTTTAGCTAAATTCATATCAATAAACAGGTCAGATACACTCTCAGTTGCCCCTATACTGTTAGCTGCTGTGGTTTCTTCATCAGTCTTAAATCTGTTGAGTTGGCAGATCTATTCTTCGTACCTATGCTCATGATGACGTGAGTGCTGGATCCTGGTTTATTGGGCTTGATGTGAAGCATGTTGATGAGGCAAAGTTTTGTTGTTCGTCTTGGTCGACAGGTCTCCCCCTCTCTCCATTTGTGTGTGTTGCATGTGCACGTGCTAATTTAAAGTTCAAGTTCATGGCATTAGTTTGGGCTGACTTAAAATCTCTAAAAATTATGTGTTAAATTTCGTTTGCAACTTCAGGGTGATACAACATGATTTTTTTTTTCAGGAGCTATTTGTGCCGGTGTTTGAGTTTATTCCAGTGCATTCTTGTGAGAAGACTGCCAACGTAATACACAGGAGACACCAAATGTTAGAAGGTTTGCTTCCTAAGATCTTTTTTATTTCTATTGGAAGCGGAGTGATTCCTACAGATGTCTGTTAAACAGTTGCTTCTAGTTCTAAATTTGAAATTCATTGAGTAATATGTTCCATTAGCTTGTGAAACACCAGTTGGCAAATTGGGCGGTTACCAAAG
This sequence comes from Abrus pulchellus subsp. cantoniensis, assembly GCA_024086825.1. Taxonomy (NCBI): domain Eukaryota; kingdom Viridiplantae; phylum Streptophyta; class Magnoliopsida; order Fabales; family Fabaceae; genus Abrus; species Abrus pulchellus. The sequence continues at coordinate 8,775,481 of CM044051.1, read as the reverse complement.
GCATGCAACGTCATAAAGCACAAATAAAAACTCAGTTTTCCACCTATAAGTTGTTTTATATCATTCTATGTTTCTTTCATTCATTCCATGACCGTAGGGGAAGATGACTCTTTGTAGAAGAACTTCCAAAATGTACTAATGAAAAATGTTTATAGGAGTGATATGGTGGCTGACCATCTCTTTTGTAGTAAAGGGATCTTTGCTTTTGTACATGACAGAGACACGGAATTTTAAGCAATGGTTATGTTTTATCATACAAGTTAACAACATATTATTAGAATCTTACAACTTTATTAATACAATTTGGTTAGCCAATATTTGTGTCATGTGATAAATCGCAATAAATCGTTAATGACTTGCAATTCACGAGTGAAGTAATGCAATTCTAAACCTCTCAATATCACATAATTTATAGATTAAAATTATACATTAGTTTCTACCGTTAACACACGTCTACAAATTAGTCTCAATACTTAAAAGCAATATTATAGTCTCTAAAAAAGGTTTTTTTTTTTTTTACGTTTTGGTCCTTATAGTTAACGTTTTAGGTTATGTTATTATAACGACGTTAATAATGAAAGAGATTAAATTATAATAAATATTTATATAGGAATTAAAATATTTGTTGTTTTAAGTATAAGAATTAATATATAAGTTTTTTTAAGTATAGAAACTAAACCGTATTTTTTTTTTAAAGTACATAGACTAATTCATAAACATGTCAAATACAGAAATTAAATATGTATTTTAACTATTTATAGTTTTAAAAAAATTATACAATTTGAACTTAAATATTTTAATTAAGTGTTTATATAACTTTTGTAGGGATCAATCATTTAATTAAACTTATTTTTTATATGATTTATCAATTTCTATAATATGTTTCAAAAATACTTCTTTCATATAAAAATGAAATTTTTATTATATTTAAAATGTGAAATTTACACTATTACTCAAGTTTAGAAGATCAATTTTATTATATGAATGAATTTATAAATTTTTTATCATTATATATTTTTGTTTTTTTATCTATCAATTAGATTTTATACTAAACTCAAAAAGGCTAATATGTTTAAAAATTTTTTTAACTTTAATAAATTTTTTTGGTCATATATTAATTATTCTTAGTATTTTATTAATTATAATTATTATTATTTATTAGATTTATGTATTTATCAAATTAATAAATTTTATCAACAAATATATATGATCTTAAATTATAAATAATATTTGATTTAAATATGAGTTTTCAGTATTTTGAAACTTCATGATTCTCTTATTTGATGACTCATTTTTAATCTTTTATAAACAAATTCACTAAAAAAATTATTTAAAATATACTTTTAATTTTTATAGTTAATATTTGTTTATGAATTAGTTTCTACACTTTAAAAAGTTTATATTTTAATTTTTATATAAATACTTTAGTACGTTTTAGTCCCTATCATTATAATATCATAACGACATGAACAAAAACATAACAAAATGTGCGTGTAGAGATTGAAACGTAATTTTTTAAGCATAAAAATTTATTTTGTATACAAATATTAGTTATAGAAACTAAATATATAATTTAAATTAATTTATAATATAGCCAAGCAATATATTTAGGTGACTATTATCAGAATTATAAAAGTAAATATTATATTTCATTATCACTTTTATTTTAAAAAGAGTAAATTTCAGTTTTTTAAAATTTTAGAAAATGTTGGTACTATTTTATTTTTTTAAAAAATATATTAATATTTTAAATTATAAACATACAACCTTATTTTTATTTTCAAAGAGTTGTATACACTATTAATTTTTTAAAATGTTTACTGTTTCATATATAAATTTGAAAATAGAATACAACAATGACAGTTTTATAACTAAATAAAAAAAAATATGTTCTAAAACTTAAAAAAAAAAAAACGTTTTTTAGTTGTTTTTGTTTAGATGGTCCATTTTCAAAATGAGAACTCCCACTTCAACCATCTACGGTTTGCTGCTGATGGGAGCCACCAGAGTTTACCACCATGATGTGTGTCAACTAGCATCGCCATCCCCCACTCCCAACTCGCAAGTCATCACAACCAACCAAACCCCACTCAAGTGACAGCTTAAACATTAGAACCTTTCACTGTCAACCTCTAGTGAGCAAATGAAAACAAATTTTTTCTTTCAATTTTTGTTTTATTGAAAATGAAAACTAGAATCGGTCCAACCAAACAAGTCTTTAATTTTTCATGTACGAATTATACCAAATTTAATCCACCATACACACCATAGTTCTTCCCTCGTACTTTCAAAATTTCAATGGAAAGAGTTAAATAACATAAGCGATTATTATTTCCATTTTGGTTCACCCATAACACAAGTACTTTCATTGGTCTATAGTATAGCCCACAGAAGAGCTTGAAATTTAAAGTCTTAGCAAAAGGCAAACTGGCCGGGATCCTCTGCATTTTTTGCACCGCAGTTAGTACACTAACAGACCAACTGCAGGAAGCAGTTACTGCTGAGGATCTCGGTCCAAAGCAAACATAATAGAATATTTTAGTAAAAGGGATATGGCATTTCTGAAATGAAATCCAACGACCGAGTAATATTCTCTCTAAAAACACTCAATGCATTCAAACCAACCCCAGCACTTTATAAAATATATATATGTGAAACAATAGACTACAGATTGCCCATGTTCCTACCTATTTTTGCCCATCATTCATCGCTATACAAAGGGAACTAACATATTTCTTTATCAATAAACGATATCTACAACATGTATGATTCAGGACTCTCATGATGAGCCACTAAGGAAATGTGCTAGTGCCTTGTCTGTATCATTGTCATGCATAACCAGTGCTTCAGCAACGCTATTTGAGGAAAATCCCATTTCCCGCAGAAGGGTGTACCCATTGACAAATTCCTGAACCTTAAAATGAAAAATAAACCAAGTCAGAAAACAAAGTAATCAACAGAGACTGCAACACATCTGCTACTAGTGTGGCTATGGCTGTGGCATGTGCAGAGCAAAAAACAAATCAGTACTACTCTAAATCATGGTAGTTAAATCAAGATTTGAATCATGAATCAAAAGACTCATTTTCTGATCGTGAATCGAACTATATGTGAATCATAAGATTCACAACCAATTGTTAAAATTATAATAAAAAATATTCTAACATAAAAAAAATTAAATTAATCCATATATTGACATTTTATAATCCGATACCTCGTTCTATAACTAATAAAATGAAACATAGTATAATGATTCAAGTCACATCAGTCACAATAACACTTGTACAGGTACTTACATTTACCCTTATTTCAGCTAGATGATGTTTCATCCTTGCACATGATATCACTCTCTTTTATTTTTTTGGGTAGGATCCATTTGTCTCCCCAAACATCAAATAGCAAGCAAAAACAATAGAAGACAAATAGAAAATAATAACTATTGAAGAGGCAGGAGAGTGAGAAGAGCAGAACACGAGAATAAGCAAAAAAATTTAGGGGACCACCAGAAATCTTCAGTATAAAACACTAATACAGGAGAAGAGGTGCAGAGCACGGGAATGAGGAAACAAAGGTTTTCTTTGAATATAAAGTAGTGGGTCTCGCAGAGAGTATCAAGCGGAAATCTCAAATTTTGCAAAAAATAGGTTTTTCAGAGTTTTTAGTGAACTGGGTTACGTTAACTTGACCCGATTGGTGCGTGACCCAGTTTGCAGCGGAATCATGTGCCATCCACGAGAATCGTAATTCAAAACCGATTCTTGCAATTCATACAATTCCAGCAGCAATTTTGCACGAAACCAATACTACCCTACGATCTCTATTCCTCTGTTCCTAAACCACATTGAATCAGACGTATCGTATCGCAAATTGTGCGATACTAGCTATCATGCTCCAAATAAGAAAAATACTAAACCACCAGAAGATGGTATTGAAACCAGCAATCAGCAGATAATATGTGGAAATGATTACTTCAAAATTCATAAAAGCATGCAGCCAATGTGGTCAACATAAACAATACAAAGACCCCATCCAATGCATGTACTTTTTCAGTATGGCAACCCTGTTGGGCAGTTTAGTAGTGCTAATCATATAAGAATGACAAAGTGGAAAGTTAAGATCCAAGCTGGGAAAAGCTCCTGAAATTCTCTCATGCTAAGAAAGGGCTTTCCCACAATCAGGTTGACAAGTAGTTACACTTGAACTGGGAGCAGACCCCAGATGACAGGTGGAAAAGCTTTAGCAGAATACAAACAAGAAGTCAACAACTTGCCTACATGAATAGAAAATTCGTTGGAAACTTTTCCATTTAGGCTTAAGGCACAACATGCCAACATCTATTGATCATCGACACCTGCAATAATCAGAATCAGTAGCCTCCACAGAATACCAAAGTTACTCTTCTTACCAACACAAAGGGATGGGGTGGACAGAAGCAGAAGACAATCAGATCCAGCAAGACATTCAAAGTTGAATATAAATGTTTAGGTTAATTATCAAACAGATCACTTTCTATCATTCTTGTAAAAATGATCAACTTGATGACTAAACATACATTCACCATATTAATTTGGAGAAAAAATTCTAGTATCAAAGGAAGACATGCCACTTAATTTTCAGTGAATTGTTCAGTTTGCATGGTCATTACACAGAGAGAGATGTTTGACATATTATTTCTCAGAAACATAATCATACTTTTAAGCAATGCTATTATCTGAAACACCATGTCAATAATGAGTTACAGTGACCAATAACATACTTCGGTTGGATTATCACCATAATTTGTAACAGCAATGGGAACTGCCTCTCGGCTAAGCCCCATAGCTATATATTTGCTCACAACAGGATCTGATACAGTAACCTGAAAAAAAAGTTTCATTTTACACTGTGAGGATTGGAAAACAGTAAATGATTTATCTAAATACAGAAAATCAATGTACCAAATCTATCATGAACTAGCAAATAGTATGCTATAACTCTACATAATAAATTTGGCAGAAGAAAAAAGTTCATTAACACAGATTATAATAGCATAAATTGGAACTTGTTGCTGTAAATCAAGAACAACCTTTGATGATGATGATGAATTAGGAACTTTAGTCGGAATATTTTCTGAGCCAAATTTGCTCCAATTCGGGTTATCCTTCTCTGCTTCAGCCAAAATTCTTCTCTCCAATCCAAAATCAAATTGGAAGTTGCTCCGTGGAATATCCCCAGCATGCGGTGATAAATGAGGCTGCAAAATTGTCACAACCACTCAAAAACCATATTCAATTGTCAAAACAGACCCTATTCAATCTCCAGTGCTTTCACAAACTTGGTATGCAGAAGAACAACCTCAAAATGAAATTTATGCCAAAAACATTGCGAAAGTTAGTATTAACAAACTCCAATTGATTGTGTGTATAAACAACCATATAATCTTCAACTCCTGCTAACTGAGCTGTAATGCATCCGATAAAAAGCATCTCATAATGCTATATTCCCTTATTCATGTAATATTTGAGACCAATAAGAATACAGAAGGATAGGAAAAAAAAGACAAGCATTTACCATCCAGACAGGACAAACATGCAAAAGTATGAATAAAATGAAATTCTCAAAGCAGCGACCCATTGTCAATAAGAGGTACAGTAATGGATGAAGTTAAACAGAGAAAGTAACATAAAAGTAATTCAAACAAGAAAAAGTAGCATCTAGAAGCCTCAGTTAAACAACAGAAGTTTGCACTTCACTCAATGGGTAACCAACTAACCATTAGTGAAAAAAATTAAAAGACCTATTTCATAAATCCATAGATTACTTATGCTCTATTTAACCATCTAAACCGTTGGTTTTTTCCATCAACATTTATACCCAAAATACACGCTGCTTTAGAGTAAGATGAAACCAACATCGAAAATGAACTTCACAACGGAAGCATGTCATCTCCATTACAAAATCCTTCACACACAACTCACAAGCATCGAGGAGCAAAGAATTACAATGTAGAATAAGTTAGAAATGCTACACATTCTCTCAATTCACAACAAAACCAAAAACGATCAAAGCAAATCTTACCGGTGCAGAGATCCTATATTCTGGCTTTATCGCAACCTTAATCCCTAATCCTGCTGCAAATTCAATAGGAAAAATCAAATTCACCACTCTTGAACCGTGCACGTGACTAAATCAAAAATTTTTTTTTGTCATTTTCCATAAATTACAAGAAAAAGGGAAAATAAATGAAAATTAGATCCCTAATGGTCCGCATCAATGGGGGGAAAATGGAGCAATTCGTTTCGGAATTTGTTGAGGTAAAGACTTACAAGAAGGTGATGAAGAAGGATTATGCTGATACGGTGACGGCCGGCCGGTGGCGGCGGCGCCGTGGGGGGAGATCTTAGGGTACATGTTTGACAGTGGCGGACGGTACATTGGAACTTGTGGGCCCGACCTGTTTCTGAAATCGTAATCCATCGAAAGAACAAAGCTCGCTGCCGTCGCGTGGGAAAGGAAAAGAAACCTGTGCCTTGCCAAAATTTTCTTTTTGACTAATAAAAAATAGTTGTGATTTCATTTTTGTTTTTTTGACCAATCAAGGTTGATATTTTCGTAGCAGAGTCATATGTATGTATGAACTATGCGTTTCCACTCAAAAGAATGGAGTGCGAAAATGAAAAATTATAGATGGCAAAATTTGGTCAATCAACTAAAGCTGATATTAGCAAAATTAGTCAAGAACTTATATTTGATAAGTTAATTAAAAGCTTATGATTTTGTTTAATAAAATTAACTTAAAGCTTATAACTATAGCTTATATTTGATAAGTTGGCTAGAAGTTAATTGGATATGTTTAATTAATTAAAATATGGTGAAATTATTTTGTACAAGTATGAATTATTTTCAAAGTAAAGAATTAAAAAAACTATTTTTTAATAAGTTACATGTTACTTATAAAATATTTTTTAGAAGTTAATTTTTAAAGACTATATGCTTCTTTTCAGAAGTTATTAAGTTCTTTTTTTATTTATTTAGTAAATAACTCTACTATTTTATTTACTAAGAAATATTATAAACTCCTAAACCAATTATAAGCTTATGTTATCATGCATACTCTACTTGTTTATGCTTACAACAAAATTTGAGTTTGAATTTAATTTTTTTTATTAATATATAATTTGTAATACTATTGCAATACGTAAATCGTAGTTGAAATTGGTGCTGGTAGTTGGTTTTCTCCTTCAAAAATTAGTTGTATTCTTATTCTCGTGAAATAGTGATTTATATACTTTCCACTGAGAATTAATTATATCAATGTGAGACTTGATAACTTCCGCTAACTAAATTAAAATGTGAAAACTGTTGAATTTCTATATTCCAATACAACAAAATTATAATACATTAATCAGTGATCCTATGCTCCCACACGGCCACACGCATACTTGCATGGGGACGTTGGTTGAGAGTAGAGAAAGGGAGACAAATAATAGAGTCCTGTCTTTACACTTTCAGATACATTCCTACAAGGAAAAATGACAGACCTATTTCATGGCCGAACATGACCTAGAACTAGAAAGGACACTTGCTATGCTACATGAGTAAATTAATGGGATACAAAATTACAATCCAAATATGGGGTCATTTGCACCAAATATAGAAGAACCAAACTGTCTAGTATTCAAATCATTGCCATCCAAGGCTGGACCAAAACGATCTAGCCACTGAGTTGGACCTGCAGTTTCATTCTCCTCCACCCACTCTGAAGTCATGTCAATATCATCAAATTGAAGCAGATCAACTTCTAAAGATTTTGCATTCATCTGCCTGGCTAACTTGAGATTGTAGTTTATATAAACAAGGTCGTTCAATGTTTCTCTGTCAATCTTGTTCCGCTTCTCAGAGTGAATTTGCCGAAAGGTACTCCACTGCCGGTGAAATGAAAAGGTGCTACAAACTTGACTTAATATTCTGATGGCAACTCGTTGCAAACCTGGAGCAGAGTCACCATACTGTTCCCACCAAAGCCCTACACCGAATAAGCAATGAGTGATCATAATATTAATAACTAAACCTACTGTGTAGTGGTACCAAAAGTTTTGCAAATGAAACAATCGAAAAAAGCAAATAGTAAACAACAAAAATCACATTCTTATAAAAATATGCTGGTAAAAATCCATGCTACGAGATAAATAACAGACTGCAATAATTAGCATTGTTGCAACTGCTTCAGTAAAGCAATTGTTATGATGCCTGAGAACAAGGCTTGGTCCAGAAATCACTATCAACATGTTAGAAACATCTGTTGTTCTGTTGTATTCCGAAAAATAATGATGAACACCAAAAGCATTAACATAGTGATAGACACAGTTCAGCAATTCAGCCTGATGCAATACCCATTCCAAGAAAAATATAAGAATATAAATGACAATTAAACCAAATGAAACAAGCTGTTCCTAGACTGACATTGGCTAAATTAAATTTTCAAATGCTGTGCGCCCAAAATAAAACACTTCTTCTGGACTGGAACATAGTTCTAGAATTAGGCTCAATAGCTTGATGCGCACTTTTACCCCAAAATAGAAGGTCTTTATTATCTTTAACTCAAGGCTGAAACTAATATCAATAAAATTTAATGTTGGATTGAAATAAAAGAAGCTTAATTGGCTCACTCTGAGAGACAAAAATGGATTAAGGGGATTATTTAAAACTTACATGGTGCAACTGTATTCCTTGCCTCCTTTGCTAGGCTACAGCCAAACATCCCATGTGCCTTTGTAAAAGTATAGATTTGATTGGTGATGTCACGCCTCATATCAGGCACAGGAAGTAATTTCTCCAGAACATTAAAGAAGTCTTCTTTTATAGAAGAAAGAAATTTTATTTCTGGATTGTATTGAATACTTGGGTTCAAAAAGGCAGCAGCGGCATGTAGAGGTGAATGGAGTTGGTCTCGCCACTTTTTATCTACTATATCTAAGAATGTCTTACACTTATTATTCTCATCCATTATGTAGTATGTCCTGATTAATTCTTTGGCCCTGGTCATTAGTTCATATATGGAACCCACAGTTGGTTTCCCTTCAGATACTTCCCTTAATACTTTCAAAAAAGGCTCAGAGATGGCCACACACTCTTCCACTGTCCCCCAGAAATTACCATCTTCAGCAATTGCAATACAAGAAAGACTCTGTGGTTTATTTGCATAGGAAGTATTTGAGGCAAATTCATGACTGTGGAACATAGTCTTCAACCTTGCTCTTAACTTCAACATAGACTGTAAAGACAGGAAAGTGGATACAGACTTTGTGATCCCAGTCCTGATTAGTTCCTGGCCTCCAGTGTACTTTTTCATAAGATCAAGCAATGAGGCATTATTGTATATTAACTTTGATATGGTTTGTGCTTGTAAAATGCATCTACTAATCCAATCAACCTTGGAGAACTCCTCCAAGATTAGGTTTAAACATTGACAGGCACAAGGAGAAACAAAAATAGTTCCATAGTTCTGCACAATATGATTAACAATACCAGTGTAGTTAAAGCTGCTATCCATAATAATTTGCACAACATTTTCATGGCCAAACTCTTGAATTACAGAATCAAAAAGATCAGCCAGCCATTTTGTATTCTTGAAATATGCAGAGGCATCCACTGATTTATGGAAAAAAGTCCTGGATGGTGATGAGACTAAGAAATTAATGATGGCCTTTGACTTATAATCAGTCCAAGTGTCTGCAATAATGGTACAACCTGTGGTAGCCCACTCTCTCTCAACATCTTTCGACTGTAAGCCCACTTCTGATTTTATCCTTTCCAACCATGTTGCTTTTAGGATTTCTGCTGATGGACCTGTAAATCCAGGACCACACTTAGCAATGGCATCAATCATCAACTGATAGGATGGAGACCTTGCAACACTAAAGTCTAGCTTATTCTCAAAAAAGAAGAGAGCAATATTTCTCTCTGCATTCTCTTGGTTGTTTGTTGAGGAAGGGGTCATAGAATTGCCAGTAGGGAAAATCTTCATAATAGGGGATGCTGCATCCAAAGATACAATAGCTTTAGTTGCTGAAAGATTACCAGGAGACTTGACTTCTGCTAGTTTTTGTTTCTTTGCACTAGGGGTTTCTTTGACCTCTTCCTTTGATGCTATTATACCCCTTACTCTATCTGTAACATCATCTCTGACCTTGCTACAAGGATTTACCCCTTTACTTGGGAATCGAGACAAATGATGCTTCAACCTACTAATGCCACCATTCAGAACTCTTTGGCAAAATTTACATCTTACCTTATTTCCATCCAATTTCTCTGCATATTCCCAACAAACATCTTTTTCTCGAACCACTACCAGTGTTAAAATAAAAATAATTCACAGTCAACACATTATACGTTCTTTAGTTCTGCTAATTATTACATTGGCATCAAAGTAACAAAGGGTTAAGTCAACAAAACATTCAAATAAAAAATAGGGGGTGGTAAAATGCCCAATAAGTATTGAAATCTACGCTTCAACTTACTTAGAATGCACGTAGCTCCAGTGGAATAGTATATGACAACCTACACAAAAAGATCAAACCAGATGATAAAATAAGAACCTCATTGAAAATACAACACACTGGCATTAACCATGATGATTCAATGATTAAACCAATGCACTTGAATAAAAAAATCAAGTGGTTTAGTGAACTTCATTAAGATATAACAAGTGTAGTCCAGCATCTTAGATGGAACCAGGAGGAAAATTCATCAAATTATAATATTTCATTTTACTCATTTTCTGAAAACACATAACAAAGCACCAAACAAACTCAATTAAATCTTTTCCCCAATCATATGGGGAATGAAATCTAATATCCAATGTCGAATTAAAACACATGCGAAAATAGATTTCATAGATACAGAAAATCATCTGAATTTAAGACAAATTAAAAGGGTGAAATGAATAAAAAAGATGAAGATGAGATGATTAATGAGAGAATGAGAATAGCGAGAAATTTGGAGCTTACGGAGTGTGAGAGATTGGTCAACGCCGACGGAGAGATAAACGGAGGTCGCAGCTTTCAATAATTTTTTCGATTTATCGCGATATTTTCGAGCTAGGGTTTATGCTGTGGTGTTTCTTCGTTCTTATCTTACCTTCATTCTCCTCTCACTAACCTCTTTTTTTTTTTTTTTTTTTATCTTCTCTTGTATTTTCTCGTTTTTCGATTTTTTTTAATTTTGGTTGCGTATTAGTAGCATCTCTCTGTGTTGGGTTTCCTTTTGGCGATATCTCGCGCATCCTTTTACGTATTTGACCAATCATATAGAGCCACGCACAACTCCGTAAGTGGATTATTTCTAAAAGGACAAATTATCAAAAAAGATTAAGGAAAATATTTCTAGTTTATAAAGTGAGATTTTCATAACAGTATTTTATTTTTTGATAAATAAAAAATATAAATAATTATATGTGATGTTCATTTTTAAATATTTAAATAACATTAGTGAAAGATTAATCGCTAACAATAAATTTTATAAGTAAGTTAACTAATGTGATTTGTTGTAGCGTGCTTAAGGAGTAGGGACACACAGAAATTTTAATTTTTATATACAATATGAAAAAAAATAAATTTTTGTTACATTGTACGATAGTTTTTATCCTCTTATAACATTTTCTTGTATAATAAAACTATCTTCTAATTTTTTTTCTTTATCCTCTTAATAAATAAGAAAAATATTATTTTTATATATTTTTTATTTATCAAATATATTTATTTAATTCAATAATTCCTTTATAAATAATTAAAAAATAAAAAAATTGTAAGAATACAAATAATATAATGTTATATTTGTATACAACATCTTTCTCTTGATTTTTTTAGTAACTTTAAAAAAATATTAAATGAACACATTTTTTAATTTGTATTGATGGATACATAATAAAAAGATAATAATATTTTTTTATTATAAGTATTTATTAAAATATTTCTAACAAGTATTTTAGACGATTTTATTAAAAAGTGACACATTAAAAAAACTATTAAAATAACATTTAAAATATATTAAAAATCATAATAAAAGTCAAGTTTTCAAAGAAAGAAAGGGGACATTTTACACTGAAGTGTATCGTTATTCATGTCGCATCATCGCTTGTATATAATAGGTGTCGTTTTCTTTAAGTTTGTTGTTATTGCAATTATTCACTTATATAATAAAGTATACTAATTATTATTTAAAGTAAGAAAGTATTATGTTATATTATATTCTAAGATATGTAGCTCCAACACTTTTTTTGTTTTTGTTTTGGAACTCTAAAGTACCTTTGGATTGATAAAAATGGATGAAATAAAACACAATAACCTATAATAATTATTGTTTCATTATTTTAATAATTTAAAACTGGATAAAACGGAAGAAAATAATATGGATGTCTTTCATCTCAATACATGTAATCTTTGCTTTTATTTCATATCTAATGTGAGAATATGAGGTGGAATTTTTTTTCCTATTCCTCCGAGAAAATATCTAAATATAACATAAGATTATCGATTGTTTTTATACATACTTTTTAATTTAGTAATTTGTATGTTAAAAATCATTTTTTTAACGCAAATATTTATATTCTTAAATTGTTTCGTTTCATTTTTATCATAAAATATACTATTAATTTCTTCTCCAAAACTAAAGTAGTTTTTTTTAGTTTAAATTATAGGCCTTCTCTACCAGTAATCAAATAAAGCTACTCCATTTTACATGTTAAATTAAATTATAATGAAAATGACATAATCTTTTAGTTTACTGTTTTAACAAATGACGTGTATTATTTCTTAGCATTTTTTCTGTTAGCAATTTCTCAACACTTTAATTCACACGATAGGTGAATTTAAAATAAAACTTAACCATTCACAGTCTCAAATTGTAAATACACATTTGGAAAAAAAATCATTTTAAAGAAAATGATATTTTTTTACAAAAATATTACAATAACTATCAACAATAAATAACAAATAAGTATCTACTCAAATAATCTAAACCAAACTCAAAACAATAAATGATTGTTTAACGATACTTTTTAAACACGATAAGACAAGTCAGCCGATAATTTGAATTTGTATGTGGGCTTGAGTTGACGATACCATAGATATTAAAGCCCGGTTCCAATCCAGTAAGCCCACCCATGCTTCAGCCCGACCATATGAGCTTTATATTCATCAAGTACTAATAAAAAATATTTATAATGAACAAAATGCAAAATCATTTAATAAATTTGAGTTTAATTATGAATATAACCCTAAACCCTAATTCTTAAATAAATAAATTTACTATAATTTTTTTATATTATATTATAATTTAATATTTTATTTCTATTCCATTTTGGATAAATTATTATATTTATACTTTTATACTTTATTTGTTTGTAAAAAAGAGTTAAAAAAAATATTTAAAATAAAAAACTACTGATAAACAAGGTCAAGTACGAAATTTTAAGTACTTAAAAGAGTATAATTCTAAATACGAGAAACAAAATTATTACTCGTGCGTATGAAAATAAATACAAAGACGATAATATAAAATATGATTTTTTTATTTTTAATTATAGTTTGGAATTGATTTAACAATTTAAAAACGAATTGGTTTGGTTTTGAACACTCTGCGACTCCCTGTATGTGGTTCCATTGACGAGTCCAATGGTATATCCGAATTCTGAAGGAAATATTCGAAGCGCATAAATATGACTGCAATTTTAGCAGTTACGAACTCTCTCACAAATTTATCAATATTCATCCTTTCAGAACCTTTAGTTATGTGATATTATCATCTACTTGCACATCTCATTCCCCGTGTCCTGTGCAAGCAAGCACTAATGTAAAACTATTACTATTACGGTGTCCCATGTAAGCTGAATAACCCAATATTGTGATGCTGCTGCTGTATTATTTATTCCCAACCTACCAATCAATTAATGGGTATGGTTGCATGGAAGGGGCATGGCATGGAATTTTCTTTTTAAATTTCTGTATTGTTCTGAAGATGGCATGGCACCAGAATGTGGGGCAGCCAGGTATAAAGATCAAGTTGCATAGTGCAGAATATGGATCAACGACTTATCAATTATAATATATAGCTACCTCTTCCGGTCGATTTTATTAGAAATAAAATAAAGTATTTTTTTAGTCTTTATTATAAAAAATAAATAATAAATTTAAGAAGTATTAATTGTTAAATTTTTTTATATTCTTTTTTATTAATATTATTAATTATATAAATTATTAACTATAACATTTAATATTATAAGTATTTTTAAAATAAAATTTATATTTATAAAAAATATAAATAATCTATTTTTTTTTTAGTTTTAAAGATTTAGTCTTTTATTTCTTATAAAAAAGATTAGAGATAATATTTATTATGATACTTTTAAATTTAAAAGGATCCACGTATTTATTATGTATAAATTAACTTGTAAGTCAAATTGTTTGAATATTATAAAATTAAGTAATCCTGCATTTATTTTTAATTTTAAAACTAAAAATAACAATAGAAATAAAATTGTTAAAAATAATAAACAGTGAATAATCAAAATAGTTCCAAATTTGGAGTACCGTAAAATAAAATAAAAAAAATACATTACAATGAATTGATGCAAGCTGTTTGACTTTTATTAAGGAGGCCAGTGTGAAGTACCGACGAGAGAGCATCTCCTAGCCACCTTTAAAAAGAAACAATAATAACAATAAAGATTGCATGCATGCATTGCTATTCATTTTGGTCGTTGCGATGATAATATATTTTAAGCCGTTTCTTATTATTTAAACTTCGGCATTTTGTTTCAGGGGAGCATGCCGCCAACAGCATTATTGTCATAAAAAATTTGAGGATAACTTTTATAGTTTTATTTAGGATAAATTTAAAATGTAATATCTTAAACTATTAAATATTATTTTATAATTAAAATCATAATTTTATTTAAAAAATTATCTAAATTTTTTTTAAAATATATAATAAAAATCTCAAAATATATAATAAAAATTGATTAATAATAAATATATGTTAATAATTATATTTAATGTTATTAATATATTAAATTTTATATTATTTTAAAATTTTTACTTTAAAAAATTACTTTTTATCTTATTTATGAGAAATAAATACTCAATTTATTAAGAATAATAAAAATTAATTATATATCATAAATTTATACTTTAATTTAAAAATATTTATAATATTAATTGGTGTCTTATATGAATAAATGTGTTAATTTATACAAGTAAAAGGTGATTAGTCGGTTAATATAAATTTTATAACCAACAAAAAATTAATTCGAATAATAAGCGACTTAATATTATTAAGTAAGGTCGAGTTTAAGTTTTTATTTATATAGAAAGTTTTAACAATAAACTCAAAATATTAATAAATTTTACAATAAGACAAAATTTATGATATTATATTTAAACTTTAAAAATAAGTTCATAAAAAATTATTTATTTATTTAAAAATAAGTTTTTATTTCTTATAATTTAGACTTTAAAATATTAATAATTATTCTTTATATATATATATATATTTGTATTATACTTCTTTAAATCATATTAAAACAAAAATTATTACTTTATTAGGTAGTAACAAAGCTATCTTCTAACTTTTAACTAATACAACTGAGGTATAATGAATCAATGAGCCTGTGATCCACCGTCATGGGCCTGAAATAACATGTAATGCATTAACATTCACAGCGACAACTCCGTTGTAATAAGGGATGAACGACGGTCAATTTTAACCGTAACATGGGTAGATTCAAACGGGTTAGACTATAAACTTGGCATGTACAGAATTTTTTGGCCTCGTGTTTTCAAGTAATTTTTTTCTTAAATTTGAGTTTTTCCCCTTTGTTGTCTTTTCAAGGCACTTGTAGCAGTGAACAGAAATACAGAACGAGTGAGAGTCTTGCAAACAACAGTGCAAGACCACACGACAAGAGAAAAGAGAACATAAGATGAGAGTCTAATAAGAACCAGAAAGAAGATGAGTCTTTTCCTCTCTAAGATTATGCCTCTTGGCCCTCTTTTTCTCATTTTAAAATTCAAATGAAGCTGTATTTGGGTCGTGTCATGCAAATTCAAAATTCATGATTATGTAAGTATAATTTTTATATAAATTTTATATTTATATAAAACATTAACTAGAAATAAAAATAATTTATTTACTATTTTAACTAAATTTAAAATAAGATTATAAAATTCTTTGATTATATCATATTAGGTTGTATCTATATTTTCTTTCAAACCCATCTAAACTAACTGGTCCAATCTGATATGCCAATACTTGTAAATTTTGTTGTCAAAAATGTCTGCAGTCAGAGGAGTAACATAGTTGTCTCTTATTTTAGTTGATTTAGATTTGATAGATGAGATAGATACAAATGGTGAGATCAACGGCTGCCATGTATGTGTGATGTTAAAATGTTATATGCCAAAGCAATGTTACATCACACATGTGGAATAAACCCTTTCTTTCAGTGGCCTGCTCAACTTCCTCATGTCTATTGCTTTCAACATTCAGCCACCCAATGTCAACCTTTTCATCATAATCTTATACTGTAACGCACAATTATGTATATATAAATTAACTTGTAACATCATCATCTCCAGGATTAGAGTCTTAAAAGTTTGGGAGAGCTTAATTTAATAAAATTCATCAATTAATATTTTGCCCTTTGAGCTATGGTTACATAATTCATTCAATTACGAATAATTTTAATTTTAAAATTTTCATTTTGTGGCAACAATTATTACAACTATTGTAAATATTATTTTATAAATAGTATATGGATTTAGGAGAATAGTCTTTTAATACAACGTAATACATCTATTGACCTTTGTTTTGTCATTAGCACTTCTTTAATTTTAAAAATAAACCAAGCTAATCAAAAGTAATATTAGGAGCTGATAACAATTATTACGTTGATAATGAATTTGTTAAGAACTTTTAATAGATCCTATTAATATATTGAATTACGTAGTTTCTTTCTTTGGTTTTGTCTATTGTTTTAAAAGAAAGTTTGTAGTTCTATCTATTTACCTAATATTTTAAACTTTAAGATAATATTAATAATTATTTTCTCAATTATATCATTTTCTTTATCTATTTTTAATTTTTTTTATTATATACTTACCAGGAAAAGATCAACGTAATGTAAAAACCGTTATAATAGAAAAAAAAAACATTTTAAAAAATTTATGAATTTGAATCCTCTCATTTTGGCTAGGAATACGATTTGACGATGTTAAAAAGAAAAAAAATTATTTATCAAATATAAGTAATGAATCTTAATTAATTACGGTCAATTTTTATTTAGTAAAAAGTGTGCTTTTAATTTGTTTTCCAACGTAATCATGCCAATACAATAACACGATAAACTTTAAATTTATTAATAAAATACAAATAATTTTAATATAGATAAAAATATTAATTAAATTTCTCAATAGTCGTATGTTATAATCTTAAATGACGAGTAAAGAAAAACACAGTGAGTAGGAAGAATAATTACAAATTCTCTTTTGATAACTTCTTACTAATTTTCCTATTCGCTAAATATCGTATCAAAATTTTCTTTTTTTAAAGATATTAAATAAATTTAATTTTAATTAACATTTTTTAAAATCTTAAGGTAAAAATATTATAGAAAATCATTTTTTTCTAATAAACACTTGATACTTTTTAGCATTTTGACTGGAAGAGATGTTTTTTTTATTACTTAAAATGAATTAATGTAATCGATTATAAATGAGACAAAACTAATTGCCTAAGTGGCTTACTTATACATAGTATACCGCCCTGAGGATTTAATTACCATTAATGCCAAATAAATAGTTTTTTTTTTGCACTCAAATATATAGTTATTCAAAGGTAAATGATGATTCTTTGACCATCTTATTTATTTATTTTATTTTGGTAATTTAGAATTTTTTTTTTGGGTCAAAGGTGATCTAGAATTTAATGACCCTCCACGATATGCCATGCTAGAGTGTACCACATGGTGGATTTGTTTGAAGAGACCAAGAGAAATTCTCAGTGACAGCATTTTTTTAATTTTTATTAATATTTCCCACTAACAATCCTATAAATGCCCAGAGTTATAGAAAATTCAAACAGCATCCATAGGATCAGTTACAGCCAGCATGTGTATATTCCTTTTATTTTAGTTTATTATGAAGGTTATCCGTGTGAGTTAGTGACTAAATAAATTATATAACTCATATAAATGTGCATAGATAAAAAAATAATTGATATATTATATAAGCAAGTCCTCCACATGCACCCTCCTATTTGTACGGCATAAAATAATATGCAGTCTTTGGGTTCTAAATGATTACCGAATGAGTTTCTCTTACTACTTCATTTGCATGTGATGGTGCTGTTCTCGCAAGCAAATACAGCTCATCTTCCATCACTACCAATACACCATCATTGCAATGACCCCAGTTTGGATTTTCTTCCTCTAACTGCTTCGGAAACAAGATGAACGTGTATCTGATTCTGATATGGTCGTGGACCTACAGGTTCTCTTGCTAACACCCCAATTCATCACTTTCTTTCTTCTTCAAGAATCGTGCTATAATTCTACACAACATTGCATGCTTTCTTTGGATCTTTAACTAGTTTGGTGGATTTTGGGATCTAGAAGTGAGTTCTAAGTATTCCATTTTCTCTCTTTATGGAAATGTCAACAGTTTAGTACTCTGCCTTTAGCTTTATAGCTCTGTTGAGTGTTCATTTGGACTAGTTCCAAAACGCAAGGAAAGAATAAACCGAAAAGTTTTATAATTTTTAATGCTTTTCTTGTGTATACGGATGAAAATATTTGGGGTGTTTAGGTTTCTGATTTCCATACAATTCAATAGTTTTAGATCCTTTCATATTACAGAATAATATTATACGGTCATTTTATTAAAAATAAATACAATTTTTATCAAATTTAATTAATAAGTCCTTATTTAATATTATTTATACCCTTTTCTGATATTTAGAAACTTGGGAGGGGTCTAATTCATTTGTCTGCTGTCACAGTCTTGGTCATCGACATTTTTTTTTGTGGCTGGCTAATTTACCTGGTTAATCAAACTTTTAGTTTCGAAGTTTTGGTCTGCATCGTTATTATGGTGGTCACTAGGAAAATCAACCGAGTAGGTTAACAAAAAAAATTGTTAATAAGGTTAGTTTTCCATGTCTAACACAAGCTGTTTATTTTGACCCAAGATATTAGTAATTATATAGTCTTAGTAAAATGCTTACGGTGCACTTAAGCATGTCTCATACGCAATGTCTTTGGTTCAAGTTTGCGTATATATGGAAAATACTCGTTTAATTATCTAATCCTCCGTTTTTTCTACAGTTTGGTATCATGAATAGGTTACCGATATCTTGAGGAGAGGCCTCACTTTACATCCAAGTAGTGTGGAACTGTTGATTTTCTCTCTTCAAGCCAGATAATGGACAAGAAGTTGGCCCTCTTGTTCATTTTTTCAGCAGTGTTGGCTAGTGGTGGAGCTGAACCAGTGGAAGATAAACAAGCTTTGCTAGATTTCCTTAACAACATCAATCACTCTCCACATGTCAATTGGGATGAGAACACTCTTGTTTGCCACAGATGGAGAGGAGTGACATGCAACACTGACCAATCCCGAGTTATAGCCCTTAGATTGCCAGGAGCAGGGTTGAGTGGTTCAATCCCACCCAACACTCTCAGTCGCCTCTCAGCACTTGAAATTGTGAGTCTTAGATCAAACGGTATAACAGGTCCTTTCCCTGATGGTTTCTCTGAGCTAAAAAACTTAACAGGACTCTATCTTCAATCCAACAAGTTTTCTGGTCCATTGCCATTGGATTTTTCAGTTTGGAGTAATCTTAGTGCTGTCAATTTATCCAACAATTCTTTTAATGGGAGCATCCCTTCCTCAATTTCAAACTTGACTCATCTCACTTTATTAGTCCTTGCCAACAACTTGCTTTCTGGTGAGATTCCTGATATCAATATTCCTAGTCTACAAGAGCTGAATCTAGCCAACAATAGCCTTAGTGGGGTTGTGCCAAAATCGCTTCTTAGATTTCCAGGTTCGGCATTTGCTGGTAACAATCTTACATCAGTAAATGCACTTCCTCCAGCTTTTCCTGTGCAACCACCACCTGCTCTTCCAGCAAAGAAAACCAAAGGACTCAGTGAACCAGCATTGTTGGGTGTTATCATTGGTGTTTGTGTGCTGGGATTCGTGGTGATTGCAGGTTTCATGATTGTCTGCTGCTATACGAATGCGGATGTGGATGTGCAACAAGTGAAATCCCAGAGAAAAGAAGTTTCTTTGAAAACAGAATCTTCTGGAAGTCAAGACAAGAACAAAATTGTCTTCTTTGAGGGTTGCAATCTTGCATTTGATCTAGAGGACCTGTTGAGAGCTTCTGCTGAGATTCTTGGAAAGGGTACCTTTGGTACAACATATAAGGCTGCTATGGAAGATGCAACCACTGTGGTGGTAAAGAGGTTGAAGGAGGTCACTGTTGGAAAACGGGATTTTGAACAGCAGATAGAGGTGGTGGGGAAAATTAAGCATGACAATGTGGATGCCTTGAGGGCATATTACTATTCAAAGCAGGAGAAACTTATAGTATATGATTACTATCAACAAGGCAGCGTTTCTGCAATGTTACATGGTGTGTTGAACCTTTTCTCATTAAAAAATTGCAATTAAATTATCTTCAGTATCTCTAATTTTTCCCAGAAAACTTACAAAGTGGAAGTATAGTTTTCTGCAATTATATAATAGGAATTTTTTTATTGAGCATGCCCAGGTCTAAACTACTAGGTATGTAGTGCAACTGTCAATTGATTTGTTCTGTCTTCCTACGTAGCGTCTCACATATCAATGTATCCTAGTAATAGAGCTATTACTATGTCATCAGGGATGTTCCTAATTAGAATTTGTCAATGACTATAGGTGCACTAAATTCACAAATCATGACTGCTAAGTCAGGGAATCGGTTGGTCTTGTGGCTTGATTTTGGCTAATGTTCCTTTTTCCAATTGTTGTGTCTTTCTTGCAATTAAAACTAATAAAATTGAATCCAATTATGATGCTTTCTTCATATATATATAAGTGTGTGTTTGAAAATATGTTAAAAACATGTAAATGTGGACCCAACGACAGAAACTACAATTAGTAGTGTTGAAGTAAACTTGGATCCATTAGTCATTTGAACTTGAACCCCACACACCCTATAATTTTACATGTACTTTCTGAAAGTGGCTAATGTAAGTATGCTCTTGCATGTCCATTATGCAGGCAAAAGAGAGGCAGGCAGGAGTTCTTTAGACTGGGAAAGCCGTTTGAGAATTGCAATTGGTGTAGCAAGAGGTATTGCTCACATCCATGCTCAACATGGAGGAAAACTCGTTCATGGAAACATAAAGGCCTCAAACATATTCGTCAACTCACAAGGATATGGATGCATATCTGATATAGGCTTGGCAACATTGATGAGTCCAATACCCACACCAGCAATGAGGGCAACAGGATACCGTGCACCGGAAGTAATAGACACGCGCAAAGCAACCCATGCATCCGATGTCTATAGTTTTGGGGTCTTGCTACTTGAGCTTCTAACTGGGAAATCCCCTATAAACACCACAGAAGGTGAGCAAGTAGTTCACTTGGTTAGATGGGTGAATTCTGTGGTCAGAGAGGAGTGGACTGCAGAAGTGTTTGACGTAGAGCTATTGAGGTATCCAAATATAGAGGAAGAAATGGTGGGAATGCTACAAATTGGGATGGCTTGTGCAGCAAGAATACCGGATCAGAGACCAAAAATTCCTGATGTGGTGAGAATGATGGAGGAAATTCGTCCTGTAAATACTGGAAATGTCCCATCCACTGAGTCTAGATCAGAAGTTTCTCCACCCACCCCTCGTGAAGTTGACATACCTACCTCAGTTACACAGTGAGATTCTTTTGTTTTGGTCAATTGTTGTTAGATGTAATCGATGTCTCAAGTTCAATCATATTCGTAACGGGAGAAATGATATCAATCTAAAGGTTCTTTGAAGTTATTTTAAAATATTAGTTATAAGTAGTTAAGCTACCAGATTTAGCTGATGGCAAATCAAATTGGGTCCCCTTACTATTTATTATTGTATTATATTGTGCAATTAGGGAATCATGTGGGTCTTTTGGTGTGTTGTGTTTGTGGAATTGGGATCCACAATGACGATGAAAGCCGAGCTCTGACATTAGTTCCCCTCAAATGTTGTCGGGAACTGCACATAAGACACCTAATAAGTTATGGTTCAATAATTCTCTCCCAGACCCCTACAATAATTGATAAAAACCTCAAATTTTGATTAACTAGCCGGTGCAACCAACCGATTGTACCACCGGCCATTATAAAAATTCCAAAAACTCACTTCTTCATACTCTATAAATTTTTATATATTGAATCATTACTTATGAATTGTTTGTATGACTTTATCCGGAAACTTATTAAACCTTGACATGATGCTGAAGTCTCACCGATCGACTTTCTTGTAAATAAAAAATAATCCGTTAACATAATATTTTTCACCAGCTAGAAAAGTAATATCGCTTATTCGGTCTGAATTACGATGGGGAGAAGACAAAAAAAACAAGGAGATGAAAATGCTAGCTGTGACTTTTTTATGCTCGGTTCTCCATTTCACAATTACGTACGAGTGCATAATTTAATCTAAAAATATTGGTCCACTGGTTTGAGAAGTTTGTTCTATAGGAATTTAACAGTGAATCAACACTAACAAAAAAAAAATTCCTTTAAACGTACAGGAGTGCAGTGTAAAGGCATCAACCTTTAAGATTGCCTAAAATAAAATTTGTCTTGGTTAACACAAAAACTGGCCATAAACATACCTTCTTATGCAAAATATAAAAAATAAATTGACAATTCATTTAATTATTTGTTCATAGAAAGGGGGTTCTTTTCGTTTTGGAGGGCAGGATCGGCCTTGGGCACAGATTTTGAAGCCGGCAAATCGAAAATGTTTACAGTCCTGCTATTTAGTATATGCGTCCTCCCTTTGAGGTAGGCCATAATTTAAGTTTTTTATAATTAAAATTAAAAAAAAATGGCAAGTATAAAAATTAACTGAAAAATAGTAATTAATATAAGAATACCAAAAATTTGCTCCAACAGATAAAACATGACAAATGAGTTTTGTCTACAACATCAGATAAAGCATCTGGTAAGCTGAGGCTTTGCCACAGCAACAGATAAAGCATATGGTAAGCATGAGTTCTGTCCAAAAAGACTAAATGATTAAAGCATATGGTAGCAAGAGTCTTGTCCACAACTAAAAAGATTAAAGCATACGGTAGCAACTTCACCTCCACAGTAAACTTGCGAATGGAAGAAATAGGAAACTTGCTAACATCATTTAAACCTGCACATATTTTTATCTCACTTTATATATATTTTAGTAATTGCATCTGAATTGTCCCCCGTAGAAACTTTATTGTTATTGCTAGTACGGTAAAAGATGTACAAGCATCATATAATGACAAAACCCAAACCAATTGTCATGCTATTTATTGAAGGGGGAAAATGTAAAGCAATTTTACCATTAATCTCATCTATTGGATTGCTTTGCACTTCTCAGTTGCTGAATCAAAGAAAGAATGATGAGTTAATTTATCCTGCACATTCAATTTAGTATGCATTCACTCTAGATTCCAGTGATAACAATCCAGTTTGCAACTACCAGACTGGAGGAATTGGCATGGGCCTGTATAAAGGGCTGGTAACCCTAGCTGAAGTATATTTAACATCAACACATTCGGTGGTACTATACTAGCACACTGCTAAAAAAACCAAGGTCTACCTGAAAGGGAAATAGGGAATGGGTTTGATGCAAAGGGGCCTAGTGGAAGTCAAGAAACTTTCACAATGAATGATATTAACTCTAAAAATTTGATATAGTTCTATTTCATACATCCAGCTGAATCTGGTTTCAAGTTGAAAACTTACATGTTACATCACATATATAATTCTTTTCTTTTAAAATTTCTGATATAAGAATAATAGCGTAATTAACCTTTGGAAAGGAGAAGCTATACGAGGAGAAAGTTTCCCAAGCAATTACTCAAAAAATAATTTCCTTTATGTATCTTCCTGCCAAGTTTATAGACATCATCATGAAGATACAAATCAAATTCACTTCCTCAAAATTCTTGTTTTGACACCCCCTGAAATGTATTAAAATAGAAATAAGAGAAGCTTCAGAAAAACATCATAGAAAATACTGTGCACCAGAGAAATCTGAAAGTGTGAAATGATGACCTAAATGATTATCCCTTCCATTTGCGTCTACCCACCCTCAAAAAAATAAAGTTAAAAAAAAAAAAAACTTTATCCACATGCCTTCAACTTCCTCAAATTCAACTTCTTTAACCAAGTCGGATGTTGCATTATACTCAAACCTGCAAAGCAATTGCAAAACATGTAAGTGATAGACTAAAAGTCAAGAAAGTTTCATGATAACCATTAAGAACAACAGTCATTCTTATCACTCTCAGTAGAAACAATTTCAAGCTTGGGGTAAGGAAATGTTACAACAAGGCTTCAGTTATTTCAATTCTAACTATCCAATAATTCCCGATGGTCGAAAAATAAGCACCACCACTTAACTCGTCATTATTGCACAACATCATCTTTCCACAAATCTAGCACTGTTGCAGTTGGCAAAACAGAATATGAGCACTGTTGGACAAATTATTTCACATTCATTGAAGGAAGAAAGGCATTCCTTGAGGGCTGTCATTCTAAGAGTAATTGGGAATATGGGTGGAAGAAAAAAGAAAAAGTATATAGAACATACAAACATGTTTACAAATTTTAAAAAACTGAAAATGAAAACAGAACAAAAATTGAAAATATTTTAACAAGCCAAACACCACCTTAGATTTCCCATTTACAACCAACCGTCATTCTTGTACATAATCAACATTTTTTTTACAGCTCAAACAGTCATACCAGACAAAATCTTACATACCCGATATCAAAGTTGAGATACAAGGAATATTATAAGAAAAGGATCGCACATCATATGACCTCTTTTTCTTTTCTTTTCATTTTTTATTTCGATTTATAGTGTAAGACTTCAATCAGTTGCACACATCAGGAAAAGTGCAGCTCTACATTGTAACACATAAAAGGTTTGCTGAAACAATGGGGAGAAAAACCTGTTTAACTTTTTAAAGTTAAATTGTAAGCATGTCATTTCCCTATAAAGCATAAGAGTTCCAAATGAAAGATTGCTGATAACATGTATGTAACAGCACAAAAAATTTAATCCAGACCAGAAAGGCATCACTATTTTTGCCCAACATTCTGAACATTTTTGTCCTAAATGCAGAAGTGCACAACCCAAAAGCACCCTTGCTAGATCATGTAAGCAACCACAGACAACAACACATGGAAGACACAGATAAAGCAACAAAAGACGATGCAATGCAGTAGCAACAAGTGTAAATTCCAATTACCTATTGGAAGAAACAACATCAAGCTCATAATCAGATGCTCTCCTGGTAGCTTCACCAAAGGCAGTGACAATTTCGGTCTTTCGAGCACTAGCTATAAGTAAATCATATTCGGTTGGGATTATTACAGCAAGAAAGTTATCACTTAGTTCACTAACACAAATCTTCTCAACAGCTGCAAGGGCAACCCTCCGTTTAAGGGAATCAGTGTCTGGGTCAACAATGTAAATTGCAAAATCCGTAATTAAGAGAATGCGGAATTTCATCTTCCCTGTCCCAGTGAACTTCAAAACTTTATCTGCAAACAGAACAACCTGGTCCCCTGTAATGGGAAAATATTACAATAGCATTTAAGAACTTCACGAATTGGGCTACGTGCTTACTTTCTTCAATAATTAGCACTAGCTTTAAAAAACAGCAATATGTCATAAACGTTTCTAAAATGATGAAAAGAGATAATTTAGCATCGGAACAATTATTGACATTACAACCGCATTATTAAATTACATTAATACTAGACAGCAAATTAAAATTAATTGAATAAGATAAAAGTAAGAAACATTAATTTTTATAGGTTATTTAGGAGGAACCTTGCTTGTTCAAAATCTTCATCAAATAGGGGTGAGAAGGGAGGTCGATGTAGTCCCGCTTACAGACCTTCTCTTGATCGTCCGGTTCATCTTGCTGAACTGGAGAGGAATCATCTACCGGAACGTCGTCGCATTTGGGAGGTTGAGGACTAGGCTCGTCGATCTGGGTGCGCCTCGACATCCTGAACCGTTCCATTGTGGTTTCTTGCAAGGAAGGGGTTGCGACGATTAGAGTGCTAAACGAGTTTATGAGTTGAGATGAGCCAACTCGTTGGGTTGCGTGCGTTCAACCGTCTGCTGGTCCAGTGGACCCCATCCAGCTGGCACTGCCTCATCATTGCCTATTTTCATTTACGTGGAGATTTTTTTTAATATTGCTACTTGCACATATATGTGAAATCATTTTATTTAAAATAAATTTTAATAAATAATCAATGCATGTTATATAAAACAAGAGAAGGAATAAAAATAAAAGTATAATATTCGATCGTACATTTTTAATTCTCCAGTAAAAAATATTTACCATTTCTACTCCTGTCACCATCCCCAATTAAACTTCTACTTCCTATCAGAATTCAGTGATTTGCAATCGAGATAGAAGTTTCTAGAATAACCCATGGATAAGGTAGAACTCTAAGGACGCATATTGGACCTTTCTATATAGAAGTAAGGAAAAATGAAAATAAAAAAGGATGTATGGAATAAATTGTTCTAACTTTTTTGTAGTTCAATTAACGCATATAATCTAATTTTAAACAGAAAAAATAATATTTAAATCATTTACTTTTTTTTTATTTCCGTCCGTTAACTTATATTCTACATGCATCTATTGAAATCAATAATACCCACACGATTTAATTTTTTAATAATTGTGTAACATGTTCCTTATTACAACATCTTACCGTGATTAATTGAAAGTTTATTTATAATTACTTGTTTAGTGATTGAAAATGAAAAGAATATAGAAACAACTACCAAAAAAAAAAAAGAAAAGAATATAGAAATGCAAATGACACAACATATATTTAACGCCTCATCATACAATTACAATTTACTTTGATCGCTATTTATGATTATTGATCTAAAACATGCATACTTAGAGTAGGGTATATTAGTTTTCCTATAATTTTTATTTAAAATGTTTTAAAAAAAACTGAAAAAGTTTTCTTCAAAACTCAACATAAATTAAAACACAGCTATTAACCGATTGGTTTATTTTTCACGGTAATTAATTTTAAGTTTTAAGCATCTAAAAATGAAAAGGAAAAAGGCAAACTAGAATAAAGAGAGGTAAGAGAAATACATTACATTGAAATAAAAAAAAGAAGAAGAAGAAGAAGAAAGCAACGTTCGTAATATATTTTTATCGTAGTAAATAATAGACGAGTTTGAATGAATAAAACATGAACTGAAAATATTTAATAAACACATAAAATTATTTAAATAATAAAATATACCTGAGGTATGCTAAAAGCATGACGACGAGGAAGACGGTTCCGTTTTAGAAACCAGGGGCAGGAGCAGATAAAAACGATACGATAGACAGCCGAAAAAAAGAATTATAATCACATGTTATTTTGTAATTTGATTTATAGTTATAGGCTGTGAAAAGACATGCTGAGAGAAAACGCGGAAACAAAGACCGTTCCTTTTGGGCTGCCACTTTTTGACCCGGTCAGGAAAAAAATACGAAGGATTGGATTTCGTACAAAAAACGCTAAGTAGGGACCCACAACCACTCTCTTTTGGAAAATAAAACTAATTAAGAAAAAGGAGCAATAATAGCAGTGGTAATTAATATATGAGGGAGCTAGAAGAGAAAGAATTGCAATAAGAAAAGGGGGAGGAAGGCAATGAGAGTGGATCGATTCCTCAGCCGCACCAGACATTTATAAAAGCTCATTTGCTTCCCCCATATCCCACACACGCTTCCTTTTTCATCTCTTTCTCTTTTCCTCTCTCGCTTAACACAAAGGAGGAAGAACAAACAAGGTAGTCATGCCATATCTTTCATTCCAGATCTATTCATCTCTGTATCTTTTGTTGCATCACGTATAGTTTCTCAAATGATTTTCGATTTTTATTAGGTTTTCGCGATGGCTTCCAAGCGGATCTTGAAGGAACTCAAGGATCTCCAGAAGGATCCTCCTACCTCTTGCAGCGCCGGTATACCTCACCGTTCCTGTACTCTTTTTCGCTTTGTATTGTAAAGGTTTTGATGCGCGTGCTTTTTACAATCTGTGATTTTCCTTCGCTAGTATTTTGTGCAAATGATCTTCTACAAATAATTACGGTTTTTTAGCCGTTTCCGTGGTTATAGTTATATATCATTCCATGTAGGATGACGTTGATCTAAGCATGATGTAGCCAGAGGTCAATCGCCTGTGCTGAGTGACGGTGCTATGAGGATTGTTTAACATTGTAGGGATGTGTACAATTCTGTGCACTTCTGCAGTTCTGGCTTTTCACTTGAAAAAATTATCTACATGCTTTAAGCTTATGTTTTTCTTTTTTGTTGCCTGATAAATGATGCTTTTGCCTGGATCGTGCCTGTTACATCATGCCGCATTTGTGTTTTTCTGTACATGTTATTGTTACCATTTGAGTGTGATCCAACTGATGTCAAATTTAGCAGTCTGTGTGATCATTGATATGCTGCATTATTATATATTATAACCTTATTTCACAAATTTTATCTCTGCTCATGCTACTCTGCAACCGACTTGGAGGGGTGATTGAAACTAATTTCTCTGTTGAGTTACTTAAAATCTGTTATGACATTAACCTTTATTGCCGAACAAACAATTGACATTATAATTCTCAGGGTGCGTGTTTGGATTAGTTTATTTTGAAGAGATATTTTTGTTTGCAGCTTTCTAATCATGCTACTAGTCTTTAAATCATAATTTTAATTGGATAAAACTGTTGGAAATTCATTTGGTTAGTTCTCAGAAGTCAGAAGCCTATCAATTCAGAGCATGAGATGCAATGCTGTGCTTATTTATGTTAGGACTTGGGAATTTGTCCAGTCTAGTTTTGTATTGTTGGCATTTAGAACTCTGTGCTTATCCCCCTTGTTTGTCTCTTTGTTTTACAAAACATTGCAGGTCCTGTTGCTGAAGACATGTTTCACTGGCAAGCAACAATTATGGGTCCTCCAGACAGTCCTTATGCTGGGGGTGTTTTCCTAGTTACTATTCATTTCCCTCCGGATTATCCCTTCAAGCCACCCAAGGTTTGATTCATAGAGGTGTCCTGCTGCAATGTAGAAAACATTGCCCTTAACTCTACGTGCTAATTTTTAAATATGCAGCGAAACATATTCTTTTCCCGTTTGTTTTTTTAGAGCTTTTTGGGAGGAACCTTTTAATGGTGAATGCTTCTTCTTTTAGACATTCATTTCTAACAAGAATCAGAACTTTATGTTTGGTCTCAAAATTTTTAAAAATTGACAAATTTCAGTAATTATTATGTTAAAATTTTTTAACGAGAATTCTTCCTTCGGTATATATCACAAATGCTATGTTCTATGCCATCTATCTCCTTCAATTGATCCTTTGTATTCATGGATCCTGAATACTTGCAGGTTGCATTCAGGACGAAGGTATTTCACCCAAATATAAATAGCAATGGAAGCATTTGCCTTGACATATTGAAGGAGCAATGGAGCCCTGCACTAACTATTTCGAAGGTTTGTTTCTTGATTATTTCACATAATAAGAACAACTCTACTTCCATAGATTGTTTTACTAAATCATCCAATGTGAACCATCTAAAACCCAGGTGTGACAACTTCACACTTTGATGACCAACAATATTTATTAGGCACCTGATTCTAGTATTTGCATTCAATTTTGATTTACGGTGTAAAGGCTTTCTAAGTTATCATCTAATTACGTGTTGCTGTATGATATAAGTTGTTTGACATCTAGGTTGCTATTTTAGTCAATTTTTCAATGATATATTAGCTAATAATAGAATTTATGTAAAATCATTTGGTTGTTAGTGGAAGAAACTGAAATCTTTGTATTTTATGATTTGCATGAAGTTTGGAATTATATCATTAATTTTGAGTCACTCATGTAACAACACAGTTATTAGCTTGTTTTTAGTTGGGGTTTTAAACATTATCGTTCTAAAAATTTCCATGAGCTCAGATTAAGATGTTGAACTGCAATTAAGCATTGCCTACATTGTTTATACATGTTTAGGTGTTGCTCTCAATTTGTTCCCTGTTGACGGACCCTAATCCTGATGATCCTTTGGTCCCTGAAATCGCCCACATGTACAAGACAGACAGGACCAAGTACGAGTCAACCGCCAGAAGCTGGACCCAGAAATATGCCATGGGTTAAGTGACCTGTGGTATGTGTAAGGGAGAGCCTCTCTACTTCCAGTGTTTAGGCCCCTCACCCCTTGTATGAATATTTGTCGTTTTCAATCATGATTTAAGGCCCCTTCAATTAAAGATGATTGGGGGTAAAACGTTTCTCATGCTGTTTGTATTGCGAATGTTGATTTTAGAACAGTGAAATGTAGCCCCAATCAAATGTTATGCTCAAATTTTTAACTGTTCTAAAAGTCTCATCGCAAATTTATTTAATTTTTTTTTTCCTGTTATTGACCTTGTTTTCTAGACAATATCAAGATAACTGCTATGTGTTAGGTTGTGAAATGACATGTTTAAAATTATGTTATATCATTAACAAGTGATGATGATTGTGTTCATTTTAAAATTTCTTTATTTGTTGTAAAGACCATAATTAATATTAATTTTTTTGAAATATTAAAATTAGATTTAATTATGAACTAAATATATTTTATCTTGAAATTAAAAAAATGTTTCGAATAAAATAATATCGTTATGTTTTTTAAGTCGATTTGGTGTTGATATATAGGATAAGAGTTTTAAAAATTTTGTTTGACTAAAAGGTTGGTGAGCTGATGATGTTATTACATTTTAGAAAAATTTATTAACACTTTATGATTCATATAAGTTGTTTTCAATTTATTAAAATAAACTTTTTAATATAACTTATTAAAATAAGTTATTAATTTATCTCAAAAAACTTTATAATGAAATATGATATAAATTATTATTTTAAAAAGGATTTATTCAATAAATGTTTAAATAAACAGTTATGCATCCTTTATTATATTGTATCTTGTACTAGGATGGTGTTAGGACTCATAAGTTAATATGATTATGATGACATATATTTTTTATTCCAATCATCATTACTTGAACCATTTATTATTGTCACTATATAACTTTTACCAACTTCAGTGTTATTGTCCATGGAATTATTGCTACAACAACACTAACTAAAACATTGCCATTAGTATCGTCATTGTTGGTTTCTTCTACTCTAGTCATTACTCAACATTATCTAGCACTACAATTATTATGATTGCCTAACATTGTCTACTATTGTTATTTGACACTTCATTGCCCCTTGATACTATCCACCATTTTCTAGTGATGCTGACGCTTTTAACAACTATTATTTTCACAACCTAACGCTGTATATCGCCAACATTGTACAACATCCTTTGTTACTATTGCAATTATTGTCACTTGATATCCTTTATTGCTATCCGTCATAAAGTAATATAACTGTTGGATTTTAATCAAATTAAAATAATCAATTCTCAATCCTAATCATATGCTTTCTATCCATGTAGAGAGAAATTACTCGATAGAGATGAATGAAACCCTTTTGTGTTCCCATACTTCAATTCATTATGAAAATAAAATGCAGAAGCATATTTGAATTTGCTATTGAAAATGATGAAGATTATGAGATTAACAGCGAGTATTTGATCTTTCAAATGTAGAGCACCTTAGATTTTCTTTTTAGGTTTCTCTTCTGATGAGGATAAAAAGAGAAAAAAACTATAATTGTACGTGTGTTACTTGCTCTACAAATAGGGACCATAATCCCTGTATTGGTAACTGTCATCAGTTACCCCAAAATTGATAATTATAATTTGGCCTATCATCAAATTATAATATCACTAATAGTATTTACACAATTAACCTTTTATGACATATATGCCCTTAGCCATAAACTTATATTAATTAGACCACTTTAATATTTTGGCTAATAAAATAATAGCCCTAACATATTTAAATTATGTAATATATATGTATGACAAAAAAATTGCTCACAATCTCCCACTGGTCATACATATATATCTTTACAGTCCTTATAAATGTGTTATACTTTATGAGTTCAAAAATTACCATTACATACCTTGAGCATATTTCAAAAATTTCGTCCATTGATTACATTAACACATAGAACTAAAATAGTTTCCATTGTATCAATCACAATTTTAACCCATCAATGATCACTAATGCTGACATAATGAAATGACATAAACTCATCATGAAATTTGTAGCATGAAAATTACGTGAAGGTGGCCTGTATACATCTATTTTCAACTAGTCCTACTTTACCTCAATAAGATTATTTAATAACCTTAATTTACAAAGTATAATAACTGAATAATAAACCATATATATATCTATAACCAAATATATCCAAAAGTCAATGTATGTATACATAAAATAAAACATAGAACATAAAATACATAAATGTGATTAACTCTCAATAAACCAAAGATTCCTCAAACTGTAAAACACCATATGAGCAACATGCTCACGAAAGACCTTGGGTGGAAGTCTCATAGTAAGAGGATCTGTTATCATGGAGTTTGTTCCTAAGTGTTCTATCAAAATTTGTCCACTCTGTACCCTTTCCTTAATAACTAGGAACTTGATGTCAATGTGTTTTGACTTGGTCAAGCTCTTATTGTTATTAGAATACAATATAGCTTATTTGTTGTCACAATATAACTTAAGTGGTCTTTCAATTCCTTCCACAATTTGCATCCCTTTGACAAAATTTCTCAGCCATATTCCATGATTTGATGCCTCATAGCATGCTACAAATTCTGCTGCCATAATGGATAAAGCAATAAGGTTTGCTTGGCACTGCGCCAAGAAACTGCACTACCAGCTAACATGAAAATGTAACCTGAAGTGGATCTCAAACTATCTTAGCATCCCGCAAAATTTGAGTCAGAATACCCAGTGATCTCCAACTGGTCTGACCTCTTGTATGTGAGCATATAATCCTTTGTTCTCTTCAAATACCTCATAACCTTTTTGGCTGCTTTCCAATAATCCATTCCTGGATTGCTTAAATATTTGCCTAATACCCCAACTATGTATGCTATATCTGGACGTGTACATACTTGGACATACATCAAACTCCCTACAAATGATGCATAGGGAATCTTCTACATTTTCTAAATTTTCAAATTTCCTTTTGGACACTATTTGAGACTGAATTTGTCTCCTTTAGCAACAGGGGTATCCCCTGCTTTATATTTCTGCATGCCAAATCTTTGAAGTACTTTTTCAATATAGCTCCTTTGTGATAATCCAAGAGTATCCCGAGATCGATCTCGATGTATTTGAATTCCTAATACAAAGGAAGCGTCACCAAGATCTTTCCTTTCAAAGTTTTTGGATAGAAATCTCTTGGTTCAATGCAACATGCCTATATCATTAGTGGCAAACAGTATGTCATCAACATATAATAACAAGAAAATATATTTGCTCCCACTGAACTTTTGATACACACAATTATCAACAAGGTTCATCTTGAAACCAAATGAGAGAATAACTTGATAAAATTTGTGGTACAATTAACGAGATGTCTGTTTTAGTTCATAAATGAATTTTGTCAGTTTTCAAACCATATTCTTTAGGTCTCCTGACACAAAGTTTTCTGGTTGCACCATATAGATTGTCTCATCAATGTTGCCATTGAGAAACGCTGTCTTGACATTCATTTGATGGAGCTCCAAATCATAATGTGCAACAAGAGCTGTAATTGTCCTAATGTCCTAAAAGAGTCTTTCAATAAACTGGCTAAAAAATCTCTTTAAAGTCAATCCCTTCCTTTTGAGTGTAGCCCTTCGCCACAAGACGAGCCTTATACCTTTCCACATTACCTTTGAAATCTTGTTTGGTCTTAAATATCCATTTGCAACCAATGGGTTTCACACCTTCTGGTAATGGGACAAGTTCCCAAATTTTGTTATCTTGCATGGACTTATACTCCTCACTCATTGCTTCAATCCACTTTTCTGAATTGGAATCCTACATGGCTTGACGAAAGTTGACTGGATCATCTTCCATCATACCATTATTTTCCTCATGTTCCTAAAGAAATACTATGTAATCATCCAGAATAGCACTTTTTCTATCTCTAGTAGATCTTCGCAAAGGTATTGGCTCATGATGCACATGTTCTTAAAGATCTTGAGTTTGTTCTTCATGAACAACCAAATCATTTTGAGTAAGGGGTTCAATAACAATGTCTTGTAGAGGTTCCGAACTTGCTTTATCAAAAGTAACTGTTTGAATCAATTCTAGAATTATTACTGATTTTTCCTCTAAGACAAAATCCCTAACCTTATTCTTCCCCCTAAATTCAATATCCTCAAAGAATGTGGCAGTTCCCATCTTAAAAATTGTCTTTAGTGTGGGATCATAAAACTTATAGCCCTTGAATCTTTCAGAATAACCAATAAAGTAGCTGCTCACTGTTTGGGAGTCCAATTTCTTTTCATTCGGCCTATAAGGCCTTGCCTTAGCTGGACATCTCCACACATGAAAATGTTTCAGACTTGGCTTTTGCCCATTCCAAAGCTCATAAGGCGTTTTGGCAACTGCCTTTGTTGGCACTCTATTTAGCATGTAAGCTGCAGTCTTTAATGCCTCTCCCCAGAGTGACTCTGATAAGGTAGAATGATAGATTATACTCCTTACCATATCCTTAAGAGTCTTGTTTTGTCTTTCAGCCACATCATTCATGCTAGGTGACCCTATTGTGGGACGATTCTACATTCCTCTAGGTACTTGACAAAAGGCCATGGACGTTGTTCACCTGAACCGTCATATTTGTCATAGTATTCACCACCACAATCAGATTTGATATTATTGATTCTTTTATTGAGTTGATTCTCAACTTCAACTTTAAATGATATCCTTTATCGCTGTCTGTCATACAGTACTATAACACCCTTTAATTGTTGTTGTAGTCTAACATCTTTGACTACAACTACTATTACTTAAGAACATCCATCACCATTGATGACGCTCATCATCTTCCATTGTCACTTGATCTTCAATTGTCATCAGCATTAAGAACCCTTGACATTTTTTATATTTTAAGAATATCTTGTTATTTTTGTAAAAAAAATAATTGTGGTCATTATAGAGGGATAATTTTATTATTTGTAGATATATAATACGTCTCACGAGTTATTTAATGTTCACCAAAGATTAGATAGAATAAAAGTTCATATTCTATCTACTTTTTATGACCATCAAAACTGGCCTAGAAAATATCAAGAAAATGATGAGTACTACAGAAAACAAAACAAAACAGCTCGACTCAAAAGCTTGGCCCAGCACTATGCAATTCAACAATTCAGTAAAGACAAGCGTCATTGGACCAAAAAACATAAGACAAAGATTAGGATCCTTTTCATTTCGTTGAAACAGGAGAGAATCTCGTTTGGTGCATCCCATCTCTTGATTAAAGTTAAACATCATCAAAGGTAACTATCATGACAATTGACATGTCATATTCATTGCAACCCCCCAAAATTTGTTTGTGCATTCAGAAGAACAAGAGAGGGGCTTCCACTTCCAAAATGCGTTTGCTTCTCTGCTTTCACCAAAACAAGATTGGGGTGGGGAATCCTCTGAAGTTTGGCTTCTCTACTTCCATCAATTTCTCCAGTATGAAGGCTGCCACGAGAACTCGGCTCTTCCAAATGTAGGGAAGAGAGGATTTTTGTCTCTGTTAAGATAAGACTTGGACAAGAGTAAAAGAAAAGGCTCGACGGAGATGGCAATGCATTGTTTGGAAGCGCCATCAATCAAGTTAGAAAACAAACAGCATCTTACACTAGCGAGGAGTTTATCGAAAGAAATTATAGTCCTTTTCAAAAAAAAAATTCCCCCTAATTCCTAGAATTTTTGTTGTACTAGAAGTGAGAAACGAGGGAAATAATTCAGTGGAGCATTGTAGGTGCGGTTTTAAGTCAAATTCCATTCCTTAAGTAGTGTTTGATCTTGGTAATTTTATGCTAACTTTTTGTTGTTTCATTTTTTGCCATTGCAAGTTTTATTTTTTCTTACCCTCTATAATCTGGTTAATGGAGCGATAGTGTTTAGTTACATATACTGTGAGATATTCATCAAAAGTTATTTTTAATGCAAAGATTTATAAACAAGAACTCTGACGTGCTTTCTTAGAGACATTTAATACTAGATCTAGAAAGGAAATATGTAAGCCATCACAATATTCAAGTATTTACTGATTAATCAAAATGAATTAATCATGGATGGTTAAAAATTCAGATGGACCACCCTCTAACAACCCTTAAATTTTTAGAAGTCAAAAAGTTAAATAGGATTTGCAGTCGAAATGTTATTTTATTATTGAGAAAGTCTTTTGTTTGTCATTATTATTGAGAACGTTATGAAATTCTTTCTATACACCTTCCTCACTGAAAGAACAGAAAGGCAAGGCCGGCCCATGATAAACTGAACGCTGACAGGTTACAAATTGTTATTATGACTGAGCTTTTCTTCACAGCCCAACAACATTCTATGGTACTCAAAGCCCACCCCCAAAAAAAAGCCCATCATGGATCACCAACTTGCTTTCATTTTGCAACTCGACTTGGATGCTAATCTTAGTAGTTCTTTTGAAATTTGGAAGAATATTTTGGCACAGTAAATCCCCACATTTGTCATTAGTATTTTTCTGGGTATTTATAGATTTGTCAAACAGTGCAATTACTAACGAATGAAATTTCTTACAGAGTTCACAAGTTGTGCTACGTAAAGTCCTTAATTAGCTGCTTTGCATGTCACTGTCAGATGAGGTAAATGAAAACTGAGCCAGCAGCCACCAATTATAAATTTCTGCAGTAATATTGGTGTAATATTAAATACATCTTTTCTTTGTTATTTATTTTTTAAATCAGTACAGTATTTCTAAAGTAAAATATCGTAGATGTAGTTCTTTGACTGTGGTATATTTGTTTTAAGATTTATTAAGTTTGTGTTAAAATTTCATATGACAATCTTATACGTTTCTTTTCAATTATTGCAACAGCTTTTATAATAATGCTGTGTGGAAATATATTCCCACCTGCCCCCCTTTACTGATATTATTTGTACGTATAATTCAATAATAAAACTATTTGCTCTCAAGGAAAAGATATTTAATCACTGATATTTAATTAAAATGCCTAAAAAGTTTATCTAATTAGATAATTTAGAAAGATGAAAATTAAGTAATAGCTAAAAATAAGTATAAACGATATTATATTTGAAAACAATTTATTTATGTTTAAATAATAGAAAAAACTAACAATAGGCATTTGATGAAGGCATCTAATTTAAATGGTGACAAGAATTTAACTGGGGGACAATGAACATTATTATATGTGAGTACATAGGGAACCGTTGATACCCCTAATCCAAATTAAAGGATGAAGAACCTAATAAAGGATATATAATACAATATTATATAAGAACACGATAAATACATTCTGGCGGCGACATCAAATGACACCCGCCATATCCGCCGGCATTGGCCCCCTGAATCGTTCATGGTTTGTATGCATTAACTCAACTTCGTCACTACTGAGCTATATACACTTCCTTTTGAGTTTCATATAATCAAAGATGAGATCTTCAGCAACCATAATCAAAGCATAATATGATCAGTGTTTTAGTTAAACATGTTATAATAAATTCGAATCAGATCATCTTCATCTATCATCTTTTGGTTTTTATAATACTCTATTCTGTCTATTTTTAATAAAAAAAAATTTATGAAGATAAACAAAAATAGTAATACATTATAAATTTAAATTTTATTTTGAAATATATATAATATTAAATGAGAAAATTGGTGATTTATATATATATATAATAAATGAATAATATTATCAAAATAAATATATAAAAAAATTTAACAATTAATATATCTGAAAATAATTTTTTTATTTGTTAATATATTTAAATAATAAAAATTAGATAAATTAAAAAAATTGAACTAAATTAAACTACGTGCCTTAAATTTGATACTTGACCTTGTGTCAAAAGGAGTGTTAGCAATACATTCTTAATGATAGATTAATTTTTAAAAAAATTAAAAGTATGACTATGAACTATTAAATTAATAGTAAAATTATAAATTGTAGTAAAATAAAGAGTGTATTATCAATATTTTTTTTTTGGCTAGTAATCAGTTGTTTTGCTAAGTCGCATAATGAGAGAATAAATAAAAAGAATACCAACCCTAATTAAATGACAAATTAAAAAGAAAACACAGTGATTAGGAAACAACTCCTGAGATTGTTTCTTTAATTATATCACTTATCCTCAAGCTAAAGTTAATCTCTTAAAATTAAAAATTATTACATCCTTTATATCAACAAAATTAATTTATTAATAAAAGTGTAAAAAGAGTACTGATCTAACCATTATATATTAATCATTAACGACCACATTTTATTTGTAACTTCTTTGCCTAATATATATACACACACATCAGAATAAGGAAATGGTACTGCACATCAAGTGTAATAGAGAGCCATATATTAAATCTAATTTTAATGAAATCCATAAAGTGAATAAAACCAAGCCTCGACTTTTTAAAAAAATTATTACATTGCATGAATCCATATAGATCATGCATGTCACAGTAAATCAATTCACATAAGTATCCAAATCTTTCTAACTTTACTCAATTTGACTGGCTAGGCCGCAAAGTTGGAGAAAATATATTTTAACAACCATGTAAAACGCTAAGTCAAGAATACACAGTTGACTATGTTATTGAGCAGCAGCTGAGAGAAAAACATTAGTGACAGCAAGATTTAACCTGTTCATTACCAAATTAACCACACAACATTTGACAAAAGCTTCGAGATGACATTCTTTTTTAATAAATTATGTCTTCTTGGAAGACTATCAAGCACCACCACCTATAGCCGACTAAATGGAGCAACCTTTTAAGTAAAATTTATTAAACTTAAGCACAAAAAAGAAAGTAATAACAAAATTAATATGACCTCTATGACCTTGAAAAACCCAACTTTTAGGGTGTTGAACTGGAGACGTAAACACGAGCAGTGAGGAGAACATTGGTAAAATCATAATAACACTAATTTTTTTTTTATTGACATCATCAAATAGAATTAATTACAAAGAATGAATGGGTAATATATAACGTGTAAGTACTAAAAATGGAGGATGTGCTATTTTAGTATTTACATGTGTATTCATTATTTTCTCATTTATATAATAGCAACTGTAAGCAACAAATCTAGGATAATTGATTTTTATAATATGAGTCACACATACCAAAAGCATATTTTAATTTCATTCAAATTTACGAGCAACCATAAAGCTGGAAAGGTTTTGGCCACTATACCTTGAGCATTGTAACATTTAAAGAATATCGTATACTTAGCATTTTGTACGCAGTCGTGTTCATTGTGAATCCCCCATGCTGCTCAGAAAAAGCCAAGACATAACATAACTTTTCTGAGTATATCAATAATTTATGTGTTTAAAAATCTAGGGACATCGTGACCCATGTCGTGTATGTTTTTATATTTTCTTTAATGAGGGTGGTACTGAATATCTCATTTTTATATTCACTAGTATACGTGTCCAACATGAACCTGTTTGATAGTCTACCCTAAAAAAATAATAAAATCAATATTCAAATAAAACTATTAAAAATCTTGCAAATGGGTCGTGCCCACGAGTGGGTTTTCGGAGAGCAAGGCCCCTGAAAATCCGGTTGATTAATTTGTATAACCCATATACCTAATCTCAGTTCCATGTACTTCTGGTGGCCTTGTCTCTTGTGAAGACAAACCCACAATGCACGGTTGAATATCGCAGCCTGAATATCTCTAATCAGTGGAATTTTACTTGTCATTTTGAAGTCACCACTTTGAGTCAATGCAGTTCCTGAGCTGGAACTGTCGACAATTATATAATTTAACATTTGTATAATCTATGCCATTATTTTTTAAGAGCTGTAATCTACACCATTATTAACAAGACTACTTAGATTTTATATAGTTAATTACTGATATAATTGATCAAAGCAATGAAATGAGGAGTGATGTTGGTTCTCATGCAGCCCACTAAAAATGTCTAATAATACTACCAAATGAATTATGAGAAGTTTGAAGTGGGAACCAACTTTTTTTGGTGAGACAAGAAAAGGAAAATCACATGTCCTACAGCATATAGGAAACGGAATACAATATGCGAATAAAGCTTTGGTGATTTAGCCAATTAATTCCCAAACAGAAAACCAAAAACCGTGTAGAAAAGCACGAATGAGTTATGCTTTTACAAGACAGGTTTTTGTATTCGAGCTTTTCCTCTACCAAACCCCCTTATTCTCTGAGTTTAGCTTGTCTTTCTTTCGTTTGGTTCTTTACCCCTTTTCTTCTTTTGTCATTTTCTTTTCTCCCTTGTATACTTCACCTCCTCCTCTAGTTAACCAAATAAACATCACAATATTCTATGTGTCCATAACCAAACCCAGTTTCTGTCATATCCGTTATTATTGAATGAGGGATTAAAGTTTAGAGAACAAAGCATGTTCCTTCCACCACCCCCATTTTGAGGCAGAAAATTTTGGGTTGCCACCAAATCCTCACCATTCTGCCTATTTTTCAGAGCAGATTGGGATTCCAAATTCCGAACCAATTAGCATAAAGTGCCAATCAACAACACCCCCCTCAAAAAAAGAGAAAAAAAACACCAAAGCTACATTGATATTCAATCCGTTCTTTCTTGGAATTCAGGTAGTTATCATAATAGTAGTAATAATAATTATTATTATTTTATTAATTTTAATTCTTAAAACTAAATTCAACTACTTACAAACTAAATATTTTTATTAAAAATAAAAAAAAATTGTAAATATATATAATAACAAATTGTCATTATATATTTAAACTCAATTAAAAAAATTAAGATTAACAAAATTATAATAATAACAATAGCAATAACTCCCCTAATAATAATAATTGTTAAAGAAATAGATGTCACATCGTCTCCACTTTCACGGTCCACCAAAACGGTGCCGATAACTGGTAATGAACGGTGAATTGTCAGTGGGGCCAACCTTCTTAACGTTCACCCTTCTCTGTCTTCTGGTCTCGAGACAAATCCCCCATGCGACCCTGTTTCTCTATTTCCACTTTGCAGTTGCAGCCTTTGCCATACTCCATACTTCATCCCACATTAATTTACTCTCAATAATTCTATTTAAAACAAGATATTATGCAAACCGTATTACAATGCAATGCACTGCATGTTAGATAATACATATTAATACCAAACTTTGAATTTTCAATCAATTTACAAATAAAATGAGATCTTCCTCAGATCACTGCCATATCATACGTGCATGTCAAAGTCATTCTAACATTTTTCTTTTTTGCCTTACATTCAGTTTTTTATGGGAACGAATTACTATCACGATCCCCTTGTTTGAGATCAATCCGACGTGATCTTTTCTATATCTGACAAAATATATGTGTAGTAATATAAGTGGGAGGAGCTTAAAAATCTTAAAAAAAACAATTTCTTGTTCAACCCATTTTGTGGATGTTTCAATTATAGAAATAACATTAATTCATTAAAAATCGAATGAAGAAAGGTAAAGAAAATTATACTGAAACATATTTTTATTATTAAAAAGTAGTCATTTCATTTTTTTTTATGTGTCTCATTACGTGTTTCAATAAATTATGTGTGGGACTAAGTGCAACTGAATGACTGATAGCTTCGCCTTGACACATTCATGCACGTCCCACACACGTCTCTTTTGCATAATTAGTAAATTTAGAGAAAGGCTTACAAGATATTGTTATTTAAGTAACTCAAATTCCATAGAGGAGCACGTGACCGGTTTGAATTTAAGTTAATCTTCATCCTCGGTCAATGTATCAAAGATTTCAAACGAACCCAACCCTGTAAAGCAATCGACCATTTGCCTATATGTATTTTCCTTTTTGAAAAAATCCCTCTGTGCATACTAATTAAATTGCTATGCAAGCACGTTACCTTTCATTTTTAACTTCCACGTAGCATCTATGACTCTAAGATTAATGTTTATATGAAATTGTGAATGCATGAAAAATCAAAATGATCATAATGCAAATCTTCTGTAAAAATTTGATCTTATTAATTTATATTTTATATTAGTTACTGTGTTGGATTGGGTTCGATTTCTGCTATTTTACAATTTTCCAGATATCCAAGTAATCATTACAAATTACTACAAGTTGAAAAGTAAGTGTAAGTGCCGGTAATTTTATGATGGCCTCTTTTGTGGGGTAGAACGATCAAAAGAACATAGATATAGCTAGATGTGATTCTTTATCATATGAAGAATAAGCCTTCCTTAGAATATAAATAGCATATCACTAAGGGAAAAAAGAACAGAATATTACTTTTTAGGAAATGAAATTGACACATTTTCGTGGGTAAAAAGAGAAGTAATCTTTATCTTTTGAGTCAAACGACACATCAGCAAGGGTAACAAGTTTTGATATCAATAAACAATGATGGAAGTTGACATGGATCTATTTGCAAGTACCTTAATTTAAAGATAGATCTTTAGAACTTAAATATGTTGTGAAAGAATAAGAGTGATCCCCACTTAAGTTCAAATCCCAATTTTTCATTGAAATGATCTTATATAACTCATATTTTAATATTAATCTCATGATTGGAACATCTGAAATGTTTTCCAAAAGGATGAAAATTATTTAGAATATTTTAACTACAATTTGGAATAAAAATTTTGCTAAAATTTATTTCTAGAA
Source organism: Abrus pulchellus subsp. cantoniensis (assembly GCA_024086825.1). Taxonomy (NCBI): domain Eukaryota; kingdom Viridiplantae; phylum Streptophyta; class Magnoliopsida; order Fabales; family Fabaceae; genus Abrus; species Abrus pulchellus. Next base: position 8,732,397 of record CM044051.1, on the reverse strand, counting down.
ATCAGAAGTCATGAAGTGAGCAATTACACTTTCGGAATAGTGGATGATTAACTTATTAAAATTAAACATTAGTCTCCGTATATGTTCTATAATCTATTACTATATGCAAATAAAATTGATATAATTTACAAATAACTAATTATGTCAATATATTAATCATTTATCTTGTCTTTTATAATTGAGTGATTTGCCTTGAAACTGCGGAGAGCAACTTTGAGAATAAAATGCATAAAATTATAATTATTAATTAAAAAGTTAATGATCAGGTTGAGGTAAAATATTAATATATGCATGTGTATAATTAATTATAAAGTTCAAACTTTTATTATTTATTTTTTATAAATTCTGGATTAAATTTGTTATTTGATTATTCAATCAATTATTTTCCATTTCCTGGCTTATATGGTCCTACTTATTAGTAGGCATTGGACTTTATTTTGTATCATTTCCTGTAGTGAGCATTCAAATCCATTTTATTAATTGGCATTGAGATTTATTCTAAGAGAATAAAAGGATGTTTGGAAGGGTTTATGGATAATTTATAAAATTAAACTATAATTTTTATAGATTTTTAAAATTTTATTCTAAATTTTTTTGTATAATTTATTAAAATACATTTTTATTGAAATAAACTCTTTTAACTTTAGATCGTGGTATTTATTTAAATAAATACTTAATTATATATATATACATGAAATAAATAATTAAATTAAATATTAAGATATTGCATTAGGTTAATTTATTAAATTTTTTTATAAGATAAAATATAAAAAAATATTCTTCCTCTATTTTTCTTAAAATACCCTAAAAATATTTAACCAAAAAAAAATCGAGTACATCATCTTGGGGCTTGAGTAGAAGACACAAGGAATGTTTAAATCAACACAAATAATGGTTTGCTTTTTTTTTCTCTTATTTATTTAATTATTTATTTACTTTTCATCACTTCACTTTATAATTTTTATCTTTTATTTTATTTACATAATTTTTATTATATGTTAAAAAAAAATTGTGTATGCTTATTCGATCTCCATCTGCCATTCAGTGTTCAAAGTAATGAAAGTATGTAAAGCTCTTTCAAATAATATTTTAGGAAAACTTTCTAATAAATTTACAAATTTAATTTACTTTCTCCCGAGTTTGAAGTTTGAGAACAACTTTATATAGAAAGAAAAGGGAAGTTAACCCAAGCCCTACCTCCTTCCCCAAAAAAGTTTAGCATAGCAAATCTGATTCTTTTATTTTTTTGAGAGAAAACTGCATAATGTAGCTCTTTTACTTTTCTGCTTTTCTTCTGGTTTACTTTTGCGAAATAATTTCCTTGCAATATGTCATGCAGGCAGCACCTTTTTTTCTTTTAATTTTCTGAGAACAGAAAAAAAAAATTCATACGAAGAGATTACCTTTTATTTCTAAGTCATGTTTCTTTTTTTTTTTTCAAGTTTGTTTCATTATCCTTCAAATTAACTATTTGAGAAAAATGCAAAGAATCACGTGAAAGAAATTAACTTGCTAAGTAAAGAAAAGGAATCCTAGCGATCAGTGTAATGTTCTCAACTTTCATATTCAGTTGCTAGCTGTTTTGTGTTACTGGGGAAAAAAAAATGGAAGAAGCCATCACTTTTCATTTTTCTATCATTTCAGATCTTTATTACGGTTCAAAATTATGAGACACACAAAACCAACATCTCTTGCTTCGGGGAGAAGCTTATGGACGTGTTCTTTGCGAAGAATAATATTTAATATCATTCCGTCTTTGTAATATTATCATTGCTGTTAGTATATTATTTTAAGTCTCACAACCCAGAAGGCTTGAAAACGTTAATGTTTTCTTTCATGGAAATGCGAGCTACGTTGTTTGATCTCAAACAGACACAAATATTAAGACCGACATGATACTAATTAAAGCTTCAAATTATGTGGCAACTGGCCCATTTTTTAAGAATAGATCTTATAATTTCATTAGTTTATGTTTGGGATTTATTACAGTAACATGAGAAACACTAGTACACATCATATTTATACTGATCATATATTAAATTATTTAATAGTTATAATTATTATATCATCACTTAAATATAAAAGAACTATATGGAATAAAATTTATACAATTATTTGACATAAAAATATAATATCTTAAATATTAATCAATTTAGTCTACATAATTTGTCAAAACAAGAGTTATACTATTTTCCTCGAGTAACGTAAGAATTATTAATATGGTGGTTGATGCTGCTCACAACCAAGAAAAACATGTTTTTTTTTTCTTTTTAAATTTTGATCCTTAGTTTTTATGTTGTGTTTGCTCATATTATTATTATAAAAAAATATTATATAATAAAAAATATTTAAGATTATTTTTGTCAACATAATTTTTCGCTAACAAAAAATAAAAATTTGATATAAATATCATAATATTAGTTATAGAATGATATGTTATAATAAAAATATGATGTACTGATAATATATTTTTTCTACCAATAGAATTATTTATTATAAATTTGTATTATTTAAACTAATATTTTTTTATTGGATAAAAGTTATACGAATAAAAACAAAGTTACCCAACATTTCACGCTTGATGTAGCACATTAATTATTTTAGTGAATGTAATACATCTCACTCCAATTCCAATTCTACACAACGTAAATTGGTAATGTTATTCGCACATTACACAATGATTAATGATTGAACAAAAAAGCATAAATTATAGAGTAATGAAATAAGTTTTTTTTTATTAATATATAGCGTGCAAACAACATTATTTTAATGAAAAACTAACTAAACAACACAAGGTGATCATGCAAATTAATAAGGCCACTAATAACTTAACTAATTTTTCTTTTTTGGGATTTAAGTTTACAAATGGAAGGCTACCTCCGTTGAAAAGAGAAGAATGAATATGTTTTATGGAAAATGAAATTAAAAAAAATAATATAAAATCAAAATATTCATAAAAAAGAATAATATAGTAAACGAAATATGAAAAAACAATAGAAAAATTACAAAGAAAAAATAGCAAAAACTAAAAGATTTAACTACATTCTTAGTTAGTTTATTTTTGTAAAATTTTAATCTTCAATTTATAGTTTCACTACATCATTAAATTAGATTTAGACAACATTTTTCTTACTCAACGAAAAAATCATTACCAAAACTTATAATAAATAACAATTTTTTAGTCATAATGAAAACTTACTAATTTTTCATATCTAATCGAAAAAAATTATTATTTATTATGTTTAAGTAAAAGTTTTACAGTTAGCAATAGATAATAATAACTTAAGCAACACTTACTAATGCTATTAAAATAGTTGTTTAAACTTTAGACAACATTTTTTTCACTTTCAAGAATATTTTTATTTTTATTTAAATTGAAAATATTGTAATTTTTAAAATTTAATTGTGACAAAAAATTAACATGTTAAAATATTTTAATTAGTTACGTTATTCATAAAAAATTATATTTTTAAAAAACTAAAATAAAAATCATATATATATATATATATAAGCAATAACATATTTAAACCAAGCCAAATTTATATATGGACATGCAAATGGATGCAAGAGAGGAAGGGGGTTATGCTCAACTTGCAGCAAGTTGGGTAGCGTTGAATTTACTGAACCCAAAGGAGCGTGATGTGCCGGTCACACTCAAATCAAGGGCATCGAATCTGCGTACGGACACAGAAGCAAATACTTAATCTCATAATTAACACTCTTCAATTACTCACTCAAATTTTAAAAATTCCAATATTCAGGATCTTGGACTTTATGCTCATTGACTAGTACCCATATCTTGTTACTAAAATATTAAGTCAAAAAAATAAATAGTAAGAACGTGATAAGAGTAACCAGCTGTGGAGAAGAGGCAAGAGAACGACGACGTTCTTTGAATTTTAATATAAAACAAGTTGGGCGCACAGCCCGCTCAGTGATTTGTCGAATTCGGTGTTCTAGGCTGTGTGTCTGCCTTGGCCAAAAGCTTTGTTTCACTTGGCTCAATGTCAATGAGATTGAGGGGAGAGACGTATAGGACTACTTTCCAAGGATTGCTCTTAACACTGCTTTTGTCTTTGATGATCCATATATGTGTGTATTGCTGCCTTGGGTTAGCTCTCCTATTTCATGGGATCTTTCAAAAACATACACAAACACAACATCATTTCAACCTTGTACTTAGTTTTATGTGATCAACGTAAACGGTCATTCTCAAAACCTCCAAACTTTTAAATTAATTTTCCGCATTCCATAATCAAGTTTCTTCTTGTTTTTTTCCTTTTATACCAACTCAGTTAAAGAGAAAAAGTAACGCTAGCTTTATCGTGTGTTGTTGAAACACTAGAGATATATAGAAAGAGCCTTACAAGGTACGAAATTAGCAAAAATCCTTTTGTCGGAATACTTTTTGATAGACATCAATGTATCGATCCACTTGTCCAAAACAAGTTGTATTGGATACCTCTTTATCCCTATCATTGATGCCAAGCATACAAAGCGTCCGTTGTCCTATGCTAAATTTTTTGTTTTCTTGTATCACATATTAATTACAACAACATTGGATGTCCTAACTCGATTTATGACTAAAATTTATACAACAGAAGTGTGTCTATATATATATATATATACTCGGATACCAACTAATATAATCATCAAATTGGAGTAGTTATTAAATGCTTTATTATTGGATTAGTTTCTAAATTTGTCACTGAAAAATATTTTTCCTCACAATGTAAAAACATCGTAGACATTATATGTAATTTTTTATTCGTATATGTGTGTGAATAAGTAAACCAATATGTATAGGTATACAATGAGGGAAAGGACAGGTCATTCTTAATTAATTAGCTCCACCAAATTTAGCTAAATAGTACGTATGTGAAATAACCCCATGCACACATCAAATAAAGCACCCGTACCCAGCGTATATCTCACCCACTCTGCATGCATTATGTGCTACTATGATATATATTTGTAGTTCCAAGAGCAAATAAATATTGGTAAACACCAGCAATTGCCAGTGGCAGACCAGCATACCGTAATTAGCTCCCCATCCTCCTTTTAGTTTGAAATTACTTTTTAAACACTCCTCTAAGCGTCTATATTTAGAGAGAGAGGAAAAATAATAAATGATCATATATATATATATGAACATTGACACTGTTTTATTAAATGTGTGATAAATATAACCATAGTTCTTTCAGTTTTCCCTTGGAGAGGTACACGCGTACATATATACTTGTGTGTCCACCCACAAGCATGCTCAATTTTTCTAAACTATGTGATATTCTTCAATGCATTAAAAGGTTATAATTATTAATTAAACAGTCAATAATTGAACTTGTAATTTAATATATATGTACATAATAAATAATAACGTATACAACTATTTAAACTTTAATTAAATCCATTTTTTAATATGCAAACATGTTTGGCTACACATAATCTGTTAATCTTAGACACCCTTCGCGCGAAAACGCGCCAGCAAAGATAAGGAAAAAAAGAATAAACGTTGGATCTGAGAACAGCGCAAATATCTAACCACAACGGATGCCGCATAAACCAAAACGGCCTATCAATTCCAAAACGGCAAAGCAGTCCCTCTATTTTTAACAGAAATAAATTAGCATTTATTTTTTATTTTAGAAATGTGTCTAATTCTTATGGAGAAAAGCATAGCAACCAATGAAGATGTGACACATAAAGCCGTGTGTGATTGTGAGAAGGCAGATCATAAGCATTTACTCTACACTTTACGAGTTCCAATACTTTATTATTATTATATCTTAAAATAAAACGAAACAGTCGGCTAGGTTGTTTTATGTATTGTTTAGCCGTTCAAGTACTTTTGGGTCCCTTCCATAGAGCCGGTCTTGGCCCATGGCCATGAATTAACATTACGATTTTCTTTTTTAGAGGAATATTTGCCTATTCTTAATATATTTTATCTTTCACCATAAATTTGTTATTATAAACTTAGTAAGGTGTATGTAATCTCTAATTTAATTTTTCTTTTGAATTAAACTAGCAGGTATTTTCCTAGTTTTTTGGAGTTTTCAAACAAACATCAGGTAAGCCAAAAACATAGTCATGTAAGCCACTAAATCATTTTTTTTTTAAATATATCTAAACAAAAATACTAAACGGATGTTATCTTAATGTATACTTTTATTTTGTTATATATATATATATATAAGAAAATTATTTTTTTAAAATAACAACAAAATGTTAATAAATCACGTGATAATTATAATAGAAAATTTTTATTATTACATATAAATTAAAAATATTAGTTTATTAAAACCATCACACCCTCTTCTCCATGAACACACAGTACATAGTTAAGTCACGAAGTTCTTGCATGAATGATTTTATTTTATTTTTTTTACCAACCTTTTGTTACATTAAAAGATTAATGTTTCACCATTTGTTATAAAATATTTTAAAATATAAAATTAAATAAATTAGGTAACATTTTTATAAGTACAAATAAAAAACAATTTTTAAATTCAATTAACTCTATTTTTTGTTAAAAAGGTGGAGCAATTTCAAATAAATAAATATTTATATATAAACTAGACATAATAAAATGTTTGTTGAAATATCTTGAGACATTATTAGGTAACATTTTAGCATATTATTTTAAACATACTTGTCATTATTAATTAAAATTTATTTAAAATAATAAAATATCGGAGTTTAACTGTTTAACTTCTAATTGTTGAGTTCAACTCATATTTGTGTAGTATTTAATAAATTTTATTTAATTAATAAAAACGTCTTACAAAGTATAAAGTATATGTTTTAAGCACTCCTGTTAGAATATGGACAGAGAGAAAAATAATAATGAAAAAAATGAAATCATGAAAATGTTATACTAAATATTTCATGTGTGTGTGCTTATCAAATAATTAGTTAGGTATTTGCAACAGAGAGAAGTCTTTTTGGTTTTCTATTCTCACAATCAGTTATATAAGAAAATAAATACATACATTAAATAGAGTTTTACTAACCTTAACTCTTAAAACTGAAGATAAACAGCTAATAATAATAAAAATTTATTAAAAATAAATATTTATTATATTTTTATAACTTCAAAACAATAGTTGTATTTTTTTTATATAAAAAAATTTTATTTGTGAATGATTAATCTCAGCCCTAAGAACTGATTAATGAATTGTTAATATAACAATACTATTTTATAATTTTGTATTGGAAAAAATTGTAAATTATATCTTATATAATTTTTGAAGAGATAAATTATAAATTATCAACTAAAATACAACTATTTAAGTACTAAATACAAATACTACATGTTATTTTGAAAAAACAAACTCATAATAAACTTTCATATTTATGATATTTTTTCACACTTTTATTTTATTTTATTTTATGTGAAACTAAAACGAATGAGTCTATTTTAACCCAACATATCATTATTTCATTTAAGGTCTTGTATTTTTACACTTTGTCAATTACAATTTACTATAATCCCTCTTTAATGTAAATTTCATTAACCAATACGATTTTTCTTCGACTTGAAGAAGAAATGACTTTTCTCTAACTTTCAAAATCATTGACACCACAACATTAATTGGTTCTCTTTTATTTATGCTCGCCCTGGCCAAAACTCAGAAAGAGGTAAGAGCCATCTAAGTTTCTTATGACTAAAAAATATATACATTTAAGTACGAGAAGATAAAATTACCAACTGTTATAATAAATATTTCACATATGGATGTGAAGTACTTAGCTAGATATTTGGAAGAAAGAGAAGTTTATTATGTTTATACACGTCAATTAATTTCTAATATATTTATACTATTTTATATTTTTTAATAAAATTGCTAACATTTTTATGTACAATTTTTACATGAATAAAATTGTAAACTCTCTCATATAATTTTTTTACGAATAAAACTACAAATTATCACATGATGTAAAACTACTTAAGTATCCTGTATGTGGTGAAAATTTTGTAAGAAATCTTAATATTTATAATACTTTTTTCCTTTTTTATTTTGTAAGATTTTGAATGTGAAATTAGAATGAATAGACCTACCCAACATATTTTCCATTCATTTAAAGTTTCATATTTTGACACTTTGTCAAATGCAATTTGCTACAATCCTCCCATGTTATAAAAATTTATTAACCAATAAAACTTTTCTTCAACTTGATGAAAAAATTATTCTTCTTTAACTTGCAAAATGAATGATATTATCGTATTAATTGTTTCTCTTTGTAATACTCATGCCTCCCAAAACTCAGAAAAAAAAAGATAGAGTCGTGAGCTTGCTTTATCTCTAAAAATTCTTACATAAGAAGAAAATAAGAGGGAAAAAAATCACAAAATGAATAATGTACAATTTTAAGAAATTTTAACCTGTTCAGTCTATGTTTACAAACTTCTAACATAATTTTATTATTTTATATTTTTTTTATATTTACAATTTCTTAATTTTATAATTTTAACAAATTTCAATCTCTTCGGTCTATGTTACAAACTTCTAACACAATTTTATTATTTTATAATTTTTTATATTTGTAATTTTTTAATTTTTTTTATAAAATAGTTATTCATTTTAATATTTACAAGGTTGTTTTTTTTAACAAGTAAACTTTTACTTCTTCATGATTGCTAACATGTTCATAAAGCGGGAGCAAATTTTTAGCTTATGCAATACTTTAAATTTTTATTTATTATTTTAAATATGAAAGTTAACTATTTAGGAAGTAAAAATGTAGTTAGTGATCATCCCTTTAAAGGTAAACACATAATTCATATTCATATAGGATAATATAATAATTGCTCCCAAATTTTTAGAAATAAGAAGTTTCTGAGCTCTTTATAAACCTTGACATATTTTGAGACTCTATATAACACGTTTTATACTTACTGAAAATATGAAGAGTTAACACAAATTTATCTTAAAATTTCAACCTTTTAATTTACAGACCACTCAGCTCAACAATCAGTTAAGGAGTAAATTTCTAATTATGTTTTATTAAGATAACATTCAGGATAATACATTGGACATATGCATTGCACGCTTAAATTAATTTACTCAAAGCAATTTTATCTATTAACAAAGAAAGTTAGTAGAATATGGAATTCTAACACTCTGTGCACGTAAAGTAGTTGATTAGAAACATGACTAACAACTTTTTAAGTTAAATAAATGTTTTGTACATAATATATAATTTACATTTATACATAGTATACAGGAGAGCCTAAACAATCAATCAAAACAACTTATCTTTATCTTTACTTTTCATTTACTTTCTTGTATTTTATTTTTATTAATAGTCTTTTTATTTATAATTTTAGTTTTTACACTTATTTACTGTCTTTTTATGTTTATTTATAACTTTTTACCTTTATAATTTTCAGTCAATTACAATTTTTACTTTAATTGGATTATACTTAGAGTTTTTTTTTAGTATATTAGAAACTCATAGTCAAAAGACAAATTCTCTCCTTTAATATAATTGTCTAATATCTTTAAAAGAAATCATTTAAACTTAGTCAATTAATCAACAATTTTTAACCACAAAATAAGTATAAACACTTGCCACCCTAAAAAATTTAAAGTTTTACTCTATTACAAATTCCAAAAGTCAAATATTTTTAACTCACTGATTAGCGATTTAAAATTATCAAAATATCTAAATTGTTGATCGGGATTATTTTCCTAACAGATTATCGTAGGATATTTTTTATAATATACACTTACAAATAAATCAAGATATTAAACTCGTTAGTAAATTAGTTAAGACAAAGATTGTATTTAATAATATACACATACATATAAATCAATATATGGTAGAATCACAGTAGGCCTTAAGGAAGGAATTGATTCATCCTATCGATAGTTTTAAGTTAATTCAGTTCTGAGTTTTGACGCTGAAACTAATCAAACCCAAATATTACGTACCCCTCTTACCCATACCATTGGCATTTGATATTTGAGAGCGAAACATAACAATTCTTATTTCCTTGTTCTATTTATACATCATTTTCCAACAAATTTGCAAATCTAGAAATGACTAAGAATAAAGTAAATAGAAGTGTTAATTGGATAGACGTTTATTAATAATGTTAATTGACTCTATAATTTCTATATTGTAACTAACACTCAAGGTATGTCGTCAATGCTAACATTAAATGCCAAAATGCAAATGTAATACTAGAGTAATTCTCCAATCATTGGCTCCATTTTCAACAGATCACTCTGAGGTGGTGCCTTTTTCTCATATCCATTTATGCAACTATTTCCATTACTTTTCCAAGTATCTGGGCTTAATCATCCCAATAGAAGGTACATGCCCTTTCACACAATTATTTTATTTTATTTTAATTTTTTTAACTGTACTCTAAAGATATTAATTATAAATAAATAAATAAATATTTAAATCATATTAATAGTATTTTTTTAAAAAAATTATTGGTTAACATTTACCTTCTTTTCTTTTTCATGAGAGAAAGAATATATTTATAAAGAGAAATTTTTGTTATCTTATTATTGTGTGTTCAAAATCACACTAGTTATCAAGTTTATATACATTCAATATATGCTATAAGACTAAACTTTTGCATCAACATGAATCGATTACATGTATTTTAACTCTAAGCTTAATGTTATTATTAAGTCAAATAGGTGGTTATCTAAAAGGATACATTAAAGACTTTTTACATTAAAAAAGAATTATGGAGTGATTTAAAATTTTCAAAATGAAAAATAAATTATTATTAATATAAAAAAGATCAAATTATATTTGTGTAAAATATACATATTTTTACACAATTTAATAATTTTTATTAAATAATTGAATTTAAAAATTAACCATTAAATTTAATATTTTAATTATATATATTATATTTGCAAAATTTTAGATTTATTTAATTTTGTATAATTTATTTTCATACATTAAAATAACATAATATACACTTTTAAAATAAATAAAAAAAAATATATTTTAGTCTTTTTGAAATTATTTATTTTTAACTAGATCTGATACAAATTAAACTAACAAATAGTTATAATTCAATGGTTAAATCGAAAAAATATATTACATTTTATTTTCTTAATCTACCACTAAATGCATGTTCAGTTAAATGCAAGTAAGATAATTTTAAAATTTCATGCTTTTCACTTTATTAGAGTAAAGTGAAAGGAAGAAGGAAATAATTTTTTAAATTATTTAATCAAAATTAATTTTAATTTAATATCTATATAATTATTTTAAATATAATATTTTTCTTTTTCTCTTCTTATAAATTAAATAAAATATTGTTTATTAACATCAACTTTTTATTAACATCAACTTTTTAAAATTAATAAAAAATTGTTATGGTTTTAAATAATGTTTTTTTAATAAAAATAATTATTTTATATAAATATTTATTTGGAACATGAACTTTTAAAGAAATTTATTAATTAAAAAAAGTTAAAATAGATTTATTTTAAATATCATATAACTAAACGAAATAAAAAGAAAATTATCATATTATCATTATAATATAAAACTGCTACTCTTTTCAATAATTATACATTCACAAATGATTTAAAATTATATTACCTCTGTTTTCATTTATCATTTAAAATTTATTTATTTATTTGTCTTCTTAAAGTTTCAAGATGACATTGATTATCAATTTGTCATTAAGCCTCTATCAAGAGAAAGAAAGAGATATGAAGGATCAAAACATTAAATAAGAGATATAAATGATAAATTAAAAACTAAAAAAAATTAATATTACAAGATTAAATAAAAGAATAAAAAAATAATAATAAATCATCCGAGTAACATTTATTTTTCATTAATTTCTATATCAAAATATCCATACATAAAATACATCATTACACAATTATTTTTAACCAAATATCAAGCTTGTGAAAGCAAACCATTTTAAATTAAGCTTGCAAATTTTAATTCAAATACATACTATATGAAAGGAGATTGATTAGCAAATTTTACGCACTCAGCGGTACATAATTAGAGTTTGCATTCATGAGTAGCATCCTTGTGAGGGTAATAGTCCTCTAGCTCAAGATTTTATTTTATTTTCAGTTAATCTGAATAGTTTGTGTAGAAAGTTTATTTTTAATTAAAAAGTACTTTTATATTTTAAAGTTCATTGAAAGTGCATTTAATATTATTTTTATTAAAAGAGAAAAAAAGAAGAAAAAATGTTGGTGTTGAAGGCCCACACAATCCTCCCACTTTCCAGTAAAGAGTGTGCATAGTACGAGTGACATGGCGCGTAGAGTTGGCTTGTGTGGAAGTAACAGTGAGCAGAAAAACCCCAGAGACGTACAGAATGGAATTGTAAATGGCCGCGATTTCTAGGTTGCCCGCCACGTTAAGTTCTACCTCTAGCTGTAAAAAGTTAAATATAATAATCATTTCCCAACAAAGGAAAAATAAAATTAAATAAAACCATTTAGTCACTGCCAAAAAAAGTTATTGACCCACACATACACATGACTCCCCCACCCGTCGCCACCCGGCCTTTTCTTTTCCGTTCATCAGCTTCACATTACCAAATTACCCCCCATTCATTCATTTCCCATAACAGAACCCAAAAAAGGAGTATTACAAAAAATATCGTTTCCTTTAGTCAAACCAATTTGACCGATTAATGCTAAAGAGCCGAGTATTTTGGGGATCACGTGACACACATCACAATGCTCAACACTGTACTGTATCATTTCTCATCACCGTTAGATGCTGTCTCATTGGTCCAGATCCCTTATCACCAACGTGTTTACATCGCATGGATGCGGCGAGCCGCATATTTGTGCCTTCTCACTACTTACATTACTCTCTCCTCTTTTTTATTATTTTTTTCTTTTTTTTTTAAACATTATATGTATTTAACAGCGCGTGATATTGGAAAATTTCCCGTTTCGGCTGTTCGATCCTATAAAAGAGCGATTCGAGTGTTACGGAGTTCTCAGCAACTGAACCCAACCCATGCTCCTTACTACTTCTAAGCTCTTTACCGGTTCAACTACACATAAGCAGTGGCAGTAGCCTTCACCCCGGCAGAATCTGCACTTTTTTTTTTTTTTTTCCCTTCTATTCTCTCCTCACTTTGAATCCCAAGATATCCTTTCCATTCAAGGAGGCCACTAGAAGTTTCAACGAAAGTCTCCGCCACCAGCAATCACCACCATCCCAAATACTCACCCCCCTCCCCCCCAATCATGTCAAAACCCCTTCTTTTCTCTTTATTCCTATCACCCACAACCATCTCTACTTCCCTCCGTTTTTAATATTTATTGCTCCCTTTCCTCTTTTCTTTTCCCTTTCAGTCTCCACCTTTAGCAAAAACCTTTTAGTGTTTATCCTAATTACTAAAGCACCAACCTTCTCCTTCACGATTCTCTTTTATTCCAATACCAGTGAAGGGAAGGCCCTATTTGTTTCCTATACACTCATTCGAATGAGACACATAATGGAACCCAGCATCCTATGCAAGCACACAGTGCATCACAGCTTTGTCAAGAAGCTCCTTTCCCCCAAGAAGACTCTAACTAATTCAATAGAACGTAGAGTAGTCAGGATATCCGTCACTGATCCAGACGCCACCGACTCTTCCAGCGACGAAGAATCACACTGCTTCCTCCGCCACAGAATGAAGCGCTACGTCAATCAGATTGAAATCGAAACCGCCGCCAAAAACTCCGCCGCTGCTCCTCGTAAGAGACCCGCTGGAGATTCCTCTTCCTCCCGGCGCCCTGCCAAGGCCCTCGCCGCCACCAATGGGAGGAAGTTCCGCGGCGTTCGCCAGAGACCCTGGGGAAAATGGGCGGCGGAGATTCGAGATCCGTCGAGGAGGGTGCGCCTCTGGTTGGGCACCTACGACACTGCAGAAGAAGCCGCCATGGTATACGACAATGCCGCTATCAAGCTTCGTGGCCCTGACGCTTTAACAAACTTCATCACGCCGCCGCAGAGGGAAAAATCATCGCCGGAGGAGGCTGTTTCCGAGCAAATGCCAGAAATGAAAGTCGAGGTCACCGCGGAAGCTTCGGCGTCCGGTTACGATTCCGGTGACGAGCAGTGTCACAACCTTTCCTCTCCCACTTCGGTGCTCCAATTCCGGAGCAACTCGAGCGAGGAGACAACGGAATCCCAGAAACAGGTGGAGCCGGAGGAAACGAGCGAAGCGGAGGAAACGTGGGAAGTGTTCAGAGAGTGCCAAGGTGAGACGAGTCTCTTCGATGAGACTGGGGAGTTTTTCCCTCTGGAAATGCCTGCGTGTGACGATCTTTTCAATTTCCAAGCCCCAGAGTACCCTCTTTTGTTCGGAGATGAAGCGCCTCAGATGTTGGGCGAAACGAGTCCGCTTTATTTAGACGAAGATTTCAGTGACAACATTGTTCTGGCCGATTCCCTCATAGATTTCGACAAAGCCTGTTCTCCATCGACGTTGTGCCAGGTGGACGATTACTTCCAAGATATTTTGTTAGGCTCCGATCCTTTGGTGGCTCTCTGAGCCTACCAATCGTGGCAGCTTTTGCCAATTGCCGTCGTTGTTGCCCTCCACGGCAGATTTTGGTCCCGGTGGCAGATCAAATAAATAAATTAAGTCTTTTCAAAAAAATTATATATATTTTTAGTTTTATTTGCATATTTATTTATTTGTTTTAGATACTCCGTTACAAATAGCTAACGGGGATGAGTTAAGAGTTAAGCGTGAAGTTTTGTTTAAATTTTACTTGCAATACCCTTTGCTTAATAAGTTAGGGTGGTTGAGACTTTTGAGTTGCGAGTGGAGAGTTGAGAATGTAATGTAAATTTGTCCAAATGTTAATCCATGTGTAATGGGGTCGTCTCCAATTTGATGTTCTTCACCATGCTTAAAGAGGAGGTTGAGCAAGTTAATTTGCATTTTTGTTGAGGAAATTAAGAAATGTGATATGAATTGACGGAATGGTGAAGGGGCGCTGATTGCGGTTTTGGCCGGTCAGTCGGTTGGGTGCGGTGAGGGGCAGAGAGATACCAGTTGTTTTTTTATGTGATAATGTGAATTTGAGACTTGACTTTAATTAATTGATTTTGTCTAATGTTGTTTTGAAAAACAGAATGTTTAAAACGTTACGTAGCGCACGCGGGGCGAACATCAAATCTTTGGGTCTTTAGGGGCAATGTAAGTGCCATGCCGCAAAGAAAAAAGTCTAAAGAGAAAGGAGTGTGTGTGTATATGTAGTGTGTACATCAAAAGGTGAACTGATTAAGAGTGTATCAATTGTCGGGATTAGACTTTTCCACTGCACGAGACTCGTTAAACTTCACCCCCAAGAAAAAAACACAAGAATATCAACCACTCAAAATCCACCGCTTTCCATTTACTGTGCCTGTCAGTTAAAATGTCAAATAATTAAGAGCTAATTAACATTCATTTCCGGCCTCCAAACTAAGTTATATTTTACCTCACTTTCTCTTCCTTTTGTAAGTAACTTAAGGGTGGACCCCTAATTAATAGTCCCGAAATAAAATATAATTATTGCCATTTCTCATATTAACGAAAAAATAAATTTCCAAAAAAACTTAAATAAATAAGAAAACTGCATTCACCAAATTCAATATGATAAAAAAAATAATTCATTTTGGGTTCATAAAAGGCGGCAATATTACCAATTTGATAAGATTTTACAATCGAAGGCTTTAAATTATTTCAAAAATGGATATTTAGTTATTTTTTTCTTTTAATATAAAATTTCTCACTTGTGAGCTTGTCTATCTATCCTTATGTTATAAATCTAGATATTTATTTTCAATTGAGAGGATTTTTATAGGTTCTTTTTATTTAATTAATTCATTTAGTTTTTTCTGCATTAAATATTAATTTTTTATTTGTAATTTTTTATCCTTCTAAATGCTCTTGCCTGGATTTAATTAAGTTTAATTTAAATTTTAAATATTGATATATTATTTCTAATTAAAAAATTTAGTAAAATTATGTTTTGAGATTATGATAATTACAAATTAGAAAACATTGATATCAAATTTTAGAATTGATTTCAAACATGTACGTTTTAATGATAATGATTACAAGTACGTTTTTTTTTACTACAATACTACATGGTGTAAATTGATTTCCTCGTCATGCTATTACTTCATATTGATTATGTATTATTAAAATAAATATTTAAGAAAAAAATAAATATATTGTTTAATTTTTAAAAAATAAAAAATATTATTAACAATAATGAATAATTTATTACATTAAATAATGTATAGTTAAAAAATAAATTGTAAAGTATAAAATTAAATTTAAATTTAGAAACTATATATTTAATATAAATAATTATATAACAGAATAAAAATATATACAATAATAAAAAAAATATTTTCATCTAAAATAAATTTTAAATTTAATATAGAGAAGTAAATTAACGGATTTTTTCTCTTCAAAATTACGTGGAGTGTTTCAAAGAACTTGTTCATTCCTTTTTTTTTTTACAACTTTCTTTTGGTCAACCGATAAAAAATGCAAAAATGGGGTTGAAAAGTCAGTTAAACAGCTGTCCAAAGAATGATGGAGAGATGAATCCTATAATTTTCTTCTTCTTTTTGAATTTATGACCAATTGATATGACACAATATGAAAGACGAATCCAACTGATATGACGCAAAAGCTACTCCAAATAATAGAATATTTCTGTATTGTTTTTATAAAATTACACGATCCAAATGATTTTTCAAATATTAAATTACATTCATTTTTTCATTCTATTAAATTAAATTAAATTTGTAAATATTAAACGATCATTAAATTTGTACATATTTTTATATTTTAAGAAATTAATTAATAAGAATTAAAATTTAATATAATAATATTCAATCTTTAAACAATAATTTAATGATAAACATGTATAGAAGGTAATATAATAATATCTTAATATTTAAAATAAAATTTACAATTACATTAAAATTTAAGCTCTGTTTATTTTACCGTTAAAAGCTCGCTAGAATTAAATTCACTCATATATAAAAATAATCGATTTCACTTTTCGCATTTAAAAAATTGTAATTTTATTTTTAACTATTGATTCTGATTTTCAGAAATCGACTTTGGCTCTAAACATGAAAAATAAACAAACACTTAATAGAAAAAAAAAATTGTCATTTTTTATGTTTATATTTAATTTGAGGTTATTCTGGTACAATGGAAAAAAAAATAATTCCAGTTTAAATAAGATATGTTAAAATAAATTAAAAAAAAAAACGTTAATATTTATAGGAGTAGATCAATTCTCAACTTGAATGTTGTCTAAAAGTAGCAATGCAAAGATTTTGAAGAAAAAACATATAAATTACAATGTGAAATATAAAGTATTATATAAAGTATTTTTCTCGTAAGAAAAAGCTGAGAAACTACTTGTACATGCAGGGGGAAACTTGCTCGAGTACAAGACAAAAGAGGAAGTTTAGATTGACACAATTGAAGATTCCTAGTATCTATCTACTGTTGCTATCAGGGATTGAATTGTTTCGTTTGCATATATATATATATATATATATATATATATATATATATATATATATATTCACTTCATTAAACAAAAACAGATTTTTAATTAAAAATGCCTGTATATTTTAAGGTTGTATTTGATTAGAAAGGAAAATGTACTTCAGAGCAGAATAATGATACCTGCGCCAGTATAAAAACGACAGAGACAGAACAACTTTCTTGAAATACCGTAGCACAAAGCTAACAATTATCTATTATCGTTTAAAAATTTTGTATGTATTAGTATTTTGACTAATTAAAATTAAAAAATTACAATGAAACAAAAAAGTTTTAAATTATTTATAACGGATAGTTTATTTAAATACTAATATACTTTAATATTATTTAACAGTTTTTCGATTATCATACAGTTATCATGAGTGAAAACTTTTTTAAAATGGAAAACTATAATTATTGTGGCTTTTTTATATGAAAAAAGACCGACATATGAAATTTTGAAAAAAAATGATGGAAATATAAAAAAAAACTTTAAGAGTAAAAATTGTTATTGCAGATCTTTGGTATTTTTAAAAAAAAAATCATCAATACTAATTTCAATAAATTAAAATTTTTAATAATTTTTTATAATCTCCAAATAATTTTTTAAGTTGTTTCACCTCTAGGTCTTTATATGTCACCAAAATTTTTTGTAATTTTTAAAAAATTTCATATTTCCATATATATTTTTTTTAGATACAACGTTAAAGTATAAACATCCAATTAACATAGACAAATTTAAACAATTTTAGTTTTTTTTTCACAGTTTTCCTTTGAAGCATTATATTTTCCAGTAAAGATAAAAGATAATGGCTCGTGACAAATCAAGGAAGTGACACCTAATTTAATAAATGTGTTCTCAAAGAAAAAAAATATAAATTACATTATTTAATTCCTCTGCCTAAGTCGAACATTTATATGATGATTTGAATTTAATCATCAGAATATGTATGTATGTACAGTATTTCTTTCACCCTCGAAATTACCATTGCATATCTGGTTGTATGCTTTTAAATGAACTTTCTTCCTGAAAAATAAGTGTTAAAGCATTTCCCTTTTCTTGAGCACGTATGAGGAATCATTTTTCTCTTTGCAGGAAATATCCTTTACGCAATTTGCATTAATTGACATTTGACAAAGCTTAATACATGTTGTGGCGATGCTGCCATAGGAAAGAAGTAGTATCTAACTATCTATGTCATGGGCACAGTGCTATGCGTGGTGGGAGAGAGGCCATGTTTCGTGAGATTGCGAGCATATATAAAAGAACTTAATTGCTTGACTATTACTCCTTAACATGTGTGTGTATAGAGGGAGAGAGATAAGGATAGAAAGAACAGAATCAATAGAAAAAAGGGAATATGGGATAAGCTCCAGAGAATGATTATGTCGCAACTCGGAAGCAAGATTAAAATTCCATTTTGTTCTCTTCATGGATGGTACAATTCAAATTGGCATTATGATTAGCCTCACGCGCTCTATCAGGTACTCCACTCACTCACTCACTCACTCACTCACTCACCTGATGCTCAGAAATATCTGTCTATATATTTTCTCCCATGAAGAATCCATTATCATAATTGTGTTTTCAAGTTGGTGTGTTAAGCTGTTAATTAATTCAACATGTTTAATTAATTTGATGTAATAATCTTTTAGGCCATTTGATGAAGTTGCGAAATGGGCTCCATGGGGCAATACACACTGTAAAAGGCATTGCTTTAGAATAGGTGGTCAAATTTACATGAAGCTGAGTATGTGGACATAATCGATCAAAAGCTCTTTTCCACCATTGTGGTTGTTTATTGAGAAGCTGGGCTATTTTTCTGTGGTGATTGCCGGTTGGTAAAAGGGAAAATCGGGCTGTCTATGTATCATGCATATATATATATATATATATATATATATATATATATATATATATATATATATATATATATATATATATATATATATATATATATGCGTACTTATGTGATTGCTTTGCATGAGTGTCCCATGGCATGTGACATATCTGGAAATGCCTACCTGCAGGTTCTTCTATTTATATTGTATCAACATTGCCCACTACTCAGTAAAGTGGGGTTAAGGTGCCACACGAATACATTAATTATATTACATTTTTCCTTTTTTCACATTTTAATAATTTTATATAAAATAAGATTTCTGATAACAGAATCTTTTTTCACACTTTACCCATCTAATATTACTTTGCTTTTTCTAAAAATTGAATCATATTACCTTTTTCGCTTTTATTATTTCTATATTAAGAGAAATAAAGATTATCAAGGAATATATGTAACTGGTTAGTAGTACGCACAAGTTTTTATAATAAAATTATTCGAAATATTAATTTTTAAAAAAGTGTTTTAACTTAACTTATAACTATAAATAATATGCATCAACATGAAAAAGATATAATAAATTTATAATATTTTTAAAATATAATTTATTTTAAAATAATAAAAATAATATATTAAGTATAAGAAAACTTTGAAATTTTTTTATAAAATTTTTGAAAGTTTATATAAAGTAATAATTTTTAATAAATATAGAAGTAAAAAAATTAAAATTTTATATAAAATAATAAAAGAAAGTTAAAAAAATATTTAGAATGAAATTAATACAAAGTAAATAAAAGGTAAAATCATAACAATGAGGAAGAATGTAATTCACATATTATTTTTAAAGAGTTTTAATTTTAAAAAGTGCATATAACAAGTTGTGATACTCTCTTACAATTCTACACTTTCTGTGAAAATTATTTTTATTTGTATATAAAATTAATTACTTTATACATAAGAAATTAAATTAATTAAAAATAAAAAATAATATGTAATATGACACAGTCTAGTATGCTAATACTATTATATGAAATAATAAGATTTATGTTAGTAAGTTTCATCTCTCTTTGATATTTTTTTCCCTTTAAATATAAAATAATATATTTTCAAAGTTTTGAACTTGCATATTCAAAACAAGATAGCACAAAATGATTTTTTCATATAAATATTTAAATGCTACCTAATTATGTTATTGTGTCATAGATTAAAAACATTCAGCACACTAGTAATATTAAAAAAGATTAAGTCTATTTTTATATAATTATTAAAATTTACTTTTTTTTTAATTAAATTTTATTTATTTTTAGTCCTTATATTTATTAAGAATAAAATATTTTCCGTTCCTCGTTGAAGCCTAAAAATATATAATTTGATATTTTATAAAGACTTAAAATAAATAAAAAATTTTAGAATTTTAAATTAAATTTTGAAAATTTTATGAAAATTAAAATGCATTTAATTACGTTAAGAATCAAGAAACACTATTTTATCTAATTTTTAATACAATTAGAAAAAACGAAATCTTAGCAATTAGCATGATTAAGAAGGACATAGCATGTAACTTAATTAGATTATTATTTAGATATATATACTTTATCTAAATGAAATTAAGACAGTCAAGGTATAAATGAAATTAAGGCAATTAAGAATCAACAGAGTCAAAATAATGGAAACAAAGTCATATTAAGGGAATTGATACACATTGCATATTTACACAATGTATGTGAACATATGCATACAAAATAAAATATTTTCGAGTATAATTTTACATGTTATTTCTTAAATCATTATAATTCTTTTCCATTAAATCAAGTATTTCCCTCGTTAAATAATAATAGAAAGTTGCAAGCAAGATATGATATATATAGATGTTTTTGTAGTAGAATTATGGGGGCAAAAGCGAATGCATCTTCATTCTCAAATGGGTTATATATATTTTTGGCAAACCTGTCAAGTTGTCTCCTCAATTCACCAACCAAACAAATATAGACATTATATCCTACGTGTCCAAAAGAAAATAATAGTAGAAAATGACAATATAGTGATTATTGACCATAATTCCCCCAAATTGCAGTTCTGATACTCAGGTTCGAAGAATTAGCTGTCACCTGTTTGTTTACTTCGTTTTATAAGTGCACAACACGAATGCATGAACCAATTTTCCAAGGAATATATCTTCTGTCCTTACCACGTGACCACTTTCATACATGATTTGCATCAATTTTAATATATATACACACATAACACTAATAATAACTCCATTTACTACTGAATATATGTGATTAAGTCATTGCTGGTAAAGCCCCACCGAGGTCAATGTGTTTTATTTCCATATAGATATAGTATACGTTTAGTCAATTCCAAAATTTACTACTCTCCTGTCACAAAGTATAAACTATACATAAAATGTGCCGTCAAAATATAAATTAGACATAACTTCCCTGCGTTCAATGCTCCATGAAGCATTCAAATCTTCACCACAAAGTATTCTTTCATTCACAAGTTTATCATTTTAAGATAAGAAAACTTTTTGAATATCATCTAAAATACTTACACAAATATTCATTTGATAAAATTTAGTATGAATGATCTACTATTATTCAAACTATTGTTCTATATGTTTACATTTTCATTTAATTAAATTTTATATAATTTCTCTGAATTATTGGTTTGATAAAAATATATTTAAAACAAATAATTTGAATAACATAAGCACTCCCAAATTAATAACACATTTTCTTCACATCTTTTTTTATAGCATTTGGTGAAATCTATTATAGGCTCTACAAAACGAAAACGCGAGTTCAAATTAGTTAAATTACATGAAATTTTACTCCATGTATTTATAATTTTTACACAATTTTAATAATATTCTTTCTAAATATTTTATACACTTTGGTATTTTGAGTAATATAAAATTTTGTAAATTTGAAATACTTAATTGAAAATTTTAACTTAACAGTTTAATAAATAAAATATATTTTTAGTGAAAAAATTAGATGTACCATTTTATTATTCTCAACATTTTGTGTCATTTAACTCTCTCTTTTTTCTATCTATCTATCTAAAATGGGTGTTTGTTTTCATTAAAAAGCCAGAGTATACATAGTATAGTACTTGCCTTCTTATATATTTTTCTCACGTTTTTTTAATGTCACCTTCAGAATTTAATCATCGATCAGAATGGTCGTATAGGCATTGATAAATTAACTACCGTCATAATATTCGTCTTAAAGAGTAAATGTCACAACTCACAAACAATCCACTCCGTACGGCGGTGATTCAGGTGAATATAAAAAGGATTCTTGACACTATTTTTGGTAAAATAGTGTTATATACTAACTTCAACAATAATTATTTATTACTTTTCATACTTTTTGAATGGTCAAAATTAAATTAATTTGCTGTTATATGCCACTTTTTTTTTTTTTTAACATAATCTTATATAATTTTATAAAATTATTGACAAAAGTGTTGGAGGAAGTATTGTCTACAAAGAAAAGTGTATAAAAAGGTAATTAAATAATATTTATAACGTGTTTTATTTATTTTTTGTGGACAATATTAATTAATGTAATCATAGTACTTTAAATTTAATACGAAAAGTATTTTTTTTCACTAAAAAAAATCTTATTTAAATTTGAAAAACATTTGCAACTTAAAAAAGTAACTCTTATAACAAAAGATATTTTATATAAAAAGCTAAAAATTCAAAATCTTGTTTTTTTTTTTGAACAAACATACATTATTTAAACTAACCATATATACATCTGTGAAGATGCGATTGGTATGCAACCGTTCCACCTTTATTTCTTTCTCTATCAAGCAACTAATCACATAATAAGTATTTATTTGTCCTTTTCATTGACATATATATATATATATATTTAAGTTCTTATTTTGAATTTAAATATTTGAGATTTATGATATATTTAGGATATGAAACAATTTTAATAATCTCAAAAAATAAAAATAAAAATTTCGTAGGGTGTAAAAATACATTCTAAGGAAATTTTCGATTTGTATGTTTTGAAAAGAGAAAGGTATAAAACAATTCAAATAATTTAATTTAAAAAATTAGTGAAAAATTAGACAAAAACAATTAATATATTAACTAGACACATGCAAGTGGATGTGACACACTACCACTAAAAAATGTAGTTATAGTTAATATATATATATATATATATATATATATATATATATACTAATTTAAAAAACCTTTCATTAATTTATAAAATAAATATGAATAAGTATTTTTCAGATACTGATTAAGAAATAAAATATAATAATTATTTAAAAATTATTAATACACTTCTTTTCATAATTTAAATAATTTGTTTTTACTTATAATTACTGCTGTGGTTACAACATTAGTTAGTACATCATAAATAATGAATTGTAAGAAGGTGCAGAAACTTGACGAGGTGCACATCGTTGACAGAGCCCGCAACCCACAGAGACACAATATTATGCTTGTAGAAAGAAAGTCATGGTGTAACTCTCCACAGACTGTGTCGCAACGATTGATTAGCTTTAGGCGTGGTTGGGGAAAAGGTCCTCTTACAAATAATTACTTAATGATTGCAAGAGCTTATTGGAAGTTCGAATATCACTATTTCTGCAGTTATTTAATTAGTTTATTTAATGCATATTGTGGCCATTTTTGCTGTTCAAAGATTCCTGGAAGTATCTTCTTTCTCATGCGATATAAGTAAATTTAGAAATTACATTAATTTACTCTGCCTTCACCAGATTTTGAACAACTGTTTCACTGCTATCCATAGGCTGGTTCTATTTTTCTGTAGAAGTTGGGGCAATTATTACATTTTGTCGACCACTTTTACAAAGTAATAAAATGAATCCGGACGATTTTGGTAATACATTTTGTGACATCAAGCCTTCGATTTTTATTTGTAATTATATCCATTTTCCCATTTTCGATAAACACAAAGTTGTCATGTTTTTATCAATATAATTTTTATTTTAAACGTACATTATAAAAAAATTAACAAATATTTTTTATTCAAAATATAATAGTTAATATTATAAATATATTAAATATTATACATTTTGTATTTTTAAATGAATTATATATATAAACTTTTGTTATGTATCTTTAGACATATTAAAAAAATGATTAATAGAATAAAAATTGGATAGGGCACTTATCCCTTCAAAACAAATGAAAAGAACCACTATCTCCAACTTGCTACCACTGAATTTTTGGTTTGAGAACTACTTTTGTCTTCCATGTTGGGTTCCGTTTACTACAATATTATACAGTGATGAGTATTTGAAATTTGGGTATAAACAAAGATGTTACGCAAAGGCAACAACAGGCATGCACTCATAATATAAACAGGTTAGTTGGAAAATACAGTACTTGATAGAAGGCGCCTATTTGTTGTCGGTAATTTAACACAGCTAGCATAGTACTTGGCACGTTGAGAAGCTAGTAACTTCGTAAGCATCAGAAACTTAGAGTTAGGCTACAATTTCAGAGAAAATCCAACGCCACATTAAATGTATTTTGGCAGATTTTAAATTTTGCCACAATGATGAACAAAGACACAGTCACGGAGGCCTTGAAGTAGAGGGTTACACACATGACGGATGAGGAGAGTACAGTGTTGCGTTTGAAGTTTCTGCTGTTTCTTTTTAATACCCGGGACAACGGTGTTGATGGTGATAACTATATGAGACAAGAGTAAAGGTTTTATATGTTTAATGTGAATTGATATAAGGGTTTTATTTTTAACTTAACCAGTTTTATTAATTTGTAACTTGGAGATATTATTAATCCGAAACATAAAAAATAGAAGCAATCAAATTAAGTGTTTTTTTGTTACTTTTTGAAAAAGCCTTCAGCAATAGGTACAATATTCATCATGACAAATAAAACCAAAGACAAGGGAGGGAGGAAAATAAAAGGGGTGTCATGAATTGAACATATTTGTTCAAAACGCGGTCTCTTGTATTTATTAGCATTTAGCAATGTGTGTTTGTCAGAGAAAATAAAACTGGTTTGCTTGCGACAGGGAAAGCCACTTGTTGAGGCTAAGGCCAAGTCACGGCTAATGTTGCAGGCTTTAGTAAGATATCACAGAAGCAAATACTAAAGAAAGAGCTCAAAATCTCACCAACTTGCGTACTCTGCGACGCTATTCTTACTCTGATTTGTTTAGCTGTGGTCTGCTTCAATTTAATGAACAAAAACACTGAGCAGCTTTGTCTTCGCCCAGCTAGCATAGTTTGGCCTCCTTGTTACCATGGTTGGTCCCCCCCTACATTAGATATATTGACAATGTGTTCTTAATTCATCCAATTTAAACCATAAATTACCATTGAGGGTAATTACAAGCATAATATGTGTGTCTTCAACCGTTATGCGCGTTATGACATTTACTAATCACATAGCACATGCAAAAATATATTTTAATCAAAACGACAGAAATCTAATGTGTGTAGAGGCCCAGCGACAGTCAACTTGTGGGGTCTTAATTTTTAATTTAATCACTTATTTTAATAATGTTCTTTAATTCTTCAAGTAAAAAAAATTATATTTTATAAATATTTTTGTTAAATGAAAATGTATTTATAAATGAAGTTATTTTTACATCTTTAAAGTTGATGTTAGTAAAATAGGTAATAATTTATTGTTCAAAAAGTAGAAAAATTAATATTTATGGTTTTAAGCAATTAAAAATATTAAATTCAGTTATTTAATACTCTCAGCATAATTCTTATAATTAATGTTAATGACATCGTTTTTTAATACCCGAACCGTTGATCTTCATCTAATAATCTCTGGCATAATGAATACGCACGGCACCAACGCATACCAAACTAAATGATGGCATGATTCATGAATACGATGCTTCATTAGTGGAACACTTGCCAACTGTTTTGTTAAACTCATCTTCAAACGGAACCAATGTCCCAACCACGTGTCCCGTTGTACGGATTACTATGCAACTCTGACTTGTGTTACCCTCATGGGCCCACAAAATCAGTTCCTTCGATGACCGTCACATGTTGTGAAGTCCATTTTCCTTTGTTTTTTTTAACGAAGAAATTTAAATTTGAATATTTAGAGGCTCGTAAATCAGTAATGGCAAGACAAGGCAGAGGGGAGAGCATGTGAATTGCATATGGCGTTCCTCTGCGCCCAAACTCATTTTGTCTTCCAATTTTATTACCTTTTCATATCATCGTGGATGTCTACGTGGCAACGATCAGCATTTGTCAGCATTCTCATCACCAAACACGTGGAATAGTGATTACTGTTGGTAAAACAAAACTTTCCTTCCGCTTTCCTCCATTTTTTCAACCATTTGCTCCATAATTATCCCCCAATGTAATTGCTAAATATTATATATTAACAATTTTTTGTTATGAAAGGGAATAAATTTTTGAACGAATCCCTACAATAATGTATTCTCTTCTTCTTTGTTTCTTTTTTCTCATCCAAATAGTTTAAATATTTATATTCTATTTTATTTTTCACTACTCTACTTCCTTACACCCCGATTACGTTGAAACAAAATTTTAAAGTAGATGAAGTTGAGTAATAATACTTTAAAATAGGTTTAAATAATTCATGTTTAAATGATATAAATTTATATTTATTTTAATGTTATTAGTTACATTTTTGCATTAAATCTATAATCATAGGATGTTTATTTTGTTTCTATATACACCGTAAATGATAAAATTGTAGAATAACAAAGAGTTTATATGATATAGAATGAGTTCTATGTATCAATATGGATTCCCGATTATACATCTGTGTGTGGCTCTCAACTCTCAACTCGATCGATCAAAGACGAGGACGTAAGTTCGTAAAGGAAATATTGATAGCATTTGCTACTTTATCCTAATGTACTGGAGTAAACTTAATTACAGTGTGTTTTAATACCGAAAACTAATTATATTTATTTTTTATATCTTTTTATACATCATCTTTGTATATGTATAACGGGAAATAATTTAAAAAATACCCTATTTTATGTACTAAAAAAAGTATTAATCAATTATAATATTGGAGCAAAATGATGTCCAAGACAGTGTGACAGTGATATAGTTATTTAAACCTTCCCCAAGTAGACATATACCCAAGAGAAATCTATAACAATTTCTGTGTTTACACGTACTGTGATGAAATTATACTTTGGATTTTATATATCAACGACACAAAATTAAAAGACAAATACTTTTTACACACAAACATCAATAAAGAGGAAAAGTTATATGGTTTAAACATGAATTTCTTAAACTCCATATCCCTTGCATTCTCCACCGAACACACAAAAGCATTAGATGACAAATAAAAGTTAATGACAAAATAAAGCCACACGAGACAAAAATTAAAGAGAGAGGGATAAAGGAGGAATGCTTTTTTGTTGTCTAATTCTTAATGCCGGTTCAGTTAAAAGAATTTGTTTCATGCATGAAGTTTGACTGTGTTCTAATCAAGCATATCCAATGGGAAATCAAAACAAGTGTTTAGACGTAGGTGATTATCATGAGCCTAATTATGGGTTTAAAATCTTTACTTGGTTGTTATGCTTTTTACTTATTTATTTTTTCTCTTTTTTCCTCATCACCTTTTTCTTCTCATTCCGAATAATTAAAAATGCAAAGTCAAAAAGTTCAAACCAAAAGAGAAAAGGAAAAGTCAAAAACTTTCCGTCATTCCTTTCATCAAGTTTTTGCACTGTGAGGTTCATTCAGCCCCAAAAAAACAGTGGACTTTCATGAGATCGCGTGTTAACTAAATTAATCTTTGGTCGACAGTTAAACTATGATATGAGAAATGAAACATGTGGATATAAAAAATTAAAAAAAACTTATACGGGAAAAAAGAAATTTTCCTATAAATTCAAGTAGAATGTTAATTCATAGTTCAAATCTAATCCAAACAGTAAAAATCAAAGTAAAAAATTAAAAACTAAATTAATAAAAAAACTGAACAAATTGAAAAGTGTAAAAATTATTTTTTTATTGAATTAAATTAGATTTTAGATCCTATTTTAAAAACTTATATATTTCAATTCAAATTCAATATATAATATATGTATATAATTTTATTTATAAAATTTACATCTCACCAATATTTTTAAGACTTAATTATAATATTTAAATATTTTCTATGATTTATTTTAAATTTAAATGATATTATAATTTTTTAGAGATACATCTTTTTTTTTATGATTATATAAGTATGTTTTTTTAAGAATAATATAACAACATTATTTTTGTATATCATAATATAAATTTTAACGTTGAATTAAACTCAAATTTATTTATCTTAATCCCATCAAGTTTAGTGCAAGTTAAACTTGCAAAAGCAACAAAATTTTAAATTTTGCTGTGTTTTTTTTTTTTAATGAGTTTTGCTAAACCTAAACACCACTTTTGCAAGTTCAAGTTAAATTTAAAGCTTGTCATCTAATTTACTGAAGTTATTTGAATAAGCTGAAAAGCTCGTTTTGTTCTCTACTTTATTTAAAGGTTATGAATCATAAGATGAGATGACCAGCTTTAAAATGAATAAAATTTTATAATAAAGTTATAAAAATGAACTAAAATTAACTTGGTGAACCGCTTTTCACAAAGGAGTATTATTCCTTATTACTCTTAATATTTGGTTTAAATTGTATTAAATATTTTAAAATTCATTCTATTAGTATATATGATTATTAGCAATATTTTAAAACGAAACTCGGAATTGCACTTATAAAAGTATTAATTCATATTTCACTAATCATGCAGGCCCAAACAAATGCGGCCTAAGCAGGTTTGAAACCCAGGATCACAAAGTGGACCTGGAGTCTACACGAAAAAAATTGGACCCAAGAAAAAGTGGACGGAATAAAGTGCAACTCGAATAAATATAATGTTTTAATTTTATTAATTTTATGAGAATTTTTAAAAAAGTCTCAAGAAATAAGTTGAATAGAATAAATGTATAAGTCTAATTTGGATAAATTTTTATAAAAAATTATATATATATATATTAATATAAAAAAAGGTTCTCTTATAAATTAAAAAAAATTTATATTTTTATATATATTTTAAAGTTTATCTCATTTAAATTTTCTAAAGTTTAAAAAGATAAATTATTTTTAAACTTATAAAATAAATTTTATTATTTTTTAACACCGATTATTTCTCTTATAAAATTTTCTTTAAAAATTTATAATATTCGTAAAATTTGAAGAAAATCATTTGGCTGATAAAAAATAGAAGAAAGATTGAAATATAATATATAGACTACAATTATGATAAAATACAACATGTGAAAAATAATTTTAAAAAATGTAATTATTAATTTTTATCGACCATTCTTGATACACTCTATTTTTAATGTTTACTCACACTTGAGAGTAATCACTCTGTGATAGATAATTTTATATATTTTATCACAATTCCAATTGTTAATTAATTTTTGATGAGAAGCATCTTTAATTTGCATCTGGATTCTATTGCCTTAAAATCTAGCTTCCATCTTTTAGCTTTTATCCTTTTGGAATGGAGGAAACTTTATTCCCCATCAGGTGCAAATAGGACAATTTACTTTTTCAAACAATTTTATTTTTGTTCAAACAAAGGAACTTACACGAACGAGTCCCATAATAACATTGAGCCACTCATTCATGTGAGATTATAGCGAGACATTAGCTTTATCTGTTCATGTGGCATATTCTGCTCTGTTTTTGGTTAAGCCACATCTCCACAGAATATGAATTTTGGAACAACTGGTCCATTTCTATTGGGAGGTCTACATCTCTTTCCTGAAATGAGGGCATTACATTTGGGCCCTTGGCTTTATAGTACCCTCACTTTGACGACATCTGGATTCTTTAACTTGTCTTTACCAAAGCAACCCTACAATCGTTTGTCCTGTAATCCACTTGTTAAAAGATCTCCATTTATATAGGCCCAAGACACTTATATCTGATGTTCAATCCAACCCAAATGCAAGTGAATTTCGACCAAAACAAATCAAACTCGGTTTAGTTAAAAGGTTAATTGAAGGTGAATTAAAGAAGGCACATTTATGTTATTATTGTTGTTTTGAAAATTTTAACAATAATCTCTTATGTATAACATAAGAACTTTAAAGAAAAGAGAAACACACGTCTTAAATATTTGCTATATATGTCACACGTCTGTCTTGTATGTATGCGTATGTAAGAAGATATTCAGTGACTCAAAAGAATAAGTTTAGAATACTACTAACTTTGGTTAGTCATTTTTTAAAACATTTAAATCCATTAATTTAACATTTGTATCGTGTAATATATCTTAATAATTATGGATAACAAAATTTCATTTAATTAAACTTTATATACTTACAAATTTATGAGTTAAATAAGTTATCAGTCTTTAAAAATATCATGCTTTTGTGTTTAATTTCTAAAAATATATTGAATTTTAGTTTTTAGAATTGAAAAAATGAATTTAATCTTCACTGCAATAATAAAATTAAGTTTTTTTTTTATATTAAATACAGGGACTAGGATTGAATGTGTTTTAATTAAATGTAGGGACTAAGAATGACGTGTAATAGAGTGCACATTTTTTTAATATATGAAACTTTTTAGAAAGATTAAAAAAAACTTTAAAATAAAAAAATGTAAAATTAATAGTGCCGTGTAACAAAATCCTAAACAGGAATTTATTTTAAAATAATATTATTTATTAATTTATTTTTAAATATTAAAAAATAAAAAATAAAAAATTTAATTATTTAATATTTAATTTTATCAATAAATGTTCACAATGTAAGGATAAAAGTATATAAAATAAGAAATTATCGATTGTATCATATTATGTAACTTAACTAATTTAAAAGAAGTCGATCTTGACCTTACAAAAAGGTGTTAAGTGGCGCCTTCAGCCTTGTCACCTGTGCACGATAGAAAACACTAGAAGGTAAATGAGGGGGTGCAAGGCCATGTTTGTTACGAAAAAAATAGAGGGGAAAAAGGGGCTTTGACATAAAGCTTTCAATTCGGCTGAGAAACCCTAGTGTGAGAGTTCACTGAGTGTGGAAGCTACTGGCTACTGCCGGGGTTTGTTGCAGCAGCAACAACCAAGGTGGGACAGATTTGAGCGTTTTCTAGGGTTTTTACCGCCGAAAAGGACGTTTCCACTATTGTCAACAAACGTGGCGCTCTTCGCATAAGCGCTTACGTACGCCTCTCTCGCTCTTCCCTTCTCTCCCCACCACCCTATTATTCTCTTTTTGTACCACATAATCGGCAACTCTGTTTCTATTTTTTTTTTTATATTTTCTGTTCATTTGCTTCCCATTCAACGCACACAATTACTATTAATATTTTCCAAAAACTAATGGACTGAGTCGTGTTTGGTCGTCGCATCGAAACAGAATGGCAGATTCAGAGCGAATCCAAAATCCGTGGATGGCTTCGGAGCAGATTGCAGTTGAAATGAATGACAACGGTACGGATTCCACGCGACGCTTTTCTCCTCCTCCTCCTCCGCCGCAACCATCCAATAGCGATCAACTGGGAATTGGAGAACGAGCTTTCTCCGCCGCCGGCGCTGCCTTCCTCTCCGCCATCATTGTCAATCCCCTCGATGTTGCCAAGGTGCCGTTTCTTCTCACTTTTCAATTTAATTGTATGTTTCTTGACTCATTTATGTGTTTTATTATATTGAGTTTGTGCCAATACTTCAATACTTTACCTGTTATTCCATGATATATTTTTATTTATTTATTTATTTTATGTGTGTTTACGCTAAATTTATTTGTGGTGTATTCTGAATCTTTTTGCTGGTTTATCAGACAAGGTTGCAAGCACAGGCCGCAGGGGTTGCATATTCTCATCCGCTCAGTAATATGACCAGTCGTATGTCTTATTTTGGGCCAAATATGGTATGTGAGGAGCTCATATTTTCGCTCCCTTTTTAAAGACCTTTTGTAATAATTGTTATTATTTTATTTCTTTCAATTTGTGTGCATTTGTATGTTGTTTCTTCGATTGCCACAATACGAGCTAATGCAATGTAGCATGTTTTTGAGAGATTATGTGGTTGAATGACATTGCATTCTCTTGAACCCAATTTACTGGTTTTCAAGAAGAAAAATCCTGGATGTCTTTGGTTTTGTGCCATTTCGTGTGATTAATTTGATCTTCTTGATATTGTTTCTAGATGTTTGCTGATCTAAGATGTTCTCCTTCATGTCACCGGGCTGGAATCCAAGGCACAGTATCAATTTGTCCTCCTGAGTGTTTTCGCTACAAAGGAACACTGGATGTCCTCTACAAAATTATACAACAGGTCGGTAGTTTTGTTAGATGGGATGATGTGGTCATTTGCATGTTTTGAGTGGATATCTGTGCTTGAAGTGGTCATTTATGCATATTACTTGTTTACGTTTACAAATATGGGCACATATATTAATCAATGCAAGAGTGGTATTGCAGGAAGGATTTGCTAGGCTATGGAGAGGCACAAATGCTGGCCTTGCACTTGCAGTACCAACTGTAGGTTCACTAGTCAATCAACATTTATTCATTGTTTTAAGCATTGGACATTATATAGTGAAAGCATGAGAATTGACTTGACTATTTTTCATGGACTTAAATCAGGTAGGAATTTACCTTCCTTGCTATGACATATTCCGCAATTGGTTTGAGGGATACTCGGCCAAAAGTGCACCAACAGCAACCCCATATGTACCTTTAGTGGCTGGTTCATTGGCGCGTTCTCTAGCTTGTGCAACTTGTTATCCTATTGAACTTGCTAGAACTCGTATGCAGGTATTTATGATAATTACCCATATTATTTAAGCCCTGATGTTTGAAAAATTGAGGGTTTTAGAATTGCTGTGCTTGTTTAAGTCTGGCTATCTTCCCTGCTTTGAATCTATGTATGTCTGTGTTGGTTCACCTGCAATCCATGGGCATTTTTGGCCTAGTGATTTCTCTTGTTGGTTTCTGGGGTGCATGGTTATTTTTTTCTATTTATTTTACATGTGCCAAATCAATGTTGCCATGCTGTATAATATTTCAATTCCAACTACGATCCCTTGTCCTAGGATTAGGATTGTGGCTTACTGTTGAAGTTTTGTATTGTGACTGGATGATGGTTTGGTTTTTTCTTTTTTTGGGGGATACCTTTTACCTGGTACATAAACTTGTTTGTCCCTTAGAATTTTACTTTGTTCTACTGTAATTCATTTGGTTTTCTTTCTTCATTTATTAGATCCTATTTGTTTTATTGTGATTTTGTTATTTGTTTCTAGATAGCAGTGTTTTATGCTTTATTCCTTCAATTCCCCTATCTTTCTTGATGCTTAGTGGTTTTAAGCAAATACATGTTTTCTTATTTTCCATTCCCAGCTACACTTACTATCACCACAAAATTTCTATATTATTCTTGTTCTTGGGATAATTTTTCAATTTCCAATTGTTCATTTTGGATGTAGGCATTCAAGGAGACTCAAATTGGTAAAAAGCCACCTGGAGTGTTCCAGACTCTCTTGGGTGTTGTCTCACATGTGAAGAGTACAAACAGTCCACAGAACAGTTGTAAGTGCATCTTTTTTTTGGACAATATGAACATCTAATAGCCATAATGTAAACTGAAAGGGGTCTGCTTGCTTTGACATTTACTGTACATAGATTTGTAAATTTGTTGAATGAGAAAGGCTAGGAACCCACTCTTTCAAGCACACTATTATTGGCTAAAATTTATTGGAAATCACAAAAGTCATGTTCCACCTTTAATTTAATGATTCTCACTCATACTTTTGTAGTTTTCAATAAATTTCAATCAATAAATGAGTGTTTCAGAAAAAGTGTGTTGGTGAGTGTTCCTAGCATTTCTTGTATCGAGTTGGCTGGTGTTTCTTATTTGTTTGATTCATCAAATTTTTGCACTAGCACAATAAAGTTTTATTAATTTATATAAGGATAATTATCTTAAATACCTGCATACGAGTTCTAGCAAGTTCAATAGGATAACAAGTTGCACAGGCTAGAGAGTGTGCCAAGTTTGCCATGACATGAAGTGTAGGTTATTTGAATATTTGGATTTAGCTTTTTAATGTACTGGAATTCAAATCTATTTCTGAGGAATAGATGTTGAAACTATACTTCTCTATTTGTCACGCAAGTTGGGGGATACATGTCTCATCTGTTTGATTCAATTTGTTAATCTCAGTCAACTGTGGCACTGGGAAGACTGCTATATTTATTAATATAACAAAGATTGAAGCCTGTATGAACATTTATAAATTAAATGCTAAGGAAGGTATTATCATAATCATGTAATCAGTGGTGAGTCTCTTTCATTTCATCACAGTGCAAGGTTATCGTGTTCTGTGGACTGGCATGGGAGCTCAACTTGCCCGTGATGTTCCTTTCTCTGGAATTTGTTGGTCAACACTTGAACCAGTGAGTTCCCTTCCTGAATCCTTTGACATATGAAATTGTTTTTCTCAATCTTTGTTTTCTCATGCTAAATTACTCCTGCTTTGCAGACTAGAAGGAAGCTTCTTAGTTTGGTTGGCGATGATGCCAATGTATTGAGTGTTCTTGGGGCAAATTTTGCTGCTGGTTTTGTTGCCGGAACTTTAGCAGCCGGTGCTACATGTCCGCTAGATGTTGCCAAAACTCGAAGGCAGATAGAGGTTTGTTTCTATTAGAGATGTCATAGAAAACCATGTATCTTCCCCAAACAATTTAAGCTTTTAGGATTTTTGGTTCATGACATGTTATCACTGCTTCTACAATCAAGTGGTCTAGTTTTTGACCTTTGTTGTCCCTACAATTTTAATAAAATGGTGAATTTCAGCACAAGGTAGGTAGGTTTATGCACTATCCACACTTCAAGCTCAAAAGGCTCTTGAATGAAGGGTTGTGTTAGAGATCTAAGAAAAAAATTCATGTGATGTAATATGAAATCTTTGATTTGTTTTTACCCAGGAATTTAAACTTTAGAAATTCCAGTTCTTGACAATTTCCCTTTTGTTTTAAGTCACTAAAGCTTCCCCCTGGTATTTTCTTTTTATTCAAACTTGAGGGGTAGGGAGAATTACAGGAGTTATGACTTTTCTCAAATGTCCTCTTTTTTTCTTTCAAATAACTGATTCATTTGAATTAATAATTCAGTTCTATATCTATTTGCCTATTTGGACTTATTCTATTGTCATCTTTTCTCAAAAAAATTGCAGAGGGATCCTGTTAGGGCATTGACAATGACTACAAGACAGACACTGATGGAGGTGTGGAGGTATGCTACTATTTGGATTCCAAATCTTAATTTTGACTTTCACCTTGTTTTTGTGACAGAAATTGGATGCCAAGTGCCTTAACTGACTGTTCTTTTCATTCTATAATAGTGCATGCCTGCTTATATTTTTATACGAGATGTCACTTAATGCTGAAAGGATTTCAACGTCTTTGTTGAGCCCACTTAGTAGGAAAATGCGTAGTTGTTATTTTAGTTGCCTATGCCCTAAAGTATTAACTTCTTGTCTGCGTGAAGATCATTTGAAATTGATCTATATGTTGGTATAATTGATTATTTGTATGCTTTGTTTGAGCTGACTTTTTCAATATCTTCCCTCAGAGACGGAGGTTTGAAAGGGCTGTTCACAGGGTTTGGTCCACGAGTTGGTCGGGCAGGTCCCTCCGTTGGAATTGTGATTTCATTTTATGAAGTTGTAAAGTTTGTTCTACATCATGAGTACGCAGCATCATGATCGGGTTCTTATTCTGCATATTTTAGTTTAATTACCGAACCGTCTTTATTGAGAATCTCTGGAGGTTGCGCAGGAATTTTTTTGTGTGGAATGGAGGTCTTTCCAATCCGTTCTGACCATTAACAACATACATGAATAGGAATTGACCAGCGCAGAAAATGCGCCTAGGTTTTTGACATTTTTTTTTTGGTAATTTTGCTGGTTGTCCAGCAGAAATTTTGTTACACTTGGGATCGTCCCTGAAGTAAAATATGAATAAATTGAATTTTCTTTTAAACATGCTACGGTCGGTCGCTCTATACATACGTGGAATGTTGATTGAAGTTTTTGTTTATTTTATATAGACTGGAATTTGGATGGTTTGTGCTGCAAATTGAAGAATATATTGCAGTATTTTCATGCTGAGTGGTTTGTATATCATATAGCTGGCCAGAGAAGTTAATAATATATTTTTAACATTTATTATTATTAGTTGAAATTTTTATAACGAAAAAAATGGTGGCATTAATTTTACCCGATAATAGATGTGTTAGAATAGTTCAAGGTAGAAATGATTCAACCTTGCACATTGCAGGAGAAGATTACACGTAGGGAGAAAACTGTATAAAGTGCTTCCTCTATTCAGTCCTCTTAATTCCAGCTCTGGCCTTGGAATCCTCGCAACGGGGCCTATTATGGTGAGAATAATTAATGGTGATGATACTATCACTAATAAAATGTAACAACAGGGCCTATTAGGAAGTCGTGGTTCAAGTCTAGTAAAAAAAAACTAAATTACAAATGGCATCATCCGGGAGTACTCGTTACATGTTAACCTTAAACATGAAAAGTATACTGTTTAATTTGTCATGTAGATTTGTAGTCAACTACAGAGAAATTTTTTTTTACCTTAATTTGATAAATTTAAATTGAATATGTGAACCAAAATGCTTTATTTTTTGTTAAACTGTTAGGGATGGAAATAGATAAGATTTTATTTTTTGTTAAACTGTTAGGGATGGAAATAGATAAGATTTTATTCTAAATAAAATAGGTTTGACATGTAATATAATTATTAAGTTTGATTGATTTGTTACCTATTAATATTAAGTAGGCATAGCAATATGTAGGGTATTATACCTGCACATTTTTATATCTGTGTTTTAAAAAAATATCCATACTCAGTAACATTAATCTGTGTACCTTACCCTTTAGGTACTTGCATATCCATCTTGTACCTATTACTCGCGCTTGTTTGAGAAAAAAATATTTGTAAAAAAATATGTTTATATAACTTCACATAAGTAGTATAATAATACAAAAATTCAATATGTAGTTGTCGAACAAGGTACAAACATAGATAAAAAAAATAAATATTTAAATATTATAAATGCTAAATGTATCTTAATATAATAATTTTTTAAACCAAAATTTTTAAAAACAATAAGCAAAACTAAACACACAAGTTATTTGTCAGTAATAATCCTATCTTGTGTGAGATTTGATCGATTGACAATGTTAGAGCGACAATAAAATAGATCTGTATAATAGATGTTCCTTCGTGTGGGATCACTTTGTGACCTCTTGTGACGGTATTGACAACTAACTCTAATGAATAACGTTTCATAGTTGTTAGGTTTTAATGAGATAGACATTGAGAATAAAAATAGAATTAAAGTAGAAAAGTTTAATACTAACAACAGAAAGTTAATACATAAAATATTTTTTTAACTTTTGAATTTGAAATTGTAAGAAAAATAATAGATTTAATTAAAATAATATATATATATATATATATATATATCAATACTAGTATTTTTAACTCATATACTATACGAAAGTATTTTATCAAAAATACAAATTTTTAAAAAATTATTTTAATGAATTAAATATTTAAAATGTATATAAATTTTAAAAGAAAGAATTTGAATAAAAAATAATAATTATAATAAAATTTTATAATAAAGAAATATACGTATATATTAAAAAAATTATATTTTTTTATCTGAAAAAATTAACAAATAAAAATTAATAATACTTTTTTATATTTATATCTTTACAAAAACTTCTTTAAATGTGAATAAATAGTAAGAATAATATTATTTAGATTAAATAGATTATAGTTGTGCTTGTAATACATATGTTGCATAGAAAAATATTATTTTAAATTAAAATATAAAAATAAAATTTAAATATTATTAATAAATAATAAGTTTACGGTAATAATAGGTGATTGTAAAATTTATAAAATATTTACAATATATTTATTATTTATTATTCACTTTATGATTTAAACATCAATATAATTTTATTAACAAAAATATTTATGTAAAAAATATTTTATGCGTGTCATATATAAATAATATTTTTAAAAAGTTAATCTCATATTAACTATGTAATAATTAAATTATATTAGCCTAATTAAATGATATAAAATAATAAATAAATTTTTTATTAAAAATATAAATCAAAATAATTTTTTTGATTTACTTTATTATTAAATATATTTTTATATTAATTTTATTTAACTTTATATAAGTAATATAATAATACAAAAATTTAATACATAATTATAGAATAAAGTTCAAGCATATATATATATATGCGGGTATGGAGCAGGGTGGGTACTTAAATATTTATACCCGCACCTATCCCTATTAAAATTTGCGAGTTTTTATCCATACTCATACTCTTACCAGTATAGTGGGTAAATACTCTAACCTTTGTGGATAAATTTTGTAAGTGTCTATCAGGTACTTTACTCATTGTCATTCTTAATATTAAGCTGGACTGACTTATTACTTATTAAAGGTTTTATTTTTAACCTGACCTATTTAAGTAGTCTGGCTTGACTTCTTAATATAAAAAAATATTTTAATATTAAAAAAATATAATTATTTTATTATTAAATTAGTTTACATATTTTTAAAATTTTATCTATATTATTAATAATTATTAAATAATTATAATAATTTTTATATAATTTTGTAAATGATTTTTAAAATATTATTTAAACATTAACTATAAATATTTTTATATTATAAAATTTTTATATTTATATTTTTTAATTTTATTTTATAAATTTATTAAAGTGTGAAATTATATAAGATTAATATAGAAATATATTTAATAATATTTGTGTCTCTTGCTTTACCATAACATAAGCCTCTAAAACTGGAGGAAAAAAACGGAGGGTGGGAATTTAGAAGATGACTGTTATGTTGAGCAAGTTGATGAAAAGCTTCACAATTTGATCAAAGTTTTGCATCCACTTAATTATTAAAGACGTAGACATCACTTCTTCCTTTTTTTCTTTTTTCTTTTATTTATTTATACTGTTTCTGTATTCTTTAATATTATTTTAAGTTTGCATACGCGTCCAACTGTACACTCTCAACCTGTTATAAATAGAGCATCCTTAATGCTCTTCTTTACAGTACAAAATATTCATCTCTTCTTAGTAGAGAGTAAAAGAACTAAAGATGGCAGAGACCCTTCGATTGGCTGTTGCTGTTCTTGGTACTTTGTTTGTTCGTTCCTTAGGTTAGGATTACTAATTACTTTGAGTCTTAAGACAAAAGTAACTCATTAGTGTTTTTTTTTTCTTTTGCAGGCAATGCTGCCTCAGTTTCACTTTATGCTGCACCAATGTATGTAACAATACCCATTATTCTTAGTATTCCATTGCTGCTTTCATACATGTCCCCTTTAGAGAACATAAAGTGTTGAACACTTTTGTTTCTTTTTCATGTCCAGGGTTACCTTTAGAAGAGTTATAAGGAAGAAAAGCACAGAGGAGTTTTCATGCATTCCTTACATCATTGGACTCTTGAACTGTCTCCTTTTCACTTGGTATGGATTGCCTGTTGTAAGCTACAAGTGGGAAAATTTCCCTCTTGTCACAGTTAATGGAGTTGGGATAGTTCTTGAGTTATCCTATGTTCTCATTTATTTCTGGTATAACGACAAAGTTAACAAGGTCATTGTATGGGTAGGTGCCTAGGTCGGGAGAGATTTTCCAACTCAAGATGAAAAAGAATGCATGAAAACTCCTCTGTGCTTTTCATCCTTATAACTCTTTTAAAGGTAACCCTGGACATGAAAAAGAAACAAGTGTTCAACACTTTATGTTCTCTAAAGGGGGCATGTATGAAAGCAGCAATGGAATACTAAGAATAATGGGTTTTGTTACATACATTGGTGCAGCATAAAGTGAAACTGAGGCATCATGACAGTTAATAGATATATCTTTTATTTAATATTTTATCTTTTTATTTTTTACCATATTATTTTAAACATTATTCATGATCTTTTTTTTATTCTAAATTCAAATCACTGCACATTTAATGCCTTTTTAGTTTAAAGTTAAGTTGAATTATTTTTATAATTATCTATAACAATTTGATAAAATTGTTATTTAACTATTAAATATTATTAAAATATGTACATTAATAAATTAAATATTTTTTTATAATAATTATATTTTATTTGTATAAAGACATCTTATATTTAATAAATAAAATTATAGTAAATACATAAAATTAATAACAAAAATAACACTCACAAAATTTATTGAATCAGCTAAAAAAAATATTATATCTAAAAAGTAAATAATATCATTATTATAAAAATTGTAGATAAAAAATATTTATATTATAAAATTTATAAATATAAAAAAATAACATATTAGTATAATAAGAATTAATAAAATTTATATTTAAATTAAAATAACTTATATTTTTAAACTTTTATTTTAATAAAAAAATATGTGATAAAACTTAATATAAAAATTTAAATTCAATGCATATGTATATATAATGACAATAATAATAATAACTATTAAATTAAAAAAATAATTATAAAATATTTAATTTTATTAATTTTATTAAATTTTTATTTTAAATTAATAAATATATATAAAATTAACTATATTATAACATTAATATAATATAGAAAATATTACTAATACAATACATTAAAATATATATTTATATATTATATATAAATTGATAAATTAATTAATAATATAATTTTTTATTTGTATTTTTTTATGTAAATATTTATTAATTATTCAATTTTAAATGTATAAATAATTATATTTTTTTAAAAAAATCTATTTATGTCTATGTCAAATTCATTAAAAATAATTATTTAAAATTTGACATATTTATATTTAAGTGTGTGGTTGTGTGATGTGGACCTGATATCTAAAATTTTTTTTATAGATACTTTACTCAAAAAATTTATACTAATAAAAATAAAATACGTAGTAAATTATAAAAAGTATATATTATTATATATAATTTATTTAAAAATTAAATTATTTATATTATTTACTATATATTCATATTATATATATTGTATATTGAATTTTTATTTTATTTTTTTATATTTTTTATAAAATTTTAATTTCAAATAAAATATATTTTATATTTAAATAATTTTTATTTATTATAAAAAAATTAAATATAATATATTAATATATATTATTATTTTATTTTATTTAATTTTGATTGCGTCTTATTCTTATTTAAAGACTTAATCATTCTTTAATTTGTTTAATATAATAAATATAATAGTTTATTATTAAATAAATTTATTATTTAAAAAGTGTAATTGTGTATAAATATTTTTAATTTTTAATAAAATATAATTTTTATTTATTATAATTATAAATAAAAAATTATCATTATATATTATTAAAATATAAAATATATAGTATTAAATAATTTTATTATTTAAATATATTTATATATATATATATAGGCCGACCCGTAATATCTAATAGACTTTATATTAACTTAACTATATATTAGTCAACTTGTTTTGACTTTGATGTGCATCGTGACATTACTGTGTATTAGGGATAAAATGGACTAGTGGCAGTAAAAGCCTACAATTGATACAGTTTGAAAACGGTGCTAGAACATTTTTATCCATACTTACATTCTAGGAAAATCAAGACAACAATTTGGTACCCAAACCCATTCTCATACTCGTATAGATAGAACCTTTAGTTTTTGTGTTTATATCTACTATACAATTATAAATCTAAACCAGAAAAAGTACAAGATCTAATTCAAGTACCAAAAAAAAATTCCAAAGATATTTCTAACCTTAATTATAAAATCTAACAAATATATAATTATATTGATTCAACACACACCTTATATAGGAGTTTGTACGGGGCAGACTGGGTATAAATCCCATATTCACAAAACTTAACGCAGAAAATTATCCATGTTTAGAATCTATTTGATGGGGGAAAATAAAAGAAAAAAAAATTTATATAATA
The DNA here is from genome assembly GCA_024086825.1 of Abrus pulchellus subsp. cantoniensis. Taxonomy (NCBI): domain Eukaryota; kingdom Viridiplantae; phylum Streptophyta; class Magnoliopsida; order Fabales; family Fabaceae; genus Abrus; species Abrus pulchellus. The sequence goes on along the minus strand of CM044051.1, from coordinate 8,690,008 downwards.
CCAATAATTTTTAAGAATATCCATCGATTTTAAGTCGAGTTATCTTTTCTAAGTAAGTAGCTAACTTTATTTTTCTGTAACATTAACAACCAAATCAACTAGCGGCTCCAAATTCATTTATCAAATATCATATTGATAATTGAAAAAAAAATGTCCAGTTCAACCTCAATGTCATAACATTTTTTTTTTAATGAACAATGTCACACCAAAGTTTGGGAAGACGACTTATGTGTCACTTTCAATTACCACTCCAACTATTTTCTTTACAGTATAATCTTACATTTTAACCTTATACGTAACATTTCCTTTTTTTTTTTTTTACACATTATTTCTAGACATTAAATTGTAACACTAGCGCACTAGATGAAAATACGAAATAAGGAGAACGGAAAATAGGTAGCCTCAAAAACTACTTTTCCTTTCTTTCTCTAATTGTAGCTTCAAGTTGCTCGTAATCCAAATCCTTAACACTTGTAACTAGACAACGTTAATTCCAAATATGCACAAATTACCAAACCTACTTGCAATATATGTGTGTGCCTAATGCCTCGTAAAAGTTAAATTCAGGTTAAAATGTCAGTGAACATGAGTCGTAAAAGTTACAATTAGTAACTTCAAAATCGATAATCTATAACTAATAAACGTAAAATCAAGCTCGCACTAATTTTATCAAATGCGATTATTATCGGTCATTTTGCTTTGAAAAGTACGATAATTCAATTCAGCTAGTTTGAAAGGCCTTGATTTACGATTGTTTGCCTACTTATAATTATATGAGAATTCTCTGATGCTTATATTTTTAATGGATGACTTTATTTTTCATAATCTCTTATCTTTGCCCTACAGTAAGAAAGTATCTCATAGATTATTATTATTATGCAGGAATGAGAAAAACAAAGGACCATAAATAGATTGCAACCGATAAATCAGAATAGGATATTCATTCGAGAAGAGTAATTTAAGAATACATTTATCCAATTTAAATCTCTTCCTCAGTATTTCTGACAATAATGCCTCTCTCTGCCTTAAAGAAGGCTATGTATCCATTCATCAATTCAGAAATGAAAGATGAATCCCATGGAGAATTAATGCATGATATAGGTCAGCACCAAAGCCACAAGCATTAGAACATATGCAATTGCTTGGTCAATTGAGGTGCCTGCAAATTATAATGAACAATTTATTAGCAAGATCCATTGTGCCCTCCTTCAATAACGTAGAAAAATCAGACTATGAGTAAATAATAGGTAATTTGGAAATCAATTTTGGTAATTGGTCCAATACATCTTAATTAAAAGGGAGTATAGCATATCTGATATCTCGTAATTGTATAGTTTCAATGATCTCAATCATAGTGACATCATTGTCAAGGAGATCCATCTTTCTCCAAAAATTCTCATGCCCCAAAATGCAAGTCATGATTAATTTTTATTCTAACCATATACAAGAATTGACATATCTTATCCTTAATCTTGATCTTAATATTAGACAAAAACAAATATTTTATTCAAGGTAACAAACAAAAAGAACTATCTAGGTATGAAAAAGCGAGGTCAGCATGAAGGAAGAACACTGAGTGAAAAATGAAATAAGGAGAAAGAAGAGAATTACCATCGCTTGTTGGAGCTGGAGCCGGAGCAAGGACTTGGGAAGAAGCCACAGTCATAAGAGCTGCATAGATGAGGCAAAGGAAGGCAACCACCCTGAATGAAGCACTGGAAACGGCCATGTTTCTCTTTGAATATTTCTTAATTTCTTTTCGTTATTATCTCTCTCTCTCTCTCTTCCTCTCTCTTAGTTGTTCAAACTTCAAGAGAGAAAGAAAGGAGAGAGAAGTTTTGACGGCAAAAACTTGATGAAGAAAGAAATGAGGGTGGTGAAGATGAAGAGCTACATGGAGTTCCTTTTATAATGGCAACGAAGGGTTCCATACAAAGGTGAACCCGCAAGTTCAGGGAGACCCTTATACCAATGTGAGATTTCCTGCCGTATTTTATTCTTTTACTAATAATATCTTTGACTACCGCAATTCATGTTTCCTCAATACATATTTGGTTTCCTACGTAGCGTGAAACTTCATCAAACACGTATTAAGTAGTTTGTTGTGTCCTTCCAATAAGATGGGAATTCCAATAAGATGTGTTTAATCATAGCCATTGATTCTTACCTTCTTAAAATGAATAGAGGGACACATTTGAGAGTCCATAAAAATTTCATAATGTTAGTGTGATATTACATACGATAACAATTAGTAATTAAAACAGCAACAATTTTTTTTAATTTTTGTTCGGATTTTGTTAAACTCAATTTTAAAGGCTAAGAATAAGGAGCTATTAATATTAAAAATTTATTAGAAAAAAATATTTATTATATTTCTATAATTTTAATATAATAATTGTGTATTTTTTAATAAAATTTGTTATTTGTAGATGTTTAAATTCAATCCTAAGAACTAAGGTTAACAAGATCCTTTTTTAATAATCATGACAATATATTCACATCCTAGTT